>CM031675.1:23938260-24538260 GCA_006182925.3 Reinhardtius hippoglossoides | reverse complement strand
CTTTGAATGAACACGTGAACAGCTCTTTGTGCAGCAGCGGAGGCTTCAGGGTTCCAGAGTCCAGCTGCAGGTCTTTTTCTTACTGCAGCTCACTTTGACTGTTTCAGAGAGAAAAGCTGCAGCCGGCCTCAGCACAGACGAAGCAAACAGCCCCAAAACGGGCGCTGCACCAGTCGTCATCGTTTCCAGGAGACAGGGAGGAGGTATTCTGGCAGATCTTTCTGACACACACACTTAAAGTTAAGTTTTTAATTTAATGTCAAGGAGGCAGTTTCACAAATCACACACACACACACACACACACACACACACACACACACAGAGAGAGAGAGAAGCTGTGTGATGAGAGTATCTGTGGCGTGTATATCGTTCATGCCTGGCAGGATATAAAACTTGTATCTCATGTCTTTCTCTCTGGCCTCGGGTGGATTAGCCTTCCTGGCCGGGCTGCAGAGAGCTCGGGGGGGAAGCGAAGGATGGCACATGCTCTCACGCTCCTCTCTCTCTCTCTCCCCCCCCCCTCTACCGTCCTCTTTTATACGGAACCGAGGGGGGAAAGAAAACAGTCCAGAGAGGAAATATCTGTCATAAGCTCCGGCTCATGCAGAAATGGGAACATACGTTACCTAAATAATCAATACGGTATTATTCCCCATGTGTTATTTTAACCTCAGCTGATCTCCGACCGAACCGCCCTCAGCCGACCAACCACACCCAGGGATAATCTCGCAGTGAGCAAAGCTGTTTTCGTTTGCTGATGTCATTTTATGAAACTGCCCTTTTTAATGTGATAATGCTGAGCTTAGTGGGCTCTCGGTTTCCCCCCCCCCCCCTACGGCCTCTTCTGCAAGAACCAGGCTGATCTGGAAATATTGTTTGGATATTTTTAATTTTTGAAACATCTACAGTTTATAAATGACCCATTTTTAAGTAGAGTTACCAGCAGAGGTTTTCAGAAGCACTGATACATAATTTAACCACAGAATTATCTGTATCTCTTATGGTGCAATACAAAGAAGGTTCCTCTCTACGTATTGTAAACCTTATGAACAATGCGTTAACTATTTACTTCTTTATCTTCGCCTCATTATGCCGAATATAACAGACTTTACACAGCCTCCTAATAATGTGTTTACTGCTGCTCTTATTGGCCCGGTTGCTCTTCTACGCTCGTTTGTTTAGACGTCATATTTCAAGAATACAATGGCTCTCGACAGCTGACTTTTAAAACCCAAGTGTTTAGTGAAGTGTTGCCCAGCCTGGAGGTCAAGCTCCCCCCCCCCCGAGGGGTCATAAATGACATCTGAGGGGTCACGCGATGGTTAACTGAGCAGGAAAGAAGACGACAAAATGGTACACACGTGATTTGAATCGTTTGTTTTAGAGCTTTCTTAAATTTGTGTTGTTTTAAGTCACCAGTGGTCACCAGGCCACAGAACCAGCTCAGCAACAGTTTGTTTGTTTGTGAATTAGCAGGATTACTCAAAAACGACTGGACGGATTACCACGGAACTTGGTGGAAGGATGTTTTATGGGGCAGAGAAAAACCCTGGGAGGATCCAAGACCACTCGTGTTTTTAGTTTTTCAACATTTTCATTGATTTTTCATGGATCTTTAGGGAACTGAATATCCTTAAGTGTGTGTGCAAATTGGTGCAGCTGTATTTAAGGGTAGAGGACTGCGCTCTACTGAGTGCTGCTCTAGTTCCTAAATGAAATAACACAAAACATCCACCACAGATTCACTTGTGGTGTTGTGTTCCGACAAACCACCAGAACATACAGATATTCAGTTTGCAGATATTCATCTAATAAAGAAATGATTAATCCATTACGTAGTTACGGTCAGTATCTTGTGGTCGAGGCTGGGGGGGGGGTGGGGGGGGGTTTTCGGTTCATGCTTCTCCTGCTCCGAATGCAACTGAACCGATGACGCTCACCATGGTGACAGCCCGGGCTCCACGATCCAGATGTGCAGAATCTGTCTCATGGGGCAGCTGCCCCCAGCTCCCTCAGGCTGTAACCCCCCCCCCCCCCCCCCACTGCCCTGTCTCACTGCACATGCAGACCATAATGGATGCACACAGGGCCCCGGGTCCGTAGTCACGGCAACCAACTCCTAAGTGGGCCGCAGAGGTCCCCTGATGCACTTGTGATTTGACCCTTATTCACACCACAGGGGGGCGAGAATAAATAATAACGTGACTCACAAGATGGCCACTGTGACAGGGATGACCATCGCTGCTCCATTAACAGCTCGTCAGGAGACCATTAAACAGCAGTGAGTCCACGCGTGCCGCGCACGGCAAGAACGCCACCGACCGACTGACATAAACATGCATGGTTGCTCTGAACGGTTGCTATGGTGATAAGTTTAGAGCTCGTCTGGGCAGGTTGAGGTTACATGTGCCTGTTAGTGTGCAGGACTGGTCTGGGATCATTTATCTGACAGGGAACGGTGCAGTTAAACGTTGGCGTAAAAAGGGATAATAAACAGTGGGATTGTGCTGAGTGAGCTGCAGCTCCGGTGGTTCCTGGCTGCTGACGGAGCGACCAGACCCACGGCTGAGGGGCCGTCTACTGGCCGAGAGTCTCAGAACCACCTCTTTTATTCATGACCCCGAACAGAGTCTTAATTAGATTCTCTGCTCTCATTCTCTAAGTTTTTTAAATGAAATGTAAAATTACAGTTTGTGTCTTTCAGAGGTTCGTGCAGAGGTAAAAAACGAATTCATGCTAACCAGCAACAACCAATTATTTGACCACATGGGGTAATTACCGCTGTCAGGGAGGTTTACGTGGTCACGTGTTTGTTTGTGTATCATCTAGCAGCAATATGCAAATGCCACTCAAACGATTTCCATGAAATTTTGGTCGGGTGTGACACGACCCACGGAAGAATTCTTAAACTTTGGTGCAGATTCGGATCAGGGGGCAGATCACGTTCACTTTCTTTAACAATGCGAGATAGAACGTCTTTCAACATTTTGTAGGATGGGAACAGTGGATGCAGATTAAGGGGCGGATCCAGTTGGGGGGGGGGGATTGTTGGTCCTTGACGGAGGTGCACGCTCCAATGAGTCACTGAGTTACTGTCAGCGTCTTGTTTATCTGGTAATTGGTCCTTAAATCACAATTAGAAGTTCTGGTTATTAGGGATTCAGATTTGGTTTCAAGTGCTTTCAAATTTGGTCCTTAACGATTTGTTATATTTTCTAAAGCTCATGTGTGATGTGTAAAAAGAAAAATATAATCAGTAGAAGTAAAACTAGCGGGAAAATAATTCCTCACTAATGTACATATAAGTATATATTTCAAATACGATATGAATACTTGAGTGTATGTACTTATTCACTTTCGGTCACAGCCGGGGAGCAAGTCTTGGCGGCTGTGCGTGAGCCGGATGTCTGAGAGCGGTGCAGCTGGGCCCGGATGCCCCAGAGGGTTGTGTTTTTGGAGGGAGGCTGGTGGTCGGGGTGGAGAGCGAGCAGGTGGGACGCCGATGACTGAGCCAACACTGGGTCCAGGTACTGACCCCAAACGTACGTCCACCAGCTGCGGCACGGGAGCTACGCCCACAGACAGCGGCCAGCTGGGGCGAGCGAATCAGCCGGTGAGTGATGCAGCGGCGTCGGAGCGCTCCGGTCTCGGTGCCAGCGTACCAATGAGCCCAGCTGTTGAGCCGACTAGATGCTCGCTTCAAGTGATCCTCACTAATCAGCCGACTGTTTGATATCAATCTCCGTATCTTTAATCTCATTTTAATTCAAACTCCTCCACAGAAGGTTTTCGTCTGTGTGGAGACTGAAGGAGGCAGGGCGCCGGCGTGGAGGAGGGGGAGCTGAGGGTGGAGACAGGGTGGCCCAGTCTTGTCTGAGGGGCCCATTGTCACAAAGCAGCTTCCTGTCTGGAGAAAAGGCGGCATTTTGTCACAATATTGATTGCTTTAGTGTCCTAATTGTGGCTGGAGTGCACGGATGAATGGCTGATTGGAGGCCGGGGCGGGTGGGATCCCCGAGCATATTCCATTCAGCTGTGTTGAGCAGCAGCTCTGGTTATTCTTAGCTGCGTGGCCCAGCCTGCCCCATCCTCCTCCTCTTCCTCCTGCAGACCACTATGTGGACTAATGCAGGGTCGAGGAGGCTGCGCTGCCTCTGCAACGCCAAATATGCTCACTGCATTTTCAGAGGAATAACTAGTCACTCAGAAATAAGTCACCTCCTCACACAACCCAGAAGAAACGTTACTATGGTCAGAGTACTGTGATATTTATCACACTCGTGCCTCAAGCGTGACGGAGGCAGAGAAATCTATGTTTTCACTTTTTCATACATTGTGTCGCTGCTCATTGAATTGATTAATCGAACCAGATCGATGAATCTTCACACCCGTAAAAATACATTAGTTTATGCAGCATTTTGTGACGTTCAAGGACAGAAAGCTCGTCAGGCACAGCACAACACAAAGAGGGAGGTGGAAGTTTACCTGCCCGTGCTGCAAGACCTAACTTTGACCTTATGACCTCCAAAAGCCTCTGTACTCATCCAACTGGCGTCACGTTTACCTCATCCTCCCAAGAATTTAGGGTTTACAATGGCCCATAATGTGTAGTAACCAAATCCTAATGCATTGAAGGTGCAGGGCGAGTTCAAATGTCTCCGGTAATCCCCCCCCGCCCCCCCAGCACCCAACATGTGTTCAAAGCTCTGACTATTGTTCATAAGCCGAAGCTTTTATTTCCACTCGAAGGCTCAGATGTGTCCCTCATACTTACAGCGGCCTGCACTCTGTTCCGACGGAGGAGAACTCAGCCGCTCTATAAATACTGCTCACATTTCTGCACCAGACTGAACCGAACACACTCCGGCACTAATGGCTTCAAAGAAGTGACACGTCCGCCGCGGCCATAATTACTCATTTATGCCTCGAGCACAACGTGGTGCAGCAGCTGAATGCATCGATTCAGGAGCCTGGATCCCATCATCCGTAGGACAGGGGCTGAAAACTCTCAGTACAGAAGCAACGTAATCAATAGTGACCGAGCACCGGACCGAGCCCGTCCTCGAAGAAAAGCCTAAACAGAAGCGTCTCCTCTCTCTTCACGACGAGAGGCCTCAGAAACCTCTGACCAGGACAGAAGCAGGAAAGCTCAGTCTGCACGAAGAGGAAGACAGAACCACGTCGATATGAGATTCAGACATTTTTAAAATAGACGAATGCAGCCCTGTGAGACGATCACTATTCGGCCGATTCTGCACAGCTGCTGCGAGCGAAGAGAAGAATCTGTAATGCAAATAAGATTAGACAGGCTGTCTCAGAATAGATGTGAGTGCTTCATTCTTTTTTACCACTTGTGCATTTCACGTGTTCAGGCCGCACTTTAAAGTCAGAGCAGAGGAAACACTCCCTCGCTGCCAATTTCTTTCAACGGTCACTTTTGGTTTTGCAACAACTCATCCACCGCACGTAAAAATGCATTCTACCAAACTGTGTAAAAGGGTTGACAGGACCTGACACTGCAAACCAGGTTGGTTGCTTTTATCCATGGAAGATTTATATTTGTAAAACTTCCGCACAGCCTAGAAATGTATGTTTATATCAAACCAATGAAAAGTCTGTAGACTGTACGATGGACACTCGCCAAAAGTGAAGCCAAAGCGGCTCCATCGCCACCTGCTGGCTGGCTGCAGTATGCATTCAAAATCCCGCCTCCTCCATGTTACCGGATGGACAAAACAAAAAGTCAAAGTACACTCAAATGTTATTTTTTTCCGGTAAGTTTGGTTTATTGATAGTAAATTGGATTGGACGAATGCGTGTATGGGCAGGACCTGTGACCCCGGCTTCATCGCCTCATCACGACTGTGCCGACTCTTTTTCTCTCAGTGTTCATATCTGGATATACTGGCTTCATTTCTGTATAGAGGTGGGATTTGGAGACGTGTCGTCCATCTTTATATTCAGTGTAAAGGGCCAAGCAGGTACGCAGAGATGAGGCCAGCATGGGAAACATCTAAGGCTGGGAAGATGGAATCATCATTCGGCTGTGGCTTCACTCTGAGGAATCCCCAAAAGCCCGAACAGGGAGAGGATCTCAGAAACATTCAGTATCTGCGTGTGGAGCCAGCTGAGCTTTTACTGTAACAGGCCGGAATCAGAACATCGATCATGCAGAACGTTGTCTGGACGGGAAACAATGGGATGGAAGAATGTAAAAGAAGAGGGGAAAGGTAAAGGAGTCTGTCTGCAGAGAGACGAGTGGGAACTCGAGTCAGGATCGTGTGTTCCCGATCCCCGAATGCACACAACCTCTCCAAGATCAACACCCCTCGTGTTTTCTTTCTTTTGGCGACCGGGCGAGCTCCCCACCTCAGATGACCAGTCTGCCGGCTGCGGCTGAACTTTTGCCTGTCTGCTTCCGACACCTCCTCCCCCCCACCTTCCCTGCCACACCCCTGCAAACACCCCCTCCCCTCCCTGTGCACGGGTTGGCAGCGTGCTGCGTCTCTGCACGCCGCAGACCACAGCACATAAATCCTGAGGGAATAAAAAAAACCAACAGGCTCCTCAGAAATCACCCTGAAAACACTGAAAAACACAAAGTCAGAAACACGTTGGGTTTTTATCTTTTTCACTGAAGCCACAAACAGAAGCCACGTGTAAAATAAATATTTCAAGTGTTTAAAATAAAGCCTTAACCAAGGACCTTTTGACGGCCAACACTAATACCACAAAAGGCTGACTGATTAATGCCAGTGTAAACTGTCGGACCTTTGCCAGAAACGACAAATGTTCAGTCGTCCCCGTAATTTTTCCACGTTGAAATGAAGCTTCGATTTTCACTTGACGCATTAATCACTCAGGAAAAACAAGAGTGGCGTTCATAAGTTCATAAAAAGCAATAAAGACATTGAGAGAATACATTTCATTGTGGGTTTTACTCCATACTTCCAACGAGAAATACAGTTTTTTCTTGTTACAAGTCTGAAGTCTAAGTTAAAATCAAGATAACTTCAGATCAATATATCATCAGAGTTAATCTCCTCAGGCTTTAAAAACGTTTTTTTGCAAAGTTTTCACAAGCTGAGTGGAAATCAACTGATCTTCAGGTGTAGAATGTGTGGCAATGTCCCTTTAAGACTCCCTGCATGAAAATGAAGCAAATTATTATTATTATTACAGTTTTCAAAAGAAGGAAAACTAATAATATGAAACATTCTCTCCACTGATACAAACTCTACAATATTCTGATATCCTGTATCAGCATGTCTTGTTGGACCTTGAACAACACATGTGCATATTTTCAGATCCTCCCTTTGGCGAGAGACACATTAGTTCTGGCGCTGTCCGACGACCAGCAGGTTCCCAGGCAGGTCGACCGTCCCTGAGCACATCACTGGGATATCATCCCCGCTTCAGCTGAACAGATGAATCCCCCCCGCTTCTCAATATGCATGTGAAGAAAATAAGACAAGAGACCTCTTTCTGCAGAAACACTCAAAACAAAGGAAACTTCTGCAGCCAAGCTTGTTCCTGCACAAACTCCTGCCAATGTGTTACCAGACTGCAGACATGTGCAGTGCAGTCAACTGGATTGACCAGAACCCGGACCTAAAAAGGATGGGACACAAAAATGAGTGACCTGATGGTGGCGCTAGATGGTAAAAGGTCAGGGGATCATCAAAAATCAAATAACCGTGGAGGGAACCGTGAATTTCACACTGTCCGACTGCAGATGTCGAAGCAGATCACCCAAAACCCATAAAAGTCGACCTCAATGTCAGCGGATCAGCCGGGTTCATCCTCAGAGGATCATTAATCTTCTTACAGAATTTCATGGCAAATGTGTAATTGTTGAAAGCTGAAAGCCGCGGACCCACTGAGACGTATTTAAATTCAAATGATGCGTTCACTGACCAACCACGGCTCTTTATCCACAGCCCAAAGTTTATAAACTCGCAGATCACAGCTCATTGACTCTGGCGGCCAAACCCTGAGTCCCGACCCCGACGCTTTGAGAGTGTCCCTGCCCCTGGGGAGCGAGCAGCTGCCCTGAGCCCCCCCCCCACACACCACCACCACCACTCCCATGTTCTAATCGTACTCCAGGCTCAGGCTGCACAGAGCGACATACAAACAAGAAGGGGGTTTGGCTGCCAAAAGAAAAAGCAGAGCGTGTTTCACACTGACGGCTGCTGCTGACCCACAGCAACAGCTGGAGGCATGTTTTCCCGCTCCTTTTGAAATCCTGTCCCCCCCGAAGCGGCTCCACCAGGACAACATGGAGTCCAACGCAGGACAAAGACATCCACATAATTTGGATTGAAGCAAAAGTACACATTTAGATGAGTTGAAATAGGGGGGGGGGAATAATCAGCAGATGATAAAAGGCCCTTTCAAGTACAAGATATGCAAATGTGACAATCACTGCTGCTTTCTGCTCCTTGAAGTTGGTTTTAAAACCCTCAACAACACCGTGTCCATTCATAACTCATCAGCTCAGGGACTCGAGCAGCAGACAAAAACATCTGCATTCACTAATCTTCTGCTCAGATTCATTTGGGGGAACACGACCCAGCGAAGCCGGAGTCATTAGCTAAACGTTAAAGCAGAGTTCTTCTTTATGGACGAACGTGTCCATGTACGTTCCTGAACCCCGCAGCTTGGAGCCCTGATTACAGTGATGTGGCAGAAAGTTTCTCTCCTGCTACTCAGGAGTTGGATCTGTGAGGTTTTTCTTTTTCTGTGTCAGCCTTTCCACTAATGTTTCAGAGTTTTAACTATGGGTCAGCTTTGGAACAGATGTCTCCTGCACAATATCGCCTTTCATTACGTGGCTGCAGGGATGTCAGTGCTGGGAGAGTCAGAAGAAAGACTTAAAGCACATTTTCAGAGTCTAATTAAACAGATTAATGTCCACAAGGGATTTGATCGTTAGTTCCTCCTGGGTGTCAATCAGTGTTGGAGGACAGGACCAGTGCACACAGAGGAACCAAGACTACTGAGGTTCATCCAGGAATCACGGGAGGATTAAAACCTGTGTGGCGAGAGGACGTGTGGAGGAGGTGGTGTAGTAACATCCTCACTGGGCCACACTTCAGTTTATAGTTCTTAATCTTCTATATTATAGTGAATATAATATCTTTTGGGGTTTTTGATTGTCGGTCGAACATAACAAGGAGCGAGAAGACGTCACTTTGGGCTTTGGGAACTTTAAATCATGAAAGTTGAATCCATTTTATGTCTCAAATCAACATTACAAAGCAGTTACAAGCAATATCTGTTTGATTATAATGTTATTTAGTATTTGATAATAACATTGTGGGTGTTTTGTGAAGGATCTGAGGATTTCCCCTGTTTAATATCGATTGTAAATTCGCTACTTGAGTTTAGGACAGTTGGTTAAAGTTGGGTTGGGAAACAGTGACGGGAACTTCTCACAATTACAAGATGAGACAACTGAGGATAATCATAGCATTCATCGATAAAGAGAACAGCTGTTTTGCGAGTCAGAGCGTCGTCGGGTCAAAACGTCACTGGGAGCACATGAAATGATTCCACTCAATCCGCTGTTTAAAACCCAATCAGACTTTGAAGCGGCCTCTATTTGAAGAATACTGGAAAACACATCTTGCAGAGCTCTGGTGTGCGTTTGCCGACGTTCTCTGTGGACGCCGTAACCCCCCGTGTCAGCTGTGGAAAGGTTTAGAGATGTGGCATCCGACAGTAAGGATGTGCAGACGAGGATGATCCGTCCTTTTAACTGCGATTTCAATTTAGTCTCAAAGTTTTAAACTCGATGTGGTCGGCCTCCTCTCGCAGTTTTTCCACACGCCATCCGTGTTCCTGAAAGCCTCTTTGTGGTTTGAGCTCTATTAGCTACTAATAAATCCCCCACGTCTGCCCTGAGCATCACAACCGCAGCGCAGGAGATTATAGGGATCTGTCAGCAACGACCGACGACACTCGGTCCAGACAAAGAGCTAAATCGACTGCACATAATGAGACTCACGGAGGAGAAGGGGATAAAAACAGGGGTTTCAGGGTTTACAGTGAATCTGGCCATATGCTGCTGCCCCCCCCCCCCCCAGCCTGAACTTCCTGCTGACAGCACTGTTCTTGGAAGCTGAGGAGGAACGCAGCTGAAGACGACAATGAGCGGGAACGCAGCCGGTGATGTCCTGCGTGGCCTTGAGTTATTGTGGGTCAGCGATGAAGCCATAAACAGCAACTCCCTCTTTGATATCTGCACAGGAAGAAACCGCAACGACTTCGCTTTCACTGTCCGGATAAAACATCAGCGTGAACGAAGGGAGGGGAGAGCGGAGCGGGTGTGATGCAACGGTCTGTAACTAGACTTAACAGAAGATCACATTCAAGTGGCCTTTTTTTAAACAAACCACAGCATCTCTCTGCTGCGCTTGAGCAACGGTCGGGAAAACGACAGAGTTCAAACAACTAAAACAGGCAAAGAAATCAAAACCCCTGGTTCAGGGATTTAGAGAAAGATTCCACGTTTAAAAGAACTGAAAACTAGTCGAAGGACAGTTAAACGTAATAGTTTCAGGCACAAGTGTGTATTTGCAGGAAAGTGCTTTGAAAGGTTGAGTGAACAGGCAACGTGAGAGTAGGAATTTTGCAACTTTACTAGTTTAAAGTCCCTATAAGCTTTTTTATTTGCTCTAAACTTGAGTTCTATATCTTTTATGTAGTGCATGTGGTACAAAACAAGGAGTCTATGGGGTTCAGTGCCTTGCCCGACGACACTTTGACATGGATGAGCCGGGGAACGAACCACCAACCTTGCAATTAGTCCACCACTTGCTCTACCTCCTGAGCCACAGCCCCCCCCCCCCCCAACCTGTTGGTTATGAATCTAGAGGAAATGATCTCCAAAGATCTGGAGACAATAGATTTCAGTTTTTAAATCTGGACCAGTGGTAAAAATGACTGCTTAGCTGCTGGGGAAGCTAAAAAAACACACAATGCCCTGATGTCGATGTTGAGCAGCGAGGACGGAGCAGACCTGATGTTAAACGGAGTCGTACCGCTGCATGCTGGGTAACGGGAGGGCGTTAATATTGGCTCCAATTAGGCTTTTTGACAAACCAGCTGGGTGTAGTGGCCGTGCATAATGCAATGACAGCTCCATCCCCTCCTCATCAGCTACATGGTGGTTGGGTCGTGTAATTAGGCCACCGCAGCCCGTGGGGAGATGGCACTTCAGACCGGGAGGCGGGGGGGGGGGGGGTTCAACAAAGACGACCATGTAGCGGGAACTGTTGCGGGGATTCAACCCTTTACGCACGACACCGTCATCAGCTGGGTCTGCGAGTGCTTCCTGTGTGTCATCACGAGGGAAACAGATATGAATGGACTGTCTCCAAACCGAGTGTGTGTTATTAAAATAGGATGCAAGAGGATGTGTGCGACGCAACTGCAGCGTTGTCAGAGCGCGTGGGCGGGGGGGGAGTGGGACGCTGTTGATCATTGGAGGGGTGGGTGGGGGGGGGGGGGGGGGTGAAGAAAGGTCAGGATATGCGAGGTCTCGACTGGCGGCGCAGGTTTATATTAACTCAGGGTGGTCCGAGATGACTGCAGCTCACAAAAATGTCAAGGAAGATATTCGGGACGAGGGAGACGAAAAGAGAGAAAGAACACACACACTCACACTCACTCACACAGACTCACACGCACACACTCACACACACGCACACACTCGCACGCACACTAGGAGGATTCAGAAGAGGCCTGGGCTGTGAGAACCCGGCCTGCACAATGTTCCATTGAAGGGAGGAAGACAATGAGGCCTACAGACGTCGTTGCTTCTCGCAGTTCTTTTTCTGGGCAGCACACCAGGCTGCCGGGGCAAAACAAACCCCCGACACAAGAGCAAAGCCGGGCAGAGCCTTCAGTCCTTCAGCGTAACACCCTGACATTTCGGTGGAATAGCTCAGTGAAATCCCCTACGCAGACGTGATGTGTCCGTGGTGGGGCTGAGCTGGGAGTCTTCCCGGCATATTTGTGGGCTAAACACGCAGCTTGGCTCGCACTAGAAAGACATACCAGACGTGTGAAGCATGCGGCTCTTTCCTGTCTCGAAGCTTGGGAGATGGGGCTCGGAAGAAACAACGGCTGGAAAGCGACAGACGGCTTCCACGTGAAATACGCTGACACCCCCTTCCACTGCAAAAAAAACACTCAAAACGTCTGATCCCAAAAACTAGACAACACAAATCAAGCAGCCTCGGAGGACGCACCCTGAACAACATGTGGAGCCGGTGTCCGCCCATCGATCCTGTGAATGTCACAGTCGGTTCAGCTGACTGGAGGAAAGTCAGAGGCAACATGTTGGACCCTCTCATTTCCTCCTGGGTTTCCACCAGGTGTTTCCTGTGGTGCCAAGTCAGCAACGTGCCCCTGACGTCAGCTCCTGGCACCGCGGCGTGACCCCCGACCCCTTCCCATCAGTCCCTGGACCTGGATGCTGATGTCACTCCTGGGGGGGTCAACAGAGAACTAACCTGGACCCTGACATGAAGGTTTTTCCACATTTCGTGAAAAGACAATAGCGGCTACTCGTCTCTATCTTTCCCTGTTGTGAGGAAAAAACGCAGGCAACAGGAAAATCAACAGTGACACTTGATGTGCGGGAAAAAGCACTGAAGTGAAGCTGAGCGTCCTCGGGTAACGATGCTGAAACATGGCACTGGGAACGACTCCCTGGAGAATCTACCGTGGTTCTGCCGGCGCAGGGGAAGAAAAGAGCCGAATTACACAGTTGTGTGAGAAAGAAGCCGAGTGGAGTCGAGTCACGGCTCATTGGTCTCTTCACAGAACCACGCTCTGCAGAGACGACCCCAACAAACATCGACAGCAGAGAGAAAACAACCAGTTCAGAGGGATGAACAGAACTCAGGCTGATTTAGAGAGGTTTATAAAATGATCCAAACTCCTGTAGATGGAAAAAATAGGTGAACACATGTTAGAGAAGCTGCCAAACATCAGTCTGCAGCAGCTTGTGGTCATTTTCAATCAAAAAGACCAAATTTGACCTCATAGCGTCTCAGCAGTGATGATTGGTGCATCTTCAACTCATCTGATGTTTGGTCTCATTACGAGTTCCTCAAGCCGACGTTCTTCAGGACAAATAGTTCAAATTCCAACTATATTCAACTCCGTGTAATTTGAAACTAGGAAAAGCCGTAAATTCTCAGATTTTATGACCAGGAACCATGAGATGGTCGTAAAAGTTTATTCGAAACTGAGATGCGATTCATTTCTCATTAAAATAGTTGCCGATTAAAATTCATGCCAGTGACATAAAGAATTGTTGAAGGTTCGGGGCCAAAAATCATTCGATGTTCAATCAAATAAAACGGAGATAATCTTAAAATCCTGCGACTAAAAACACTTAATTCAGTTTAGTTAAGTGTTCTATAAAGAAATGTGAAGTAAGTGATATCACTAAGGTTGTGTTAAAGCTGGGAAGTGGTTCAGGGGTGTCTGACTCAGGTCTGGGTGTCACCACGGAGGAGTCAGCCGCCTCCTCACACTCACACCACCTCCCCGGGGGTTCGGACCCTTCACTCCCAACCTGCTTTTGGTATTGGGGACGGACTGACGCACTTCCTGACCCGTCCCTCGACCCGGTTCGGGCCCGGCCCCCCCCCCGACCAGAAGTCTGCCCCCGCACACAGAGGAAGGCAGGGAGTGACGGAAGAGGGGAAGAGAAGGGGGGAGAGAGAGAGAGAGAGAGAGAGAGAGGGACGAAACAAATGTAAAACAGATGCGAGCACACATGTGATTCAGCGTTTCGCAACCGAGCAGCGACGGCGGATCCCCACGATTTCTCTCCCTCTGTAGCTCTTCACACTTTCAGGGTAACGGCTTCGTGTTTCTCTTGGACGTGCGTTTGTTTCATATATTCCCCAGGTGACGACAAACGGTCCACAGCTGTATGGCAGAACCCCCCCCCCCAACTCCTATCAATAACTTCATCCCACTTCCTGAGCCACGGGGTGATAAACCTTTAGCACGGGCTGATGTTGACACACCTGGAAACGATCCAGTCACGTTCCCCTGGAGACGGCGGATTCCTGCAGCCGCCTGGTCGTCGGGCCGCTGAGTTTCAGAGACATGACATTAAACAGTGAGGAGCTCTGTTTCCAGCCGTTAGAGTCTGGTGGTACAATAAGACCAAATACAAGTCGTCACATCTGTGAGTCTGCTGACAAGTGACGCACGGCCGCGACAAGGGCCGAGTCCAGTCACCGTTTCCCCCGATAGGACAGTTCCTCACATTCTGCCGCTGACTGGAGGGCCTGCTCTAAATAGATGAAAACAGAAAACCCCCCGAAGCAAAGGTCTAACAACGTAGCGGAGAGATGCTCCACGAGATCGGAGAGAGATGCTGCGTGCGGAGGAAATTGGCTATTTTCCAATTAGTCGTCCAACTTGAATAATGTAAAACCGGCGAAACGGTGAACACGCCGCCGCACTAATGAGAAAACCTGATTCAGATTAATGCGATTTCTAAGACTTAGAGCTTGAACCTCTCTGAAGCAGCGTTTTCTAGGTCACGCACTCGAGAGAGGGAGAGGGGGGGGGGGGGGGGGGGGGGGGGGGGAGAGAGAGAGAGAGAGAGAGAGAGAGAGAGAGAGAGAGAGAGAGAGAGAGAGAGAGAGAGAGAGAGAGAAGCAATTTAAAACAACCCAGCCTCTGAAAGCAGTTAAAAGAAATAGTTTGGTGTTGTGGGAAAACTGCTTTATTCATCAAGTCTGTATTTTTTTTCCGTCCGGAATTGTCACACGTCACACGACCTCCTTCGCGTCGTGAATCAAAAACTTTCCCTCCATCATTAAAGTTTTTGCACCAGATTCGATTTGCTGCCTTTCATCATCTCAGAATCTGTCACGGTCGTTCCAGAGAGAGTTGTTTCTGGTTTTTATTGGACTATGGATTTAAAAAAATACGGACTTGGTGTGAAAAGAGTGTGAATATATAAATTTGATTCAGCATCAAACCTGGAAACAGACAGAAACCATGAGTCAGGACAGATTGTGCTAAGCTAGGCCAACTGGCTCTAACTCTATATTCACTGGGACGGTAGCGAAACAAGAAAAAGAACGATCAGAGAAAAGAAACTCTCCTGCATCGGACGTCGTACTTTACATTACGGATAATCCGGGGGGAGCATGTTTACATTAACTCTGAATTACCGCCCATTACATCGGACGTGCACGGACTCACGTTGCACCTCAACTCGCTCTTCGGGGTCACGGAGGGTTGAAGGTGCGCAGATGACACGAGAGACTCCGGCGACCTGTTGTTAGCTACGCTCTGGTTCGTCGATTTCTACGCTCCGCTCGTGTTCCTGGATGTTTCTGCGTTCGGGGGTTAAACGCGTGACCGAGTCTGTCCGCGGGCAAACTGGAGCCCGTCTCTGACATATCAAGGAGGAAAGTGGATTTTTTTCGAAAAAAAACAGCATGAGACATCTGATATCTGCAGCCATACAGAATTAACATCAGATGTTCAGTCTCCATTACCATAATCCAATCTGCTTGGGTAAACAAATGTGGAGTTGTGAGCGAGGCTGTTCACCCGCGCTGTGAAGAAAGACCAGAGGCCGGGATTATCTGTATTAAAAGTGTGTTTCGGCGTGTGTGTGATGCTGGAGCAGCTCTTGTTCGTCATCGCTGGTTTTATTCCCCGTGGCCTGCGATAGGAATGCCAATTTTAATACAAGTCATCCATCATTCAGGGCTCAGGATGTTGCCATAGTGCTGATTCAATGTCTGCGGCGCAGCAAGCGCAACCTGTGGCAACACCGGATGGCTGGTTTGAAAGAGAGAAGAGGAATTGAGCTTCGGGTTTCATCACTTTCATCACTTTTCACTCTCCTTTCCCCTGGTTTGGGCTCTTTGTCACTTCTCAGGCCGCCTGACAGGAGCAGATTAGTGTTCAGCATGCAGCAGCCGGCTTCTCACGGCTCTTTGTGGGCGAGACGTCTCGCTATTCATTCAAATGGAAGGAGAGGGACGGTCACGCAGGGCTCATGCAGTGAGTCCCCTCCTCCAACAAAAAGGGATGACATCATCTCCGATCTCCATTTCCCACAAATCATCAATTCCCTTCTCGCGCATAGAAATGGAGGCAGTGCAGTAACTCGTGCTGTGTGAACTGATTAAACCTGCACGTGCTCGTCCTCGTCTACGAGCAGTGAGACACACAAACAACCAAACAGTCTGAGGTGTTTAAATTAAGAGCAACAACTCAGACGATAAGAAGGTTCGAGCAAAGTTGACATGTTTTGCCAGAGCAGTTTCTAGCAAGTTGCAAATCTGTTGTTCTACATTAAAACCATTTAAGAAAAAAAAATATCTCGCGGTAAAAAAACCCAGACGAAGATGTGAAGAGAGTCGGGGGGGATGTAAAAACGATCACGTGATCTCCGCAGCGGAGTTAATACATCACTTCCTGTCTCTGCACCTGAATAATGCGGAGATCGTGTTGCTGTCGTGAACGCGTCTGTGCAGAAAAACCTCCCGCTGTGTTGAAAGGCAAACTCTGGGTAAACTCCGGACCCGATTCTCCGGATTCTACCCGCAGGTCGTGTCTGAAATCGGCTCCATGCCCCTTTAAACACAGAGAAGAGCCTGCTGAGCTCTGAGACCCTTCATCTGGTCTCATTTTAAAAAAAGATGAAAGTCTTTCCCCGCTAATGGCGCAGCTCCTTTTCAGCAGGAGGCCGACAGCTCCGTGATTAAGACATCACATCGCTCCGCTGTTGGTGTCATTAGATCTATTTGCATTCCCTCACATCACAGTGACACCGATTGGGGGGTTAAGCCTCCAGGTGTGACAAGTTGCCATCCAGGGATTGAGCTGAATGTGGGCCAATCCCTGATTAAGACACAGGGGCCACCAAACCGCACACTGCTGCCTAAATCCCCGTCACTTTCATTACCTGGACGTTGTTAGCCGCGGCGCTCGGAGCTCGCCGACGCCTTTAACAAGATGGCGAAGGCGCCGGCAGGCCAGCGCCGCTGAGCGCTCGGCCATTAAATCAAGCAGAGGTCACTGGACCAGGACATGGGATACTGATACTATCTGCAAACAGTATATTACGTCTAGTTTTACTGCAGTAGCTGCTCAAGGACGTGGAACCTGCTGACTCTGTTACTATAGCAACTGCAAGGAGTCTCCGTCTGTATCGTTCATCCCATGTGTTTGATTCAATCGACTATTCGATGAAACAAACAAAAATTATTAAAATGATCACAAAAAAACTAGCGAATCTTCATATTTGAGAAGAAGAAGCCATCTTTTTTAATAAAAATACAAATTCCCCATTAATTTAAATGGAAATTAAATCTCTGCTACTTGACTTTTCAAGAAAGTCTTAATCTGTGAAGTAACTAAAGTTATTGAATAAATGTGGTGGAGTAAAAAAAAAATACTTCATAACTGTGGTGGAGCAGCTATAATGTACAAGTACCTCCAGACTGTACTTTGCACAGTACTTGAGTAAATGTACTTTTAAAGATATCAGTTAGACGGATGTGACGGACAAAGTGTTTTTTCCACACCCCCCCCCCCCCCCCTCCCCCACTGTCTGAAGTCCCAGTCCTGGGGAGGAGCTGAACAGAGGGACCAGAGGAGCAGAAGCAACAAGACCACGCAGCACAAATCTCTTCCAGCTGCAGATCGTCCAGAATCAAAACGCAAAAACGACACGACGGTGAACTGAGACGAACCCGATGCTGGATCCAGCTCAGTGACTCGGAGCAATAAGGCCTCAGATCAGACGCTGTCGGGACCAATATGAATCTAACGTGTGGAGAAGTAATAAACAGGAACGATCGGAAATCAGGGAGAACGAAGATGCTAAAGTTCATCTGCATAGATTTAAATATTAACTCAAGCATTAAATCCTTCCCACCAGATAATGGAACAGATTCTTGAAGTCCAGTACTTCCCAGTACTTCCCAGTTCACCAGACGAGGGACATGGAGGAATGCAGTTTGAATTGGCTTTGAAAAGTCGAGCACTGATGCAGATCTGACCCCTGATCAGCTGGACGCCAACAAACTGAAGACATTATTTTGTTGTCTTTCGTGATTAGAAACTGTTTTTTTCCGACTGTTGGTTCGACCAAAACAACATCTGAAGAATCTGTGGTTTCTTCTTTGGAAGAAAAAACAACTCTCACTGTTAAATGATCCATTGATAAGTTAAAATATTATTTTGTTGCACACCCAACATTATCATCTTTAGACACTACTGAGGAAAACAGGGACCAACACAGTTAATTGATACAAAATGGAGTTAATAAATCCCCATTTTTCAGTGTAATCACTTTTTTTTTACCATCTGAACATCGTACTGTTCATCTTCTAACACATTACGACCTGAACGTTCCTCTAAACAGGCGAAGATAATTCACTCCTTCGAAGCCGGACGTTTCACCGGATGCTTGACATTCCTTCAAACCAGGCGATTTGACATGCGCCCCCCCCCCCCCCCTCCTCCTACCCCTGTCATCTGACTTTGTGTCACAGATCCATCCATCCAGTCGTTCTCCCGCAGACACTGGATACACACAAGCAGCGAGCGCCACAGGTCATTGGCCTTGGATTCCCCGGCTCTCTGCTCGCCGCTCTCTGAGTCGGGGACGGGCCCGTCACCACGAAGGCAGCCTCGCCTCAGCCCCCCGCCCCCAGCTGTTCACATGGGAGGAGGGGGGGGGGGGGGGGTCTCTGCCCTGGGCCATTGAGACGCAGAGAGACGAGTCTGTCTCTCAGCGGGAAACAAGACGCTGACTGGACAATAGTGATATTCTGTTGGGACGCAGGAAAGGACCGTCGTGGCCAAAGGCTCAGGATAGAGACTGGAGCCATTCATGGTGGATCGACCAGTTTGAAATGTGTAGTTTAAAACAAGCTGAGAAATGGTCAGATTATATCAGAGACAACTTTTGTGATGAACAATTATCGACAAGCAGCAAAAAAGCACTTTGGTTCAGTTTAGATATAAACGTGTCTGAAGTCACTGTGAACTTCTTCTGTATTAACCCCCCCCCCCGACATAAGAAACATTGTAATGAGGCTGTAGTCACTCAAATGTTTTGGCAGAGAGCATTAAAATGATTATAAGAAAACAGCTTTCTGTCAAACTAATTGTTCTCTGATATGATTTTCCTTTTGTTCCTATCATAGTAAACACTGGACTGTTGCTGGGACAAAATATAACAAATTATTAAACGTCGTCACGGATTTCTGGGAAACAATGAGTCAAGTGCAGAACGACTGGATGTGTTTGAGGACTGAACCGTTGCCTGGACAAAATAAAACATTATTAAACGTCATCGTGGATTTCTGGAAATGACGACTCACAGCGATCTGCCCCAAACAGCCGAGGGTCCTCAGAGCGTCGCCCGAACCCTGAGAGGCTTTTATAGAACAATGTATACACCGAACAACAGACTGAAGAAGCAACGGCCACGATGAATGAAAACCATCATAAGCGATCTTTTCTTACGGACGACAATAGAAGTCACCGGCCTCCCTCGAGCGTTATCCCCTCACAGAATGCGAGTGCGGCCTCAAATTAACATGTCAGTGGGGAGAACACAGCTCAAACGTCGCGTGTTGCCAATGTTGTGCCGGAGCAAACACAAACACACGAGTTCCTGCGGCCTTGTATTCATTACAGACCACTTTCCCAAAACAGATGTGGGGAGCATCGCTGGTGGCGAACTCACATCTGGAGTATCCATGGAGACGAGAGGCAAAACACAAAACAGTTCGCCGGACAGATCTTCAGGCTCTGGACCGGACGGCTTATTCGTCACGTTGTCTGGAAGGAGAAGAAGAGATTCATCGTCTGCGAGGTTTGATTCCCGTCTTAGCGCGTGACGGTTAAAAGACCAAAGCTCGAGCTGTGCGGAACTGATTTGCGGCGTGATTTTACATGTGTGGGAATCCGAGCGTCGTGCCAGTCCCCGGGTTGCGAAAAGTCTGGATTTTCCTGTATTCTCAAACCGCTGCTTCCTTCCAGTCCTCCACCTCCAGGCTTGTTACGTAACACTTCATGCTGCAGCGCCGCTTTTAGCTCCACGACGGAGCCATTTGGATGTTCTCTGAAAAAACACTGTTACAGGCCTCAGTGGCTGCGAGGTAACACGTCTCTCCTCGCCGTTCAAACATCCTGCGCAGCAGATAAAAGACCCATAAGAGCAGCTCAGGGTGACTCCAGCTAATAGGGACATCTTTCTACAGGGGGACATGGGGAGGAGGGAGGGAGGGAGGGAGGGGGGAGGCATATTCTAACTCCGCATTCACAGATCCAGTCAGATAAGAGACGACTTTATCGACCCAAATAAAAACAAGAAACAATGAGGCATAGATAATGAGGCAGGTGACTCTTGCTCAGCGTATGAAACAAGGACGGAGAAGGTTTGATTTGAAGATATTCTATCTCCGGGAATACTTGTACGGTGCAGTGTTGGAAAGTATCTTCTCAAATCCTGGACTTCAATATTTTGGTACTTTCCACAATAAAAAACCATGATTGCTTCAAAGCAAGAATACAATTTTGAAACGTCTGACCCAGAGAATCTCCTGCTGCGTTCCTCATGTGTGAAACTTTCCAGAAAAATGTCCTGACCCGTCTAGACATTTTCCAGAGTTTATTTCTGAAAACTGCTGATGTGTCGACCCGCTCAGCCGTGACCCTTAAAAGATAAACTGTAAAATGATGGATGAACACATTGAGCAGAAGATGTGGCATGAAATATACAATGCATAGTTAAACATAGAACTACAATTAAAAGATGAGACACTGAGTGAACCTGATCTTCTACGTTTGTCTCTGCAGCCTGTGATACATTTAAATTTAAAGTTAATCTGTAATAAAATATGCTTTATGTTTTCTAAACTTCTACTTCTAACGCAGTCGCCTCTCCTCTGATTGTTTAACTGTCACTTCAGCTTCAGGATGTTGCAGCTCTGTGGCTGTAACCGGACGCCGGCTCAGTCTCACCTCACGGCCTCTCCGCTCTCTGGGAGCGGAGGAACCACGTTTCTGATGTGGGTGTAGAAAATTCCTGTCGTATTTGTGTAACCTCGGGTGTGCGGCGGTCAGACGCTTGAGCTCCGACTCCGAGAGGAAACCTTCAGTTTGCTCTGATCCGGTGATCAGAGGCGCCGTTTGAACTTCAGCCCGAAAACAAACCATCTGCTGAGCATGAAGCAGCTGTTTGGATTGATTCATCGTTTGAGTCATATTCGCTGTTTTAACAGAAGATCTTCAGGTTTGAAACGTTAAATCTCACGACAGCAGCTGGTTCGAATCATGTGAGGTGACTCTTTCCACTTTTCTCTGACGCTTCATGAACCCGATGATTCACTGAAAGTGAGAATCAGGATTAGTTGTAACCCCATTTTGAACTGGAGATAATTTACGATTGGAAATCTAAACGCCCGTGACCGTAAATCACCCATTTCCTTTAGTTCCTCTCGATCAGGACAATGATATATAAATTATTAATACAGGAAGCCAGAGGTGG
Source organism: Reinhardtius hippoglossoides (assembly GCA_006182925.3). Lineage (NCBI taxonomy): Eukaryota > Metazoa > Chordata > Actinopteri > Pleuronectiformes > Pleuronectidae > Reinhardtius > Reinhardtius hippoglossoides. The sequence continues at coordinate 24,516,686 of CM031675.1, read as the reverse complement.
AGGAAGTATTCAGATCCTTCTACTGAAGAAAGAGTACTGACAATAAACTGCGAAAAATACTACACTACAAGTAAAAGTACTCGAGTGTCACAGTATTATATTAATATATTAAAATATTATTATTCAGCGTTTCAGAGACACACCTTAGTGCCTTATCTTATCCAACCAACAATCCCTAATAAGGCCACATTCAATTAAGTGAATACTTAGCAGTAGTTATACTTGTTGAGAGCTTGAACAGCATCTCAGTTATAATATCATGTTAAATGTATACATCATATTACTTTAACTACTTTCATAATAACCTATATTTATACTGTATATATATATATCACAGTATTTATCTCAGATTATACTATATTGTACTTGGGATGAGCCACTTCACCATCATATTTCCATTTCATTTTACTTAATAATAAACACACATATATATGCTATGTACATATATACATTGCAGTATAGACAATATGATCAGGTTATGAATATGCAGCACCGTTGACATCTTAATTGATTCAGGATCTGTCTGTAGTATAATTGCAGTTTGTAAAGTGACTGGAATATTAATTTAAACAGATTTACTGTTAAGAAATGAGAAAATCAGTGTCAGGAAAAGGGTTGAAATCGATGAAGAGACGTGACAACGTGCAGGAGGACGTCTCTTCCTGCAGCTTCCAGTCCCATGTGACAGCTCGTGAGGCTGCACTGCTCCTTCATCACCCTCCTCTCACCCTCATCTTCATCACCCCGCCCTCCTTCCTCACCCTCATCTTCCTCACCCTCCTCTTCCTCGCTGTTGGTGCACGGGTCCACACTGGGACTGTAAACCTGCCTTGTATCACGTTTCAGAGCAACATTCTCATGCAACCTGCAGAAAGTGAGTGAACCCCCCCCCACGGGTGAACCCCTCGATCAGAGCTGGGGCGTTCAACAGTTCACTGGGAACACTGGGAACACTGGGAAACGGGAGTTTTCTCCTTCTTACCTAAACCGGGGAGAGTCTTTGATGCAGTCTTCAAAATCCACCGTCATTTTCTCGCCGAGGGTTGTTTTAGTTCTTCTTCTCCAACGCGGTTTAAAACGCGGGGCTCATGTCCCGGGTAGATTCAGGGGTTAGTATCCGACACAGAGAGCCTGGCTCCGGGGGGGGGGGGGGCTGCTGCTGCTGCTGCTGCGGCCGCTCGCTGCTTCACTCGCTCCGGGTCTGAAGCTCCGGAGCGAGTCGGCACAGCCGGAGCCCCGCGCCGCGTTCAGGGGCCGCGCGGACACACGGACATGACACACTCCAGGCTTCGTTTTACTCATAGAGGCCCATTTGGAAACGAGCAGCGTTGGAACCACGTGATGGACAATTAAAAAAAAGATGGAGATGCGCGTATGAATAAAACCTATAACGTTTTGTGAAGCTGTGTCTATGCTCTCCACCACTTTCTACCACTGCATCATATCATTTAAAACACAACGGTTCAAGTATTTCCGATTGTGCTTGAACGCAGCACATGCTCAACCCCCCCGCATGACTACGTCGAACACTGACGTCACGTTCCAACTCATTTGAATCGACCTGATTTCTCTGTTCAGTGACATCATCAGTATTTTAATCCTGGAATTAACGTAATTTAAAAAAAAAAATTTATACTTAAACAGCAAAAAAACACAAACAACTTTCCAGTTTTAGCAAAAATAAAAATCACTGTGGTCAGATTTCTAACCAGCAATCTATAACTTCTAAAAGTTATAGATTCACTCTGTATCATGTGGACCCAAATAACTGGATTAATCACAACTTAATGTTTAATAATCACAACTTAATACTTACTATGACACGTTCACCACCCACTAATAAATACTCACATCAGCCAGTGAACATTTTCCTCAGAAAATGACTTAAATGATAAATCACTTCTTAATATTGTTGCTATTTAATTTATCTTATTCAAATGTCTAATAAATGATTTCTGGTTTCTGTTTCCTGCGCAAATTGAGTTTTCCGTAGTTTAATTCACGTCCAACGATCCTCTACACTCACCTCTGGAAAATGTGTAATAACATATACAAACTAAATTAAATTTTTTAAAAATGATTCTATGTCGTTTGTTTTGCGTTCTGTGTTTTTTTCCTGAGAAGCAGAAATGTGAAGAAGATATTTTCATCCTGCAGTAACTCAAGCGATGAATCCACCGCCACCCACGTCGGCCTCAGCTTCCTCTCTTCACGCTCCCTGCAGCCGCATTCATCTTTTCACACCTTCGATACGCTCTGCTGTGTTTTCTATGTCGGATCATCATCGTGTTTTCACTGCTGAACAAGCTGCGAAATCGAATCAATGTAAAAGCCTCGATCGCTGAATCTAATTGCACGATTCGGAAACACTTGAAAGAAACCTTTGCACGTTTAACACCTTCCAGGGTTGCTCCAGCATCCGTACTTTCCCATGCAGCGGTTAAATGAGGGTATCTTAAGTGCATCCATTTCCCCAGCAAGGCTATTATTAATTCACAGGAAACGGGAAAGGCTGGAGAAGGAGCGGCTGCTAGGGATTTCACTGCAGGTTTTCATAGAGCGCCATTGTTCCTTCCGATCCCGGCTTTAGAAAAAGGCTGCAGCTCGGGCCGTGAATGGAGATGATGTCATCGGCTCCCAGCAGAGATGAGTTAATGCCGCCGTCATTCACAGAAATCTCACAGGAAAGACTTCATGAGGGTTTTATCCCAGTAGCAGATGATGGGAATGTCAGTCCATTTGTTGGTCCAATGTCTCGACATCCTTTTAATGGATCATAATGATATTTTTGACATTCATATAGGACCCAGAGGATGAATCATAATAACTCGGCTCCTGTGGATTACAAACTCTTTACGCCACCGTGAGGTTATCATTTTTGGTTTTGGTCAAAGGTCTGTAGAGGTATTGGATAAATCACCTGCAGCTACACTCAGTAATTCAGACACCAGTAAAATGGCTCAGCAGTTCTTCCACTAACCAAAAAGTCGGTGGTTCGATATCCAGCTCCTCGAGGACGCATCCCGAAATGCCCTTGGGCAAGACCCTGGACCCCAACATTGCCCCTGAAGTGTGTGTGAACGGTTTGTGTGATAGAGAAGCATCATATCATGTTGTGTGTTTGTGTCCTGCCGTTAGCATTTAGCTCCAACCACAGGTGAAAGGTCAAAGCACAATCTCAGGGCCCATCGTCTATTGTCCGATAACGAATTAGTCTCTGGGGGCAACGGACAATATTTTGAAGGCTTCTGGTACCGAGGGGGCGGGTCTCAAGGTTTGTCGCACATTGTTTACAATCCAACTACTTTCATTTCTGCTGAAATGCGACTGGTCCAAATAGAAACGAACACAAGAAGCTTCCAGCTCCGACATCGTATCCCTCACCTACACATTCTGTATATTCAGTACATACCTCGAAAAGCCTGTATGGCCACACTGACTCTTTAAAATCCATGCACGTGTGTATTAGGCCTCATTATAATCTATAAAACCTTTTGTGTTTCGTCCTTGAATATCAGTTAAATATCATTATTGAATGTGTATCAGTCTTGTTGTAATTCAGCTGGAGGTAAAACATCGATCCTGTCCTGTAAGTCTGAGGCACTAAACGCAGATGCAGTGACCTTGTGTTTGTTTCTTAAAGGTCGTCCTCTGCTCTGCGGATTAAAACAACACTTTCTCTGTCTCTGACTCCCTCCACCATCCCTCCACCATCCCTCCCTCCTTCCCCTCCTTCCCCTCCTTCCCCTCTTCCTCATCCCCAGCTCCCTCGCTGATCTGACATCAAAGCAGCGAGCACGTTTAACGAAGCTGCTGAGTCGGCAGTCGACTGAGAAGAAAGTGCAAACTGCTGGAGGAAGTTAGGAGCGAACTTGGTGCGTGTAGATTCTCATCACAGCAGCAGGAGCAGCACACGATGGTGGTGTGTGATATAGGAGCGCTGCAGTAGAGCAGAAGCATAAAGTCTGTGACTTGTCTCAGACTTGATTTTAATTAGATTTCATCTTTTCAATTTGGGTTTTGTTTCTGATTTTCTGGGACACTGGACAAAAGGTTTGGTCTTTACTCACAGACACAATGTTCGAGGATGGACGACAAGACAGATCCTCGCAACCGAAGCCAAATCACAAACCCTTCGCTCTTCATGGTGCACATTCTGCTTTAACTTCCCGTTGCAAATTACTGCTCATCCAACAACCACTTCCACAACCTCAATCACGCTACCGACCACACGACTGATTTCCATGTACGTCACAACTTGCACTGCCCCCACATTCAGCTATTGTGGACATGGTCGCACGCAAAGTTCACCCGATGTTTAACCCCGCGTGAAGCCACGCTGCGATTTGCCTCGACACAGAATGCAAATGTTTTATCCGCCTCCTTGCTCTCACATATTGGAAATGAAGGTTCGCCTTTGCATTTTGTAACGTGTGCAGAACCAGGCCAGGCAGCAAACAGCAACAGATTCAGTGTTGAGAGATTAACTTCGGGGAATCAGACGCTCATCTGGCCTTAAAATAGTTTTAGCCATGCCAGCAGTCTGGCTCCACGGCTCTGGGGATGTCAACAGTTATTTCCTATTGTTTTTGCTGATCACACGGTTCCTTTAGAACGTATGAGGGCAGTCAGTGAGGTTGTAAGTATCATACGATGACTGCAAGATGCTTTACAGCACACGCAGCCTCTCTATCATATCAGTAAATCGACTCTTCGTGACCTATCTCCTGCTGCTTTGGTTTCCAACACTGTGGCATCTAGCAGGTCAGGGAGGAGGCTTCCCCGCCTCCACGCAGCACAACACACACACACCGAAGGGAGCTGTCGACTCCCATGTTTTTCGCTCCCATCAGCGGCGCTCTCGTGGCAGACACAGGCACCGCTGCAGCGTGGAATCACAGGCAGAGATGTGTGGGTCTCTGGGAGGGTGACCTACTTCTGCTCCCCTCTTTGGTTCGTCGGAGAGACGAGCGGCGAGTCGCACTGCCGAGCACACGGCTTGTAATGTTACCCCCCCCCCCCCCCCTTCCACTGCGGGTGCGAGGCTCGACAAGCCTCCTCCAACGAGGCGAGGACGCTGGGTGGATGTTGTGTATTATGCATGCACGTGTGTCTTCTCACTGACTTACTCCCAAGATTTATTCCCAAATCTATTCTAAATTCATTTGAATATTGCAACAGGACCACTGCGCTCGCACTGGAGGGAATGTGCAGTGTGCGTGTGCCAGTGTATTCAAAGGTGGAAGGAAGAATAGAGATTGTTTGAAGGAGAATTTGTTCGATGGCGTCTTTGTATTCAACAATTCTTTAATAGTTCGACATATAAAAGACGTGTTTGCTTTCATGCTATTAATTTGGCCATTGTGTTGCTGTGGTGTGTGTTCAAGAAACAGTGTCAGCAGTTCAGTGGCCTGGTGGCTTGTGGGTAGAAGCTGTTTCTGAACCTACTGGTTTATGGTCTGTAAGGGATGTTTGGGGTCAGGGAGGATCTGATGTCACTTCCTCCTGCAGCTGTAAACGTCCTGGACGGCTTCTGTCTTCTGTTTGTCCTCATGTGGATTTCAGGTGCAGCAGGAAACTGCCCTCGAGTCTCATCCCTGTCACCTGACTGACATTTATCCTTTTGAATCTTCAGGGACCACAGTGTACGAACAAACTTCTCTGTGGATCACGATGTGGCCGCAGCAGCGATCTTGGATCTGCACAAGAAACGTGAAATGAAAACACAATAAGTTGTGGTTTCAGAAGGAGTTACGTGTTGGACAGATTAAACAAACGAGGTTTTGAGACTTTATTTTGTAGGTGTTCGGAGTCAGGATTGTTTTTTTTACTGTTTCCCCTTTTCACTCTTACACCTCCGGGCTATAGCTCCGTACAGATGGAATTGATATTCTAATCCAACTCTTGGCAAGATGGAGAATAAGTAAATTCCTATAAAATCTCAAATAGTTTTTCACCCTGATGTGAAGAAAAATACAAAACCTTCACACGCACGGACATTTTTTTGCACCATAGCTTCTGTGTTCACGAGTGGAAACTGCCCTCGAGTCTCATCACTGTCACGCCACTGACATTTAGCATTTTCAATTTCCAGGAACACACTGTTCACACCGATCAACAGACTCTGTGGATCAGCGAGTCAGTAGGAGTTTTGACGTCCGCTCCGTTGTGTGTTAATCGTGTTAGAGTGAGTCTAATTAGTTCAGGAGTCACGGGCCTTAAAGCTCCTCTTCCTCTGCAGGGCTCCTCAGGAAAGGTGGAGTGGAGAGGGTCAACACCGGGTCAGAGAGAGAAACAAAGAAAAGTACTTTCTCGGGAAGCCTGTTTCACTGCCTCAGCCACACTATAGCATCAAATATTCATTTAGCCAAAAAGCTATTTGAATCCTCAGCGAAAGGTTCAAGGACGACGGGGGGGTCGGGGTCGTGCAGGGTTAAAGCGAAACGTTCGTCACAGCAGCAAAGCAGCTTCAGACAAATAAATACAGATGTTGATATGAAGCGTCTCTGAGAAAAGTCTGACATGTTGGGAAATGTGCGTCTGTGCGTTCTGCCCCCGACGACATAACGATGATACCAATAAACTGGGAGAACTCCAACAATCAAACTGGACATTTTGTTCAGTCCAACAAACATCTCAGGCCGGAAAGGTGAACGTTTGTTTTTCTGTGCACGTTGTTTGGGGGGGGGGGTGAGTAGGGCAAGATGAGCTGGAGGCTTGTCACGTCCCCGCCCACAGAATCACAAAACACACACTGACAACAACACAAACACACACATCAACAGAGAGGGGGAACATATGAGCTATCAGGAATCTCTGAGCTGACGCCTGAGCACGTGTTCTGGCTTCAGGTAAATGAATTAGAAATGATTATAGAGTTATATCTTGGTGCGGGGATTTCATAACATTATTAGTATTTATTTTTTGCACATTGTTTTTCGGAGGATTAAACGATGAGAGGCAGCAGATCTGTGTGTGTGTGTGTGTGTTTGTGTGTGTGTGTGTGTGTGTGTGTGTGTGTGTGTGTGTGTGTGTGTGTGTGTGTGTGTGTGTGTGTGTGTATGTTTGAGACTGAAGCAGCTTCCTCTCGTGTTTCGGCCGCACGACATCCTGAGAAATGGCTGAGGCCGGCGTTGCTAGGCGACGCGGGAGGCGGGAGGCGGGATGAGGGAATCCTGCAGACGCTCACAGGAGCTGAATCCTGTTTGAAGTCTGGAGCTGCCTCAGATCTTGTCCTGGTCCAACCACGGTGAAATGCCGACCCACACCATGGTACCGAAATAACTACGAACCCTGATTCTACAAGATGCAAAAGACAAATCATCACTCACTTGTTTTTACAATTAGGTTTTGGCTCTAGAGATGTGGATCACATCCGTCTGTTATTACATAACTGTAACAAATGATTATTTTCAGAATAAATTCATCTTGAAATGCTTATTTTTCCCAATCATTGAATAAAGAAAAGCGAATTTTAGAAGCTACAACCATGAAATTCGACGGTTTAATCTCAAGTGAAGCATTATTATTTCATAATGTTTTCTTGCATACAGAAAATCTTGATTTCTAAATTAACTGAAGCTGTTAGAAACATTTAGTGGAGTAAAAAGTACAATATTTATTTCTGTCACGTAAAGGTGAGAAAGAAAATACTTTTGAGTAATTGTACTTCCACATTGTGACATACATTGTTGGTTTGTTTTTTTTCTAAGGTTTTATTTACAATAAACAAAGTATATAATAGAACCTTATCTTTTAAAGAGTTGTGGTAAATTGAAAACAACGAAAAAGCAGCTGCAGCTTCAGTTTGATAGTCGTGTCTGTGCTCAACACAATGCTGCCACCTTGAGGTCACTACAGAGATGAGCTCAGCTTGTTGGTGTCAGCAGCTCAAGTTAAACCCTTTTTCTTTTCTGTGTATTTGATTCTGGGAAAAAAAAAACATCATGTTTAATATCAGGATAAAAAAAAAATACCCCAAAGTACAATACCAGGCCAATAAAAGAGAAAGAGAACTGAAATCAAGCTCTAACAAAGGAGACCTGAATAACTGGGACATATATAGTGAAAAATCATGAAAAATTAAACAACAGTAACCCAAACATGTGCAGCATTACTGAACATAATTAAAAGAAACAAATGACTTAACCTTATCCAAAGTCTGACCCCGTGACCGCAGCCGGAAGCCCAGGTACAGTGTGTCAGACAGTACAGTGCAGAGGTTTCTTTCATGCACACATGCAACCGAGCAAGTTTAAGAGAAGCGTTGGGCAAAGCAGGAAGTGTTGATCAGCGCCGCACGTACAGTGATTCACTTGTCTCGCACACAGTCTGTAAAATGAATGAAACCTCAGACCAGATTCTCTTTTGCTCCACTTCCTCCAGCGAGTTAGCGGCACACTTCAGGCCACGTAAATGAATAATGTGCATGGAGGGAGTTGGCTGATTTACAGCATATTCTCTTTTATTTCTTTTAGAGGATACAGAGATCGCACTCAACTCGCAGAGCGGAGCATCTGCATTTTTCTGAAAAAGAAATACACCCGGAGATCTTTGAAAAGCCCGGAATGTAGTTTAATAGACGTCTGAACATCTGGATGAAGAACAAAACATTCAGAGACAGATTTACAGAAGCTCTGCAACCGTCGGTTTTGCAGGGAAAGAAATTCCCAACCTCTAAATCAGAGAATTGAACATGAGCCACAAGGAAACTGTGATGGGAAAAGAAACCTGCACTAAATATGAATGTGTATTTAATGTAACAGGAGGCAAATGTTGTAGTTTGTTGTCATCAAAGTTGAAGTTGAGCTTCAGAGAACTTTGAAATCACAACAGACTGAGATAAAAACTTTATTTGGTTTGGTTAGAAGAAAAGTTGGCGCTCTAAATAATGTCAGCTGTTATTGTCCTCGAAGAACAAGGAGTGGATGGATCACCACCTTTTCCTTTTCCATGAACATGTGTACTGTTCAGTGAATTAATAATTACATACATGCTAAAGATTATAATTTGAATACTTTAAGCAATAGTAAAAAAAAAATGTCTCCGGTGGAGTCAAATCAAGATAATGATTTCTTACAGATTCCACCTCAGAGCTAAACCCGGCCTGTGGCTGTTATCAATTTAACCACAGACTTCACAGCTGTTTCAAAAGTTGTCTTCTAGTCAAAAGCCAGATGTGACGTAGAGATAATAAATCCCCTTCTAACCCAGTTTGTACAACATGAACCCAAACTGAGACGTCTCATTTTCAATAATATTTGTCTGTTGTTTAAAATTGACATTTAGAAAAAAATCACGTTTCACAGTTTCTGTGTTCACAAAAAACAGAACAGAGGTTGGTTTAGAATTTCAGGCTCGAAATTAAACAAAGTCACAAGATAAGAAATCAAATGAAAATAACTTTTTCTTTTACGGCTTTAAAGAGAATCTTTTCCATCCAATCACCTGGTGGTTTTTAGATAAAGAATAAAATACGTCAGTGACTCGAATGTTACGATTAATACGTGTCAGGAAAGAGCTCGGGCAGGAAGTGGCAATATGTCAAATACCATCATCCTGCCAAATGTTATCGTGATTGTGATTTTACTTAAAGACACAACTTACTCGAATACGTGCACGGAAACATCGTGTAAAGCCAAACTGATCATGTTATCACACAACTGAGAATGTTGACCCCTGTGAATTCCCCCCCTCGTGCTGCTGAGTAAACACGACACTGTGTGTAATGTTGAACTGACCCAGGAGGTTTGTGGGCGAGGGGCCTGGTCGCTGTCGGTTCTGCTCCGGAGTCTCGCGCTGCGTCGTCGTTCAGCGGCGCCGCAGGGACGGTTTACTGTCGAAGGCCGAAGGCGACTGCTGGTAGATGCAGTTTCATCAACTTCGGCTAAAAGGTCTGATAGAATCTCCGTCCTCCAACATGAAGTCGTCTGTTCAGGGAACGTAAATCTTATGATTATCAACTTAACAATTAGTTTTGACCAATTCTATCCATCTCATCACATAACACTGTTATTTAACTTCTCGAAAGACTTCCGTGAAAACTTTCTCTGCTGTCTCAGAAGTATTTCTGAATGTGCACTATTCCTATTGTCAAGGTAGGTGGTTGGTCACAGCATGTATTTAAAACACTTCCTTTATCAGTGCTCTTAAGTTCCTGGGTAACGAGCAGCGTTTTCCTGGAACTTGTCAACTCTCGTGTTGAGACGAAACCTGGTTCGTGGAATCAAGATAAAGGGGATTATAGAAACCAGATTTCCACAAGTAGATTTCACCTGGAGAACGCACAAAGTTACACATATATATATTTAATATATAAATAAATTAAACATTTCACGATACAAACCTTGCAGCAAGCAGACGTTAAGAATCAACATTTCTCATGTTAATGCAATGTTATTTTATATTTTATAAACTTAAAACAGAAGAAATAGACCTGCGCAAAGATTTAGTATAAGTGTAATAACTCCACAGCTCCATGTGATACCTGTCAATAAACAGTACGACCTCCAGCCTTGTTTGGACACATGTCCAAACAAGGCAACAAATTCATAATAATTCAGTTTATTATTGTAACACTGCAGTGGGCGGTGAATCTCATGTCATGCTATGGTTTCCTGCTCCTTTCGTCACACGGTGCGCTGACAGAACATTAAGAAGCCTGAGCGAAGAGCTGCATGTTCTACACAACGCAGAGAGCAGCTGCACGGTGATCACGCAGCAGCACAACAATCTCAGGTGTTGCTTTCTACATTTGGAGATCAGACTCTCAACAACTAGGTAAGTGACTTGGTTTTCTGTCAAAATCCTTTGTTTATTGCTCTATTTAGTCTGGGTTTAGTTTTCACAACACGTTTACCTTCTTCGAAACAGCTCCTGCAATGAAGGGGAGAGTCACAGAGGTTTAACATCTAATATAAAAGCAGTAAGATAAAACATCTATTGTCTCACAAACACCGTTAGAGGAAGTGTTGCCTTTATTTGTGTTCAGTATTTACTTCCGTTTTTTTCACTTCACTCTTTTTGGATAATCTCTGTAACAAATACAGGACAATGTGTTGTATGCAGTGTAAAAAATGTCCATCATAGTTTATACCTGAACAAAACTGATGAATGTGTTCTTTCACAGACACCCCCCCCCCCCCCCCCCCCCCTCAATCGTTCATCATGAACATGACGAAACGCCAGCTGCAGCCTCCCCTCAGAGGAGTATCAGTACTACCTCTTCCCAGTGGTCTACATCCTGGCGTTAGTCGTGGGTCTACCTGGAAATCTGGCTGCTCTCTTCGTCTTCACCTTCAAGATCACCCCTCGCACAGCCTTCAGCGTGTTCATCAGCAACCTGGCCCTGGCGGACATCGTCATCCTCTGCACTCTGCCCTTCTGGATCCACTACCACCTCAACAGAAACAACTGGGTGTTTGGGGACGTCGCCTGCCGCATCACTGGGGTCCTGTTCTACTCCAACATCTACATGAGCATCTGTTTAATGACTTGTATCTGTGTGGACCGCTACATGGCCACGGTGCATCCTCACGCCTACCAGAGAGGGCGGAGGCCCTGGCGCTCTCTGGCCGTGAGCGTGGTTCTCTGGTGCGTCGCTGGAGTGGCGATGCTGGTCTTCGTCCTCTGGGGGCCTCTGGAAACCAACATCAACCAATCTGGAAGACACAGTTGTTTCGAGAACTTCTCCAAGCACGAGTGGGACACTCGTCTGGCGCTGTCCAGCCTGCTGATCCTGATCTTCCTCTCCCTGCTGCCCTCCGTCATCATCCTGGTGTGTTACCCGCTGGCTGTGAGGCGCATCTCCAAGATCAGGACTAAAACAGCCCAAAAAGCCGTGAGGGTCATTTACACCATCCTGGCCATCACGCTGCTCTGCTTCCTGCCCAAACACGTGGCGAATCTGCTGCACCTCCTGCTACACATGGGTGTCATCCAGAGCTGCTCCTCCGCCAACCTCATCAACGACGCCGAGCGGGTCACCATGGCCCTCGTCACCCTCAACACGTGCCTGGACCCCGTGCTGTACTATGTCACCACCAGCCACTGCAAATGGAGGCGCTGGAAGATGACATGGCTGTGTGGACGAGTGGAGAGGAGCAGGGGTGTTTTTACAATTGCAGTGGACCGAGAGAACTGAAGCTGCATAGATATATAATTAAAATATAACTCTGCTTCCTTGTCTATATATGGAACTGCAGACTTTTATGTAAAAGTGTTTATTAAAATTGTCATTTTACATCAAAATAAAGGGACGGATCTAAAACAGGGATCTGATTTTCTTTATCTTGTGCGGTTGTGTCTTGTAACGAGTCTACAGCAAGCAGACGTTAAGAATCAACATTTCTCAAGTTAAAGCAATGTTATTTTATATTTTATAAACTTAAAACAGAAGAAATAGACCCTCGCAACGATTTAGGCTTTTGAACAAGTTATTGTATTTTTTTCAATTTCTTTTTAAGTTCATTAAATAAAAAGCGACAGCACAGTAACGTTTGTAGTATCTGTCATTTTAACGTCCATTCACTACAGGGTTTTACTGATATGAAGTATCTAGTGTAAGTGTAATAACTCCACTGCTTCACCTGTAGGGGGGGGGGGGGACTGGCTGCACAGTCAGGACAAATCCAGTCACCTTCAGGGCCGGTGGTTAATGAAGGTGTGAGGCAGCCCATGTGATACCTGTCAATAACCTCTACGACCTCTGTTTTATGATGAAATAACTTTAACAAATGTAGAAAACTTTCCTTCCGCTCCAATACTGTGACTGCAGGATGAGACCTGGTGATTGAAAACGTGAAGTACCGGATGATTTACTCTGAAACTAAATATAACGTTACTGCTATGACTGAACACTGATGTGCTGTTCTTCCAAGTGGGTTGAATCATGTCAAATTAAAACTCTGCTGCGACCCTGAACACCACATATGAATAATAACTTGACGAGTGCATTGGTCGTGTGTAACATCATACCCTGAGTCACAGCGTGTGCACACCAGCAGCTGGTGCCTGCGGTCGCTGCGTCCACATTCCTCACAGATAACAGCATCGCTCGCCTCCTCTTCATCATCCACATCCTTGTTCGGCGTCCTCACTTTGATCTGCAGGAGCAGCACGAGCAGTTCAGCTACCGGCAACTGTTTGCTCACATGTCTCCTAAATCGTTTTCAGAAAGGTTCCTTCACCCGCTGCAGATAATCACCTTCTTTTGCACGTCCCCCCCCCAGGACACCGTCTCTGGTAGATGAAGGAGAAGCTGATCCGATCCACCGGGCAAGTGTTGGCCGTCTGAGGTTCAGGACAGAACAACGAAATGTGTTGTGTTGTTTTACAATCTCATTACACGTTGAACAGAGGAAGTAAGAAGCACTGTCATGAACCGATAGCCAATGATTATCTTTATCGATTAATTGATGTTCAAAAGTGATCAGTCAATCGAGAGAACGTTAATCACCAAATATGAATTGATGAATCTTTTAAAACCACTTATGAAGGAAAACTATCAAACATTCTTTAGTGCCAATGTGAAGAAGGTGTGTGACAGATGTTGTGTGACAGGTGTGTGTGTCAGGTGTGTGACAGATGTTGTGTGACAGATGTTGTGTGACAGGTGTGTGTGTCAGGTGTGTGACAGATGTGTGTCAGTTGTGTCAGGTGTGTGTGACAGGTGTGTGTGTCAGGTGTGTGACAGGTGTGTGTGTCAGGTGTGTGACAGATGTGTGTCAGTTGTGTCAGGTGTGTGACAGATGTTGTGTGACAGGTGTGTGTGTCAGGTGTGTGTCAGTTGTGTCAGGTGTGTGTACCTGGGACCACTGCAGAAGACACTGGAGGCAGAAGACATGAGGACACTTTCCTAGAGACGCCTCAGTCTGATGGTGGAAACCAGTCAGGCAGACGGGACATGTATCTGCTGTGTCCGTCGTTTCACACGATAACAAACGATGGTTTTTTAAAACGCGCTCACTATAATAATGACGAAGTTGAGTTAAGACTCAGTGGATCAGAGTTAATGATGAAACCAAACTACGCGTAAAACCACTTTAAATAAACTACATCTCACGTAAAGTTTACGTTTTCGTTTAGCAGCTTCCTGTTAGCTTTAGCAACACCTAGTTAGCTTAGCCGGTAGCTAACAAGACTAGTTCGACCTTGAATTAAGTCAATACGATCAAATAGTGTTTAAATCTTAGTGTTTAACCCGGTTAGTGTTTAATTATATATTATAATAAAGAATAATCATCAAAATGAGGCTGAAACGATAAAAGCTCTTCAACTTTTCATCTTCATCATGTTCAGCGACACACACAGAGACTTCCGGTCTGAGCCCTTCAGAATAAAAGTAGTCCAAAAAATTATTTATTTATTTGTTTGGACAGACAGACAGACAGATAGATAGATAGATAGATAGATAGATAGATAGATAGATAGATAGATAGATAGATAGATAGATAGATAGATAGATAGATAGATAGATAGATAGATAGATATGTTATGTTATGTTATGTTATGTTATGTTAAGTTATTCTTCTATAATGATAATAACAAAAGATATCATTATTACTATTACATATGACTGTGGTTGTTGTTACCGAAACATGATTGTCAAAATTTAGTGTTGAAACTTCATAAGTTTAATAAAACTTTACATATATTCCTGAATAACTCTGCATAGAAAGTGTAAAGAACAGGGGCGTGGTCTCTCGAGAACTTGACACAGGTTGACCTGGTTATAAAACTACAAAAAAATTGTTTTTTCTTACGTCTGGAAATCGCAAGGAACCAAGGGCCTGGTATAAAAAAGAAAATGTGAAGCACGTGTGACCTCTTTGTGCACATCGTGAAAATATCGTACAGATTGTGTAGCCTGCTGGAAATGTTGGGAAAAGGAAGGTATATGCTTGAACATGCACTGTGAACATGGCCTCAAGAATCCATCCATTCTGGTTAAAAATGTCCAGGTTTTCAGTTTTGTTCTCTATCAAACTTTATATAAGGACGACTTTTATCTTCCTTCTCTTTATTTCTAATGAACTGTTTATGAAAGTTAACAAACACTGTCTGATAAACAGCGCTTTAATAAATCCTCATGAAGGTTGTGATGTGTTGATTCAACTAAAGATCATTTAGGAGGCTGCAGTTTGTGATGGTGTCAAACTTCGAGGGGAAGTTAAGAAGCCTGAGCGAAGAGCTGCATGTTCTACACAACGCAGAGAGCAGCAGCACAACAATCTCAGGTGTTGCTTTCTACATTTGGAGATCAGACTCTCAACAACTAGGTAAGTGACTTGGTTTTTATGTCAAAATCCTTTGTTTATTGCTCTATTTAGTCTGGGTTTAGTTTTCACGTTTACCTTCTTCGAAACAGCTCCTGCAATGAAGGGGAGAGTCACAGAGGTTTAACATATAATATAAAAGCAGTAAGATAAAACATCTATTGTCTCACAAACACCGTTAGAGGAAGTGTTGCCTTGTTCAGTATTTACTTCCGTTTTTTTCACTTCACTCTTTTTGGATAATCTCTGTAACAAATACAGGACAATGTGTTGTATGCAGTGTGAAACATGTCCATCATAGTTTATACCTGAACAAAACAGATGAATGTGTTAAGTTTCTTGAGAAATGCATTAGAAGCAAGGATTAGACATTAAGGACTGTCGACATGCGACTGATTTGATGAGTAAAAGATTAGTTTCCAATGTTGTGTTAAACTAAAAGTGGAAAAACTCTGAACGGAAACATGTTTGTGTTGCTACAGTTACAGAGGACGGTGTGCAATGCAGCAGCGTGAATGAAAACCAACCTACACGTTCATTTGACTTCTTTCACAGACACACACAACCCCCCCCCCCCCCCCCCCCCCCAATCGGTCATCATGAACGTGACGGACGGCTGCAGCCTCCCCTCAGAGGAGTATCAGTACTACCTCTTCCCAGTGGTCTACATCCTGGCGTTAGTCGTGGGTCTACCTGGAAATCTGGCTGCTCTCTTCGTCTTCACCTTCAAGATCACCCCTCGCACAGCCTTCAGCGTGTTCATCAGCAACCTGGCCCTGGCGGACATCGTCATCCTCTGCACTCTGCCCTTCTGGATCCACTACCACCTCAACAGAAACAACTGGGTGTTTGGGGACGTCGCCTGCCGCATCACTGGGATCCTGTTCTTCTCCAACATCTACATGAGCATCTGTTTCATGACTTGTATCTGTGTGGACCGCTACATGGCCACAGTGCATCCTTACGCCTACCTGAGGCAGCAGAGGCCCTGGCGCTCTCTGGTCGTGAGCGTGGTTCTCTGGTGCGTCGCTGGAGTGGCGATGCTGGTCTTCGTCCTCCGGGGGCCTCTGGAAACCAACGTCAACCAATCTGAAGGCCACAGCTGTTTCGAGAACTTCTCCAAGCACGAGTGGGACACTCGTCTGGCGGTGTACAGCCTGCTGATCCTGATCTTCGGCTCCCTGCTGCCCTCCGTCATCATCCTGGTGTGTTACCCGCTGGCTGTGAGGCGCATCTCCAAGATCAGGACTAACACAGCCCAAAAAGCCGTGAGGGTCATTTACACCATCCTGGCCATCACGCTGCTCTGCTTCCTGCCCAACCACGTGATGAATCTGCTGAACCTCCTGCTACACATGGATGTCATCCAGAGCTGCTCCTCCGCCAACCGCATCCACGACGCCAGGCGGGTCACCATGGCCCTCCTCACCCTCAACACGTGCCTGGACCCCGTGCTGTACTAGGGGGGGGGGGACCAACAGTAGCTTTCCACCCACAGACCTCTCTGCCAGTGCTCATGAAGAAATGTGGGTTTGTTCTAACAGCAGCTTCTCTACTCTACTCAAACATGTGTCCATCACAACAACACACACACTTCCTGATCTCTGATCTGTTTTTTTATTTTTATTTTAAGGAAAGTACAGCATGAAACACAACTCGTCCAGATTTACTTTCTGTTTCTCGTTGTTGTGCTTCCTTGAGTTTAAGAGTTTGAGCCAAGGACCTCCTGCTGCGTTCTTCACGTGTGAAAGACGATCGCCAGAGAAAGTCCAGTCCCAAGTCTTCTTCTCCTTCTTTATTCGGTTTATTGGCCGGTGACAACCAACGTCAAGGTGCATTACCGCCCTCTACTGTGTGTTTCAGTATCCTACTTCCTCTTCTTCCCGATTCGGTATCGTATCTCTTATTACCCTTGATATTTGATAGCTTCTCCTTCGTTCAGTTGAGTGGCGGGTGACAACCTCCTGTGTTGGAGTGTATATCAGAGTTATCTAGCTCATATTAAATCATTTAGTCCAATCCTGTCTCCCTCAGCTAATGGAACATACTCCCTATTCCAAAGGTAACTACTATTTCCAAGCTAGGTTCTTCCTCTCTGCTTTGCACTTTTCCTCTTGAGCTTTTAAGCTTTAACTTATTAAAGTGAAGCATTACATGCTCCACTGACTCTTCTATAAAATGTTTTGTGCGGGGGGGTTCAACGCACAGTGGAAGGCGGTAATGCACCTTGACGTTGGTTGCTACCCGCCAATAAACCAAACAGAGAAGAAGAAGAGGCTCGGACATCTTCCGCAATTCATGACTGAAAACGCCCTTAAAATAACAATGTCTTTGAACCAGAGGCCGGGCTTTCTATTAGAGTCACATCCTGTTGGGTCTTTATCGTGTCTTTGATGTGCCTATATGACTCATGGTTGGAAGAAGATTCCCTTCATGTTTCATATAAAGGACGTTCTGAACCAAGTTGGCCTCAGCAGCGCAGCGCTAGTGGAAGGAAACAGATCAAATGGACATGAAGCCAGATATCGAGGAGACTGTAATACAGACAGTCACCATGGATACATCTCATGCACTGGAGCTTCCCAACACGGCAGTGGAAACTATTCGCACTCAGATTGAGGATCTTTACACCAAGTTGACTGCGGAGCAGTGGGAACTGTTATCATCAGGAACACCAGACAACAGCACAAGGTTTCTGTTGGCAGAAGTTCTTCTGGCCATGACTTCGTCTGTGTCCTCAGACCTGATCAGAGCACATGAAGGCAACGACTTTCCCTTTACTGCGGAGAGTGTCCAGTCCAGTCTGGGAGACGCTCTCCGTCAGAGTTTAGCACCGGGCAGCTTAACTAATTCTGTGATTTTGGATCAACTCACTGAGTTGGTTGCAGCGGAGATGACAGAGAGGGTCAACACCTGCCTGTCTGAGCGCTCCACCAGCGGATGCTCCACCGGACCGCCACAGTGTCCCCAGATCACAACCAACAAACTGCAGAAAATGGTCGGTTGTGTTTGCAAAGTGTTGGAGAAATCTGCTTGTGACCTCGAGGGCTCGTTCAAGCCAAGACTGCGTAGTCAAAGGACATTTGACTACTCAACCTCAACCTCTTCAGACAGTGACAGTTACAGGGCATCATCCTCAGTAGCAACAGTCCGCAGCAGTGACTGTAGCACAAGTGAGGCCGTCCAGGAAATCCTTGAGAAGGAGGTGAGCGACATCATCAGGCCCCTCGTGGACGAAATGTCAGAATCTGACCTGAGTGAGCTGATCTCTGAATCGTCTCTGGAGATTAAAGCTGCTGCAGAAGAAATCTCTCAGATGATTAGTGAAGAGGAGAGCGTCCAATCATCTGATTCGACTAGAGGCTCCAAATCCTCAAAGACCGGCAAGAAGTGTTGGAAAGGAGTGGGGACGAAGGTCAAGAAGCTTTTTGCAAAGTTGTTTGCCACAGCGTCGCTGCTCAAGATGGCGACACTAGTCAGGAAGAAGTTCCGTAAGGAGACCCGAGCCCAGAGCAGTGAGTCCGTCAAGTCTCTGATGGACAGTGTGGAGTCTCTGCTTCTGACGGAGACCAAGGACAGAGTTTCACCTGCCCCCGTCCTTACCGATGTCCTCTATCGGTACATCACAACGGACATGTTAGAGGCGAGTCCAGCTGAAGGGACGAAAGTGTCTGTTCCTAAGTCCCACAAAAAGATGTACAAGGACATAAAGCAGAAAGTGATCAATTTCCTGCCATTGATGAGCTGGTGGTCCTCAAAACAGGCCGGTGACTACACCAAGAGGGTGACCGCCGCTTTAAAGGAGATTGAATCAGCTGTAGGATCTCCGGTCTCAGAGATCAACAGGACAAAGGAACGGGCAGAGTCCCGCAAAAAGACGTACGTCAGTCTCCTCATCGACCAGCTCGTCACTCGAGCGTACTCAAAGTCCAAAGTGAACTTGTCCTGTGGCGAAGCAACAGTCCAAAGTCAAAACCTGTTTGAAAAAACATGGGCCGAAGTCCAAGACATTGACTTTGACATGTCCCCAGAAATAATCAGTGGCCTCCACAAGGCCGTGTTCAAGGACCTGTGTAAGATGTGGGCATGTCCAGAAATGCTGCTGCTTTCCATTTATCGGAAAGAACCAGAGGTCGAGAAAAGAATCGCCGCCTCTATGAAAAGGCACATGTCCAAAGGACCCGGCAGAATCTCCAGATTCTTCTCCTCTTTGAGCAGATTCTTTAAACGGTAGAAATGCTATTGCTTAAAATGAGTCTTCTACTAAAGGGGTGTGGCTTCCCTCTGGGTGCTCCAGCTTACCACATCCAACCAAAAAAAAAAGTCTGTATGAAATGTTTTCTTGAACCGTTTCATGTCAAAACTGTTAATAAAGAATTAAAAATACTCCACTTAGTTGTCTTTATCTGTCTTTAGGATGAAACTGTTGAAAAGAGGAGGGAGTGTACCCTCAGTGTTTTATGATGAAATAACTTTAACAAATGTAGAAAACTTTTTTATTTCCTTCCGCTCCAATACTGTGACTGCAGGATGAGACCTGGTGATTGAAAACGTGAAGTACCGGAGGATTAACTAAATATATAACGTTACTGCTATGACTGAACACTGGTGTGCTGTTCTTCAAAGTGCGTTGAATCATGTCAAATTAAAACTCTGCTGTGACCCTGAACACCACATGTGAATAATAACTTTGAGTTAATGACGAAACCAAACTACGCGTAAAACCACTTTAATAAACTACATCTCACATAAAGGTTACGTTTTGTTTAGCAGCTTCCTGTTAGCTTTAGCAGCACCTGGTTAGCTTAGCCGGTAGCTAACAAGACTAGTTCGCCCCATAGGTTCGCCCTTGAATTAAGTCAATACGATCAAATAGTGTTTAAATCTTAGTGTTTAATTATATATTATAATAAAGAATAATCATCAAAATGAGGCTGAAACGATAAAAGCGCTTCAACTTTTCATCTTCATCATGTTCAGCGACACACACACAGAGACTTCCGGTCTGAGCCCTTCAGAATAAAAGTAGTCCAAAAATGTATTTATTTATTTATTTGTTTGGAAGTAAGACAGACAGACAGACAGACAGAGACAGATAGACAGATAGATAGACAGATAGACAGATAGATAGATAGATAGATAATGTTAAGTTATTCTTCTATAATGATAACAAAAGATATCATTGTTACTATTACATATGACTGTGGTTGTTGTTATCGAAACATGATTGTCAATTTAGTGTTGAAACTTCATAAGTTTAATAAAACTTGACATATATTCCTGAATAACTCTGCATAGAAAGTGTAAAGAACAGGGGCGTGGTCTCTCGAGAACCTGACACATTTCTTCTGTAAATCGCAAGGAACCAAGGGCCTGGTATAAAAAAGAAAATGTGAAGCACGTGTGACCTCTTTGTGCACATCGTGCAAATATCGTACAGATTGTGTAGCCTGCTGGAAATGTGGGACTTTTATCTTCCTTCTCTTTATTTCTAATAAACTGTTTATGAAAGTTAACAAACACTGTCTGATAAACAGCCCTGTAGTAAATCCTCCCCTCATGAAGGTTGTGATGTGTTGATTCAACTAAAGATCATTTAGGAGGCTGCAGTTTGTGATGCTGTCAAACTTCGAGGGGAAGTTTTTGTTATTTAAACTTCACTCTCTGAAGCAGACTCATTATAATATAAACACATGTCCAACCAAGGCAACATATTCATAATAACTCAGTTTATTATGTAACACTGCAGTGGGCGGTGAATCTCATGTCATGCTATGGTTTCCTGCTCCATTCGTCACACGGTGCGCTGACAGGACATTAAGAAGCCTGAGCGAAGAGCTGCATGTTCTACACAACGCAGAGAGCAGCAGCACGGTGATCACGCAGCAGCACAACAATCTCAGGTGTTGCTTTCTACATTTGGAGATCAGACTCTCAACAACTAGGTAAGTGACTTGGTTTTTATGTCAAAATCCTTTGTTTATTGCTCTATTTAGTCTGGGTTTAGTTTTCACAACACGTTTACCTTCTTCGAAACAGCTCCTACAATGAAGGGGAGAGTTACAGAGGTTTAACATATAATATAAAAGCAGTAAGATAAAACATATTTTGTCTCACACACACCGTTAGAGGAAGTGTTGCCTTTATTTGTGTTCAGTATTTTTCACTTCACTCTTTTTGGATATTCTCTGTAACAAATACAGGACAATGTGTTGTATGCAGTGTGGAAAATACCAATCATAGTTTATACCTGAACAAAACTGATGAATGTGTTAAGTTTCTTGAGAAATGCATTAGAAGCAAGGATTAGACATTAAGGAATGTCGACATGCGACTGATTCGATGGGTAAAAGATTAGTTTCCAATGTTGTGTCAAACTAAAAGTGGAAAAACTCTGAACGGAAACATGTTTGTGTTGCTACAGTTACAGAGGACGGTGTGCGATGCAGCAGCGTGAATGAAAACCAACCTACACGTTCATTTCACTTCTTTCACAGACACACAAACAAAACAATCGTTCATCATGAACGTGACGGACGCCGGCTGCAGCCTCCCCTCAGAGGAGTATCAGTACTACCTCTTCCCAGTGGTCTACATCCTGGCGTTAGTCGTGGGTCTACCTGGAAATCTGGCTGCTCTCTTCGTCTTCACCTTCAAGATCACCCCTCGCACAGCCTTCAGCGTGTTCATCAGCAACCTGGCCCTGGCGGACATCGTCATCCTCTGCACTCTGCCCTTCTGGATCCACTACCACCTCAACAGAAACAACTGGGTGTTTGGGGACGTCGCCTGCCGCATCACTGGGATCCTGTTCTTCTCCAACATCTACATGAGCATCTGTTTCATGACTTGTATCTGTGTGGACCGCTACATGGCCACGGTGCATCCTTACGCCTACCTGAGGCAGCAGAGGCCCTGGCGCTCTCTGGCTGTGAGCGTGGCGCTCTGGTGCGTCGCTGGAGTGGCGATGCTGGTCTTCGTCCTCCGGGGGCCTCTGGAAACCAACATCAACCACTCTGAAGGCCACAGCTGTTTCGAGAACTTCTCCAAGCACGAGTGGGACACGCGTCTGGCGGTGTACAGCCTGCTGAGCCTGATCTTCGGCTCCCTGCTGCCCTCCGTCATCATCCTGGTGTGTTACCCGCTGGCTGTGAGGCGCATCTCCAAGATCAGGACTAACACAGCCCAAAAAGCCGTGAGGGTCATTTACACCATCCTGGCCATCACGCTGCTCTGCTTCCTGCCCAACCACGTGGTGTCTCTGCTGCACCTCCTGCTACGCATGGATGTCATCCAGAGCTGCTCCGCCGCCAACCGCATCCACGACGCCAGGCGGGTCACCATGGCCCTCCTCACCCTCAACACGTGCCTGGACCCCGTGCTGTACTATGTCACCACCAGCCACTGCAAATGGAGGCGCTGGAAGATGACATGGCTGTGTGGACGAGTGCAGAGGAGCAGGGGTGTTTATACGATTGCAGTGGACTGAGAGAACTGAACCTGCAGATATATAATGTAAATATAACTCTGCTTCCTTGTCTATATATGGAACTGGAGACTTTTATACAAAAGTGTTTATTGAAATTGTAATTTTACGTCAAAATAAACAGGGATCTGATTTTCTTTATCTTGTGTCCCGAGATGAGTCTACAATGTCCGCATGAAAAAAATGGACCAATCAGACCAGAATCCTTCCAAATTTTAACAAATATATTTAAGATTCACGATCACAACAGGAGAAGGGGGGGGAATACAGCCTTGATGTTGTTGATGTCTGCTGTAATTTGAAGTTATCAGCACTGGTAAGAAGTTCGTAGCCTATTCCAGAGAATCCAGGATAGAGCTTCAAATGTTTATGGTTTTGGGCCAAAAGGGATTTCAGCAGATTCCAGCTGGAAGCCCCTTCTTCAGCAGAGTCGAGAGGAAACTGCCCAGTTCTTCGTCCTGACGGAGAAGAACCACAGCTTTCAGTCAAAACAGAAGAAACGATTCTTTACGATGGCTATACATTCTCATACACAGTATTTTATTAGCTCCGCCAAGAAGAATATGTTTTCACCTCTGTCCATTTGTTTGTTTGTAATCGAAGCAAGATTATACAAAAACCACAGAACGGATTTCCATGAAACTTGATGGGAGGTTGTGGTATGGATCAGTGAAGAAGCCATTAAAGTTTGGTGCAAATCCAAATAAAAATGCAGATCTAGTGGACTAGTAAAGTCTGGTTCTGTCGGGCCTTTCTGCTGTTCTGGTTCCACCTTTGCTCTTCATGCTATGAAAAGAATCTCCACATCTCGTAAAACCAGTATCCTTCTTTTTTAAAACAATAACACGTTAAAAGTTGTCTCCTCTACACTGACGCTAACAGAGAGAATGTGTGATCCTGGGTTAGATTTTAGTGCCAATCGTCGTCTGATGATAATTAAATCAGATATGACTCTTTTTAGTTTTGCCCTTTCTGTTTAGCATGGAAGACATGAAACCACAGAAACCCCGCTCCTTCCATTACACCGCTCTGCAGGCAGGTTCCCCCACCTCTTGCTTTCACAGCCCCTTCTCTTGTACTGTTCACCCACACCAGTGTTTTCACTTCTTCTGATCAGACCGTCTCTCAGGTCTGCGTGGGCATCAAACAACAAACAACAAACCGTCTAACGAAGGCTGCTGCAGTCAGAGCAGATTCCAGCCAAAGAAAACACACACAGCTGCTGTGGCGAAAAGGATCCGGAGCAAAAAAGATGTATTTCTGAACCTCAGTTATCCTCCTTCCATTTGATTTTAAATGTTCAGCACTAATAACAAGAACATGAACAATCAAATACTAATAAACCCTTTGAATTGAAATAATCCTCAAGTTTAATGTAAATTGAAGATCTTTGTGATTTCAGGATTGAATGTGTCTTGTCCCTTTTTCAATGAAATAAATGGGCAGCAGAATTTTTTATTTTTCTTGAGCACCTAATAAGTTGCTTATATGTTTACACCAGTGATTAGAGAGAAATCACATTTCAATCCTGTCTATGTGCAAAAGGCAGAACTGACAATAAGATTGACTTTGCTTTTTAAAAAACAAACCAAACAGCTTTAATTGTTGAATTTAATTCATAAGCGACAGTAAGAGGAACTCAGACAGTGAACATGTTTTTACCTGGTAACTCCAGGAGAGCAGGAGGACCTTGGTGTTGGTGTCCTCAGCGGACGACGACACTTTGATGACGATGGACTCCACCATGACGGTGCCGTCGGGGAGGTGCTGGATGGTGTAACCTTTTAACACGCTGACGCATGGGAATCAGGAAACAAGCGATTAGAACACGCAATACCGTCATTGGCTGCATTTTTCCAGTGATACATAATTAAACAAGAAATTTGAAAAAGAAAAAAAGACAGAAATGAAACATACTGTACATCCCAAACATACTTAAAGAAATGAGAGGAAATTAGACGACATGAGAAGTGGGAGAAAACAGCTTTTTTTCTGAATAAAAACTAAAACCTGATGTGGAATAAAGAGAGAAGAGGTGGATGGTGTTGGAGAATGTCAACATAATGCAGATGAGACACTTGATGTCCTCCTCTCACCTTTTGAGGTGCGTGTAGATCCGGTGGAGTGTGTCGGGGTCGCTGTGCGGGTCCTGGAGCTGCACGCGGCAGGTGAAGCGCAACTGATGCTCGTTGAGGCCGAGCTCCTTCAGCGCCTGTTCTGACGACACCAGCTTCAGACTCTGCGCTCGGGGGGGGGGGGGGGGGGGGGAGAGGAGAACAACAAGAGAAGTGAATCAGAACAATGTCAATCCCACCAGACTGCAGCTCATCTGTTGGAAGAAGTTTTCAAAATATCAACAAAAGAGAAACACTCTGGCATCTCGTTTATGAACTCACGTTTTCTTTCATGATCAAGGTTCCGTGCATGGTGCGAGGCTTTTTGGGATCAGGCAGAGGACCTGGACACAAGAATGATTTAGTACATTGTCACAACGAGTATATGAAAATAAAAAAGCTAATAATTACAGAAACAACCATGTAGATTGTTAAATATTGTAAAGTATTACTATAACTATATAACTATATTGTAAAGTTCAACCAGAGCGAGACAGGTCTGGAGTTTTGGGGCCTGGTGCAGACCGATATCAGGGATTGATATCAAACCCTTATGACAAAGAAATGGAAGTGAGCCTTGATGTTTTTACAGTTTGATCATAAACTTTATTATAAATAACCATAAATAAAAAGAAAACACAAATAAAACCATATGTATAGAACTTGAATTAGGAAAATAGGCAAAATTTCCGTTATGTAAAATGGAAAACTATTTGGCTCTGCCATCAACCATGAATATTTAACTATGATTTAAATATTCACCCATCCTGGAAAGGGAACAAAAGGTCAGGAGAAGGTGTATAAAAGCATTTAAGCGTGGGGCAGGATTACCAGTCGTGTAGAGTACTGAACAAACACTGAGACGCCTAAACCTCGTTCACCACATGCCAGAACACGTTCATGACTCATTCGGCTGCAAATTCAAACTTAAAAACTCCTGAACTATAATGAAAACATATACCTCCGAGCGCCATCTCCCTCTTGAGCAGGTTGAGTGAGATGTCCACGGGCACGCTGGGGTTTGTGGTCACAGTCACCGTCTCTCCGTTGGCGGGCATGTAACAGTCTATGCCTGACATTTAAAAAAACAGAAACATTAAGAGGACTGACACCCGCCGCTCATCCTGGTGTGAGCACACGTACATTATATTATATCATAATCTATCTTTAATGAGCCAAACGAGTGGAGGAACTCTTACTGAACTCCTGTTCGATCTTGCCCTTAAGGAACCCCATCTTGGCGGCCTCCCCGTGCACCAGCAGCACGTTGCGGGGCTCTGCCATTCGAATGAGCTGCATGATGCCTTTAGCGTCTGCGTGGGCGCTGAAGGACATGTACTCCACCTGCAGCTTCACCTCCAACTGTTACAAAGGAGGAGAAACAAAGAACCAATGTCAGCGTGTTCTTCTTTTTCTTTGCCTATTGAAATGTTCCAGCTCTTTGTAAAATACAGAAACTAAAAAAAAACATTCTTACCGTTGATCTGCCTTCCAGCTCCAGCTTCCTCTGCCCATTTAGGATCTTATGGCCGATTGTTCCTTGTACACAATACCCGGGCATGATGACCTAAGAAAAGAAGCATTAGTTGTATATCAAGTATTGTTTTTTTATTTTTTAAAAAGCGCCTTAGATTTCCCTCTGAGACTCACCATGTTCTTCTCATGGCCGGCCCATTTCTTGAAGATCTGCAGAGACTGGCCAGCGTGCAGCATACCCGGTGTGGCGAACACCACCTGAAAGGGCACGAATTGTTGTAGCTCACTGCAGCTTTACTTTCACTCTTTGGGGGGGGGGGGACAGACATAAAGTGACTTTTACCATCGGTCCAGGATTATCAGCGTAGGAGCGATCGAAGGGCTTGATGTGCTTGAACTCAAACATGTTCCTCTGAACGAAGGTTTTTCGAATCTTCTGGTTGGTCCACGTGATGAAGAGCTTGTAGTAGTGATTGGCTTTCTCCGTCAGCCCAGTGGAGAAGTAGATCGGGGCCTTGAGGTTCATTCTCTCCCTGTTTGGTGAGGAGGAGGTAATTAAACAGTCTGTCCAATGGAGAAGTTCACACATTATCAGCAGCAGCTTTTGTGCTTCCTATTTACAGTCCCTCATGCGTGAAATGACCTTTTATTTAGTTGGAACTTGTTCACGTTCACAAACCTACATTGAAAATGTCAAACATTAAGAGCTTCTGGGAATCCTGTCTCTGGAAACGACCCCTTACCAAAATGTCTCCAGCAGGATACAGAGTTCCTGAGCTCTTCCAAGAGCAAAAACAGGGATAAGGACCTGAAAACATAATAATAAAATCAAAAATATTGAATTACTTCCAAGATAAATCAAAAACCACAATCCCCCAAAATACAATATTCTACCTTTCCTCCTCTTTCTATGGATTCATGCACTTTCTTCAGAAAGTCCCTCTCCCTGCACCTCTTGGAGTCTCGGATGGTGGTGGCGTACGTGGATTCGGAGATGAGGATGTCTGGACGGCACTTATCGATCCACGCAGCACTGAAAACATGCAACACAAGGATGAAAAGACTATAACGTCACAAGAATTTACCGCCAGCAGGAAATCGATGGATACAGTAAAGGCCACTTACCCTAAATGCCTGTCGGGCGTCATGTTATAGTCTCCCTGAAAAGGAAAACACATTCTCCTAAGCTTGTTGTTGTGGAGTTCTCTGACGCTAAAGGCTCATTTATGCCAAAAATGTGATTCATATACAGAGACGGCTTCTGTCCGCACACACACAGAACAAGTACCACTGGAAATCGATAGTTCAAGACAACCATAAGACATGAAGAAGGCGTTTCGATGAAGGCAGAACAGAGTTAGGATTGAGTTGGATACTACAGACTTTGCCTGAGCACAGGGTTTCTTCACTGGTGTATTATCACAACCTCACTGCCCTCTGGTGGAGGGATTTCCTAACAAACTTAAAGGATGCATAGGTGGACAGTGACGGTTGCATAATAAAGGGCAGAATAACTGAGCCTGCACACGGAGCAGACTTGTTGACACTCACAGTGTAGACGACAGACTCTGATCCCACTTTGATCTGCACCATGGCAGCTCCCAGGACGTGGCCGGCATAGTACGCTTTGATCTCCAGCTCGTCATCCACCTGCCGGCAGCACAACGGAAACAGCACGGTTTGCCATCAAAAGAGACGAGCAGCTGGAGCAGGAGTGATTAACAGACAGAGAGCGAGCGCACAGGGGGGGCTCTACGCACCTGGACAGTTTGATGCAGGTTCAACGGCACCACCTTCTTCATGCAGTCCTTGATCATCTGCGAGGTGAAGAAGTTGGTTTCTCCCTTTTTGTCCACCGTGATCTTGCGGAAGTCCTCCAGCAGAATGGGGCAGATGGCCTTGGTGGGGTGGGTCATGTAGATGGGGCCATCGTAGCCCACCATCTCGCTCATGAAGGGCAGAGCGCCACAGTGGTCCAGGTGGAAATGGCTGTGAAGCGAACATGTTGGAGTTAAAAACACAGGGTTGTCTGATTTACTTTGAAATACATTTAAAATGAAAAAGCTGATTTGAGAACAAACCTGATGATCACACAGTCCAGAAACTCTGTCAGACGTCCATTCTGGGTTATGTAGGAAAAGTCGGGGAAACGTCTCTGGAACGACAAGACAGACTTTGAATAATTGTGATAATGCAAGAGGCAGACCGGTTTACTGATTGATACCCATTACAGACAAAAGACAGAGTGGATTCCTTCCCCAGTGGAAAAGGGGGCTTTGTATTTCTTTGACAAAAACATTTGAGAACGACATTTAGGAATTATTTGGGACATATTTTTAAAATATACATAATGGTGGATATATCGTCATCGGCCCCAAAACAAGCGGTTTCATCTGATTCCTTGTTAATCTGTGTGATGAGCTGCTTCACTCACATCATCGTTGTAGCCCATGTGCATCCCACAGTCCAACATGATGTTTTTACCCCCGATGGAGACGAGGATGCAGCTGCGACCAACATCCTGTCCAGCACCTTGGAGAGGAGAGAGAGAGAGAGAGAGAGAGAGAGAGAGAGAGAGAGAGAGAGAGAGAGAGAGAGAGAGAGAGAAGTGGAGAGAACGACACACCAAACACCACTCACTCTTGTCCCTGCACACACACAACACACACACCTCCTCCTCCACACACACACCCTCCCTCCACTCCACACACACACACACACACTCTCTCTTTCCCCACCTCATCACACACACACACACACACACACACACTCTCTTTCCCTCTCACACACACACCCTCTTTCCCTCTCTCACTCTCTCACACACACACACACACTCTCTCTCTTTTTCCCTCACACACTCTTTCTCACACACACACACACACACACACACACACACACACACACACACACACACACACACACACACACACACACACACACACACACACACACACACACACACACACACACACACACACACACAAAGTTATCTAGCTGAGCTAAAAAGTATGTTAGCACAACTAGCTTAGCGGATGCTAGCTGTGCTAAGCTAGCCTCTGTAGCGTCACTCACCAGTGGAGTTACTTTTATTTCCGGCATGTTTCCTCCTTCTCCTTCACCCAGATGTTTCCACAGCTGCAGTTAAGTCACACGACTCCGCGGTTTCCTGTTAATGAGCCTCCATGTGCAAAGATGAGTGTTGTCTGATTTGATGTGGACACGTGACGCGTTAGGGCTGTCAAGTTACCCGCCATCAAGACTTCCGGTGAGCACCTTCACAGTAAACCCGTCAAGAGAAAACAGTCAATGGATTCAAATATTTATAGATAGATAGAGAGAAGAGGGATAGATAGATAGATAGATAGATAGATAGATAGATAGATAGATAGATAGATAGATAGATAGAGATAATCTATACAAAGTTGTGCATTAGACAAATACACAAGTGGAAGTTTTGTGCAACAACCCACATGCAAAAAGAGATTTTTGTTAATACGTTTACACCATTTAAGTGTTTATTTGTTTTTTGCCAAAGTTGTGCCTCCATCTTCTTCAGGTTTCTCTCCCAACATGCCGCACAGTCCCCCTCCTCGGCGTTTATTCTGAAGGTAGACCTCCGTAAACATCCGGGACGTGTGCTTCGTTGACACCGGAAGTCCGTCAGGGTCCGTCACTCCTCGCTCTCTCCTCCGCTTCCTGCTCGACCTGCACTTCCTGGTAGGGAAACATGGCGGGTTCGAGTGAGGCGCAGAAGTTCAGCTTCCAGGAGATTCTCGACACCTTCAAGCTGTGTCTGACGGACAGTAAGGACGTGGACCTCCAGCACTACGTGGACGGCTGGCGAGGGCTCATCAAGTCAGTGGTTTCCTTCTCCCAGTAAAGCCTGTTCACTGGGCTGCTATGGTTTCAGTTTCACCCCCAGAGAGTCCATTTATTCATTGTTCTGGTTATTTGTGGTTTATTTTATTGACTGTTTTCTTTATTTAAGATATTTAGGATATTTTAATATTTTTTTAATTCTAATTCCAAAGTCGGTAAATGAATATTCTGAAGATTTAAAGTCAATTGCTCTCTGAAAGAGCGGAGCTGCATTATTATTTTTTTATTATATCATCATTATCATCGTTGCTATCATCAGTGGTAAGAAGTGGTTTCAGAAACGATGACTGTAAAATCATTTATCGCAATATCTCCAGGACAATATATCGTCCAACAGCCTTTGTTATTGAATCAGAAAGCGAAACCTTGTGAATCAGGTTCGAATCTATTTGGTAAATAAGCGGTGATATTCAGCCCGACTCACCAGTTGTGCTAAAAAATACTACTAATCATAATAATAACTTTAATTATAGAGCATGTTTTATAACAGCCGCCACAAAGAGGCCAAAGGAAAACAAGCAAATCAATAAATGTCATTTGAAATCAAAGAGCGCAAATGATTTACAACTTTGCATTGACTTCCAAGCAAAACCTCATCCCCAACTTTCAACTATGGCCGATCCATAGAACAATATCACTAATTATCACTATGAAAACATTCAATATATGTTGATGTAATACTTGTGCGTAGCTAAATGTCCGAGTTGTTGACAGTCTGTTTGTGTGTCATCACTCTTCCAGGTTCCTGAACTGCTTAGGCAGCATCTTTGGCTTCATTTCCAAGGATGCTTCCAGCAAGATCCTGATCCTGGTCGGCCACCTGAACGGCGAGAACGGGTCTCAGTACGCCACCATCCAGTCGATGGTGAAGTACGAGCTGGAGAAGGACCTGGTGGACCTGACCAAGAGAGGCATCCACCAGGAGTCCGGCTGCCGCACCCTGCTGAGGCTCCACCGCGCGCTGAGGTGGCTGGAACTTTTCCTGGAGCGCCTCCGCACCAGCAGCGAGGACGGCAAGACCTCCGTCATGTGCGGAGAGGCCTACAACGAGTCCCTCTCCCAGTACCACCCCTGGGTGGTGCGCAAGGCTGCGGGCGTGGCGTTCTGCGTGCTCCCCGGGCGTCCTGCTTTCTTCGAGGTGATGAACGTGGGCCCCTCAGAGCAGGTGGTGGCCATGCTGGGAGAAGCCCTGCCTCTAATCTCTGATGTGTACAACATCACAGAGAAACTTTACGCTCAACACAACCTACTTGATTTACCGTAGAGAGCGAGAAGGCTTCTGTTGTTTACCTCTTTCTACGTGACACCGTTAAAGACGTGTCCCTGGTGACGGGCTGTTGGGCGAGCTGCTACTAAGAGTTGTGTATTATCCGTTTGGTATTGGGCACAAATATTTCCTCATTATTACATTGACACTAGTCTGACCTACTGCAGATCTGAATGTAAATCTACTGTTAATTATAATATTGCATGTTTGTCTTTACTTCTAGTGATGCGTCTCTGAATCATCTGTTTAATTCAGTAAATTATAGATCGATATCGATTTTTAAAAATTGGCTCTGACTCCTGAGATGTTATCAAACCCTCAAATAAGACTTGATGAGGATCGATATTATACAGTTTAACCATAAACTTAATTATAATTAACTAGAAATAAAAAGAGCGTTACGAATATAACCAAATTAATTTAAATGTCAAACATAAATGAAGATCTTTTCTATATTGTTCATTCTGTGAAATACAAGTTTTCATATTGGAAAATGTAAGCAGATCCCAATATTTCCATCAGTGGGAATCATTGGAGTCCTTATTCACTGCCAAAAGCTGCTTGTTTTCATTATTTATCCAAAAGAAGAAGATACGCTGATGCTGCCTCTTAACTTTAAACACTGGGTTCTAATTTATTACTTTTTGCTGCTTTTCTTTTCTTGATTTTGAAAGTGATTTTGGTTAATTTTGGGGGTTTTTGGTCAGTTTCCTTTATCGATTGATTGCGAAAAAGAAAATAGTTTCAGGGCTGTTTTGATCAATCGCGATTTGTATGTATCAGCGAGATTCTGGTATTAATTAATGAAATAAAAATAAGACCTTTAATTCGACAGGTAGCAAACTGCAACTTTATTAGTGGAGGAGTTTTAAAACTGCTCCAAAGAAATAATAAAGTCTAAATGTGCCAAATCTAAGCTAATTCAATGGTAAAGAGAACCGACCGTTACACTAAGAAACAGAAGTGCTGAATACAGTGAATCTTTAAATATTTAA
The DNA here is from genome assembly GCA_006182925.3 of Reinhardtius hippoglossoides. Lineage (NCBI taxonomy): Eukaryota > Metazoa > Chordata > Actinopteri > Pleuronectiformes > Pleuronectidae > Reinhardtius > Reinhardtius hippoglossoides. The sequence goes on along the minus strand of CM031675.1, from coordinate 24,484,194 downwards.
AAATTCTGTTAATTTTGGGTTGAATTAAATGAAAAGTTCAGTTGTTGTTGTTTATTTTCTATGATCTATGGGCATTTTTTTAATTTAAAACGTGAAGCACAAACATCCAGTGTTGGTGCAGCTAATGTACATGAAGTGAATGCTGTATTGATGATACATGCAATGTACTGTATATTGTTTATATATTACTATGAATTCAAACAGAACTCGTCAGCACTGTAGCTTAATAAAACAAATACTTAAACAATTTTTTTGTCTTATTTATTTATTGATCTGGACTTTTTGTATCTGTTGTCTGAGGATCATGAGGAGGTGTCGTGTTTTTCTAAATCTTTAATGAATGAGAAGAAACCAGATGTCTTGTGATTATTCAAACTCACGTGGATCCATGTGTAGAAATAATCACATAATATTAAAATCAGGCTTTGGGGAACCATCTAGATGAAGAAAATCAGCCACATTCAGGGAACTGATGTCAGTGAGTGTGTGAAACTTGGAGCAGCTTCATTAAATGATACTATAATTAATATGTATAGTTTCATATTTCATTACGGGAATTACTTTAGTTTCATTTCATGCACATAATAAAATAAATCAAATTGCAGCATTTCTGTACTTCTGTGACAGAGTCGCACAATTAACACCAAACAATTAAATAAAAACACTTCAAACACTAGAGTCATCTGTGTGTGTGTGTGTGTGTGTGTGTGTGTGTGTGTGTGTGTGTGTGTGTGTGTGTGTGTGTGTGTGTGTGTGTGTGTGTGTGTGCGTGTGTCTGCGTACTTCCACCACCAGGGAGCGCCCTGCCTCTGATGTCGTCGTCATGACAACCAGACTCACATGGACGCTGAAGGCAGGAAGTGAAACAGGGAGGAGAACGCTGGTAAACTCCTGCGCACAGAAACAAGGTATGTTCGTGTTTCTAACGTGTAGTTTAGCCTCGGGGACGAACATGTAAACACGTGTCATGTTGTGTGACATGTTTTTTAAAGGTCAGCCATGTTTGTTCTCGGGGGGGGGGGAAATGGAGGCTTGTTGTTAACTCAGGTGAGACTTTCTTCACTCTCTCTTCAGGAAGTGAGTGGAAATCTTCACCGACAGAGACAGATGCTGCTGTGGTGCTACAACATCTGGATACTGATGTGTTAAAGAAGAAGCTGTCACAGCGTCCAGCCCCCAGGGACTCAGAGTCAGTGAAGGCTCAGGTCCTTCATGCAGAAGCTGATCTAGGATCAGGGGCCACATTCTCCCACTGAGGGGCCGAAAACATCCAGGCACAATTCTTGATTCAGGAAGGTGTCCCTTGTTTACTGTTAGACATATAGATAGATAGATAGATAGATAGATAGATAGATTTTGCATTATGATTTTTCCAAAAAGGAGTAAATTAATTATTAAAAGATTACCCCTCGTTCACTCTGTTAAACAAGAGCCTGGAACAAGAATCCAGGCAGTCGGCCCTCGCTGCCTCTCTCACTCAATCATTGACCAACTAATGTCTGCGACGGTTCAGAGCTCGAGTCCTTAACGGGGACATTGGGATTCAACCCAGGACCCGACTTCTCAAGAGGGCGAAGCAACAACAGTCCCGACAAGAACCTCCACTGGTCCCAGGGTCCCGGGCCACCATGTGGCAGCCGAGCCAGGATGAGGTCCTGCACATGCTGCAGCAGCTTCCTGCTGTTCCACCACATTCCTTAAACAAGCTCAAGGTCCTGCCACCCATAGAGCGCCGGCGGTCAGAGGGGAGTCCCGGAGGAGGCCTGGACAGAGACATACACAGCCTGTCTGATGACGCCGTCCCGCAGCAGAGGCGGACCTCTGGCTCTGAGGGGGACAACAGGGCTGATGTGTCGCTCAGGATGTGGCCCAACACCTCAGACCCAGAACCATTAGGAGCCAGTGTTGGTTTGCTGTTAGCCGTCCGAGCGCCGTGCGGCAGGAGGTTTCAGCAGCACTTTGAGTCCACAGACGCTCTGCTGACGGTGAAGGCCAGTGCAGAGGCCCGGTTCACGGAGACGTATGGGGAGGTCTCCATCGAGACCATGGATGTGCCACGCAGGAGCTTCACGGACATGAATATGACTCTGGCCCAGAGCGGCATCATGAACAGATCAGTGCTGTGCATCACACGGAATCACAATGACAGTGTGGAGCTACATGATTGAGATGAAACCATTTTAAAGTTTTGCTTTGCAGTTGAAAATTGTCTGCTTGACCTCTGACCCCTGTGCAGAATGATTTCTGTCAAACCCTTTATGGTTAACGCCAAATAAGTTATATAATATGCAGTATATTGATATTTGAGGAATGATCACAATTTGCTTTTAAATTACAACTGCTCTCCCGCCTGTAAAGTGTGTTAATAGGAATAAATGAAGTTATATTTATGCTTTTTAAAGTCTCAAACTTCCTCTGTATGTGTGGGGTCGTTATACCGGAGACATCAAAAAGAAAAACCTAATAAATAAAAAGTGGAACAGAGCTCAGTAGAGAACAAACCTCCACCAAGGCCGAACACTCCACATAATTTAGTTTTTACTGCGGAAATATAAAACAAAAAAGGGAAGTTGTCATATTTATGTCAAACAACAAAGTTAAAGTAAAAATATGTTCTGGATTCGTACAACCACATTTCAAGTTCTTTGTATGAATCATGTCATAAACACCAGTTTCTTTATTTTTCCACTCTGAATTATTTATTGCTGTCTATAGAGCTGTGACACAGAGAAGTCAAATTGTACCAACTCATCAAAGGTCTTAAAATAATTTAAAAAACCACCAAGACGCGTCCTGCTCACTCTGGAAACTTTATTAAAACAAACAATCACAGAGTGCACAGATGTTTCAGGTGTCGGATCTTTTAAACACATAAAGTTCAGCAGCCAGTTTCACGGTGCCAGAAACAAAAGGTGTCGTTTTCAATAAACTGTCTCAAGTGCTTTTACACGAGACAGCAAATATATTTATTTATTTTTTATCCACACAAAACTTATAAACAACCAAATGAAGTTCGGGGGAATTCACAAATCAACTACCACTCGACTGAAACTGGCATTTTAAATGTTAAAATGCTTCAAGTCACTCAAGGATAGTTTCTATCAAACCATGCAAAGATCTAGAGATGAGACATTTCTCATCTCGCATTAATACACTTCAAAACAAAACAAAGAATAAAATAATATCAAACACAGCAAACCATCAACAGTAGGATTATATCCACCCTTCTTAAACGCTGTTTGAACAGCCAGCGGTTAGTGTGAAGTCTCTGGGAGACGCAGCATTAAGGCTTAAGGTGACTTCAGTGATAAATCACAGTATCAAATCAAATCCAAGTGAAAACTTTGGCACACTGGTTTTGCACGCATTAACATTTGCATGCATTTCTCCTGTAAACAATAAATTGCCAACACAAACTCTGGTAAGAACTCAAGTCACAGCTGAGGTAACACGTTGAGCTGCGCCGGTCGGTGCGGCGAGCAAAGCTAACGGTTGAACTCTTTCTCCATCGCGGTCGGATCACTCGGGTCCAGTTTGGGGATTCTCCTGTCTGTGGGAGGAAGACGGAGGGAAGGACACAGAGTCAGGATCTTTACAGTTGGCGTTGGACATGATCGAAGTGAGAGAACTGCACACGTACTGAAATGAATCTCGATTTGGTTGAGGATATCCATGCCGTGTTCACTGTCAACCATGTTGACAGCAAATCCTCTTTTGCCGAAGCGTCCCGTGCGGCCGATCCGGTGCAGGTATGTCTCGTTGTCGGCATTTCCATCAATGTCCACCGGGAGGTCAAAGTTTACCACAAGTGACACCTGCTCAACATCGATACCTGTAACGGAGCCAAGAACGGGTTTATAATCGCTTCTCAATAAAGATCACAGACAGAACATGAAGATGGACGACGTGTCTTCACTTCCTCCCACTATCCAGGAACAGGTCACTTCTGGGGAACCGTCATGTCGTTCATCTTTAAATAAAGTCTACGATAAAGCTTTTTATAATCTCCCTCACCTCTGGAGCACACATTCGTGGTCACGAGCACCTTCTCCTTCCCGTTGCGATAGCGTTCAATGACCGCGGCTCTCTGATCCACCGTCAACTCTCCACTCAGCAGCGCCACCTGGTGGCCCTCTTTGATCAGGTTTACAGATAACCAAGCTGCCGTCTTACGGGTCTGGGAAGAAAAATGTAGATAATTATGTTGTTAATCACATGACTTCTACTCAGACGTGGAACTCTGATCGTACTTTGTTTTCAGATACCAGAATGTATTATTGATTATTAATATTGACAAGACAAAAAAAAGGGCTGTGGAAGGTTTAAAAGTCCGACTTACACGGCAGAAGATAATGGCCTGTGCAACGGTGAGGCCTCCGTAAAGATTGCAGAGCGCTGTGAACTTGTCCTCCTCCTCGTTGCAGACCACATAGTACTGCTTGATGGTGTCCAGCGTCTCCTCTTCGCGCTTCAGCCTGATGATATTGGGGTCGGGAATCACCTGTTTGGCGAAACCCCACACGGAGTCCTCGAAGGTCGCGGAGAAAAGGAGCATTTGGCAATCCTTTGTCAGCTGCCTGAAAAACATCGTGACAGGAGGAGCTTGTTGAACGACGCAACAGAAAAAAACGCTGCTTCGTATTTTTGCAATAAGCATTTGTAGTTCTCTGTGGACGGAGCCCACCTATGAATTCGAAAGCTCTGATCCCGATGACCCTGCGTGGCGATCATCACGTCAGCCTCGTCCAGCACAAACATGGTGATCTTCTTGGGGTCGATGAACTTGTACTTGAGGCACCAGTCCAGGACCGTGCCCGGTGTCCCAATGACAATCTGCTGCTGCAGCTTAGTGCCTCGCTCCACTGAAAACACACAACCTCATGCGGTGATATGCTTGAAATACCATTTAGTTTTTTTATTCCATCAGACGCAATTACAATCATGATCCCTTCCTTACATCTGTTGCCTCGAATGGCGTACGCCAGTCCCACATCTGGACAAAACTTCCCCATTTGCTCGATGACCTGCCCGATCTGCAGAGCGAGCTCATACGTTGGCGAGATGCACAGGCACTGAAAACAGTTTTCAATGGTGAGTACATTCTGGGGCCTTCAGCTGAATAACAACACCGGCTGGCTCTGCAGGTGACATGTTACGCTTACCTGAGTCCACTTATTGGCTGGGTTTACATGGCTGAGCATGGCCAGAGAGAAAGCAGCAGTTTTACCTGTGCCGGACTGTGACTGGGCGATTAGATTCTGAGGTCTGCAACCACAGAAAACACACACACACACACACACACACAGGCAAACCTGATATGAGGGATGGTTTAAAAACAACTACTGCTGAGCTATTTGTATTCAATCAAAGCAGTTGCAGTAAATGTTAAAGCTGCAACAATAAGCTGATTGACAAAACAGTAATTAGACAGTTTGTTGATGATGGATTTAAATACCAAACTGATTAATTGGTTGGCAGATAAAAATCAGCCGAGTCTTTCACAGACGTATTGTTATCAGCGTTTATGTTTGCAGGTGTGACATTATTTATTTTACAGAATAAACAAGGCAGAACAGTTTTTTTTCAAGTTCTTTGTTGTTGTACTTGTGTTTTCCTTCCATTGACGCGTCTATGAATTGATTTACGTGTCTCAGCGATTCAAAAAGAGTGGAAATCAACTCACGGCTGTGCCAGCATCATGGGCAAAGCGTTCTCCTGGATTCTGGATGGTCTGTTGAAGCCCATGCTGTACACACCATTCAGCAGCTCAGGTTTCCTGTTGAATATTGAGTCAAGATAACGACAGGAGTGGGGGGGGAGAGGAGGAGTAAAACGCAGGTGTATGCAAAGTCTGTGCACATCAGGGGAAAATTACATTTTGTTGATGTTGAAAATGAAAAGAAAATCCGCTAACACATGGTTGAAAGTGTGGCTGTATTCAGGCCCAGTTTTTTTTTTTTTTAAATATCAATTTAGCACCAGACTACTTTTGATTTACATTTTGGCCCCATTAAAAGAATAGATTTTATTCCAGGGAGGTTGTATTATACCCCCCCCCCCCCCCCCCCAGGTGTTAGATGCTGCCCCTGTCACAAACACTCACAGCCTCAGGTCCTCAAACGACTTGACGGAGTAGAGGGGGGAGTTGGGGTCCCTCTGCAGGACCTCCACCTCGTTCCTGTTCCGCACCAGCGAGCGACGGATCATCTTGTGCAGCAGGGACTGGTCGGCCGGGCCCGGCTCGTCTCCATGTTCGCCCTCCCCCCGCACAATGTTGCCTGCAGACACACACACACACACACACACACACACAGTTTAGTCAGCGATATAATCTCTCGTCTTATTAAATTAAATATGGGTGAATAGTTTGGGAAGTCACCGTTTATGTCTCCTCTCGCGTTCAGGGAAATCCTCGTTCGAGTCATTTTCTTTGAAATGTCAAACTGGTGAAGAGAAAATAGAGTTTAAATCAATTCCAGGTAAAAAAAAATGTTTTTAATTTAAATCAGGCAGTCGCATTAATATCTCTTCTCCAACAGAGGCCTGGGAACAAGAAACATTCACATCAGCAACAAACAATTAAACAACACGATAGAAATTAATTCATAAAAACAGTCACAAGATTCTTTAAAAACAACACATAGTAAAGATTTAAAATCCAAACGACTGTAGTTTCAGGGAAGTTTGTAAATCTTTTCATTATTAAAATACAATTTAAAGCTTTTTAAGACTTTTCAAAAGTGTTTCTTTGATGGAGAAGCTGATGTATTTAAACCTATTAATAAGCAATGATAACACTAAGTTTAACTGTTGGTTTATTGAATGTTTGCCAGTTGAACATTTGTTTTTTTGGGGGTTTGGTGTTTAGTATTAAGCGTTTGAATAATAACAATAACAATAACAATAATACACGTTTGTTTGAGCTACTTTTAGTTCTGGTAGTTTATGCTTTTTGTTGATATTTGATCCTGGTTTTAAAAAGAGACAACAGATGAGTCACATGAGGCGACTCCACTGGTTTGTGATGAAGCTCATCCAACCGAGTGACACTGGGAACAATGGGGGGTGGAATTTTTGAACTGGTCAGTCGATGGAGCTGCGTCACTACACGTTATCTGGCGGACTTAATGGCGGACACGAAGCTAAACTAGACCATCGGGGTGGTTTTGTTTATATATATATATATATAAAACAAATATGACACAAACACAAACACAAACACGTGCTGGCGGGGTAGCGGGCGGGAGATTAAGCTAGCCGGGGGCTAACGGCCGCAGCTAGCCGGACCTGCGTGCATCACCTGCGGGTAAAGGAAACTCACCTGGGCCGATGGAGCCGTCGCCTCCTGCACGTCCACCGACAGCGCCCACGAGTCCTCGGACATTTTCAAACAGGAACCGGGGTGTTTTTGTTTTTTAAATGTCGGGTCCGGACGGACACGGGGAGTCGGGCCGAAAGAAGTTTGATGCCGCCGGCGTGAAAGTGACGGTTCGTCCCGAGCTGACCCGCTGCTGCCCCGCTACACCGAGGCCGCCTTCACTGCGCCTGGGACACCGCAGGAGCTTTCAAGACCCTTCTCCCCAGAGGCGGCGGGTCTGAGACGAGAAGGGACCCGCAAACACACACAGCTTCATTTATTAAATTGTTTATGCATATGAATAAGCTTTATTTACATCTTAGGTTAATGCGTACTGTAATTCAGTGGTTTATAATGAGAGGAAAGTTGAGAGAAAAGCTAATTCCACTCATTGTTGGCTGCTTAAAAACGTACTATGTGGTTTCTGGCTCTGTTTTTGTATTATAATAGTTGTCAGTTACGTCTTATTATGTCTTCGTGTTGTTTTTACGCATCTGTGGCAAATAATAAGAAGTAAATAAAGCACTTTTAATGCAGCGGGTTCAACGTGTGCGGAGATTACGAGCTGCACCTGAAGGCACCAGGGTGAACTGAGCATCTGGACTGAAACTTAACAATTAATGAAATTAACTGATCTGAGATCATGTAAATACATGAAAAATACTTTATGTATTAATATTCGATACTACAATGTATTTCTATTTCACAATTATACTATATTATTGTTGTTATCCACAGTTCTAGGAGATATATAGTTTAATACTTGTACTTATAGAAGTCAATTCAACTTAGATCTTGAGGTTATGTTTCACTAGCAAAGTAGGATAATAGGATAAGTAACGTTGACTTGAATAGTATTAATTTTTATAACAATTTTATTTGTAATATTATTATTATTTTGGTAGCTTAAATTCTAGGTGGTTTTTAGACCTCTCTCTTGTCGAGGGTTAAGGACAGGGGATGTTGCACCTTGTTAAGCCCGATGAGGAAAATTGTGATGAGTGAATATGGGCTATATAAATAATCTGTCATTGATTAGTTTGATTTTATAATGTAATATATGCAGAATATCTATCTATCTATCTATCTATCTATCTATCTATCTATCTATCTATCTATCTATCTATCTATCTATCTATCTATCTATCTGTCTATCTATATATCTATCTATATATCTACATATACATACAATTCTGACATTTTATCCCTTTTTTATTTATTGGGTGCTTTTCCTGATACCTGACATGACAGCCTTTAACGTAGGCTTACAAATAAACTTTAATTCAAAATGACATTTTCCTGTGTTTGTAAAACACACCCCTCAACATGGGAGTGGGATTTCTGCTTAACCCCCCTGCTGTGAGGATGTTTGAGAAAGGGAGAGGGAGAGAGAGAGTGTGTTTGTGTGAGAGGCTGAGATCAGACAGTGAGAGGTTGGCGGGGGTGGTGATGGAGGTGGTGGTGGTGGGGGGGGGGGGGGGGGGGGGGGGGGGTACACAGACCAAGTGTTATTGGCTGCAGGTAAATTCAATTTGGAGGCGGATGCTGAGTTTCTGCCAAACCACCCACACACAACACACACCACACACATGCACACACCACACACGCACACACCACACACACACACACACACACACACACACACACACACACACACACACACACACACACACACAACACGCACGCACACACACACATCTACATTTTCACGACTACACTGAAATGACTTTATAAACACATATTAATTGTCATGGCAACCCCCGCAGCAAGGAAAACAGATGGATCAAACTGAGTGTTTACCAAAACACAGAGACAGCCAAACACCCACGTTTGGATTTGAAACATTTAGGGCTTTCCAGTGGCACCAGCGAGGAGGAAGGAGGCGTTATAGGTGATGTGGGGGAGATGTGTGTGTATTTAGAGCTCCCTTACCCACTCAAGTCTCGTTTTTATCCTCCTGGTGTTACAGTACATGTTATTTACACTGATCCCTGGACATGAGAAAGGCTACCTGGATGGTTCCTGTTGTCATCGGTGTCAGGGAAGGCGGGGAGTGGGTGGTGCTTTGAATGCATAGGGGCTGCGGGGGGTATATTTATTGGAAGGATTCAATCCTCTGTTTCACCCCCACCTCTCTCTCTCATTCTCCCTCTCTCTCTCTCAAAGCCCCTCCAACTCCAGCATCCACAGGGAGGAGCAGGAGGAGAGGATAAAGGATTCAGTTTTGTTATCACATGTTGCTGCAGCAGCTCCAACCTTCGCCGTCTCTGCGCTGCACCTCTAACTGGCGAGATGTGGCCACTGCATCTGTAGTGGCTGCCACCTGTGGCAGCACTTCTATCCCTCTACGACACAGAGACAGAAAGAGAGAGAGAGGGAGAGAGAGAAAGAACCCAAAAAAGGGGGAGTTGAGAGAGGTCTGAGAGGAGGAGGAGATCTTTACTGATAAGTGGACTTCTCACACAGAGAGAGAGAGAGAGAGATCCTCGCCACACATCCAGTGGACACAAATGAAAGGTAAGATGATGATGCTGCGTTCACATCAGATGCACTTTAATGCGGCAGAGTGTCTCTCTGAGGATGCATGTATCAACCCTCCCTGTCATTTGTCTTAAATCAAGAAAAGGTCAGCCGGTGAGATGATGATTAGAACTGCCGTCTTGAATCCTGTGTGATGTGTGTGTGTGTGTGTGTGTATTTATATCTGTGTGTATGCAGGCAGTGTGTTTCCACAGGTGGTTGACACACTGCCTGCTCCCTGTTTTGACACTAATGAGGGCAGGAGAGCGTGGCGCCGCTGATAGAAAACGTTGAGAGTTGATGGTTTGCTGGTCTTTTAGCAAAAAACAAACCAACCCCTGGAGGGAGGCAGGGTGATTCATGTGGCGGAGCCAACCAGAGGAAAAGCACCCTGGGACTGTCACTTTCAACACTAATTACTGTAATCTGAGAGACCGTAAAGGAAAAGGATGCTTTAGAGGAGAAAAACACCTGCCAGGCTCAGGGAAATGCAGGTTTTTGTACACATTAAGTTAACTTATTTGCAATTTCTCTGGAAACCCTCTTTCATGCATGCGCTAGATCTTTAATTTGACATGAATTTGTATTTTTTTCATTCATGTTCAGTGCCCGTGTTGCGTCGCTCACAAGCGGCGGTGGGATGTGTTGCAGTCCATCCGCACAGGATGTTCTTTCTTTCATTCACTCTTTCTTTGTTCAAATGTACAAAAAAAAGAGATTGTTTCCAAACAAAGGGATGCATCTGTGTTTGCTTCTCAGTCTGTGGTGGACCGGACACACGATGGCACTGTTGAGACAGACGACATAATAGTCTCTAACTGCATCTGAATGACCTTTTCATCGCCATAAATAACCATGTGGTGCCTAAAACCCCAGTTTGGCCATTAGAAGGACTGATTGAATCCGATATTGATTCTGAAGGTCTCCTTATGCAGCCAGACTCCCGAGTGTGGCAGGTGTGTGTGTGTAGAGTCCGGGTTCGAATTTTTCCCCCCCTGATTGCCTGGTGTTTAAATCGGTCCCTGTGCCGAGAATAAAGGCGCACTTCAGAGATCCCAGTGGTCAGTCTGCAGGCGAGCGGACGAGCGAGCGGCCTCTGTCTCTATGGAAATTGCTTTCGTCATAACACTTCCGATTAAGCCTGTGCCGGGGCTCTGGCCGTGCAGCAGACACAGACCTTTGACAGCACATAACCAAGATTGCTGGCGGAGGAGACAACATTAGCGACGAAGCACGGCCCCCGGATCAACAGATCCTTTTATTGTTGAGCTTAGAAACGCTGTATTCCTCACCAGGCATTTTCAAACACATTTAAAGTTTCTCTTTCCCCCCTCACATGGAGCTGAATACTGACACATACAGCGTGTTATTACTATGAAAACCATATAACATTTGCTTTATGGCTCTGACCTTTATCTCAGACACTTAAAGCACCTCTGTCACCTTCCCTGAGAACCTATTCGTTTGACGTCATAGGTTAGTGATGATGGAAAACCTGTTAACCTGCTGCACTGAACTCACACCTGCAGCTTCCATCTGTGTAACGGAAATGATAGAAAGGAGCAAGAAGAGGCTTTTTGTTACGGGTCTCCAAAGTGTATATCTACGACTTATTAAAAATCCAAAATTAAAGATGTCCTTCCTTGGGTCGTTCCCCACCCCTCCACAAAACGTCATGGAAAATGATTTGGCAGTTTTTGAGTAATCCAGCTCACAATCAAACAAGTCCCCTTATGAAACCACATTTAAATTCACACACTCAAGCATCACAAATGCACACTCTCATAAATATCAGCCCTCTCCACACGCCTGATTTGTTTTCATCAAGATCCATAAATTATTCCCTGGGAAATGAGGGAAAATGACAAGAACAATACCAAGAAGGTTAAAAAGAAAATCCGGGATCTGCCTGACTCATACCACATCCTTCATGGTACTACGCAAGTTTTTATGAAAAACACAAACAAACACAAATAAGATTATAACCGTCTTAGTGGAGGTAATGAAATAACAGTTGACTTAATTCAATTTAATTGTTTAGCAAATGCTGGTTCAATGTCTTTCCTTTATTTACCTAATACAAAACAACTTGTGGATTCTATTCTATTCTTCCTGAAGTGTTCTTATCTCATGAGGCTATTTTTCCCTTTCCCCCCCACGTTTGACAAACCAGTATCCTAAAACCAGCACGATGCCTGGACTCATTAACAAGGAGAACCGGAGCGCCCTGCCCCTCAGCGTCTCTGACATCACTTCCTGTGTCAGGGGCTATACTCTGGCTCTGACAGCCTCCATGACCTACGAAAACATTGAGGATCATGCAATCGAGGGTGAGTGAACACTGTACTGTAGTAGCCACTTTGGATCAATTGAAACCCATCGTATGCTCTGAAACGCTGCTGTAAAGCTGATTATTATTGACTGGACGTGTAATTGCTTGTTTGCTGTCTCTGGGTCATGCACTCGTTTCTTTTTTTCTCCTCCCCTCTTCCTCTCGTTCTGCCTTTTCAGGGATCTTCATTTATCCCCTGGAGGAAAACTCCATTGTGGTCGGGTTCGAGGCGATGATATCCAGTCAAATCATCACACTGCAAATCAAGGACAAGGCAAAGATTGAGGACTGTTACCTGGACAGCTGCAACACATCGAATGGAGGCCTCCAGAGCGGCAGCGGTGAGAGTTAAACCTCTCGAATCAATGTGTTTTTCTATTGGTGGTGGAGAGATGAACCGTCTATTCATCCATCCAACTGTCCGTCCATCCACCATCCATCCATCCATCCATCATCAGGTGGATGCTACACAGTGAGGGCCTTTATATGCCTTGTTAAACCAGCCCTTTAAGATTTTCATCACATGAAAATCTGTACCGTCTTTATGGGTCTCAATATAAATTCGAGTTGGATACAAATCAGTTTGATCTTATTTTTCATAGGAAACAACGAGATGTCAAATTCAAATATTCTGGTATTTTACAAATACAGTCAAAATAAATACCTTCTGTAGATTTATAAATCTTAGTCTTTTAAAGACGGCAGTGATAACACAACCTCTAGACAAACAACTTCCCTTCTAGCTTCATTCTTAATATTAGTAGTCGACATTGGATCCCTTGCTGTGGGCGTCTAAGTTGTTTACAGGCTTTTAAGAGGTTTGTCTGAGTTATAACCGAGGGTGAAGCCTGTTTGTGTGTTTCTACATAAATCAGTAATATGTTAAATCAGTATTCTAGGAGTGAGACCTGCTCAGGGGTTAGGGAGACATCAAGAAGGTATCAGACATCAGCTACAGCTCCAGGCTCTTTCTGGACAACTTTACTTTTGTGGTCAATTAAAAAAATGCGATCATCTATTCTGCCGTTACAGGACACATAGTGTTGGACGAGGATTTGGAGAGGACGGTGTTGGTGGTTAACCTTGGAATCATCCCTCCTATGGAGACGGTCCATATTCTGGTCAGTACCTCCTCGGAGCTGTCCACCCTGCCCAGCGGGGGCATCAGGGTGTCGTCCCCACCGGTGTGCACACCTCGGGTACAGAGGACGATCAACGAGGAGCAGGGACTGTCCCCGAACTTCTCCAGAACGTAAGAAAAACAACCTATAAACGAATGCAAACAATAGTTGTTGACGTTACTCAGTATTGCATGTTAAAATTGATTTGATTTGGTGCAGTTAACTAAATATTTATGCCCAAAATAGACCTATTTGTAGATGGAACCAATATTGTTGCATCAGATGGCTCAGTTTTAACACGGTCTGTTTGGCCTCTTTCAGGCGGGACAGACATCCCTGTGCCACGAGTCCTCACGATCAAACCCCCAACTCTCCTCAGCTGTGGTTGGCCTCCCTGCTGGAGGAGGAGGCCATCAACTCCATGGACTACAAGTTTAACTTCCAGCTGGAGATACGCGCTCCTTACCTCCTCGCAGGTCAGAGACCGTTTCTCCTTGAGGGCAAACCTCTCCTCTGGGGGAATACTGATTTTGTTATAATGCTACAATCAGCCCCATCACTTGAGCTATTCACTGTAATCAAGCTGTGCAGGTCTGTGCCATCGGACAGCTGTAATTGTGATGGGGACAAAAATATTTCTCAGCAGGTTCTGAGCTGAGGTGGGTTTTGATAACATGAGTCTGTAACATTTTGTAAAATATGCTCATTCAAGGGTTAAATGAGAGGACACCACTCTCATGTCAGTTCAGTGTGGAGCCTGGAGATGCTATTAGTATTCAGTCGTTTATTATCCCACGCAGGAAACTTGGCTCTCACTCAGGTGCACAAGACAAAAGACTTTCAGTTTCACAAATCTCACACACATTGAGAAATCAGTCACATAAATATTCCTCTTTTGGAAATCAGTGAAAATGGCAAAAAAAAACGTTAAAGAACAAATTTCTGGATGGTGCCAAAATGTAAGAAATAGGTTCAGTGTTTCTTTCAAAATTCTGCAAACAAACAAATGAAAACACAACCTCCTCAGCACCATTATCCTGAAAATGAAATTACTCAAATTAACATGCTAAGATGACATGTTCAAATTGAGCAGGTAAGTTGCCGGGGGAACAAAGCAGTAATGGTTCGGCATATCTAATAACTAATACTAATATAAACTAATATAAGAAACCACCGACCAGCACCTTTAAAGCTCCTTAATGACGATAACAGATTCAACTCCGTGCAACCACAACCTGTGAACTTTAGAAAATGATGGACAAAAACAATAGTGTAGTAAATAAATAAAAAATACATCAAAAAAATGTATTTAATGGGTGAAAAAGGCAAATTCTGTGTTTCAACAGTTATTTATTTTGTTCTGTTTATTATCATTGTTTGTAGAAATTATTTGCTACGTTTGCCATATTCCCACCGTAGCATCACATTTATCCTACAAACATTAAAGTGGTACTTTTCATTGAAATCACACGTTTCTCCTACTTCAAACCTGACAACTTGGGGGTTCGAGCGTCATAGACATCTTTATATAACGGTGCATAATCACTGATCATTCATTCTTCATGTTTTCCCAAACTGCGACAGCACTCGAGAGCATCACTGTGACGATTATCTGTAATTACGACTTGTTTCCGTGGCTCCTGCTGGTTTGTTGTCAGGTGTTGTCACAGGATGGTGAAGCTGCCGCTGGGTTTTTGTTTGATCTGCCTTTGTGTTTCCGCTCCGTGTAGGTGTCGAGAGCCCCTCTCACGCCATCCGAGCTGATGCAGACCCTCTGGCCCGCTCCGCCACCAGTGTGGTCGTCACTCTGGCGGACAAATACACGTACGACTGCCCCGTCAACATCCTCATTTATCCCAGCGGTAGGTGAACGGCTTGAAACTCAACACTTCATTCAAAATGAGTCTTTTGTCTCTTTTTAAAGTAAAACTATTCGGAGAGCAGCTTCTTGTACACAACATTTCCCTGTTGAACGTCTAAGCAGATCGGCGGCGAGGTGATTCACGGCCTCACATTGTGTTTACAAGTGTCTCATCTGGAATGAAAGGCCCTCCTGTTGTTATTGTGTGACATACCAGTGCAGTCTGTCTCCATTGTGTGGGTGTGCAGTGTCAGGCCTTTTTTCTTTTTCTGTCCCTCACCGCTGCCTTGACCTCCAGTACAGTGTGTGGTGTGTGGGCCACTCGTCTCCCAGAGGCAGGAATGAGCCTCTGCTCACAAACAGACCTGCAGCAAGTGCCGAGCAATTTAATTCAGACTCAGACCGCCGCTGGAGTTTCAATCACAACATGGACGCTCAGGAGAGAGACGGAGGATACGGCTGCGTTACAGGCACGCATGTGTGCCAGCAACAAACCCAGAGAAACCAGAAGTTTGTTTTCATCATCAGTTAACAGCCAGAAACACAAACTGTCTCATCCAGTCTCTGATTTAATTCAAGACTTCCACATAGTTTGTTATTTTAAGACTTGTTTTTAATCAAACTGTTGAAACAATGAAAGATATCAGTCAAAACCAGTCGGGGCAGTTACCACGAAGAGGTTATGAACTTATTGACGTTATTTTACTAGGTTAAATAGCTCAACAGTTCTCAGTAGATTAGTACAGACGTTCGTGGTCCCCAGAGGATAGACCCAGAGCCATTCTGTTCAGTAGTTCTTCTGTAATCTTGCTTAAAAACAAAAACTCAATTTATAAACTTTCAATAAAAATGGAATCAATACTTCATACGTCTCTTGCAGAAATGCAGATTCCCGGTACTGAAGAGAAATAACAATCCCAAATCCCCAGAATCCTCTCAGCCCACTGAACTCATTGTTTTCTTCAGACCCATCTTCATTTGGAGTTTATACAGATCACCACTGCAGGTCTTTCAGCTCCTGTCCATCTGCTTTCCAATCTGCCTGCAACATATTCAGTTACGTCTCTGTCTTGACCCCCCCGTGTCCCTGCAGAGCCTCATCTGCCACATGTGCTCGTCGAGAACGGAGACATGACCCAGGAGGAGTACGATGAGTATCTGCACGGCCGCAGTGATTTCATCAAGGCCACTAAGAAGGACTCCAGCAACGAGAGGAAAGTGAGTGTGTCATCGACTTCGGCCCCATTCACCCGAACCGAGGACAATGACATCGTGGCGGTGTCGTTTTGAGGACGGTTGTAAAAGAGCCCACGACAGCGCAGCATCCGGCACAGAGCCCTGTATAGAGTCACATTATTCTGTTCTATCTTCCAATCTGAGGGAATCCAATACGAGTCTAGTACATGACTATGTGGATGATTCAGCTCCCATCTGAACAAGAGTTGTAAAATATTATATTAAAAAGGCCATCATTTTATGAAATATAGCGAGCTGAATATTTTTATTTGGAAATCCACCAAGATAAAGACAACGTATTAGATGAAGAGCTATTTTTTTCCATAGACAGGTAAAGAGTAAAAAGAAAGATGAGGGAAGTTTGAATCATTTGGATTTGATTTATTTGTCACATGCACAAAGGTAAAAGGTAAAACATGCGGTGAAATGTGGGGGGGGGGGGTGCTCTGTTTATTGTGCAGACACACCAAGGGACTGACAATAAAAAGAGTAAATAGATTAATAAAATAAGATTAAAAAGTAATTCCTACAATAGAAACATAACTTAGCATAGTCCACTATTCAAACATACGTAGATACAGCTCAATTAATGTTAACCCATATACATAATAACATAATATACCAATCAGGGACATGAACAGCAGTTGGTCTTACACTATATTTATTCACAATCTGGAAAATTAAGTCGGCTGAATTAGCCGTTGCACCATTGATTGCACTGACAATTATGACTGGATAATTTAGATTCTGGAGAAAACATGAAAAAATATAAAGATTCATTGGCAAGTCCTGCAGCAGTAAGTGCCCTCTGTGCTTTCTGCATGTTTATAGGCAATCATTTGTAAAAGAAGTAGGAGATTATTATACACGTGTAAAGTGTACGTGACTAAGAAAAGGATCTCTACAAAAAAAGCCTTCATCTTCTCTGAGGGTGGAAACTGTCCTTATGTAGAACCCAATAATTGCCAACCGCCCCCAAATCAATTTCTCAAAGCCCATTTAAAGAAAAGGAAGCCGCACTCGTTCCAGTCCGGTGCGCACGTCTGTATTATTATTTTTCGAGCCGCCGGGCTGAGGGCCTTTGTTTCCCTTACTTCAGAGAGTTGTGTGTCTACATCTCGCGGTGATGAGGTTGTTAAGTGACCAACGGACCTAAACAGGAGACGGAGAGCGAGAGCACTTGGCCATAAAAACAGGTTTCTATGGAAACACTCCAAAAGGCTCACCACAGTCTGCCTGGAATTTCCGGCACATCTACAATAATTGATATTCTCCGTCTGTCGCCCCCATCGCTTGTCTCTTTTATCGTGTGGCTTCCTTGAGCGTTAAATTAAAGCCTGCACAAATTCACAGAAATCCCTGTCACGGTGTCCAATCCTCGATAATGAATGCTCTTTTCCCTTTGGTGCCCGTGTCTTTACAGGTGGAGGTCATTCACCGGCGGCTCCATAAGGACATTCTCCACAACCCCGTGGTCATGTTGAACTTCTGCCCTGACCTCAAGTCCATCAGCTCCGACCTGACGGAGGTGCACGGCGAATTCATCTTCCTCATCGACCGCAGCGGCAGCATGAGCGGGGTCAACATCAACCGCGTGAAGGATTTTAAATCTCGGCGTGTGTGTGTGAGTGCATATAAATTGGAATACATCACACACCACACGCACGCAGCAGTTTAAAGATGGATTTTTTCTTTAAGTTATAATTACAATTTCAAACTTTCCGTGGTACAAAACCAAACACACAGAGATGTAAACATGTTTTTGAAGCGATTAGACAGAAAACACACGTGACGGATGTGATATGACAGGAGAGCGGCTGCATGAGAGGCTGTGTAATTGCTTCCTTGGCTCCGAGCCACGGCGGAGAACTCAGCCTGGGCAGATTATAGGACGTGGTTAGCCAACTGTGTGAAGGGCATGTACACAATCGATCAGACACATCATTCACTACTCGTCCAAACATCTCAGAGTCATCTACCGAGTCTTCGACATTTCATCGGAGCTCATGTGAGGTTTATTCCAAAACCTCACGCTCGACATGTGATTTAACATGTCTGCTGGTTGTCTGTCTGCTTGTGCACCGACCCTGTGACGTTTATTTGTGACTCAGGCTTTTTTATGTTGGATGTGTCTGGTTCTGAGGGATTCTGGGCTCAGGGCCAGGATGAGCCCGACGCTGGGGATGTGCCCAATATTTACCGGCACCAAGAGGTTATGTTTTCACCCCCCTTGTCCATTTGCTTTATTGGTTTATTTTATCAGCAGGATCACAGAAGAACTACTGAGCAGCCAGTTCCATTCATTGGTGACCTCATTCTTTTTTGTTTATATTGTGAGATAGGATGTTTCTTTTATTTAAAAAAACATTTTTACCAATTTCACCGGAGAATGGGCGGATTAAGGATTTGTTTATGTAACTGTCTTTATGATGACGAGACTTGGCGTTAACCTTGGTGGAGGTATGAGCTGGCCCTATAGTTATAGTTAGGTTTAAGCAAATACTAATCAACCGAACCCTTAAAATATTAATTACCGACCTTGTTTTGTCTTTTCATAATTCTTCCACATTATGGTTGGATAGATATGAATCTGTATTTTGTTGGCTTATCCGTGAGCTGAGATTGAATTTAATGGCAGAGGTACGCACTCGACTCAGAGCTATTCTAGTTCCCTCTGATCTTTCATGGACTCTCACATAATAGCTGGATCATTATATATATAATGATTCCTTTCCTTTCTTAATGTGCCTGAATGGCTTTATTCTTGATTGTCTGGCCGATATGATCTTTCTGCTCATCCTCTAACTACGTAAAGGTTGAGACGAGTGTTATTCTTCTGGAAACTGCTGTAGAGGGACACTGACGGATGTAATGTATAACCTTTCTCTCATCTCCTCGAGAGAAACTGCTGTGCGGTGACGACAGCAGAACATCGTGCTTCCCTCCGAACATGTAGTTGCAATGATGAAACACTCCAACATGACATTAGGCCCCTAATGAGCAGCAGAGTTATTGTCAGAACCTCGGGTTTCACCGCCTCTGTTCTGCTCTGTTCTCTGGACGTGTTCTTCATCTCTTTCTCAGGACGCCATGGTGGTGATTCTCAAGAGCCTCGTGCCCGGCTGCCTTTTCAACATCATCGGCTTCGGTTCCACGTTCAAGTCGCTGTTCACAACCAGCCAGAACTACGAGGAGGTAAAGGAGCTCTGTGCTGCACTAACACACGTACTGACACAAGGTCGGAGCTTACAGCTCTTTGGCAAAGCTTTTAAAACAGTCGGCCCTGAAAGCTGCAGTGTGAAGCTGGTAGGGTGGACGGTTCTTGAGATAATGCGAGTCACAGACACGATGGTGTGTAGCCTTTTCTATTTTAGTTGCTCTGTCGTGAAAACTGAACTGTGAATTTTCTTTCCATGTTCTCCTCCGCCGCCACGATAAACCCAGGAGGCCGTGTCCCTGGCGTGCGAGTATGTCAGGAAGATCAGAGCCGACATGGGGGGCACCAACGTCTTGGCGCCACTCACCTGGATCCTGAGACAGCCGATGTTCAGCGGACACCCGCGCCTGCTGTTCCTGCTCACCGACGGGGCCGTCAGCAACACGGGCAAAGTGATCGAGCTGGTCCGCAGACACGCTCGCTACAGCAGGCAAGTGTCCTCACTGTGCTGGATGATGGAATGAAGGACAACACGGTTCAACACACAAACACATTGCGGAACTAGACTGTCACTCAGTCGAGCGCATACCTCCTCCAAGGCACAACCGTCCCCTGAAGGTCCATCAGGCTGCAACACAGTTCACACACTCATAGACATCAGTTGCTTAATATGCCAGATTGTTTTCAGCATCAAGATCCACGAATTATTCCCGGAGAACTCAAGGAAGTGTTTGAAAAACCACTTGCTGATCCAGATCTGCGACAGATATCTAAAGGGTTCTAACACGTACTACGTCCTCCCATTAAGTTTCGTGGAAATCCTTTTAGTAATATTTGCATAAACAAACAAATGGACATGGGTGAAAACATAAACTCCTTGAAGGAGCTAATTTGATGCAGGTGTGATTTGTATCTACACATTCGTACCCGAGCATGTTTCCAAGGTACCTGAGTTAAGATCAAATGAATCAGATGTAAGCTTATTAAGAAGCACTGTAACAGTAATGGCACAAGCAGAGAAATGTTAATGAAAATACATTCCTCTTTTTGTTTATACTAATTATGCAAATAGCAAAAGCCGCGCTCACCCATAACACAAGTATCACATCCAGGGCTTGTCAGGGACTTAAACGTAACACCTGGTTATGGAGCCATAATCCTTTCAAAATGAAATCATACAGCTTATGTTGTGTCAGAGTCAAACATCAGATTTCACTGCAAGGAATCTGTGGCGACATTTGGCGCGAGCTCAGTTTTAGATTAAAACAACACGACGGAGTAAGGACGCGTGAACGCTCCCCGCGCAATGTGAACGGGAAGCTGTCGGCTGAGGGCGAGCACCGGCGGCGCGGCAGTTCTGCGGCACAAAGGGAAATAATTCCACTTTGCCCGCTTGCATCGGCGTCTCACACTGTGAAACCCTCTCCTGAGTCACTCTGGAGATAATTGACTTTTTGTCTTCTCCCTTTTAATGGCTGCCTGCCCGCAGACGACTGCATTAGGTGCACGGAGCTCGGCCCATTCGCCAACACTGCCCGGGTCATTATCACGCCATGCTTACAAATCGGCACAGCCAGTCAGAGACGAGCTCAAACAGCGGTGAATCTCTGCTCTGCGGAAATAATCATGTTGGGAGTTTAATTGTAGAAGGTGACATTTAGGCTTTTTAATCTGCTTCGACCTGGAGAAATAAAGCCCCCCCCCCCAACCTCTCTCCAGAGATCCCCAAGCTATATTCGACAAATCTCCTCTGCATCTCGTTAAAACATGAATCCGATGGAGTCGAGCGACGTCTGCTATGTGCAAATATGTGTAGCTATCACAATTAGATTAAATGAAATAAATCTAAATGCACATTAAATTCCATGACACATAATACTGCTGTGAAATTGCCAGCGTTACACGCATGCTGAGAGGTCGCCTGTTGTCGTGCTCATTCACGTCTGGATCTGTCCATGGAGCTGCTGTGTTTCCCTGTGTCTGTGCAGATGCTTCACGTTCGGCATTGGACAGAGCGCTTGCAGGAGGCTGGTGCAGGGGCTGGCGACGGTTTCAAGAGGGACGGCACAGTTCCTGGCGGAGGGCGAGAGGCTGCAACCCAAGGTACTCGTTTCCCACTTCGCGTAACACTCCTAACGACGGCGAGCTATTCTGAGGGGCCACTTAAGAGGCATTATGGGTAATGTAAGGGCGTGTAATGGTCAGAAGGAAGCCGTGTTTTATGTCTGAACGTGTATTTTTTTGATTCCTCCACAGATGATAAAGTCCCTGAAGAAAACCATGTCTCCGGTGCTCAGCGACATTTCCATCGAATGGCTCTTCCCCGAGACCAAAGAAGTGCTGCTGTCTCCGGTGGGCAACACCTTCCTGTTTCCTGGGGACAGTCTGATCGGATACAGCGTGGTTTGCGACACCACCCGTTACCACGTCAACCCCAAATCTGTAAGTGGAAGACTTCTTCTCGCTGAGAAGTGATTAATGAGACGACTCAGCAGACGAACCTCAGTGAAATCACTTTTCTGTTTCCTCTGAACTGTGTTTGAAGTCAATCCCAGTGGAGATGAAAGGCAGCGGCGGACGGCGCATCTGGAGCACCGGGACATTTCCCCGGTGGCCTGATGGGCTTTTTGGCCTTGAACTGATAACTCGATAAGCAATAATATAGCGAGCATCATCATCTCTGCGACGCACACATAGCAGCCGAAGATATTACAGCAATCTGAAATTGTTGTAGCAGCTGTGCACCCTCTTCTGATAATATCAGAAGAAAAGGAGAGGGGGAGCAGGGAGGGGGAGGGGGGGTCCTGTGGCCATCGTGTGTGAAAACGCACTTTGAAAATTAATGCACGTCTATTCCTGGTCTTACGGTAAAGGAAAACAGGCCGAAGACAAAAAGTTGAATGAAACTATTTATATTTATAACAGGTATAATGAAATGTAAGATTGTACTGTAGAAGTTCTGAGAAAATGTAACTTTTCCATTGTATCGCTCATAACCTAGAACTGAGCCACTGTCTCGGATGTGTCCCCCTACAGGACAAGAGGAGGAGATACAGCATGATGCGCTCAACCGAGTCAGCCAGCTCCGTGTTCTACCACTCTCAAGAGGAGGACCCGGGGAGGATGAGTGTGGACAGGGAGCCGCTCTCCGGGCCTCTGTATGACTCCTACCAGGACTCCATGACCGACCGCAGCCCTGTCACCGCGGAACACGACACCACGGGTAAGAACCTCCTACTGAGACTTCAGGTCCGGAAAGTGAAGCCAACGCTGAAGTGCAATCTGTAGTTCCAGGTCTTCAGGGCTGCACTGAATGTTTATTTTTCAATGATGGATGCGATACAGTTTGTGTTGAGTATTTTCCATCTCTGATTAAAAACCCCAGGGTTGGATAAGACGTCACCAAGGAGACGGGCGTACAGCACCAACCAGATAATCGACTACAACCCAGCGAAGAAGGTCTTCACCCCCAGCGACCCCGGCTCTGTGGTGGCCAAGAACCCGCTGAGGAGAGCAAAGGTCCAGGAGCTGATCGGCCAGATGAGTCCAGAGCACGAGGCGCAGTGGAAGAAGGACTTCCAGGTGGGATCCACATTACAGCTCTGGTCTACTTTCTGAAAGGGCTCAACATGATTTCTGATTTAATTTGTAATTCTTGCCCCGACAGAGATTTCATGAATCATTACAATAAAGCATGTTCTGTATATGTTGAGTCACACATAGACTCATTACACGCGGTCTCCATCCGGCAGCAGAATCTAATTTAGTATTTGGAAAAATTAAATTTGTATTCCGACTGTCCTGGCAAATTAACCAGAGAGCCGACCCTTGACTGCGCTGGTGAATAAGCAAGAACAAGCTAATGTGCTCTGTTCAGTAATGAAGCACAAAATCTATGAATTCTAATTAAGTCTGAATATTTCTCAGGTCGCTTCCCTAATATAATTAAACAGAATTCAGCAGCGCTGTGAAGAAATGATATCCTCGCTCTGCAAAACGCAGCTGAGGATTCTTTGCCCTCACGCCACGCTTAATCAATCCAAATCCAATTATCATGAGCAAACAGTTACTTTATTTTTACACAAATTGAAGAACTAGAATTACGGCCTCCACCAACCGGTGAAGCTGCAGGAAATTACATTTTAGATATGAGAAAATTAATCCTTGAAGAGAACGAACATGAGATCACAGTGACCTTGACCTCTGACCTCCAAAATCAGTTCATCCATCCAAGTGAAGCTTTTGTTTTCAGCACACGAGTAGATTAAAGTAAATTCAGTAGCCGAGGTTTCGTGTGTAATTAAAATGTGTGACAGAACCACGGTATTTTACACTGAGAAAATCACTTTTGTTTTCAGCCACAGTTGGCGAGCCTGTGCGCCTCCTCTTCCAGAGGGCGTCCTGCCATCTGCCATCGGCCGCTCCCTCAGCAGGAGCCGGCGCTTCTGCAGCAGGAAGCCGACTCTGAGCCTCATTTCCCTCTGCAGCCGCAAGACAATCCTCTGCCCGGCAGCATCAGCAGCGGCGGTTTGCTGCCAGCAGCTCAAAACACCGCTGGGGAGGAAGTGTCTAGATCCTCCACTGACAGCCCATCTGTCGGCAGCAGCAGCGGAGACACAGGTGAAGCCACAAGCCAAACTGTATTCATGAAAACCGATCTATCTATCTATCTATCTATCCATCCATCCATCCATCCATCCATCCATCCATCCATCCATCCATCCATCCATCCATCCATCCATCCATCCATCTATCTATCTATCTATCTATCTATCTATCTATCTATCTATCTATCTATCTATCTATCTATCTATCTATCTATCTATCTATCTATCTATCTATCTCTCTCTCTCTCTATCTCTCTGCAATTTGGTGCAGATCTAGTGAATTTAAATGTGCTTCCCTCAGGGGACTGTTGTGGGATGTACTCTACCGAGTGCATTTCTAGTTGTACAGTGTTCCCTGTATTTATTCTTCTAATATTTCATAGAGTTTTCCAAATCTCAGGGTCATTACAGTTTCATTGTATTATCCTCCACAGGTCGATGACCATAAAGAATCCAGAATTCTAAAATGAATGCAATAAAACATTCTTACGATCACATATAAATTGATGTTGTTAACATTTTAATGGTTCTATTGGCTTATCAGAGAATCTACAAGTACACACAAGTTTCATATATCCCTTCCCTCGTACAACAATCCACCACCAGCTGCACGAACCACGTTTTTATGTTCCCCGATAGAGGATCCTCAAAGCCGCCCGTCCATGTTGTCGTCCTCAGTATCTCTGATTATCTTCTCGGTCGTCCACGTTAAGAGGTTAAGAGTTTGCTGGTTCTTATCATATTGAAGAAAAGGGAGTCCAGATCTTCTTAAATTGTTGTTTGTATTTAAATTCAATGAATGAATTGATATCGGGGGACACATTGAACCTCATAACCACTGGAGCTTTGCCTTTTAAAAGAGCAAACCTCTGGGACACAAGGGATTAGGAGAGAGTTTTCTTTCGACATATATCAATGCTAGCATCAAATATACTTTACCAGAATGTGACGAAGTTAAAGCAGGAATAAAACATGTGGAAGTGTTCTGCAGGTTGGTTTTAGGTAAAGGGCAACGGGCTCTATACCAGAACCCATGTCTGTCTGTTGTGTTGTTAAGGGAAACCTCCCATCGGTCATTACTCAGCTCCTCACTCAGGTCAATTTCCCACTGCTGCCTAACATCCTAAATTGAGGGCGTAGAGCTATTACAGATATCATGTTATACAGAGCTGATATGGAACCTCGACTGAGCGGAGGAAATTAAATCACGTTATCAACCGCAGTGTGTGTCTGTGAATCTGGAGACGGAGAGAACGGACGAAATGAAGCAGGAACAAACTGATGTGAAACAGATTTAAATCCCTTTTTTATGATGAATCTGGATTTTTTATTTTTTTTATTTAGGGGATTTTGTTTTATTTCCTGAATTATGACCTGATCCATATCTTTTTAAAGTGATAAACATTCAGGGAAGCTGTGGTATGATCATCTTTGGTTGAATATATTCAGCTCTTTATTATAAAGGGAGTTGATCATGAAATCATAATAGTCGTAGCATTGCATTGATGCCCAAAACTCTGACATTGATTGAAATTGCTTTATAATAAGCTAAGTGTCTTCTGTCTGTAGCTTCATATTTAATGGACGGACAAAGGAGTGGCATTGATTTCCTCCTCGTGATGTCACAAAGAAAGCGATTAGTTCCCAGAAATGTTCTTTTAAAATGATGTGACATGAATAAGCACAAAGTTTTAATCAGAACCTGCTCTGAAAGTAACAATAGAGGAACTGAGGCAATGAAATTATCTTTTTATTCAAACCAAAACCATCATAATGGATTTATAGCCCTGTGTGCCAGCATAGCCGGAAACAGGGAATTGTATTTACCCCCCATGTTTGTGTGTTTGTGTGTTTGTGTGTGTGTGTGTGTTTCCAAAATAACTCAACAATGCACGGATAGATTTTTCCCAAACTTGGATTATTACTCATGAGTTTATCTCCAGATGATTCACTTTTTGGAGCTGATCGGTTAAAGGTCAGAGAAAAACGACATTTCACAGACATCGCCGCAAAAAATATCGACAATCATAAGCTGATCTTGATCGTAAAATTCTATAAATGTCATATGATAAGTTACGTCATGAGGAAAGTAAGGATATTACGTCCTGCACAGCTAAAAGAAATGCTGTAGATACGACCTAAAGCTTACAAAGGCTTAAAAATCTTTAATGATCATATGGGAGTAATGACGTCATCATGACATCACCATGAGGTCACAAAATGATGTCATATAGTGAAATAATTAAATAACTTTTGCAACCAATACGATTAGAGACCTGATCTACAGGATCAATCATCATATGCTATAAATAACGTCACGATGACATCACTACAAATGACATTATAACAACATAGCTAGCAGAGTTAGCACATTGGGATCGGAGTATAAACAGGGAACACGTCGCTCCTCTGAAGCTTTTCATTCTGTTTTAAACTCCTTGAAAACTGATTTAAATCTCATGCATCTTGTCAAATGATTTAAAATCCAGTCGTGAATCTTGTTCCTGTGATTGTTTCCTGTTTCAGACGGTTACGGACACCAGTTGTGTCAAGCAGAAACTCCACAGGAGACCCACATTTCAGCACTGGGCGCTGCCAGCCACCACAGGGCCGACTGCAAGGCCGTGGTGTCCGGGCTGCTGTGCGGGAAGCCCATGAAGTGGGAGGTGGTGTTCGACATCGAGCCGTACCTGAACGGGCGGGAACGCGAGGAGAAGGTTCACGAGGAGCTGTGGAACGAGACCTTCCACCACCTGGCCGGACACTCCATCATCCACGACTTCGAGCACATGGCGGACAAAGAGTGTGAGATCGAGCACGGTGAGATCTGCGTGGATGGAATTATATAGACGGAGCAGGATGATGCTGCCACAAGTGGATTTATCTGATACCAGGCGTTTCGGGCACAGGTCCTTAATCGTCACTTCTGTCCAGAACCAAAAGTTTGTAGAGTTTGGATGTGCGTGCTTTTGTCGGGTTAACTTTCAGAGTAGGATGACTACTGACATTTTATTTTTTTATATTTAGCTGTTATCTCTAATCTGCTTGTTTCACATAAGCGTTGAAGTTTGGGAAATAAAAACTTAAAGGAGCAGTTTCATTCTTAATGCATGAAATACGCTAATTGTATTATTTAAGAGCAACATGAGAATATTGTCGTTAAAGTCATTTTTACACTCAGTTGCATTTATCTTCTCATCCAAAGTTTGGTGCAAATTTCCCCAAAACGTCAAACTGTTCCTTTAATTTGTATGGAGGGTTATGAATATGTAGCGTGATTGTAATGATGTTATTCTTGCATACAGTCTGATGCTAAATGTTAAATAATCACTTTGCACTTATTGTAATTCCCAGGCTCTGGCAGGAAGTACCAGCATTATGCGATTCACACCAGCAAGTCCTGCAACATACTGAGCAAATACACAGCGTTCGTTCCCATCGACCTGGACACTAACGAGTATCTACAGACATGCATTGAACACTTAAACCCCGGTAAGTCACTCTGATTCATAAATCCGTATGGAACTCATTGTCCGGTCGTCTCCACCATGTTTGAACATTTAAGCGTCAGCAAACATCACCCGGAAAAAAACCCGTCTGTTGGTTTAACTTTTATTTAATTTGTAGTGAAGCAGTTATAAACCAGTTTGGTGTGTGAATTATAATTTTATATTATTAGTTATTAGTTATAACTATTAGCTATTATATGTTATTCCCTCATGGTAGTCTAATAGATATCTGAGATTTGCCCAGAAAGATAAAATGTTTGCCTCATGTGATCCCTTGTTTAAATTGAGTATTTCAACTTGCCTAGATAAATATTAATTGAAGAGCTGAGCAAAGTAAAATATTAGATTTAAATGTTGGTTTTGCTTCGGGGCTGAAATTTGAATCATCTGGAGCAGAAAAGGAAACAAGAATATCTCTCTGACCTCTCCCCATGGGTTAACTAAACCGTTAATTTCAGTTTGAGAATTGAATTTTGCTTTCAGCCGAAGGTCTGAAGAAGGGCTCTCACTCCAGCTCTCGCTCGGGGAGCAGGAAGAACCGAGGTTACTCCATCGGTCTGGGTCGCTCTCAGTCCGGCGGCATGTCGCAGGAAGCCGAGGACGCCCAGCAGCTGCCGAACAGTAGGCTGCGTTCTTTCATCTCAAATACTTAATAGTTAAACAGCAGGTGGAGGTTTAATAGAAGTCTTTACTAAGGCTCTTATTCAAACGTCTTTATATATATATATGAAATACAAAGATTGCAAACACCGGGAGCCGCGAGGTGTTGAACAGCGTCAGGGAGCTGCCTCCTGCTTTGCAATAAAAAATACTTCAACTTCTGCAAAAGGGCACGGCTCTTTAAAGGAGCTGGTTTTTCAGTGGTGGCATGGCAACAGGAAGCAGCGCGGCGAGCACACCGCGTGAACATGTGCCCGTTGAAGAAGAAGGTGCACAGATGCAGAGGGGCTGCGTCAGTATGTTCCCATGATAGTGTCTGTCTTTTTTTTTTTTTATCACAACAATGTCCATGTGGGTTCTGAGAATCAAAGGGGATTAATTGAACTGATGTAATGTTGTGTGTTAGGTGGAGAGGATGGCGTCTCCCCGTGCAGCACCCCCTCCTCCGCTGGCTGGGAGAGATGTAGCTTCACAGAGGGTGAGTGCAGCACATCAGCCGACTGTCTGGTTGTCTCCGTGTCGTCTCCTCGCCGTCATCGTTGTATCGCTCCCAATGTGAAACATGAGCTTATTGACATTTCAGTCGTCTCCCTCTTCTTGTAAGTGATGAGAGGAATCGACATAGTTTTGTTGCTTCTATTGACGAATGCTGCCTGGACCCTTCTTTTATGAAAAAGCCACAAAGGCTCAAACACACAGACGTGTTTCACCTGCGGAGGAGACACAGCTGGTGGAGAATATACTCTTAAAGCTCAGTGGAAGTGTTTTAGCTCTTTCAATAAATCTACTTTTATGTGTAAAGCCCATTTTCACTAATGACAATTTGTCTCATAGGGCTTAAAAAGGTGCATCATCCTCTGTCGCCCTTCATTCCCCGAGACTCACGCTGAGAACTAAATAGAAAGAGCCACAGCTGCCGCTTGTCTCTCTCTCTCTCCGTCCCTTGTCTAACTCTTCCTCTCTGTCTCCAAGTCGCCCAGAGGAGTCCGTCTGTGACCTCGGACCAATCACAGAAATCGGTGGAGAGCCTTTTTTCTGCCAGGTGGGTGATTGGACACTCGCTGGCAGCACTAATGTGTTGAATCTGTGCTGCTGCTGCATGAGCGAGTGCTGGAACTTCAGCTTTTTAAACGACTGGGTCGCAAGGCGGAGACTCGCTGCACGTTTACATCCGATTCTTTTGACGTTTAGAGATTTGTTGCATTGAGGTTAATGTGATCAAACTCGTTTATGACCAGTCAGGAACATGTAATTATGCTTTTTTAAACCAAGATAAGAAGCTGGACGGTGCTCAGGGCTCAATAATCCGTCAAAGAGAGAAACAAAATGCCAGAATCTTTCAATTATGGAGGTAATGTCACACATTTTTAGAAATACATTGTTGACAACAATAAATAAAGCTGTTTAAAGGATGAAAATGGACTTAATATAAAGATGGATGACATGATCGCTCCCCAAAACCTCCAATAGCAGAGGGACCTAAACTAAAAACTCAAAGTACATGTTAAATACATTTTCCCAAATATAGTTTCTTTAATTTGAGCTATTTTTTATCACACTGATGTTTGTTCAAGTTTGTATTTTTCCAGTAAGTTTGGTTTGAACGAGTTATTCTACTAGATGTGTCCTCCATCTTTATTCACAGCCTATCTTTGCATTTAGCACGTTGGCATGACAACTAGCACTCATCACTACCCTCAATTGTTTTTATTTAAACTGTATGTAAATCTATTTTCAAAAGAAACAATTGCCTTCCTGGTGAGAGCAGCAGATCGGGTTGAATGGCTGTGTGCTGCACATGTTGTGCATTGTGATTCACAGTCCTCTCCTCTGTCAGGTTGGCCCTCAGCAGGACTCGTCTCCTGACCCGAGCTGCAAAAGGCTTCATGTGTCGAACTCACAGCAGGTCTGGTGATTCAATCGGAGAAAGTGACAACGAGAACAAAGACTACATTCCTGTGGTGGGTAACAAATCTATACAGATCTGCCTGCCTGCATGTTTCTGATGGATTCCAATTCGAACGGACTGTAGATTTGTCTGGAGAGACGAAAGTGTCACAATCTTCTCCGCAGGTGTTGTTGCAGTTGGCGTGTGGTGCGTTTCCCCTGGACACAGCTCTGTGTGACGCCATTAATGTTCCCATGGACAAGCTAAAGTGGACGTCCCCCTTCACCAGCCACCGCACCAGCCTTGGCCACTTGTCTCATTCCAGCTGCCGCCGCACCGAGACTGCCGATCACAGGCACAAATCACAGTGTGAGTCAGAAACACATCAACAACCAGCAGAGCAAACTGTCGGCATCCACAGCCCCTCTCATCTGCCCCGGAGCGCCTGGACGGAGTCGGCTCCTTCCTCACTGGGAAGTCCCTCCTGTGCTGCTGAGCCCCCAGTCTTCCCACACTCCAGCGGGGACAGTGGTCGGAGCTCTGGGTCCGGGGGCCTTGAAGCAGCGTCGCCTGGTGCCGCGCTGAAGAGGATGCTGAATCCTGACAGCATGCTGTGGGCCACAGCTGTGGCCCTCGCCTGGCTGGAGCACAGCTCGGCCAGTTATTTCATAGAGTGGGAACTGGTGGCTGCCAAGGCCAGCATGTGGATGAGTGCGCAGGACATCCCGGAAGGTCGAGATTTAGCCTCCATCAAGGCTGCTGCCAACCAGCTCTTCATCATCCTCAGACACTGGGATGAGAACCTGCAACTGAACATGCTCTGTTACAACCCTAACAGCGTCTGAGCCCTGCGGATACAGACCGCTCGATCCCATACGATACTATGCTAACTGAGGCTGTTCTATTTTCCATTCAGCAGTATGTCTCTGGAGTCTGATTTTTGCCGTCGCAGTAGTGAACAATGTGTTTCTTCTTCTGTCCGTGTGCCGTTCCTCCAAAAACATATCACAGGCTCTCAGAGGCCCGATGTGCAAGCTATTACCTCGCTGGTGCCATATACTGTAGCTGGATCCCTGTCAGCAAGGGGTCTGATCGGAGCTATGCCTCTGGTTTGAGTTTCGAGGAGAAGAATGTCCGTGTTAAATTCGTAGCATGCTGGACCGCTGACCATCAACATTTGAGAAAAGCTCTTAAATGTCATCATATTGATGTTAATGAGGAGAATGCTGCAAAAAACAATGGAAAACTGTTCCACTGACTGATGCACATACTGTTTTTACATCTACTGGTTGTATTGTGAAACACATCTGGGTAGTTGCTAGCAGTCCCGTCTTTTCTAATCCCACCATTACAGTGTTCTTAATATTTGCCATTGTGCTGTTCGATAAAAGCAGAGACAGAAAAATATGCAAACAAAGCTAAAGAAAAATATAAAATACATGTTAAGGTTACGTTTAAAAAAAATATGTGGCTTGGGTGGGAATCTATGAATGTGTATCCCACTGGCATGTTGTTTATTCTTTGTGATACATACAGTTTATATTTTTTCATCCTATATCTAAGAGTAGAACAAGCATTTGTTCTTATGTGTAGAGATTAACACACAAACCTGAACTTCATAATTAGCTTAGTTATAAGATAAATTAAGCTAATTTAATATGTTCATGCCTCACTTATTTAAAGGGGGTTACATCACACAAACTATTTTCATAAGAGTCAGTCTGGGAATTTTGGGGGAATTTTGTTTTTGGAACATTGGCTTGCACCTCTCCCCTTTACCCAACTTTTATTTTGAAAACCACAGTTAGTCTAACAGCTCATTAGTGACTTGTATTGAGAAAATCCTCAATATTCCTCAACTAATCTATTAAATCATTAGTTCGTTAATTAGAACTATGAAGAATTCTACGGAACAAACTGAGTAATAGATTTACAAACAGCTGGCGCACCCTGATCCCAAAGGGGGCGGCGACCTACAGCCCTGTTCTGTGACTCAGAGGAAAGACTCCTGCTAGTTCAGTCATTGTCACGGCTCATTTACCGCAAGTGCCTCGCCAAGGTTTAAAGTCGGCAGAAAATGCAGATCTGTCCACTGCAGTTCAATCAGTGTTGATAATGACTGATTCTTTTCTCCTGGATATACAGCGGGGACCCTTTTCTGGATTCTTATTGGTGGCCTGTGTCAGCATCTTCTAATATCTATTTTTATTTATCATTCCATCACAGTGTTGCTTTACTCAGGTATTTTTTTTTTTTGTAACTCAGGCTGATTTGCATAGTACTTCTGCATGGACATGTGTTTGTGTTACGGTGTTTAATGAATGAAAAGAGCCTGAAGTGAAACTAAAATGAGAAATACAGTAGATGTCATATTCTAATATTTTTGTGCCCGTAAATTGCTGTAGTACGTGCAGCTGTAGTTGTATTATCAAGTTTTTTTTTTTTATGTACCGCGTCAG
The DNA here is from genome assembly GCA_006182925.3 of Reinhardtius hippoglossoides. Lineage (NCBI taxonomy): Eukaryota > Metazoa > Chordata > Actinopteri > Pleuronectiformes > Pleuronectidae > Reinhardtius > Reinhardtius hippoglossoides. The sequence goes on along the minus strand of CM031675.1, from coordinate 24,451,487 downwards.
TTGTATGGTGCAGTAACTTTTTCGATTTGCTGTGTGTGCCTTTATAAATGATTGTTTACTGTTTGAGGCCGTTGGAAGCTTCTGTGCTGTCTTTATATCTGTCGACGCAGTGGCCAGCTCTGCAGGTGCATGTAATAAAATTATTCTACAAGCAAAGGTACGTGTTCGTAGCCATTATTGTACCTTTACTAACTAAGGGGTACCTCAGGGATCAATGCTTGGACCCATTGTCTTCTGCTCACATCCGCTACGTCCCTATGCTGATGATGCCATGCTCTATCTGTCCTCCCTGTCAGATGACCCCACTCAACCTGCTCCAGTGGTTTCTCAAGTTGGATGATGGGAAGCCACTTTCAACTCAATCTCTCTTAAGTCAAAACCTTCCGTTGTCATTAAAAAGGTGTTCAGTTGGTCCAGTTTGGGCTACTGTAAAAAACATGGCGGCCTCCGTAGAGAGGACACTCTTCTGATGTAAATATAAAGTATTTAAATTTAAAGGGCCCGTTCTACGGTGAAGAAAACAACAATTTGGATGATTACCCACTAGTGAAAACATCACTAGGATTATTTTATATTAATTTTCTGCCAATAGATCCCTTTCACCTACATCTTCTTATTAATCTTGAGGCTTCCCCTCGACCCACTGCGTTCCTAATCACTACATCGCTTGGGTTCACATCAGCTTCTGCTCCCACACGCAGCTCATCCTGAATCTGTTTAATTTTTTTAATCACAATGAATGTGGACATTTCCCGTAGGTCCCGGGGTGAAAGACGTGCCGTGTAATTACCTCGGGTTCAGTAGTCGATGTGATTTCAAGGTGACATCAGCTGCAGGATGAATTTCTTCCATGTCACATAGCACACGCCTCGTCAACATTGCCACGTCAAGCTGTCACACAGGCTGCTAATGGAGGCGGGGGGGCTGGGCGGGGGGGTGGGTCGGGTAGAACAGACTGAAAACAAACAAAGAAAAATGACAGCCGATCTCATTGCTGTGGCGTTAATCACCTCCTTCTACCTGTGCTTCTGAAATCAAACACTTATTAACTTTCCCAATATCATACACAAAGGGAAATTACCTTGGATGAACTTATGAATCATATTCTGTTGCTAAGTAACTGCCAATAAAGCTAATACAAAAAGTTGTTTGAAATAAATTTAGTTCAAATACAGTTTATTCTTATTATATCTGTGTGTAATAGAGCAAACGATGAGGTGGAAGCAACTGAGAAGCTAAGCAGCAGAGAGGTTTGTTTTTAGCTTTTAATGAGGATCCACTGACGCAAACAGGATTTTAATTTAGATTTACACTGAAAAACATCAACACCATCATCCAGCTCCACTCAAACAGCTGTCATCCCCCCCCCCCCCCCCCCCTCCCACACACACACACACATGTCTGTTGAGAGTTTATCTTGAGCGACAGTTACTCAGCCGACAATTATACGTTTACATTCCTGCTGCTTAATTTCTTCCGGCCGCCGAAAGGAGGCGGGTGTCTAATAAAATCCTGGCCACTAGATCACATCAGTTTAATGTGCACGTAAATAGCTGGTTTAAGTAATTGCTCTGTCTGGCTGAAGGCTCGTGCAGAGGTAAGTCACAGGGTGCAATGGATGAATGTCGCCTCGACTTCTGGGAGGGACGGGTTAAGACGATGATTAGCAGTTCCCATGGCAACCATTAGTGCCTTATCTAATGTGGCCAACCAGCAAGGCGGTGCTGCAAGGAGAATGACCTCGATGTTTATTTTGCTTTGGTTCAAGCTAACTAACTTGTTCTTTATTGTCGCTTTGTGTTAATGAGACAGTTTAGTCTACGGAGGAGGATTCTCCGATTGGCATCACCAGCTTGTCCCAGTCGCTGCTGTTGCATCGTTCGCACTTCCTCAGCCACCTATAGCTGCAGCGAAATCGTTAGCTTTGTCACCGGTGTGCAATCATCCTGAGATAGGTTTGCCCTCAGAAAGATCTAATGTATTCTGTCTTCAAATGTAACCTCCGGAGGATGAGGCCCCTGAGACACAGCTATGGTTTTAAAGTAAGGCACTTAAACCTGCAATGATTGGCCACAACTTTAAAATGAAAGCACTTAATCACATTATTGATGGTTCGGAAAATAAACTCAGAAGATAAGTTTGAATTTGACACTGCTGGGTGTGTGGCAGGACAATGTCAGAGACTGTAAATAAATATAATATTGATTTATTAATAAACAGAACTTAGGTATCCAGGCGAGATGTAACCGCGACTGTATATAGGACTGAAGCTAAAATATACCGAATATGAAAGCTACCATCTTGCGCGTGTGGAGCCAGTAGCAATCAGGTTTGATGGAGGTCCCACGGAATCGACCAATCGCACGTCAGTCTGAGGTGTGAACCATGACATCTTCCTGTCCCGTCACATGTGAGTGTGAACGTCCTGAGGCCGTGTGCACATGCTGGCCCCTCTCTTCCATAAATCCCAGTGTCTTTTACATTTTCTTACTTCATACTGTAAATAATAAGCTAATAAAACTGCTCGTCTTCTCTCTATTAATAGACAGCGTGTGTTTGACTGTGGCTCAACAAACCCTCGAAGAATCTCAGAGCAGAAAAGCTGATGCTAATAAAAACCCCGACGGCTGGCTGAGACTCGAGAGTTGGACTCGAGGACTCTTGAGCTGCACTGAGGATTCTCACGGACACTGAGCACAAGGTTCTTGTTTACATCTCACAGCTGAAGACGTGAGTAGGTTAGAATCTTTGTCTACAACAGCCGCCGCTGATTTATGAACAAACAATACTGTAGATGCAGGATGTTACTCAGGTTAGTGTCGCTGGCAGAGTTTTAACATCTTCCCTATCCTGTTATTTACTAAACCAGGAGATCAGTGCAAAACATAAACGGACTCAGTCAAAGATCACTAATCTGAACTGTGGTTGTTTGTTGAGAAAAAGACTCGATGCCACTAGGACTGGATGATTAAATGGAAGGAATTCAAGCGCCGCCTTGACAGCTATCAGCCCTTTTACAGATAAAAGAAGAGGCTGAAGTGCTGCTCCGTGATGAGGCAGCCTCGGTCGTGCTCTGTTGGAGAGTCGTAACGTTTCCAGTCGCCCTGTGGTGCAAATAAACACGTCTGCGAGCTTTGAGTGGAGCAAAGATCAAATTCAACGCGAAAGAATGAGTCAGGATTTGCAGTTTGGTCCGTAAACTGCTTCTGAGGACATTATTACAGCAATTAACTAAATTACCAGGCTGGAGAAAAGTGAATCATACTTTTACATAAGGCTTTATGACCATTTTGCAAAAAATAAACATTCACAATTACACAGTTAAACAACACCGCGCAACATATCAGTGACGACTGTCAGTCATGCAGGTAATGTATCTTCAGAAGTTGCACAAGGGCACGTAGGCAACACAAGCCAGGACAGTGGCCTTTCACTCTTTTACATCTGCAGTCAATTTTCATTTTTACATCTGCCGCATGTTAGAAGCGATATCCAGCCCCCCCACTCTATAATAGGAGGCCAGAGAAACCCCAGAGGATCTCGGGAGTTCAGTGCGAATCTGAAAGCAGCTACACAGTGTTGCTTTAATGGAAGATTCAGGTGCTAGCTTCCACGGCTGTCGGAGCAGATTACACAATAATCCCAGGTGCTGCTCAGATCAGTGTCGGCCTGATTCTTTTTGACTGTCTGTGCGTTTGAGAGAGAGAAACACGTCCGACCTGATTTACAGGTTTCGTGCTGCTGTCGACTTGCTGTGCGAGCGCCGAGGAGCTGAAACGTGCAGGAAAATGTGATCTCCTTTAAATTGCTACTGTCCTTCCTCCCAGAGTAAATGGCGAGCGGCAGACATCTCACCTCCATCATTAAGCCTGTGTACTGCTCTTACCGTGCAGTTCTTGCACAGGCCTCTTAAGTGGAGAATAATAGAGGGAATGTCTTTGATGGTTGAGTACAGTGACAGATCCTGCTGCTAAATTGATGGGTTTCCATGGTGTCGGCCCAGAGCTGCTGCTTTCATGTTCAGTGGCCCAATGAGAAACAATGATTTGTTAATGCACGACTAGTGGCTGAACAAGGGATGACGAGCGATCTCGAGGTATCATCGCTTGATCCCTATAGTTAAACTTTAAATGTAGTCAAGTCAGAGCACAATGTGGAAACAGAGATTTTCTGATAAGCACCATTTGTAAAGGGTTTATTAGAAAACAGCTGCAGCACATTTGCAATAAAAATACATTCATAAACCACTTTTCCAACATTCACAACCTGTAATAACAATAAAAATAATTTCAACATAGTTTGAAATAGTCATACTCATAGAGAACGTTTCCAGTAAACGCTGTTTTTATCATTTATGAGTTTAAGTTTCCATCTTGGAAGATGATTTAATGGGTTCTTCCCTGATCCACATCTCATGGGAATCTGTTCAGTTGCTTCTGTGTGATCTTGCCTACAAACAAACAAAGACACACGGGTGGTGCAGAAGATGAAGAAGTAAACCGGGCTCAGTCCGGGGGCCTGGTGGTGAATTTCCTTTTATCCGCCTCCATACATGCGGCAGCAAGGAGAGAATAACGCTCTGATTACACTTTATATCTGACATTTAGCTCAGCATCAGCTCACTGCTGGAAAATAGATCCGTGGGCCCGGCCACTGAATACTAATGTAATGATAATGCCACGGTCCCAGTGTCACGTTAAATAATACAACTGAGGTTTCAGAGGCATAATGTGGGAAGATAAGATGGATTTTTTTCCCAGTGAATAACAGAATCATTTGAAAGCTCGGAGGAGGATCAGTCCTCAAACTGACTAAAGTCGACCTCCCCTGGAGGTGGACGTGCCTCCCCGCCGGCACCAAATTGAATCGAGCAGAAGAATTTCTCTCGCGGTCCCTCGTCTGTCTCCAGAAGCTGAAACTCGGCCTGAAGGATCATTTGTTTTATGGAAAAAGCAAAGGGGTAAAAATAAAGGTTGATGATTCTGTAAAGAATGAATTTTTGCCATGGAAACTATTAGATTAGATCAGAAGTCCTTTATTGGTCCGGCAACGGGGAAATTTGCAATATTACAATATTATTTTAATGAATCTCATACATGATCACTCACTTACAAGTTATTTTAAATACTTCAATGCACAGGCAGCTTGCAGGAGTGGAAACAGCTGCTTCCACTGGGGGAGTATGTGGCTCTGCATCCCTGATGTTCTGGAAAGGCTCACACCCCCCCCTCCTGGCGGAAACCTCCATCTTCCTCTTTCATTTACACAATGACTGGGAAAGTTTTTTTTTGTCATCATTCGTCTTTAATGAGATTTCATGAGTGAGTTAATTTGTTAGGTTACAGGTGTGAGGATCTGTGATGATTCAGAGTTCGTCCCTGAATCGGTGCTCTTTGGTTTCCACTTGCTCTTCGCACCGCGGGGGGGCATGAACCTTAATTATCAGGTGCTCGGTGGATAATGAAAAGAGACCAGGTCAGCCAGAAACCAACCTGACGGAGGTTTGTACAATTATCCGCCTCCAACACATTTAATCACCTGATCTCACTCTTTAAACTCTTGACACAGAAATATTCAGAGTGAGATATTCAGGTTTTCCTCATCTGAAAAAACCCCTGAAATGAAGCACAAGCCCTTGAATATTATTAGAAAAACCAGTTGACACGTTCAAAACAAAATTTGAAGCTAAAAGAACGTATGCCCGAAAATTCATGATGGTAAAATCAATGTTATAAACCGTCTTGAACTTATGAGTCTTGCAACAGCAGACATTTGTAGAAATGATCATGAAGTACTTCCATGTTATGTCCCTCCACTACATTCATCTGGAAGTTTAAGTTTCCAATTAATTTACATTAAATGGAAAAAAATTGTGAGCTGATAAAGTGCTGACGTGACTCTTTTGTCATGATTTTAGTTTTAGTTTATCTTTTTGTTGTTGTGTGCATGTTGTCGTGCAGCTATTTGAGGTTTAATATGATTTAACTCATTAACACATTAACAATTACAAAAAGTGTTTTTATGCTGTCGTATGCTTTGTTACTGATGTATTTTACAACAGTCTTGTGTATTCAGACGCTGTTGATTACATGTTTCTTTGCTCTTGGAGATATAGGCATACAAAATTAAAAAAACATTCAAAAAACACTCTTAACATAAATGATTTATCTTTATCAGGAAACAGAGCAAAGACTTATCTGATCCATATCAATTGTCATTGTAACACAGGCTGAAAGAAGGAATTTAATTTTCTTTATCAAGATGAATTCAACTTTCCAAATAGGATTTCACCATTTCACGGGAAAGGAAAAACAGAACCTGCAGCTATTCATCACGTGGAGCCGCAGACGACAGTTTTTGAATGACGTGTTTCCCTGACTCTGTGATGCTGAGTAGTCTCTGTGTAGAAATGTCCACATTAGCTGTTGTACAGAGGCACCACTCTGTCTATAGTTGCCCTGCAGATGGGGCATTTCTTTGGCTGCGGCAGGGCTTCATAGCACTGAGTACACGCGCACACGTGGCCGCACTCCAGAAACACGCAGGAGCGCTCCTGGCTCAGGCACACAGTACAGCTGGTGGGCGACACGCTGCTCTCCTCGATGTTGAGTTCACGCATGCGTTTCTTCTGCTGCTCCTTGTATTTCTCCAGCATGCTCCTCTCCTTCTTACTCTGCTTGTGAAGCACGTACCTCTTCCACAGGATGTAGAAGAACGTCGAACAGGCGACGACGCCGGAGACGAGAGCCAGATCCTCCACAGTCTCACGCTCTTCGCCTGCTTCCTCAGGAGAGAGTCGTAGTCCAGCCGGGTGAGGAAGTACGGGAAGCCCTGCTTGGGAGGCTGGAGCTTGATGAGGTTGTTGTCCAGCACCAGCTCTCCCACCCCCGTGACGCTGGCTCCCACCCGCAGCATCTCCTCGGTTTCGTGGATGCCCTTGGGCCGTTCCCCGCTGATGAAGTGGCCGATAACACTGGACAGGGACTGGACAGTGGGGTGGAAGTTCTCGTAGGTGGTCTCCAGGTCCAGCTCGCAGCGTCCAGCGGACGGACAACCCGCACAAAGGCAGAGATGTCCTCGTCGTGAGACCCGAGGGCAAACGGGACTGTGTTGGTTCGCTGGTGGATGACTTTCTCTGTGCTGTTCCTGTTCAGAAATATCCCAGTTACTAGAGTTCTCTTAAAGGCTGCAACTAATTATTATTCAATTGGCGATCATCAAAAGTAAAACTGAATTTATTGCAGAGTTTATTGCAAATTTGAAGTGTTTGCCTGTCACTTGAGAATCCAAATGAAATCACATTTAATTGTAAATTTAGAGAAAATAAAGAGCTTATTACTTTTCCAGTGAGTGAAAAACTCTTTCCTGCTCAGAGCTGCGTTGGATTAAAGACCACACCAGCAGCTCAATGCACAGAAGTGATATTTGCAGCTATGTGTAAAGGATCAAAGATAAAGATCAAAGATCAAATATCAAATATCAAATATCAATAAGACCTTGTGAGTGTATTCCACCACATTCAGAACAACATCTCTCTCAGTGCTTACCAGAGGTGAGTGGTGCGGTTCCAAACCATCTTCTCCTCCTTCAGCGTCAGTCTTTCAATGACGCCTTTGCAGTTATCGACAAACTGACTGCTCAGAGTTTCCTTCACATTCCTCACGGCGCCTGCAGCGTGGGACAAGCAAGACTAAGTGTAGAACTATTGTTGTAAATATACATGATTTAATAGTATAGGTTAGAGCTTATTCTGCAGGTTTGGCCTGATTGAAAAGAGTCAGGGTGGCTGGACGCACCTTCTATGACTGCGTAGGGGACACATCTTCCTGGAGTCTCAGACAGGATGTTACACAAATCCTTATCAATGGTCACTTTCTTGGCTTCCTGTCGAAAAAAAACAAACTTTGAAGATTAACACGTGGAAAATCAAAAAGGGCAATAAATTCACACGCTGGTGACTTTAACGTGACAAGAGACAGACGGAGCAGAAACGCCTGCGACCTTTAGTCTGGCAACGGTCGTGGCTCTGTTCTTGTAGATGGAGTAGAAGAGGCCGGTCAGGGTCGAGCTGGTGGCCAGAACCACAATCTGGGCAGTCGAGGGTTTCCCACTGGACTCCATCCTGTGATCCGTGCTGCTGGAGAAGAGGCAACACGATTTACCGTCTGTCGTTGTTTTTCCTCGCACATTTAATCAAGTACAACTTTTAAGTATTTTTAATTTTCAACACTAACCCTGTCAGAGGAGAGTAGTTTTTGTATTTTAAGTTTTACTCTTGCACCTTTTGTTTAAAGACACTTTACACCTGCTGTACCGAGATATTTACAGGCTCTGTTAGTCTAATGCACAACTTTGCATATCTTCAGTTATTTATCTTTAAATCTGTATTTATATTTGGCTTCAATACTCCTTTATCTTATATACTAGTATCTTCAATACTCTGCAGTACTCTCAGTTACTACAATATCTCCATTAGCACAATACTACTACTAGACTTTCATCTCAGTGAACTTATCCTGATTCATGTTGACCTTTTATTATTCTTATGCTCTTGTGTTTGACTGTTTATCTATCTATCAATCAATCAATCAATCTATCTATCTTTATTATTATCCATAAATATATGTTTCCTCTGGCAGAGACACAAGGCTAACATGGTTAGTATTAAGCTAGCTGTGTTTGTTGTGATGTTGAAGAATCTATGAAGCGACACGACTCGCTTCAGCTTCACTAACTAGTTACTAACCCAAGTTAGTTATCAACAGTATAACTTAGCACGAGCACTGACACGTAGCTAGTTTCGTTTCTAACTAAGCTAACTGGCTACTTAGGCTAGCGGTCCCTCGGCTAACTGCGCTAGCATCACGCTGTCGTGTCGCGAAGCAGTTTGAAATCTGTTAGGAAAACGTTTGTCAAACCTGTTTTCACCGAGTCGCTCGTCGCTGAGTTCACGGAACAACGGAACCAACGGAACCAACAGAAACTACAACAACAACAACAACACAACAACCTCTGAGAACATCTGGGGCAGGAAGTACCCTCCCCGAGCTGCGGTTTCTCCTCCCGGCCGCAAGATGTCGCTGCGGAATCACCGGTAACACCACCAATGATAACTATGTGCTGGTACAGATTATTTATTAAAAGTATAAATTTAATCTCAAAGTCTTCTGTTTTATCTTAAATGTTGAATGTGATTGTTTTTATGAAGCTGACAGTATTTGTTTACATATAGCTTTTATATAGTTTTATAAATATATTGTACATAGTCACCACATACACTCAAATACATAATCATGCTTAAAGAGGTGATTTTATGTATTTCAACTACATAGTAATACCTTTTTTTATATATATGGTCACTTTTAATGATGTGTTTTCTATCATGTTGAGTGAATGTGAATAAATCAAATAACTTGAGAGTGACTTAGTTCAATAAATTGTGTGTTTAATGTATATATTTATGTATAAGTTTAAGTTATTTGATTTCTTAGACGACCCTTCATTAAAAGTGACCATCTACATTGAACTTAACAGTCACCACACTCAGGTTTCTAAACTTGCAGTGTGGCAGTGTGATATAATATTAATTATTTTCTGTATATTAGTAAAATGTCCCTCTCCTCAGTAATTGAATTTCATCTTCATGTCCAAACAATAAATTAATATCTCAGGAAATCAAAGAAATCCAACTCGACTCTGTGTGTTGTTGTTTTTTAACCTCCACGTCACCTTGAATTTATTTACTGCACCATTTACTCGTTCTTCCTGTGTCATGGTGCGGACGTCAGTGCTATAGTAAACAAAAAAAACAAAAAAAAATAAATGCAGAATCCAGCCCCCCACAGGCCGGATGGAGGTCAGGAAGATGTTTGTCTTGCCCACAGTCGACCCTCTGAGGTAGAAGTTCATCCTCCAGCTGCATACAAATTACATTTTCAACACTGGTATTATCGGGAGCCTCCAAAGTCAACCACGACTTACAATTCCCACCAGTGCACGGACGCAGTTACATTTAAATAAATAAAGGTGAAATCCCAGAGTGACTTGAGAAAACACGAGGCAGAGTGTGAGTCAGTGATGTTGTTTAATGTGTCGCTCCTCATACGTGACTAGAAACATATTTAAACTCTTATTTTCTTTGAATATCATCATGTTTGGTGTATTTCCTCTGTGTTGTTTAATAAAACATTTAAAAAAAAGAACACACTGTAATACCGGACACAGACTTTTGGAGTTTTAAGCTTCGCTTCATCGCACGAGTCTGTTTCTCCAAACCAACACAAACAGAAATAGTTTTTCACGGTGTTTTAGTTCAAGACAACATTTTTGGCTAATTGCTAATAACAGCCATCGGCATGTGAGCGCAGATAAATTGAAAAGCTGATGCATTTCAATCAAGGTGTTCCGCCTGCAGTTTACCTCCCGGCAACCAAAACATGATTCGTCAAACTAGAAAAAGGAAACCAGAAGCTTCCAGCCCCAGACTCTGTATAAACACAAGCAGAATCGTTTTTAAATACCTTGTAAATACTGTACTTATTGTTTTAGTCTGGATTTTCCATTAGAAAATACAATTCAGACAATAATACGTCCCAGATTATAAGTTTTACTCGGATGTGGCCTCTTGAACTACCCTTTAAAACTTCAGCGGTTTAACAGGAATGTCTGGCACAGAAAAACTCCTCTGGCGACGTCCGTCTGACAAACTGGACCTGACACGTGAGTGATAAGCCTACGAGAATTCACAGCTTTCTTCTGCCCGCGAAAAAAAAGGTGCCACCTCATTTTCAACCCCAGCGAAAGAACAAAAATGTCCTTGGGTCTTCAGTGAAATATTAGTCACCTTGTTTTGTGGACTCACTCCACCTTTCTGGACCCGCTGCCCACGTAAGAACTCCTTCCTCCTCACTTTCTTTTTGCCTGTCACACAAGGACTTCTGCTCAAATGCCCGCCTGGCACACGCTCAAGTGGATTTTCAAAGAGCAGACGGAGGAGACAGCTTTACGGGAGCACAAGGGGTGAGAAGAACATCGTGTGTGTGTCTCCTCTGGATGGTGCCGTGTTGAAAAGGATGACAGCTGGAATTTACTCTGTTCAGATAAGCTGTCAACATTGAGACAAGCTCCCGTCCCCGAGTTTATCCAATTACACACCCGAACACAGCAGCTTGCGTTGCTTGTGATATCGTGTTGGATTTACTGCACACATGCTGAAATTGAGAAAAACACGACAGGATGCCTGCATGAGTAACTGAGTGCACAAACATTATTCTAAGCCACGTAAATAAGTTTGTTAACCGTTAAAATGTCAGATAGGAACATTTGTGCTAGTTTTGGTTGAAGAAGCGGAATAAGTGCAGCTCCCTCTTTAACTTTTACGTCATTCTGAACCATTGTTCAGCTGATAAATATCATTTTCAAACTTTAACTTTCATTCAGGTTCCTTTAAAGTCAATGCTGTGATTTAAAGAAAAGAAAGTTTTGGGCGATTGATAAAGGAGAAAAACTTCAAACGTGGAGTCTCTTGTGTAAAAAACCCATTTGGAATAATTGGAAGATTTAATATTTTTGTTCTCTCAACACATCTCACAGCTTCCAGCTCTATTCAGGCGTTCAATCTGCTTATTCTCCCACTGAGAGGAGACGTACTTCGGAGAAGTCTCAGTTCCTTGATATATTGAAATCAGCTGGCATTGTGTTCTCTGAGGAATATTGAACAGGAGCTCTGGATGTATAATTAAACTGTTTGGTCCAGACTTTTATTGTGATGCCTCTCGTATTCACTCAAGGACAAAACCACTTGCATTAAAATGAATAATGACGCTCATGATTCTGAATATGGGGGATATCAGTGATTTGCAATTATCGCAGTGTGAATAAGTGAGGACAGAAAAATTATCTATCTGTGATCCACTTAGTGTGAATGTCATCAGGCACGGAACCAGAATGTGCTTTGACACTGCAGATACAATAAAACATCTTTAAAACTATTATAATCTATATCTAATAATTCCAGAAATCATCAAAAGCTCTGTAGAAGCTCATTAACGTTAAAGTGCTGTTGACAGTCACTGGCTCGGTCGTTTAAGTTGTTCCCGTTATTCATTAATTCCTATTTTTACAGTTCAGTTTTTGCACAGAATAAATAAAGCAGATATAACTTGTTGTTTTCTGAGCTTTAGAGAAGTTGATGTGTGGATTTTCTCCCTTCGGCAGAGTCAGGTCACATGTTCCTACCATCTTCTGCTTTAATGCTAAGCTAAGCTAACCGGCAGCCGACTGTCACTCTATATTCCAACGGCAGATATGACAGTAACTGTGGATCTTCTCATCTTAGTCTTGGCAGGAACGCAACTTACCTGAATATGTTTTAAACCTGCGAGTCACATCTGGATGATTAAAGACCGAAAAAACGATGTCTTATTCACATTAATATCACTAATGGATTATTTCATTTGCTAATTTACAATTTTTAATCTGACCTTTCATTCAAACTAATAAATCTCTCACTGTTGTGCAGCACTTCCCCGTTCAGGAGTAAAGAGTCGACCTTCAGGTCTCCATGTGTCGCTCCCTGATTAAGGAAGGAATGAACCTCCTGTATCCAACGTCCTGCTCGTTACCGACGACTCACTTGAACTTCAGGCCTATGATAATCTATAGCGTGGCAATGAGGTGATATTGATTTTCATCCCCCGAGGCTCAAACTTCACACACTTTTTGTAAACACAGAAATGACTTCAGCAAAAAATGTCCCTGGCCTTTTCTTATCATTTTTGCGGGGGCTTGCCTCTTTTTGTTTATTGGGTCGAAGGCGCGTTATCTGCAGCCGCCTGATGTACGAGGAGCGCCGCGGCCCTTTCTGTCATCATTCCCTCGCTCTCGTTCTTTACAGCGTTCACATACGACCATTAATCAGCCGCGTAAGAGCCGCGACCCTCTCTGCCAGGCCCCTCTCATTGATTACGCTGCTCTGGGTAAGTGTAGCATGATGAACAGAGAGCCTAATTCAATTAGGCTGCAGAGACAGAAGTATGTAGCATATGCTGCATAAAAAAGCTGCCTTCGAGAACAATGAATAGAAGTGAAGGAGAAGGGGGGGGGGGGGGTTTCGAGGGAAGGACGTCACTTGGATCGATTGCTGTTTTAACGTCTGGGAACCTGGGCTGCTGGAAAAACAAAGTCAGAGTGACAGGAAACGACAATGAATCAGCTGGAGATGGATTTGTAACTTATCCAATAAATGGTGAACAGTTCCAAGCCAGAATTGTGGTGTGGGATGGAAATGGGATGGTTGTGTTGGTGAGTTAGTTGTTCCAAGAGAATTCTTATTGGACGTTCATGGTCCCCAGAGGAGGACTCTGCTGACTTTGCTGATCCAGTGACTCTTCCTCCAATTAACAGCAAGTCAAAGTTGTAACTTCGAGATGAGATTAAGTATTTATTTGTTATCCTCATCAGTTTGTAACTTTTTTCTGTTCATATTTTCACTTGTTTGTATAATTTATCTTTTTCTTATTACCTGTTTGAAATGAATAAAAAAGAATAATGGATAATGTTACCTTGCCAGAGGAACAAGATTAAAGTTCCCCACTGTATGTAGGTAAAGTTTATTCATAAGATTCTTTATAAACTCCTTGACTGCAGAAAGCCTCATTAAAATGCACCACACTCTCTGTCTGCGAGAGCTAATTCACGCTGAGCAATTTTCCCCCTCCTCTCTCCTCACTGATTACAGCAGTTTACAATGGATGCAGATCATTATATTATGTTGCTTTTTAACCTCAGTTACAGCGTTTTATTGTGAATGAACGGCTGCACACTCTCAAACCAGACACAGAGTAAACCAGCGCCTGGAGATAATCCGACTGGACGTGTAGGAGATGAGCGTCGAGACGTTTCCTAATTCAAACAGACCATATCTCAGACGGCAGATGAGTCAATACACACAACCGTTTCTGCAAAGGCCAAACCATGATGGATTAGTTCAATTAAGCATATCAGGGTCTGCGTTTATCTTCTGTGATTAGAGATGAGTTATCTAAGAGCAAAGCGGTGAATTGTGGGACTACAGCTCTTTGCATGAGGCCTCTCGGTGACTCAAGAAGGTTCTGGTTCATCCAGGGATCAGATCGTTGTAACCCAGGTTGTAGTTTAAGAAATTAAATGCAAATGTATATAGATGCATGAAATCTCGCGATTATATCAGCTGCTGCAGATTCCCACCGAGTGAGTGTTTGTATTTCCTGTAGTATTAAAACTTGCTTTATTCCAGTGCTGGGAAACAATAAACATTTGTGCGTCTTGAAATAGTTTGTTGTGGATTCAGAATATTCACAACTGCACAAGATAAAAGAAAGATAATTAAAGTCTTAGTTGATGTTCACCTGTGGAAATTTGGGTGAAATGTGATAATGTGACGGCCAAATGTTAAATATGTTCTGATTTATTTATTTTTTGTTCGTCTTTCCTGATTTCTAAAAACATCTGGTACCACGAGTAACACATCTCTGTCTCCTGAGTTTTCATTAGCATCGTCATCAGTATAATTTCTTCCCTATTCAACACTTGTGTGTCTGCATACGATATATGTATCTGCCTCATCATGGTCCCTCTTTATTCAACTTATATAATCATCATAAATCACATATGAGGCCATGTCTCCAAAGCAATTAGTATTTTTTTCCCCCGATGAAACCAGCAAACACCAGGGGGAGAAATAGAGACGTTTATTTTCCAGCGTTGCCACAGTGACCCCGGCAGAGAACTTCATCCGCCATCTCCACGCGACAATTCATTTCCTATTGCCGGCACGACTCAGCGGCAGAAACAGATGATAGTTATTTTGATTCATTTCAGCAGAATCCTCCACGGCGAGAGCGCACGGCTTTTATCTGCTCTCGTTATTAAGTGTCGGCCATCGTACAGATGTTTGGACGCAGGAGTAAAATAAGACAGATGTTCAGCGGCCTCGGTTTAATCAGGTTCCGAAGCCGACTGCACCACAGACGATCGGCCCAGTCACCGAGAAACCGTGTTTATACACTTTACTACTACTACTCAAGCAAATATGTTTAGAGAAACAGACACACTTTATATTGACATAATAACTTTATAATGAACGTCTCGGCCACAAATGCTGATGACACTGTCAATCTTTTTTTTATTGTCCTATTACAATCATTCTCGCAATATCCGCTCATTGCAGCCAAAGCGTTGTTGAAGTTTTACGGCCGTGCTGAAGTCCGGCGAACGATGGAGGCCTCTGTTAAACATTAAACCAGGTGAGGTGTCTCCAGTGAAGCTAGCAGCTTGGTGAGGCTAGCTAAATGCTATATCAACATCAACATGCTAACACGCTCCGAATAATGTTCCGTTCTGCTAGAACTCGGAATGACGTCAGAGTTGATAACGTTCCAGTTGCACAGGAACAATGTTGACGTTAGCCAGCTAGCCATTGTTAGCCAAAACAGTTCATAATAATGTATTATTTCACGCGTACTAACATTTTAGTAATACGTCCACACGCAGTAACTGGAGAGTGCTATGTGTACGACACATTTAATGACAGAAAACAACAGCTTTCACTACTGTTGATATACGGAGCGGCCATCTTGGGTTTCGAAGTTGGAGATTGTGAGGTTCCTCGAAAAACATGTCAGTGTATTAACATTAACTAACCTAATAGCCCAAGTTGCTCGTATCAGAGAAAGAGTGTCGCTCTTTGCACCTCAACCAGTATAACTTCTAAGTTGCAGCACCTTTCCTCACTGGGAAATAACTTTCCTGGAGATAAACTCCCAACTTTCAATTGGCAAAACAAATGAATCAGTGCGAGCACAATCTGCAGGACAGAGGGTTTTGGACTTTCTACAAGCTTCACTGCCTGTGTTTTTAGAGTGGATATAATAACCTGGACTGTGTAGAATACAAATCCCTTTTTTTTCAGTTTCAAATATACTAGAGTCTGGTTTAAAATGCATAACTTGTGTTTCATCATTTGACTCTTCAGAAGCTGGAGCTTACAAACTATTTTATTCCAGGCTCTTGCTCTTTCTTCGAGTTGTTATTGAATTATTTAGTACGATCACTCATGAAACAGTAATAATATCACAGTGCGGGTTTTAAATCCTCATTTCAAACGAGCTGGACCATCCTGGAGAGTATGATGCATTGAAATGTCCGTTCAAGTTCTCTGGGAAATGTTGATGCAAAACAAACAGGAGAACAGAACGTGAGATTTAGTGTTTGTCCTTTTATTAAACTAGCTCTCAAACAATTTGAGGCTGGTACAGGGTTTGGATTTAATCATCGTCCTAACAATGACACAAGATCATTCTGCTCACATTAAACATGACACTGAACAAGAAGAATTGATTTCACAGTTTGGACTCGAGTGACTTTTATACCAGAATTAACAAGTAGTCTCATACTTCCCCTGCGAGAGAGTGACGGTGTTCTCTCGTCCTCGACTTTACAAGAAACATAAATACAGTGATACGGATAAATAATGCTTTGGTTCGGAGCCATTTGGAATGAAACAACAAAGCAGGGAGGGGGTTGAGGGTGTCTGAGCGCCGGGCTGAGGCTCCTGCGCTGATCAGCGCTGCATGATGCAGACAACAGAGGAGCAAGAGGAGGAGGAGGAGGATGAGGAGGAGGAGGAGGAGCGAGGGAAGAGAACCGACTGGCTGAGGCTCTCAGCTCGCAGTCTCTCCTCAGTGCTTCGTGGAGCAGCTTCTCTCTGTTTTTCCTCCCACTCTCGCACACCGAGAGTGTTCTGACTCTTTTTGTGTCTGAGCTGACGAGTGCAAACGCAGAGGGGCTCACTCGCTCCAACTCCTGCCGCACCATGCTTCCCTGGAGGAAGAACAAGTTTGTTCTAGTCGAGGATGAAGCCAAGAATAAACCCAAGAGCCTGGGGACCGGGCTGACCTACCAGTCGATCCTCTCCTCTCTGCTGCGCTCCTGTCCGGACCTGCTGCCGGACTGTCCCTTCAACTGGGTGGGCAACATCTTCCATACCAAACGGCAAAAGGTGCAGCTGAACAAAGAGGAGCCTGTTTACAATGTGCGCTACCTGGGAAGTGTGGTCACCATCACGGCCAAGGGACCCGGCTGCACCCAGGAGGCAGTTGCCAAGATCTGGGAGAGGAGCAACTACGGGGAGCAGAGTGTCAAGATGAGGTTAACGGTGGGGCCACAAGGCATCAGGATGAGCGCTGACAAATCTGGGAAAAAGAAGCCCCTTCATCTTTACTCCCTGAACAGAATCACCTACTGCAGCGCCGACCCGTGCCGGCCCAAGATCCTGGCCTGGATCTACAGGCACCAGATCAAAAACATGGCAGTGGTGCTTCGGTGTCACGCCGTTCTGGTCAGCAAGTCGGAGAAGGCCCAAGCCATCTCCCACAGCCTCTACCAGAACGCCACCTCCGCCTTCAGCGAGTTCAAGCGGCTGAAGCGGCAGAGTGATTTCCGGCACTGCCAGCAGCAGCTGCTTGGTGAGGAGGCGGTGCCCCTGATGCCACTGAGGAGGCTGCTGAACGGACAGTGCCACTACCGACCGCCTGCTGACAACCCCGGGAGCGCCACCCGCCTCTGCTCCATCACAGAGGAGGAGGAGGAGGAGGAGGATGACGGCGAGTACAGCAAAGATAAAAAGCAGGAGGTGGAGGAGCTGTGGGAGAGACAGAAGATTTTCACAACAAACACAGACCCGACTCAGTTACTGTCAGAGTTGGACCTTGGGGATATTGCCAGATTGGAGCAGTGCCAAATCAACTTTGTCAGCGGCAGCAACAACAACACGTTCTCGTTTATAACCTCTCTGGTGTGACTATAAGTGGTGTGAGGAATTCTGCCACACTACAGAAACACATTCCTCTCTCTGCCCTTCGCCGGTGCCCCACTCAGGCCCCCTCCTGCTCTGTCCGTGTAATGTGAAGTGTTTACCAGAAACTTCTCCGACTACCAGGAAGGAGGAGGAGGAAAGACGGACGATTGGTTCTGTGGGAGTGATTTTCTATTCTGGCCAGATGGCTCAGATGCTGGTTTGACTGTGGCAGTTTGTGGGAAACGTGTTTACAAAGAGGGCTGATGATGCACAGACTAGCGATAGCACAACGACGGGGACAGCGAGTGTTTTCAGGGAAACGCTGAGATCACCGACACGCAGGTCACACATTGATCGCGGCACCACGCGGGATGTGTTTATCAGTCCTCTGTCTCTTGTTCTCGTGAGTTTAATCAATGCCGTGTTTGCCAGCAGGGACGTTTTTTTCTAGGATCGACTTGTGATATTTTTTTCAGGGAGGTTCTTTGTAAATTTGTGTAATTCTTTTTCTAATACGACAATCCTCACCGATCCTTTTCTGGACGCTCGCAATCGCAAGATGAAGTTTGTTACGGTTTTATTAATGACCACAGCCGACTAATGAATAAGGCTGTAATTTAGGAAGCAAGCCATTGAGTGGACATGTTTATTGCTGCCATTTGTTACAGTCATTATTTATGCATGACATGTCAGCGTTACCCTTTCCCCTTCTCTGTCGTGTGAAATCCCCGATCCTTCTGCTCTTTAAAATGAACACTGTGATAAACGTGTGACCAGGGACAAACCACACAACTGTTCACGCAGCAGTGTTTCCTCAGTGTCGTGCATTGTTTGCAAATTTATATCTATTGCAGTGTTACCAAAAAACAATCTCAATTTGTCCTTTGCTTTTCAGCCAAGTTTTGCAAATGCAATCTTTTCCACATGAGCCCTTTTGCAAAAAACGCAGACGGACCCTGACAAGTCAACACAATCTGTTTTGAATACTGTTTGTGCTGCCGTCTAAAGTTGCATTGTGATTATCATGAGATGAAGCTATTTATTTTCCAAATATGATGATGAATAAAAATTAGTCTCACTGTGGGGTTTTTACTGCCTGGCTCTCTCGGAGGGGGGGGGGGTATTTCTAGATGTTATCAAAGAGATTATTCAAATGAGTCCAAACACTCGACTCTCCACCAGCGAGCATTTGCATGTTTGTGATGTGAAAATATGTGTAACCTGCACTTCAAAGATAAAAAAAACACAACCCATATTCACAATCGCATCATTATCTGCTTCCGGAGCCATTTGGCTTTTCACAGTGTCAACTTCAAACTGCCACTCGTTAGACGTTAATGTGGTTTGATTCATTCTGCGGGTCTTGCTCTGGCTTCCAGGGCCTTCACCCCGAAGGAGGGGTCGGTGGGTAATTAATCAGCGAATTGAATTGTTCGGGAAATGACCATAAAGCACCTGCCTCGGCGGCGGGGCTGTCAGGCTCTGACAGAACCGAGTGATCCAAGACGGGGACGGGGACGTCGACTCGCCCATTAACCATTTTACTGCAAACATCAGCCGTTTCTGTGACGACTGAGTCTTTCTACTGGAACAACACAACATCAGTGGAAAACATCGAAACATTTAAAGATCCCTCCGTGTTTTGAGTTGTGCTGTTTTGCATTCAGGCGATTGAGAATCTCTTAGTATGAACATGGATGGATTCATTTTTAATATCCGATGTTATATTATCACCAAATACTGTTACGGTGCAATGAATATTTCAATGCAATGTGAAGTTATCCTCGTGGGAGCCGCTCACGAATTCCCTTTAGTTGTCACATTACACAACATCAAAAGCGGGTTTGATTTGACATGTTCTCATTAAGAATTCTGCTTTAACAAAGAGAATAGGTGCAGATGAATGAGTTCCTGTGACGGTTCGTTCTGAGGCGGCACTTTCAGCTGGAACCTTCCAGATCAATACTTCCTTCTTTGCCTGGAATAAAAAAGAACAGGAGCTAATGTCAAAAGAAAGATAATAGAGGATTCCTGTGCCCTTGCCAAAGCTCCTACAGAACGTGAATACTAAGAGAAGCCAATTCTGTTTCTATCGCTTTATGTTTCTCCTGCCTTTTAATCTCCAGCCCGTTTGACAGGCTCCTGTTCTGCATAGACGAGTAGACGTGTGCACACAGTGCACGGCTTGACTAGGCCTCATTGTTTGCTCGCCGACTTCCACGCGGAGCGATGCATTGTGTCTGACAAACTGCCAATGTTGTGTTAACATGGAGCGGTTTAGCGGAGGAGCCACGGTGCTTTAATGCAAACATAACTCTTGCCTGGCAAGCGGATGAGAGGGAGCAGATGGCAGCACGCGAGCCGCACGCTGGGCTTCATCACACTCATCTTCCAGAATAACAAGGGGCTCAAGCCCAGATTGAAAGATGGTTGCGTTCGGTCACACTGTCGGCCGCGGGGGGGGGGGAGGCTATTAACGAACACGGAATCTAACCAAGCACGGAAGACACACTGGCCTCGTCAAGTATCACACATGCTGTAACCGTGATGTGCCTCTTCACAGCGGGGGGGTTCAGACACTCTCTCATCCTCGGAAGCAAACACAGGAAGACGTCCCGCTCGTCTCCATCGCGACGGAAAACAAAACGCTGTGTCCCGGAGCAGCTGGCAGCAGGTGGCAGGCGGTTCTGTTCCAGTGAGAATTGGACAGAGACAGTGTTGAGGAGCTTCTGTGTGAGGATGGCAGAGATAACAGACTGTGCAGAGGGAGCAAGGACACCGTGGATCAATGAGACTCGCTCCGTACAGAGACACATGAACAATAAAGGGACCTTGTAAAAGAATTGCTGTGGGTTTAATGCGCCTGAACGCACAGTTGCCTCTGGAACAATACATAAACATGTTTTCTGATCTGACACCGCTGTCGGCAGAAGAACATTGTTTATGTGAACCTTCCCAAAGCAAAGCACTTTGTTTCTCTATAAATATATTTTGTGGGAGAATATTCAGAATTTTGGTTTTGACTAATCGTGTTCGAGCAGGCTTTGGAACACATGTATGACTTTTAATGTATGTGCATTGCAGATATAGACGTTAATAGAGATCAGCCAAAATGCCATCTTAATCTAACACACGTACAGAGAGAATCGCTGTTTATGTTTGTGTAGAGAAACGTTAGACTCGTGTGACGTTAGAAACTTGTCGGATAAAACACAAATATCACATTTACGTCACTTGTGCAGGTGAGCTTCTCGTCCGACATCTTCTTCTATTCACTGTGGTGTGCCTCACTTTAACGGGCTCATCACTGCCCCCTGCTGCAGGTGGGCAGAAGACATTCCCTCGTTCTTGACACGAGTCACACATGCGTAAAACATGGCATTAGCCTTGTTGTGCACTCTGAGCTTACGGATGTTTTTCGTACAACTGCCATAAGAGGGGAAAATGATGCCACTCCACATGGTAAATAAAATAAGGAATAAGACTTAGAGCACAGTTGCTTCTCAGAGCCACCAGAACTGTCCCCAGAGCATTGAATGAACAAGGTTATAGATACAATACCATACTACCTGCCTTCCTCCTCTGCTCCCTTCATAGTGATCACAGCCACTAGAAGCCTCGGTCTCTCACTCGGCAACAGATATGATTCCGTCTTTCTAAATCCAAGCAGAAAGCTGCAGAGTTACAAGTTCAAATGATTGGACTATCAAAGCTAACAAGCATCATTTTCCATTTCATGCATATCTTATGGTATCGTCTGGGAGAAGAGTTGCACACCTGGCAATTTGCAAATGAGGGTTGCAGTGTTTTGCTGTGCAAGACTGTCAGAATCACAGAGTGTGCACTCTCGTTTGATGCGAACAGCGAGGCTGCACTCCGACTGTACGATGCACTTTCATGATTTATCTTTGACTGAAACACTTTCTCTCAGATTTTATATGACACAGGGTCTCATCACAGTCTGAACGTGAATGAGAACTCATTTCACAATAATCTCCGACTGTTCCCGTCGAGTGTGCAAGCTGCAGCCTGGATTCTCATACACAAAAAACCCCTTCGGTGCCAGCGAGCATAACTGTACAGCTAACTAATTCATGAGAATAAAGGATTAGTTACTGCGATGAAACGTTAATGGTTTTATCCCATTAAAACATAATAAGCAATGCCAAAATCGTCTGGGAAGAAGTCTGAGATGAAAAATCCTTGCCTCAGGAAACGGGGGGGGTGCGTTTTGCTTGATAATGCTGTTCAGAAAAGTGCATAATACGTCTGCTGTGCCTGAAACAGTGAATGTTTTATATTTATGTGGCAAAGCAAAGGCTGCAGATTTATTTAACGCTGGTTTAACAACTCAGCCTCACTGCTCAGAAGATGTTTAAATAAACTCTTTGCAGAAGAAGGTTCTTCGAAGTGTCTGACAAACCAGAGCAGGTAATTGTATAAAACTTGCATTTCATCATGTGACACAGCAGCTGATGTCTCTCCACCTCAGGCCGAGGAGCTGGAGGCAGGCTGCACGGAACCAATCGTGTCCTGACGTCAGCGGAGGGCCGTTAAACTGACTAATAATCGAATCAATCAGCCGGGAGCCCAGGTTTTTGTTTCCCTAGTCTTTCTTTATGGCGCCCTGTTGGAGGCGGAGCTGCTTATGTTCATGTGGGAGCCTGATTCAATTGTATTGTGGTTGTGTTTGTGCGTCACTTCACTGACTGGTAACGGTGTAATCTGGTTGTGTGACGCATCGACCTCATCCGGCGCCTTTGATTTACGCTGACTTCTGAAGCCAGATAGTCCACAGACGTCACAGAAGAACACAAACGGATTTAATGAGTAAATTATAGATTTTGCAATTTTAAAGGGTCGTTAAGGCCGTTACGGGGAATATACCTGCTTTCTTTCTTGCCTAAAGATGGAGGACTTGTCTCTACTTCTTCCTACGTTGCAAAAATGAAGCCAAAATATCCCAGCATCTGTAAAACTAACATAAGAGCTGCCTAAAATGACAGAAACCATCTTTAAGGGAACATTTTAGCCCACGTTCCACCCATTAACATGGAGGAGGCGGCTGGTTTATGACCAACCACCAGGGGGCGGTCGAGGTTGGATATACGCATTTCCCAAATTGTGAAAAGGGTGATGCACAAATGCGATAACAAAAGAACGAGGTGTCTCACACCTACCTTTCCTTTCACTGCCTCCTCTACTTGTAATGCATCTACCTCAGATTAGTAATATGGATCAGGCTGCAATAGAATCAATGTTCCCTTGCAAACATCTTCTTTGTCTCTGGTCTTTACAACTGCTGCTTTCTTGGGAATGGAGAGAGAGAGATACAACATTGTGCTCATGTCATTTGCCTCCGTGATGAAGGCCCCTTGTACTTATCTCTTGCAAAACACCAGGGGGCAGCAGGAAAGTAATTGGCTGCAATTACCATCACATTTGCCTCCATTTGCAGCAGCAGCGGCGGCGTAGCAGTCGTTCCACCTGTGGGTCTGAGGCAGAACCTTTCTGCTCTCTGATGTCACTTCAGAGGAAGTTTGGTGAAGTGGAAGAAAACAAGGCTCCATCAAGAAGTAAAAAAAAACGACGCACCCCTGAAGCCTTTTCGTTGGACAGCGAAGAGGCAATCGGTCGAGCATCCATTTGTTTCCAGGGTTTCCTATTACTCAGGGAACAAGGTAGCGGAGAGCAATCACTTAGACACACACACACACACACACACACACACACACACACACACACACACACACACACACACACACACACACACACACAGTCATAAAATAAACTGGGCCAAAACACACACAGGCACGGCTGGGGGGGGGGCATTTTATTTAGGTGGACGGTTTTTTCGAGGACAAGATAGGACTTCTCTTTCTCTCTGTGATGAACGACGGAGAGTGGCAGGTGGATTACGGGGGCGGGGGGAGTGGGTGGACTTGGCCGGCGTGTGAGTGGGTTGGCACATGCCACAGAGGAGACGGAGAACGGATACGAGCCGTGGACGCTGCACCTGAATCAGCAAGGACGACAGGCTGGACCTCTGGCGCCCTTTCGAGGGGACTGTTTCAGATACGACTGCTTTATTATCACTTTATAATGATGGTGGATTTAAAACATATTAATTCAATCATTGGTAAATATTTGTTATTCTAGAATGACAAAGGCCAAGAATAGGAAAAGTTTATTTTGTGAATCCAATGCGAATTAAGACAATGTAAACGTCAGATTAAATGAGATTTATCTTTCAAAATAAAACAGATGTTAAACACCACCCATCAGGAAGTCGTTTTTCTTTTTCTCGGGTTATCTCATCACTGTGACGCTCTCCCTAACCAGAGGTATTGTGTTTCCACTTGAATTATCCCATTTGGCGATTTACACGCATGAGAAATCCCTCTGAGTCTCTCAGACGGAGCCTGTGTTCATTTGGGATCAGCAGGAAGTCATTAAAAAACCTGCCACTCTGCACAGGGGGCCGCTTATCGAGGAGGAGGTTAAGGGCGACATCATCATCATCTTCAGACGCGTGATCCGTGCAACACACGTTACGTGACGTGTCAGGACAGATGTGGTACAATGCTGGGTTCGTCTATATTCTTCACTGCAGTATAAGACACAGAACTGCTTAAACATTAATGTGTATATAATTCACCATCTGTGCGTTTAGCTGCTCTTCCAGCGAACGCACTTGTTTCATCCCTGGATCCGTGTTGTCAGTTATCTTCGCACGACATGACGCGCCATCGCTGGAAATGTTGACAAGAGCTGGAGGGGAATACTGATGTGGTCTGTGAACGCATCACACACACACACGCACACACACACACACGCACACACACACGCACACACACGCACACACACACACACACACACACACACACACACACACACACACACACACACACACACACACACACACACACGCGCGCACGGTGGTAATTAATTGTAAAACTCATCATCCTCTGTGTCTGGGTTAGGAACGCAGACAGACATCATCACAGATCGGTTCCACACGCTGAGCCTGATTTCCTTCATCAAGAGTCGTCATTAGAATTTCACAGGCAGAGACTGAGCGAGCGTCGTCAGCTCCGACAGACAGTTTGATCATTTACTAACTCGGAGCTGCGCTGGAATTCAAATAAAGGAAATATCAGATACAGTACAGAGTCAAACTCAATGGAAAGTGGTGATAAGATGTGAATTCAGCCAATGAGGCACATTAGATTTTGGGTTAGGGTTAGGATTAGCCCATTAGGGCTTAAAGGATCTATAAGATTACAAAATAAGAAACACACAAACATACACATTTATTTACGTGTGTGTACATACAGTATAAACACTTGTATAAAAAACATTGGTGGTCGCTAACATCCGCTAACTTCCACTAGTTGTTGGCATCTAAATCAATCAATCCTCAAACATGCATGGGATGTTCTCCATCTTTCTCTATGGTCTAAAATGTTTGGTCCATGTCCCGTCCACTAACATGGAGAAGGCAGGGTTTATGACCTGCGCTGCAGCCCGCCACCAGGGGGCGATCCAGACACTTTAGCCTCACATTAACATCAGGCGTCATTAGTTTGCTAGAAGCACAATCTAACAGGGAAGAAACTGAAATCCCTGCTGACACTTGTGTATAAATGAAGTTGCCAGTTTGTGAGGGGACTGTTTCAGTGGAGCCTCCCGATGACCTGATGAATAAATAAATAACACCTCAAAACGCCCGTCTCTCGGTTTTACTTTGAAAAAGATAAATGAGGGGAATGGATATGTCTTCTTGACGATTCAGAGCCGCTGCTTACATTCCAAAGGCAGCGGTGGAATTAATATCTCGGCTACTCTGCTTTTCACGAATGGGGACTAGACTTGTCAGTTTTATCAGCTCCGGAGACAGAAGACAAATGAGCTGGATGTGATCCGAGGTGTTGAGCTGGGCACTTATATAACTTTATATCTAACTCGGCTTCAGAGCAGTTAAGTGTCAGAGTGAAAATGTGTGTGCGAGAGGAGAAAGTGAGCGTCTGCGGATGATTGAAAAGACAGAAATAATCAAATGAAAAAAAAGATACAGCTTCAAAAGTCATTTGCTTATCTCATTCAAATCAGCCCACGCAGTTCTGCACAGACGTACAGTTCGTCCTCCGGCTGTACTTCCTCCCGGGCTTGGATCTGTGAGTTCTGAGCTGCTGCACGTGCACACTGTCACATCCTGTAGCTCTGCTGCATCAGCACCGCCCCTGTCCACCGGATGGAGGGTGGAACCGGTTGATGAGGGAGATTCAATGGTGACTTCACACCTGAACGTCCAGAGCTGGTTGGTCCAGTTTGAATGGAAATTGACATTCACAATTGGCTTTAACTCTCCCCGCCCCCCCTCTAATCAGATGACTTTTGGGTGTTTACGTTGATCCAATCCGATTTTGCCATGATCTCAATCCGCCAATCATGCCGCTGCTGTCAAACTTTAAACCTGTGCTCCTCCTCTCCATCGCTGTCAGCTGTCATTCCAGTCTCCACATCCAGTGACCTGGTCGAGCTGAGTCCACTCACCTCATTCTCATCTTCACCTTCCCCTAAATCTCCTGATTGAACAACCAGAATCATCAAATTCAGGCGCAGTACGCGACACTGGTTCCAATGCGTCAAATCTGCATTGTTCAAATATTATTTTGTTTGCAACAATCCTGCAAATCTGGGCAACTCCATCTCTAGAGAGACGAGTGAGGCTTCTGCTGGATTCTCTTCTTTTGTTGTGCAATGCTGTGAACTTCCTGAAATTCGTCTGAAATAATAAAAGTGTCTCATAGGTATTGACATTTGTCTCATATCCTGTTGGGATTGTGGTTTGTTGTTGTTGTATTTTCTGGCCTCCGGTTTCCTGATCTCCCACGAATCCACCAGCACCTGAACTTTATCATCTGATCAACGAGCTGCTGCGATATAAAATCTATCAGCAACATCTTTCTATACAAGCAGCAACGAGACCCAGACAGATATAAATGTTTTCATCACAGCTTTAACTTTAAATATCCCTTGTGACGATCATTCTTCAAATATGCAAAAACAATTTCAGTGCTGGAAGTCAGTGATTAAACATTTCTACCACTTTCTGCTTTTTTCTTTCTCTCAATTCTGCCTTTTAAAAATCTGTCTGAGTTGTTTTTGCTCAGTTTCCCAGTGGAGGCGGAGCAAACGCCATCTGTAGATGCGATGCAGGCGGTAAACGCTGCCGGCCAGACCGTGTTGTGAGAAGCTGAGCATGACCAGGGATCATCTCCAATCAGACACGAACCAGGCCTCGCTCGGCAGTGTCCTTTCCACTCAGCAGGACGGGGACCGCACAGAGCCGCGACCCCTTAGCTGCTGCCACAGCCTGTGTCACGGGGAAATATCATCTTCTACGCATTTACAGTTTCACTTCAAGGGAAAATAAAAACAGATTTTACAATATGATTTTTACATTTTTCTCTACTCTAACTAATTAACAGCGATGGCAGCGGATCTGTGAGGTTCAAGGGTCAAAATAAAGATTTCAGGATGCTAACATGCTCACTCTGACAACGCTAATATGCTGATGTTGTGCAGATATGGTTTAGTTTACCATCCATCCATTTTCTTTTGCTAATCCGGACTCCAGTTGCGGAGAGTGAACCAGCCCAGTCAGGTAGTCCAGACGTCCCTCTCCCTGGCCACGCTTTCCACCTCTTCCTGGGGCATCCTGAGGCTTTCCCAGGACAGATGGGATATGTAGTCCCTCCATGAATGCGCTTATAGGCAGCATCCTGACTAGATGCTTGAACCATCTCCATTGTACCCTTTTGACATGATGGAGCAGCGGTTCTATTCTCGTAGCTCCCTCCAGATGTTTGAACCTCATCACTGAAGCTAAACCAAGCCATCCGACAGAGGAGGCCTCGTTGTTTCCGTCACCGCCAAGAGCTTGTGACCGTGGGTGAGTGTTGTAACGTAGATCGGACGGTAAATCAAAAGCTTTGCCTCGATCGACTCCCTCAACACAACACAACACCTGCATTACTGCTGACGCCGCACCGACCCACTGTCCATCTCACTCTCCCTTGTGAACAAGACCCTGAGATACTTAAACTCATTTCCCTTCAGGCAGCTGGAGAGAACAATCTGCTACTCATGTGATGACAATCTAATCAATATTTATCAATATGGTTCAATCGAAACCACAAATGTAAACCTCGCGGTGGTGATAAAGGAAAAGGTCACATCCCCTGAGCACCGTGAACGTCGTTCAAACGTCAAGACAATTTATTTAATAGTCGCGGAGACAGTTCAATAAACTAGAAACATGTCAATCTCAAAGATTTACTCCCCCCAGCCCTGTTGTGCAGAACCATGGAGAAATATCTACAAATTACAAATGCAAAAATATTCAAACCACCCATTCTTTAACTCTTGGGGAAAGTTCCAACTTTTTTTATAGGAGATGCTGCCGGATCCCTTTTTAAAAATTTAAATCATCTGAGGGAAATGCATAGAAAGTAAAATATGCAAATTGTGTAAAATGGGTCAATTCAGGCACAGTTGCTTTGCAGATTTTGCAGAGTGGGGGGGAAACTTGCAATGAGAACCCCCCCCCCCCCCCAGTGATCTCAACCTGCAGCTGAACAATTCTCATTTGCAAATAAATGAATATATTAATAAAAAATACGTGTTGACATGTGTGGTTTTCAACAGAGAGATATTTCCACATCCTCCAACCAGTGATAACGAGGATGAACGTCACGCACTCCAAACCGAAACCCTCCATTGAAATTCCATCACGACGCACAGATGAGAATAAAATCAATAATAAAAAACCTCCTAATTGTCCATAACAACAAAATCTGACAGAGAGCGATAGGCCCGAGAGGTTGTGTTGTTGTTTTTTCTTCTGGCATTTTATTGCTTTCTCGGAGGATTTCAGTCATGCACACCAAACACAATTACCTCCAATCACGCCAGGGAGGCCGAGAGGAGAGGGATGTGCTGCTAACAAGGCGTTTAACAGCAGAAACTGAAAGCTGCGGTGCACACGGCGGGCCACCTCCAGTCTTCATTACTCATTCATGAACAGCGTTTGCCGGGAAGTGGAGGGAGTGTGGTGCGTATGGGACGGCCTCTGTATAATGAGCAGTAAATTAGACCACTAGGGTGAAGAAGCCTGGTGTGAGGTATATACTCATGACACTGGAATATATAAATTAGCATGTGCACACTTTCCCTAAGACATTTTTTCAACATATGAATCTAAAAATGTTGGGAACCAAAGAGCCTCCATCTGTGAAATCATCAAGAGACCAAACTTGGAGCTGTTGCACCAATAATTAATGCCGAGAAGGATTTTGGGCGACTCAGAGTCGCAGAGTGTTTTACATCCAAATGGAATTTCTGTTTTCCTCCCCCTGAAGCTTTAGAGGCTTTGAATATGAAAACATCTCCACCAGGTTTCCATTCACTGTCAGAGAAGCAGCTGCAGGATTTGTCTTTTTGCTGTTTCACAAAACAACAACAAAAACTAATTCATATCCCCAGAAAACGCCTCAAATCTTAAATTTAGATTGAATGTACATCTGTTATTAACATTTTTTTGCTTTGTTATTACCTGAAGGAGGAATCAAAGCTTCCTCATTAGTTATGCAACATGGCTCCGAGCTCCTGCACCATATGCTGAGCTCACTGAGCATATGCTGGGAGATGTTAGGGTCTCGTGTCGCTAGTTAAAGCTGGTGAGATTCTAATCCCAGTTAGAGGTTCGGCTTGTCCCACATGGAGACGACAACCAGCGCTTCCTTGAATTTGATTGGCTGTAAAATATG
Organism: Reinhardtius hippoglossoides; assembly: GCA_006182925.3. NCBI lineage: Eukaryota > Metazoa > Chordata > Actinopteri > Pleuronectiformes > Pleuronectidae > Reinhardtius > Reinhardtius hippoglossoides. The sequence continues at coordinate 24,421,817 of CM031675.1, read as the reverse complement.
TAAAGAGAAGAAACAGGGATCGACTGAAAGTGGCTGTTAGCTCATGTGAACACATTTCGTGAGGAAGCATTGTAGACGGGGGAAAAATTCAGATTATGAGCAATCACAAATAATTACTTATTATAATTCATTCATTCTATTCCGGTTCTTTACATCTGGAGTTTGTTATTGGGAGTTTGGGAGGAAGCAGGAGAAACATGCAAACTCCACACAGAAAGACCTCAGGGCACCGGGATTCAAACTGTGAACCCTCTTGCTGTGGCCAAAGTGCAAACCACTTTACCACCATGCCGCCCCTCAGCTTTCCATCAGTCTCAAAACAGGCACAGAAAGTGACACAGTATGAGATTGGAATAGATTCGAAGCTATAATATTGATAACTGAAGAAGGGACAGTTTAATGCCTATTTGGAAGTTAAAATATGAACCAAAAGATATTCTGTAATGTTTTATTGAAGATGTGAGAAATTAATTAACGGCCCAGATAATGAACCCAGTTAATGTTAATCCATTTGATCAGCACTTCTCCGGTGCTTGTCAGCTATTGTAATCAGAGGATTAGCTCCGTGTGTGTGCAGGTTGGAAGTCCTGGAAGCCATTAGCCGGCATGAGGCTCGCTGTCGCCCCACTCCAGAATAAATTGGATCCGGAGGATTTACGGCATACCTGATTGCAGTGGCTCGGGGGTAATGAGAACCTTTTAAAACGAGATTGCCTTTGGGTTGGGGCCTCACCGGAGGGCCCTAACCTCTGCCCCCACCCCCCCACCCCCCATGCAGCTCTGACAAACACTGCAGATGTGTTTTTTCCTGCTCCCACTGCTCAGCTGGAATAAGCACACCTGCCTTTCACGGCCCCCCCCCGTAGACCCAGCTTCCATTCAGCGGGCCACTCCGTGCGTTCGGCTGCAGTCGTATCAGCGCCTGGCAGCGGCTGTGGCTCAGCTAATCTCCCCGAGCTTTAAACAATGTGGTTGTCAGAGGCCGGGCACGCCGAGCCCCCTCGGCTAAGCCGTTGCTCACAGTGGCAAATGATTCCCCGGCAACACTCGTCTCTCTGCTCGGCTGCTCCGGAGCCACATGTTCAGGAAGAGGCAGAAATGTGTCTCGAGAGCTCGAAGCGATTCAGCTGCTGCAGAACAGCCTCAGTCCCTCGTCTTTATATTACTGGTAACGTTCATGGTCTCCAGAGGACGAAACCTACTGACTGTGGCGATTGTTTGACTTTCCCTCTATCACCAGCCTGAGATTCACATTTATGGCTTTCAGTGAAAGGTCCATAACTATTGAATGGTGTATATATTGAATGGAGTTATTCATGTTCCTCAGGGGAGGAGTACAAGTCTCTAAATGATTATAATAATTCTCAGAGTGAACATCACGCTGTATTGAAGAAGACTCGGAACTAAAGATTGAGACTAAACTCCGTAGAGAAATGTTTGTAAATCCATGAGGATCGTTTTCTTCTTTGTGCAGTCACTGGAGTCGCCCTCTGTTGGGCATCTGAGAGAATCAGTCTACCTCCATGTTTACGTACAGGTCTACACTACCGCTGATATTTACTTGAATGGATATTTCTCTCTCTCCCTTTTACAATATACCTCTGTCCAGAAGACAAATATCGGGCCAGTAGGTGGCGATAAAGTCAACATCAAAGACGAAGAAGAACGCTGTGTTGTCCAAATAAAATTGGGGTCAGCATTTGCCTGTGAATGTCAGTAATGTGCAGCAGTGACGCCAAATCTAGCTGGAAACTTGTAATTTTGACCAAAACGTAGAGAAACCGGTAAATAAAGTCGCCATTGTTGTTGTTGTTGTGTCTGGTGCATGCTCATTACGCAAAGCAACAGTGGGTAAGCTGTGACGTAATAGGCAAACAGAAACCGGAGTTTCGGAAAATCTGTTTTAGTGATTTAAATCTCTGTTTGCATGTGGATGAGAGGCTCAAACACAGAGGAGGAAGTTTGTTTTGCAAAAGGTGTGCACAGGGTGACAGTCTGTGATAATAACTGGAGGTAACCTGCAAAATTCACATTAGATTTCCCCATAGAAAGATCTAATAATCAGCATGCTGATGCTGATGCTGATGCTTGGCTCAGGGCAGCACTGCACCTGCATTAGAACAGAGTTGCCACAGCGGCACATCAGTTTCATTTCTGCCTGTGTTATCAGGCCACTTTGTAATTCATGTGTTTCCCCTCCTTCATTGAGAACCATATGTGTGTCTCCTCCCTCCTCCTGTAGATCATAATAACACAGTGAAGGGCACCAGGGAGGCTCGCTGCAGATGAGATACCGAAAGCCATTAGATAAATCAGACCCACCAAATCAGTGGAGAGGAAGGACATGGTGTAAATTTTCCGACGCGTGAAAGCGCTGCCTCCCACACTTGACACAGTTAATCATGAAGCTCTCACTGACGACCATAAATAGCCGCACGTTAGTCAGTTCTCAGCGCCTCGGCGTGCGGATGACACCGCTGTGACTCCACAGCAAAAATTAGGAGCGGTGAAGTCGACACACTGCGGCCGAAGTGTGTTTCACTGCAGCCGTTACGTTGGTGATATCTGTGAACGCTGGTAGAGGACGTCCTCGCATCCCGACCCCTCTGGAGGAAATGAAAACCGGCCGAGGGGATGAAAGTTAGTAGATGATGAGTCCACGGGGAAAAAGATTCACACACTGACTTTCAAATAAAACATTCACAGCAGTGCAAGTCCATCAAAATCCAGTAGTGGACTGCAACTAATAGAGCACTTACGTAGGGAACTTCAGTACTTGTACTCCATTTGACGCTAATTCTACCTCACCACAGTTCAAAAGGGGAATATAGTCTTTACCCCCGATAACATTTAGTTAAAATTACTCTCGCTCATAAGCTCTGTTGTGTTTTTGGTCAAGTGAAACACCGACAGGCCGAGAGCAGCTACTGTCGTTTAGCCGTGACCTGTAATCTGGTGACGAGAGGCTGAGTAGCTGAACCACGGGTGATGAAATGATTGAGACCAGGTGACGAGGCTCAACAGGAGTCAGGTGAGTGAAGCAGCTCCCCCCCCCCCCCCCCCCCCCCACACCACACACAACACACACACACTAACACACTCTGCCAGTAGAAAAGCCGCCCGAGGGGCCAACAACATTAACAGACACCAGAACTTCCTTCCTCTCGCTCTCACTCATTTCCCAGCTCGGTGCCTTTAACAAAAAACAATCAAGCAGCGCTCATGTGAACGGATTCATCACTGTCAGGTGAAATATGTTTTTGGACAACTGACAACACAAGTTCAGGGTCCATCCATAAAAACAGCTAGTAATGCTTTTTCTCAGCTGCTCCGACACTGGCTCCAACCCAAAACCGCATATGTCGTCACATTTTCACTTCCAAAAAAGGTCTGATACAGATATCAAAAGTAAACGTGGGAGTATTCTCTCGGAGCGGATGTAATCTGCCACAGTTCGCAGCTCAGCTTCACCTCAGGAGGTGTCTCGTAGTCACAGTGACCTGCCGGCTGCCGACTCGCCTCTGCTATCAGTGTATCCCCTTCTCCCTGCTCGCGTTTCACAAACACCTTTGCTGTTTTCCGCTTTCATTTTACCAGAATGCCTATGTCGTCTGCCAGGTGTGTATACTCAGATCTATCTATGCTGGTCTATGAGATGTTGATGAGATAAAGACAAGGAATTAAAACTGTTTTCTGACATTTTGAAAAGGATGATTTATGTTCAAGCGTAGATTCATTTGGTAAAGTTGTACAAAAGTTTGTCAGGAGAAACTATAAAAAAAAACAGGGATGCTTGCCTCCTTGGGATCATGTGTTTTGTAACAGTGACACATTTCAACTTAAAGGTCCAGTGTGTAAGATTTCGGTGAAAGGATCTATTGGCAGAAATTGAATATGAAATAATCCTAGTGATGTTTTCACTTGTGTGTTTCATCTAAATTGTACAGGTTGTGGTTTTCCCTACCCTAAAATGGGTCTTTGAATTAAAAAAACTTTATATTTACATCGGGAGTGGGTCCTCTTGTTTTTTTTTACAGTAGCCCAAACTGGACAAACTAAACATCGAGTTTTTATGACAACTCAAGCTTCCACAGGTTCTCTGTGGGAGGGTGAGGTGAGGGGGTGTTCAGCTGCAACATGCAACATCACCACTAGATGTCACTAAATTCTACACACTGAACCTTTAAGTCTGCCATTTCTGTACAAAATGCAGAAAAACTTCGGACCTACTTCCTGCTTCTTAAGGTAATGTTTGTGCAGAATGCATAGTTGGTAATGTCTCTGTCTGCTGGAGTTCTTTCTCGATGTGACAAATATTCGCACGCTGTAATAAAACTGCAAACAAGACCAACGCGGGAGTGATAACTAATCATCTACTAACACTGTGGTCAGAAAGACTATGGATTCTGGACTATGGAGTCTGTAGATTGCGAGATAATGTGTAATTTCAAGGGTTATTCTGAACCCTGGGTGGAGGGTGGAAGGATGGAAGAGGTGAAGGGAGTTGAGAGGTTGAAAGACTCTTTCTCCTTCTTCGCCTCCTTCTCTCTTTGCGCTTTCTCTCTCTTCTCCTGCTCCTTCTTCTCTTTCAGCCCCTTCTCAAGTCTTTTTTGCCTTGTCCCTGAGGGTCAGCGCCTGAAAAGACAGAGTCGATACATGTGTCATTATAAAGTCTCTCAAAGTCTAAATCTATATTATAAAGATCTTGTTCCAATACAACTAAGCTGATGTCACTTACCTGAAGCTCAATATTCTTCACGATGAGGAGCTTCATATCTTCCTCCATCTTCTGAGCTTTGGTTTGAGAATCCTCCTCCATGATGGGCCCCGGCTCCTCTGAGGCTTCAGCCAGACCCAGCTCCGTGTTCTTTTGAATCCAGACTTCTTTCTCTGCCTGCTCCCTCCTGAGCTGATCCTCCAGAGCGTTGACCTTAAGGTGCCAGTCATCCTCCATCTGGAGGATCTCAGTTAGCGTGTCCGCCAGTTTGACCACGAGCTCAGCGTTCTGTCGCGAGTCTTCCTGCATGTTCAGCCACTTCTCCTCGGTGGCTTTGATGAGACTCTCCTGGTCCTTGATCTTTTGAATGCAGGAACCTTTCTCCGCCTGCTCCCTCCTGAGCTGATCCTCCAGAGCGTTGACCTTAAGGTAGTAGTCATGCTGGTTTTGGAAGACCTGAATCTTCTTGGTCTTCAGTCTGGCCAGGAGCTCAACATTCCTATCTATCAGCATGATCCTTTCTTTATGAAAACTGATGACTAGTTGATCCTTGAACGTCTTGTACTCACTCAACTGCTCTTCCATCTTCTGCATCTCCGCCTGCTGCACTTGGGGATGAGCGTTGAGGAACTGTTTTGATTTGTCATTCTGCAATTCACTCTCCAAATCCCCTCTGGCCTCTAACAATGACGCATTATCTGCCTGCGTCTGTTCCTTGTTATCCTTCCATCTTCTCACCTTACTGCTCATTAGCGTCTTAAGATGATGGTTCTGGTGTTCGAGCTCCATATTCTTAATATCTTTAGGTTGCCCTTAGGAGGCCTTTTATTGTTTTTCTGTGGCTTTGGTTCTGCTGCAGTGTTGCTGTCTGATCTGTCGACTTGTGATTGAATCTTTGTTTCGGTCTCTGTGTAATTCTTTCGCACTCTCTGATCGCAATGAGAAGTGTCTCTTCCTCAGTAAGTTGCCTGCCAATATAAATTGGCATTGATCTGTTTGATCTGTCTTTGATCATCAGTCTAAAGTACTAGTCTTTGTTCTAGATTCTGGCAACAATGACATCCAGAGCACAATATCACGCTGATGTATTCTGTTATTCGTTTCTTGTTTGTAAGAATATATAAACCTACTGTCTGTGGTTTACTGTACTGTCTGTGGTTTACTGTACTGTCTGTGCTTGTATTAGTCTGCATCTATGTTCCAGGGGCATGGATCATATACACACTACGTACACCAATTATCCACTCTAAAAACTAATTATCCACTTTAATTTCCTCGTTAATTATAATCTATGGATCGGTTCATGTCACATGCTCTGTGGTTAAGGTTAAGTTATTGGTTTGACCGTCCACAATGAATGAAAGTCAATGGAAAATCCAGCTTCACAAACCTGTCTGTGCGTGTCTTTGTGTGTGTGTGTGTGTGTGTTTGTGTGTGTGTGGCCATGAGCGGGGGTCAGTGGTCTGTCAAACGCCCCTGGTATGAGGCATCGCTAGCATCCACCTGCTGGCCCCTGCTCAGAGTCATGGAGCCTGTCCAGATGCCTGAAGACAAACATTTGTTGATCGTAGCAGGGCAGATTTGTTTGGGTTCTAAAACCTTGAACGTCTATTTCCTCTGACTCGAGCAGCACAGAGGTGGAGGGGATCCAAACACAAACATGGGATCAATTAGTCACGAGAATTAAACCCAAATTCAAATCTAAAACATAATGCTGTTGTTTGCGGCGTCATAAAAATGTAGTACAGTGATCTGCATGGACTGAAAACGACTTCAGATTCCACACTGATGAAGACAAGTGAAAACTGCCTCATGCTTCACCACATCGTCTGAAGTGTGTTCAGTTACAACAAACCTGCTTTTTGCACAGCATGATCTATTATGCACGATGTGTGATCATCAGAAGCAGTGTTGGACTGGAACGATTCGGAGATGCGTGAAATCTAAAAGCATCGTCGCCGGCTGCACACAACATGGTCGTGTTTGCCAGTGTATTGATATGATGTTAGTCAGTATCAGTGGGTGTTTGTGTGGCTCAGATTTTACAGTGATTGCCTGAGAGGACAGACGGTGGCTGGTGCAAATGTCAATTAGGCGTTGGCTGTCGGAGCTGAGAGAGAGAGAACGCTCCTCTCGAGCGCTCCGTCCTCTCAGAGGCGTCCTCACGGGGACGTGTGCGCTCGGAAATAATAAGTAAGCAAAGCTGTAATTGTTTCATGCGCGGTCAGACTTTATGGGCCCTCCCCACCTCTGAGTCGCTCAAACCCCAAAGCGCGCTGCTCATTAAAAGAATCTGCCTCCGCAAACATGCATCTGAAACCGTTCTCTGAATGTGGAGGAGAAGCAAAGATGCAGCAGAGCTTCAGTCCAGGAGAGAACACAGTGTTTCTTCTCTGCTCAGAGAACCGAGGCTTTGAATAATAAATACCAGGTTGTAACCTCGTATGTTCATCCTCTATAAGGCCCCGAAATCCAGTTTTCTCCTGGATTTGGAATATGTTTAGTCATGGAGTTATTGTAAGATTCATGTCTGTAACCCTACGACTGTTTAAGGTCACATTTCATATGTTTAAAGTGATGTGAGACATTGTGGAGGTGGGGGGGGGGGGGGGGGGGGGGGGGCTGGGAGAGCACCTTCACCTGTACCAGAGGATCAATCAGCGCAGGTGAGAGCTTTTAGTAGAGTGATCCTCAGGAGACACTGAGAGACACAAGACATGAGGGAAGCTCAGGGAGAGAGACACCGACACACAGAGACACACAGGAGACAATACTGAGCTAAAAAGCCGAGGTGCCAGCTGAAAGAGCTGGCAAGTTTAAGTTTAAGTCCGTGTAGATTTATGTTTGTTGCTGCTGTGTGGATCTAATAAAGTCATCTGGTCCCTGGCTGTGTGTGGGAGAGCCCCGTGGCCTGGTCAACTGCCACAGTGTCTGTCCGTCACTCTCTTGGAGGCAGCTCAGCCGCTGCCTTTTAAACCTGAGGATCAATCAGCTAACAGCTCTCACCTGAAGGTGCTCTCCCAGCCCCCCCACCTCCACATATGCTGCCTTGGTCGTTGGATTGTACGTCAACGTCACAGCAATATTGGACCATGTATCTTTGGTCTGTATAAAAAAAAACTAATATTTACATTTCTCAACCAATTTCAATTTTATTTTAGTTTGAGAGCTTATGCTCTGTATGTTGAGTACAAAAACCTTTGGTCTCCTGTTATTTAGAATTGATAATTTGGCCATAATCGCTGCTAGACGTTGAAAAGAGCGTGTATAGAAGAAATATTAAATAGAGTTTATGCTGTATGCTTGTATTATGCAGTGTTACTCGAGTCAGCATTGATTTAAATATAACCACTGAGGACATTTTGAGTTGTTAAAACGGGGGAATCTCTTTGCAGCAGCATTTATTAATACTAAATAACATCACACTGATGCTGTGCTGCTAACGGAAAATACAAATTACTATTTGATCTATATTTGCACATTCATTTTTTCTCTACTTCTTATTTCAGTATTTCAAAAAGAAAGTGGTTCTCCATCTCCAGGGCAAAATAAAACTAAAATAAAACTAAAACCTGTCATAGTATACATCATACAACCCTTCACCATTGCACCTTAGTTTGTGTTCTGTCACTTTTTATAACGTGAATAAAAACAATTTGCGCTCGAACCACATCTCAGAGTCTCTGCACATTGAGTCCAAACAAATCATCGCACTATAATAAGATGCCTGTGTTTGATACACACGAGATCTCACAGGTAAATGCGACCCAGTGGGGACAAGGTACGGCGGTTTCTATGAAACACTGTGTGAACTTTTACTGTGGCGTCGTTCGGTTGATGAAATCTGATACGACTACATTTGAATATTTAATGCAAATAAAGCTCTGCTCTGCGCTTGTGGCCGTGTGCTCGCTCACACGTATTAGCCGTGGATGTGGTGCGAGTAAGCAGCGGGATATTTCACCCAGTCGGTCGCTCTGTTCTGCTTCACAGTCAAAACAACTGTGAGATTCATGAATTCATAATTCTGCTTTGTGGAATCTTCTGTTTGTTATTTCTGTATGCACGCTCTGAGGAGAGATTCCCCACAACTGACTCCACTCTCCCTGACCTATTTCCTTTCTATGTAACAATTGCTGCTGCTAAAGTCCTTTTCCAAATCTGCTCATGTTTTGTTTTCCTCCCCCCCCCTGCTCACGGTTGTTATTGTTCTGCGATTATTGTTTCCGTCAGTGAGATTTAGACCCAGTCAAAATACAGAGGAGAGGAAGGAAAGCTTTCCCCCGAATGTTTCTCTGGGGAGCCTCCCCACACAGATCTGTGAATCATGCAGCCTCGGTAGCTGTATAAATATTTGGTGCTTCAAATTTTAATGAAAGAAGTCGGGTCAGCTGAGTTTTCCTCCGAGTCTTTCATCGCCCAGTGGGATTGTTACCTTGAAGAGACAGAAATAATGAGAGAGTTACAGAAAGATCACACTTTCAGCCCCATGTGGTTCATTGTGTTTTACTTAATAGGTGTCAGATATTACCAACACGTGTTTACTACATGTCGGGAACAACTCATCAAGGTAAACGTTTGTTATATGTTACATCACACGCAATATTCACCACATAGTGTTCATCTTGCAAATGAAAAGTTGGATGTCTGGCTTATACGTGCTGCTAGAAAAATAGAGCAGCATCATGAGCAGCACCATGAGCAGCACCATGAGCAGCATCATGAGCAGCATCATGAGCAGCACCATGAGCAGCACCATGAGCAGCATCATGAGCAGCATCATGAGCAGCACCATGAGCAGCACCATGAGCAGCATCATGAGCAGCATCATGAGCAGCACCATGAGCAGCACCATGAGCAGCACCATGAGCAGCACCATGAGCAGCATCATGAGCAGCATCACGAGCAGCACCATGAGCAGCACCATGAGCAGCATCATGAGCAGCACCACGAGCAGCACCATGAGCAGCACCACGAGGAGCATCACGAGCAGCACCACGAGCAGCACCACGAGCAGCATCATGCATGCCGGTCTTACTGTTGTGTACTCGGGGTCAAAGATGGCTGCTTCGCGTGTCCTGCGTCCATGTGGTGCGTAGGTTGTGTGCACGTCCCCAGAAATTAAACGTACACGTCAAGATGCACGTAAAAAGGTAGGAGGTGCTGTAGGGGGCAGTACGTAAATGCAAATCCAGAAGTTCTACACGGTCTGGTCATTCTTGTTAACCCACCAGCTCGTCCCGCCATCGCCCAGCAACAGAGCTAAGGATGAGAAAGTTCTTTGGCGGATTAAAACCCCTGAAAAGATAAATTCACAGTTTTCACCTCACTTGCTGCCACCATTACATCACTGAAGCACCATGTGTAATGGGATGCACGAGGCAGGAAGGATCCACCCGGCGGGGCCTCCGTTGCTCGGGGGTGGAAGGATGCAGTTCTCAGAACCTGCGAATTGGGACGATGTCGGTCTTCAAATGCAGCCTCAGAAGGAGACACGGCTTTATAGGCAACAGGCGTTTCTGTATCCTGACGTACGGGTCGGGCTCTGAACGTGACGACACGCTCTTCAAGTTCATTTTAAACGCTCCCTCTTTGTCTCGTGCCACAAACGGTTGAAGTTCTCCGCCTCGCTGCACACAAAAGAGGGCAAATTTACATTTCGGTTTAACAGCTGGTAATTAACACGGCGAAGCTCCCACGTAAAAAAGTCTGACTCGAGTTAATTGTGCATTCAATTTAAAAGTGCTCACATTAATGGGTCCAGAACTCCCCTTGTTTTAGTTCTCACGTGCCCGAGAGCGGTAACATTAACGATCAAATATTTATGATTCATTGCGTCTTCCTCCTCCTGGTGCGTTTGTTTGGTTAAACTTGAACCCTGAAGAAAGAATCACTTCTCCGTGTTTCATGCTGTTTGATGATTATTTACATTCTTATTTATTTTTATATATAAATAAAGGGAAATAAATTGTCAATTAAACAGATTTTCATAATGATTATTCCTCAAAACTCAGTGTGACATTAAGACAGAAAGGGTCGTTTCAATCGGTGCCACACGAGCATGACGACTTTTAAAACTTTATTTAATTGTAAGGGAGATACAGCGGAAAATAATTAAAGATTCATAAGAATAAAAAGAAAAGAAGAAGGATATCTGGAATGAGCCAAATCTTGTTAATTCATGCAAATCAAAATTTCCCCACAGAGCCATACATACTACTATAATTAACAGAGGACACAGAGAAGCCTTTCTTCTTGAAATCACTTTCATATAATGAGCATATTTCTCATATATTTTAACAGCGCAGCGGTGAGGAGGCCAAACACACAACGGAAAAGCCACTTTATTGTTTGTGGCACTCGTTTCTCTTTTATGACGTGCGCGACTTAAAGTGAAGCACCGGTCCCGTCGCCGAACGAGTCTCTGCGGGTTCCGACCGATCGTCCAGTGTCACAGGACAAACTTCCCATTAAAGCTCGGCAGCTGGAAAATGAGCAATCTGAGGGAGGGAGCCCAAGTGAGGCATTAATGTAGAGGATGAGGAAGAGGAACAGTTTGTAATCTTCGTCTTCCACCCACCACACACACACACACACACACACACACACACACACACACACAATCACGCGTACACACCTGCAAACCCCACAGAGCTCTGTGCACACAAGCCCATAACTTTCATTTCAATCTGCAGCAGTAGAGCCACAGTAACAACAAGACTTATTAAAAAGATATTCGGCTCCCAGAGGCGGCAGGAAAAGACGTTTCACTGAGATTCTGACATGTTTGTTTTATTGGATGTGTCACCGAGGGTTATTCAGACAAATCAAAATTCTGCAACGGAAATATCAGAGCTTCAAACCAGCGTCTCGTGGGTTCTGAAGCTAAAGCTAACAGGCGACCAGAGGAAGAGGGGAGCCGGGTTGTGTGGGTGGTTTGAAAGTTTTGGCAGCGCAACTTTTTATTATCCCATTTAATATTTCATACTTTCGCTTGTGAGGTTTGTTGTAAAAAAATATATAAAAAACAAGAAAAGATAAAAAATATGTATCTGCCCCTTTTTATGGAGACAAGAACGAGACATAAATCCTCAGTTATTAGTTGTTGAAAGTATTTCTCCAGAGAGCTGATCCGTTTACGACCGTCTGCGGCGGCTTCAACCTTCACTTTGTTCAGAAGCAGCAAACAGCTTCCTCTGCCCCACTTCAGGGACGTGTCATGATTGACAGCTGAGACGGACTCGCGATTGGTCAAGCACGTGTGTCGGTGGGACGTTGACACTTCATGTCCACACCGCAGATCACTGCTGTACAGATGTTCACTCCAGATGAGAAATCAAAAGCACAAACATCTGCATTCAGGGAGTTTTAACTTAATCTCTGCTTAACGGGAGGAGGTGGAGATGCATTGTGGATGTTTTTACAGTCTATGGACAGATATGATCTACTTAATATTTAGTCCGTTGTTTCTTTTCTTATCTCGTTGCGAGAATAAATTCTACCCGAATAACATTAGAATGTGAATAACACTATTATTACACATAAGGAAACCATCATTGTCACAATACAATAATTCCATATATTTAATAAACTGTTTTACCTTGAGCCTCTGAGATGGACTTTAGGTTTCAGTGGTCATGTGTAAAGATAAAGAATAATTATAATGGAGAACGGGAACAAGGTCAGAAAAGAGTCACAGATTTATCTTTTGCTGAATTATAGACGTAAGGAAAGAATTAGAAAACGAGGAAGGAAAGTTATTCCGAGCTGAGACCGAGTGAAAAACAAACCATCTTCATTTCGGTGTTGAGCTGTTTGTTACTGTCGGAGAAAAGATCCATTTGATGAAATGAAACAAATCGATCGGGCAGTTTTGGACGATAGATTCAAGCTCCTTAATGAATAAAAAAAAACTGCGAACTAAAGGTAGAAAACTAATCTCTGTTGGAATTCAGCTGCCAAAATAAATCACTGTCTATCTCCATTAAAGAAGTTAATTTGTGAAACAGCAAGCTTTGTATTTCATCCACACTTGATCCATACCCGTTGCTCTGTTTCAGCACATTTGCAGCAGTTTAACAGACTTTTAAGTCTTTCAAACACATTCACTGAGAACTTTGAGCTGAACCAGCGGAATCCCTCCTTGCTTCTTCACATGCACACGGAGCTCTTGTCCTATCAGGACCCAGCACGAATCAGCTGCTCTGGGCCTGAGTTAATTGAATCGTCCGGGTCGTACGCTTACAGGCCGTTTGTTTGCAGGAACAGATGCTGATCTAAACTCTGCATCTTCACAACTACCAGCGAACGCGATGAAGATGAAAGGATGTGATGGATCTGTGGACGCTCCCGGAAGGCGGGGGGGGGGGAGGCACAGTTTTCCACTTAATGAGAGTATTATAGAAGCCGCATGGAATCAACACTCAGATTGTTATCCAAAGGATAAAAACATTGAGGCAGCGACAACCAAAGGTCAACGATTAGCAGTGGAGAGGGATGTTGTGTCTGAGACGCTACGTCCAATCAGGGGCTGCGTCCTTCGGAGGACCCGGGCGAAGGATTCCGTTTTTTTTTGTTACCGTTAGCTGTTCGGTTGCGTAATTACATTTAAAAACCAAATTCTTCCGACGTTTTCTACCTGCTCTAAAGTAAAACAAAAGTGTAGGTGAGCGGTGCCATTGATTATGACGCCCACCGGACACACACATCGCTCTCCACTATTGGTGATCGATCTGTGACGGACGTGCAGCCCCATTAACGCACCTCGCTCCCACACACGTGTTGAGGAGAAAACTCACTAATGGGACCAATAATCCTTTAGCCAACTAATTATGATGAAGCCCCCATTCGGTTTAACTTTCACAAAACAAGGTCCATGTATCTTCTGCATGAACTGAAGGACTCACTCGTTCCAGCTTCTCTTTTATGGACCAGTCGTTATCAGGGCGCCACGTGACGTCCGCTCCAGAGACTGAATCTGGTGAAACAAGCTGCAACCTGACACAGATGGAGGTTTAAGTGCAGCGATGGCGGCTTGTTGTGGCGAAGCCTCGTTAATCCTAATTACTGCCCTTCACTAATGAAGCCATTAGCCCTGTTGTGTAGCCAGAGGATCACTGAGCTGTGCTGCTGCTGCCGCTGCCGCTGCCCTGCTACTGCCGCTGCCGCTGCCGCCGCCGCTGCTGCTTGTTTCTGTCTCGTTCTGTTTCTCCTTCTCTTATAGATGATACATTTTAGTATCATGCACGTACAGTAACCTGGACATGAGGGCTTGTTGTAATAGTTGTTATGGATTATATGCATATTCATCACCAGCTTTGAGAGGCATTACATCACAACATTGCAGCAGATTGAATTGCGTCCTGTTAAAGCTGCACAGAAAAGGCCACAGATGGATATTCGTGAATCAGGCGACACTTTGGAGCAGAAACTTTTGGAACTGTGGTTTTCAGTGTGTTTGTGCTTGTGGGCACGAGTTGACCCGAAGGCTGAATATACTTATTAATCTGTGGGGACCATGAAATGCAAATGCATGAAAAAAGTCCATCTTGGCAGCACAAACTGCTGCTGGAGAGTCAGCGGATGAATTATTTGGTAATCAAGCATAATCATGAAGTGGCCGAGAGAGCTGCTAAATCAAAGTGACAGCAGAGCACAACAACAACAAAAAAGCAAATAATTCCCCAGTGAATTATTAAATAATCATTATGTAACCATGTCGGTTAGGATGTTCCCTCTGCTCCTCACTCAGGATTCATCTGAAATATTCTATGAACAGCATCGACCTGCGTCTCTACTGCCACTGCAAACATCTGGATACAGATACAGAACATACAGAACATACAGATTTTAATATTTCACGTTTCCTGATTTTCCAGCTTCAGCTCTTCTCGTCACGATTACGCTGCTTCTGTGAAACGTCTGCTCTCAGATTTCTCCTCTGCTCCTGAATTTTTTCTTCTGCTCTTTGATATTTTTGTGCACCAATTCAAAATTCCCCAAAAGAATTCAAACACAGAAACCTCCCATGAATATTTGTAGAGTTGTTTTTTTCTCATTTTTATTTTTAAGATAAGATAAAATGAGTTATAAGTTATAAGTAAATTAGTCCCACAACAGGGACATTTACAATATTCCAGCAGCAAGTGCAGTTAAATATTGACATCTGTAAAGTAGTAAGTAACATGCAATACTTTAAATTAATAAAGTAAAAAGTAAAAGTACACAATGAGACTAAGGTCAGAATACTCCACGCGTCCTAATTCGATTATAGTTTATTCTGAGTTCAGGTTAAACTCATCAGAAAATGCTGTTTACATGTCAGTGTCATATTCATACTTATATATTAGAGCTTATTTTGGTTGTAATAATATTAGCGTCCATGTAAACGTAGTCAACGATGACATATGTCTCACATATGGAGAGATGAAGTCAAAGCAAAATCTAAAAATCACTGGTTGTGTTTCCTGTATTTGCTTGTGTGGGTTGCACGTGTCATTACGCAGCAGATGTGATGTCACACTGAAGCATGAAGCCTCTCACTACTTTATCTACCAGTTCAGACCAGATTGCACAAACCCAGTTTGACAACTTCTCTCCGCTGTCGTGATGCTCGTCTCTCCACGAGGCGTCGCTCAGTATCATGACTTCTGTTGGTCTCCTCCTCCTGCTGCTGCTCTGGAAACTCCATCTAACGAGAGGCAGCCTCACGATACCTGTCCTGGTTCGGTATTGACCCGGCGGTAACGGGGATCTCTTTGGATCACGGCCCGTCGACTCCCGAATCGCATCAGTCTCTTTGCCCCCCTTTATTGATTGCCACCCCTTCTTCTCCTCCACGAGTAATCACTGCCTGGCAGCGAAGGGGGGTTGGGGGGGGATTAGGGGGGGGGTTCTATTCTGCATACGGATGAGATGTAATCTGTCTGCCGTCTCCAGCTGGAAGTGCTGTCGGGCGGCCGAGGGGCACAGGAGCGGAAATGACTCTGTTCCGTTCAATCATTGTTCCCTGTTGAAAGTCGCCTTCTGGACAGAGCTGAGTGTGTGTAGGGGGGGGGGGGCGCGTGTCTCTTTGATGAGCTGCATCCACAGTGAAGGGCGACAGCTGCTGTGACCTCTGACCTCTCCGCGTCCAGCTCGGGACCTGATTCTCTCTGTGACGGGGATGAATGTTTTTTCTAAGTTGAAAGTTTGACGGATCGGCCCTGACACCGCGGCGGCAGCCGAGCGGGAGCTCCACGTCCGCTCTCAGATCCGTGATCTGCAGAGAGTCTCCGTGATGAAGGCGCCTCAGGCCCGGACGTGACACCGCGCGTTCTCCCCGACGCGGGATCGAGCGCGTCTCTCTTTCATTGTGACTCTTGTTAAAGTGGCTTTTCTGTGGGGAGATCTTGGTTTGCCAAGCACATTTAGGATTCTGTCTGAGCGGGTCAACTTCAGAAAGAAAGTGCGAGCCAACCCACCAATCAAAGCGTCGCAGCCTCCCTCTGCTGCTCTTTGCACGGCAGCTCTGCACATCTCCTCTCTGTCCTCCTTCCACATTTGGACGGATGTGAGATTACGTTCTCTCCTGAGCGGCGGCATCAATTCAGACAGTTGAGCTTCAGAGCTCATGAAGATGAATTGCTCCACTTCGTCCTCTTGCTACCTTTTCCCTGACACAATTCCAACTTTGTCTGTTTTTTTTCCGCAGATGTCAAAACAATAGTCTCTCTGCTTCCCCCGTCTTACTCTGAACAACCTGGCCGCTGGTTTAATCGCAGTTGTCTGATCAGAACATTTCAGTGGCTCTCTGGGCTCTTATCTGCAGTTTGGATGGATGTTGTCTTCCACGCAGCGCACAAGACGTGCAGCAGCGAGGTTGTCTCTGTGGTTTGTTGTTCTGCGTCTTATTCCCGGATTAGACAGGAGATGACGGATGTGTGTTATTAAAGAAGAGGGCGTGATATTTACTCACATCCAAACACAGCACAGCCTCACGTCTGGCTCCAAACACTGACGGGAGCTGATACGCCGTTGACTCGCCGTTGACTCGCCTCACGTCGCCCCCTCTGCCACTAACCTCAGCTGCCGCGTCTTCGTTTGCACCCTGAACGTTCAAACGCGTCGCACCATCTGACAGTGACGCGCGATGCAGGCGAGACACAAGTGTCACTTCTGCCCCGTCGAAGTTTTTAATTAGCACAGTCGCTGAGTCATCACTATCTTTCACCGACGGGACCAGCGATCCTTATTTACTGCACATGAGTTTCCTCAAAAGGTCAAAAGAAGGAATCGCATCCGTCGCTAGAGTAAAAGTATCAATACTGAAAAGTTAATCTGCGATGTTAGGCGTTAACATCCTGCTTTGAGATTCATCGTTTAAATTTTAATTAAAAAAGTACTGGAACTTTTATGGCCCCGTTCAAAAATGTATTGTTAATTTGTATAGTACAAACACTGTTAATGGGCACAATATATTATTACTGGATCATGATTTTACCCTGTGCACCAGGGGAAATATTAATTTGAGTAATATTCTTTTGATTCTGGAGTTTTACATCCAGGTGATGACTATTGGAGCTGAGGGAAGGTCAAAGGTCAACAGGTATGAATGTGATATGACAAGTGAAGTCAGAATATTACATCATGCATGGGTTAAAAAATGCATTTTTCCAGGTGTCATCATCGTAAAGAACTATAAACACAACCTAAAGCTTCAATAGATCAAAACGTGATCTATGTCCATGTGGTAGGGATGACATCATTGTGACATCATGTGAGAAAATTACGTCACATCGTGTAGTGATGCATTAATGTAACTTTTGTAACCTATAGCATTAGAGACACACCCCCCCACATTTTATTTAGATGAATCAATGATTCATCATCAGGAATAAATAGAGATTCTTAAATGTTAAAAGTTAAATGTCACTTCTCTCTGATCAGCATCAGGCTGCGTAGAATAAAAGCAACTTAAATTCGCTGCTTGAGTGATTGAACCACCGAAGGGACGACAGCAGGAGCCATGACACTGAACATGTTGTCATGTTTTCACCAGCGAGATGATGAAGAGGAGGGGGGGGGGGGGGGGGGGGGGGGATGTCAGTGGGCTGTGATCTGAGGCTTCGGGGGGGTTATCAGCGATATCTCCTCTCCAGAACAAAGTGCCGGCTCCCTTTGATGGCAGCCCGAAGTTAGGAAACATGATTAACGTGCTCCACTTTCTGCTAATTCACCGAGGGCAGACTGGATAGATCCACCGAGCAGCGGAGAGGACGTTGAAGGGAGCAGGGGCGAAAAGGGAAAATGCATCCTCCATATTTATTCTTTACAACAAAACAACAAAGATGCGTTCACACCTCATCTTCTTTCTGCGTTTGTAATTAACAAAGAAACAACATGAGTGAGATGTTTCTCAAAGAGTCTCACTTGAAAAGAGAGCGATGACACATTTCTGCATCTCCAACGTCTTTCATGGAAACTGAAGAGCTGTTGTTTGCAATTATCATCCCCCCCCCCCCCCGCCCGCCCCCCCCGTTCCGCTGCTCAATACTAATCACCCTCTGTTTTCCTGCGCCTCAAACCATCGCAGGCTGTCACACTCCGACATCTCACATTATACTTAGAGGCTCAAACTGCTTTTTGGAATTGTTCACCCGCATCTTCCCTCCGAGCGAGGAATTATTTGGGCGGGAGGGATTTGTCGGTTGTGTGTCACAAAGACAATCCTCCACATCTGGGTGGTCGGCATCTCGATAAGATTCACCTGCACAGCTTCTCCCAAATCACACTCCCCCTGGACTGCAGTGATTTAAATCCTCTGACCCCTTCCCACCACGTAGGGGATTCTATGTAAGAGATAGGGAGAGCGTTTTTCTCTGCACCGGTATTTACGCCATTGTTGCAGGATTGTGACCGACAACAACATCAACGTCCCATGATGCACTTTAAATGTTTATTTAACACTTAGCATTAATAGTTTTAGATTAAAAGCATGTTGGATGATGTTTAAATGTAGGAATACGGTTGCTTTGCTTCAGTTTGGGCTGTGATGTGCTGCTGATCTTATTATAATAAGATATATTTCATATTAGGGACGTACGATAAAACACCCAGTCTGTGACAATTCCAAATATAAACCTGTTCGTCTGTATCTGCACGATAATTCAGATCTTTTTGACCATAATAAGAAGAAGTAGAATCTCCACAGAGAAAGTGAGATGTTTTTACTTCTGTAAACGCCGTGAGCTCAATGCATGATGGTAAATGTTGCCTGGTTAGTGACCATTGATTGGACATTACTTTTCACAATGCACTGTGGGATACTCCAGCATATCGGGCATATAGAAATTCACTTTATAAACACTGGACTTTAAATTCAGAGGAGTAAAATAGACATTAACGAGCCCAGTTATTTCTTAAAGTGTTTTTAAATGTGGCTCCAGTTGCTGTAGAGGACGTATTTCCCAGTCCCGTGTCCATGACTCCATAAATGTCTTTTCTTTAAATTCAGTTGTCCTCTCCCGAGTGTTTTTCTGCCAGAAGTGTTTGCTCGTGACACTTTAAACTATTCATCTCCATTTAGTCTCCATCGCTTCTCAATGGAAACAAACGGCCTCAATTTACACGTAATGGACTTTAGCAGCGACTGATGGTAAAAGTGTGTCGGGCCAAATTATGAGCTAACTGTTAAATCGAGGGGTTCTGTCTTACACGACTAGAACCGGTGAGTTGTTTTGTGTTAGCGAACGGTTTGTTGTGTCTCAGGTTCGCAGCTTTTGTCGTGACACTGAATTGAGCGGAAGTCGTCCGACCTTTTCACACCCGACCGTTGACTCTGGAACTTCGGACTTTTCAGTTCAGTCCGAACCAAATAAGAGGTGTGTTACGGCTGTTGTGCAATGTTGTGTGTGTGTGTGTGTGTGTGTGTGTGTGTGGTGTGTGTGTGTGTGTGTGTGTGTGTGTGTGTGTGTGTGTCCTCTCTCCAGGTTCCACCCTCCCCCCTTCCATACACGGTGGATCAACCCAGGATCCACTTCTCTCAACAACCTGTGATCAGTTTTCTTTTTCCTGTTTTCTTTTTGTTAATCCCCTGAACTCCCCGGGGATGTGACTCTTCAAGGAGCCTCAGACCTCAGTCTTATATCAGTCCGTTAGCTTGTAGTGTAGTTTGGAGAGTTCGGACTTTCAGCCCAATTGCAGGAAGTTGAGAAAGCATCAAACAACAGAAGAAGAAAGAGAAGTAGAAGTGTCTCACAGGATACTCTTGTTGTTTTGGCCTCAGACGATATATATATAATGTTTGATCGAAGAGGACGTTCATCTTTCCCGGTATTGACATCATAACAATACTCCAGTGGCAGGACATATGTTTTAGTCTCTCTGAATTAAAATGTGAAACTAAAACTAACCAGGTCAAATGTAAACAATGGAACAAAGACATGAAGCTCGGTTGGAAACGCCCAAAGTCCAGTTTGAGACAGAGTCTATTTTGGGTGTAATACAGCCATTAAAGATGCTTTATGTACATCAGATAAAGTATCACTGACTCATTCCTCTATTTCTAGAATGTGGTAATGATAGATCTATTCCATCTTCTGCATATTTTACTCATGCTCGTCGTCCCAGATTCATGATAAAACCCTCGTGGCTGAAGCCATGTCAAAGAATTAAGGAGAGAAAGAACTAAAGTGCACGAAGCTCTGCCGGGTCCGAGGAGACGGAGGCTGTTTGTGAAGTTGAAACGGCTCTTTGGTTTTTTTTGAGGACTGCACAATAATCCGGTCACGTTTCCATCTCAGCTTCGGTCACGCCTCGCAGCTTCCTGGCACTGAACTGAACGGTTGCTCGGCCCCACAGACTCTGCACCTCAGCTGCAATAAGTGCAGGCGACCGGGACATTCCCCCCCCCCCACGTTCACAGTCGTTTCAGGTTCAGTTTGAAGTTTCAACGTTTTTCTCCTGCGCAGACACAACACTTCAGAGAGAAAGGCAGATTGTACCGAAGGAGGAGGGAAGAGCCGGCAGGCCTGCACCTCGTCTGTTGTTTTTCTGCTCCTCATGCTTTGACGATCAAATGCCCCCTGGTGGTTCGAGTGAGTCACGTGCAACGTTAATCTGCTCTCAACAGCCACAACCTTTTGTTTTGGGTTCATCTTCAAAGAGGTTGTGTAGGAATATTAAAACATGTGCTGTCAGCAACAGGAGATTTCAGCCCAGATACCTGAGAAGTATTTTCTTAAGGACTCTGGGGAAGAGTTTTCACATACTTTGCTTGATTATTCATTTTTTTACCATCTGCTCCAACAACAGCTCAGAGGAAACATGTACATTTAAATCCAGTATATTTATCTCTCATTAATATATAGTACTGTAGTGATTTTCCCCTTTAATCTTCAGATTCAAGTCATAGTTTGAGGCCAAAACGAGGTCGAACTATTCCGTGTTTCAGTGA
Organism: Reinhardtius hippoglossoides; assembly: GCA_006182925.3. Lineage (NCBI taxonomy): Eukaryota > Metazoa > Chordata > Actinopteri > Pleuronectiformes > Pleuronectidae > Reinhardtius > Reinhardtius hippoglossoides. Next base: position 24,400,665 of record CM031675.1, on the reverse strand, counting down.
GTTTAACATTTGACAAGTTCACATTAAAAGCTATGATTTAGAGCTGATTGTAAAATGACCTTAAATGGTTTGCAAGTGATGACGTCAGCAAATTGAGTTGGGAAATTATTGATTATTATTGCTGACAGACAGACAGACAGCGGAGATAATAAGCTGGTGTTTCACTTTCCCTTTTCTGATTCCTAACAAATGCTGTTGTGCAGAAGCAGCTCAGGCAGCGGGCGACAAGAAGAGCGATGGAGAACGAGCCTCCCTCTTATTCGGGGTCGCTGGGCTGTGATTGGCCAGCTCCGCCTGAGGAAACCGATGAACCGACGTGGCTCGACGACTCAGGTGGAGGCGGAGCAGCTTGTTAGAGAAAACAGGGGGTGGGAGGAAGAGGAGGAGGAGGAGGAGGAGGAGGAGGGGAAAAACAAGCAAGGATTCTTCTGAATCGGGGCCAGAGAGGAGACACAAATTATACACTCCAAAAAAAAGAGAGCCCAGAACGGTGACTTTATGTATTTCAATTACATCTTAGATTTCCATTTAATTTTATTACATTAGTTCAATGTCAAGGATAATATTTAATAAAGTGTTTTATATCATGTTAATTAAATATAATTAAACGTGTATATATACATTAAAAACACAATTTATTTAATCAAATCACTCCAGTTACTTGATTTATTCACACTAACTCAACACCTCATTAAACTTGACCCTTTACATTGAACTTGTGTAATAAAATCACTTATTTTCAAAGTACACAATTTTCTAGAACAAGAGTTAGTACTGACAGGACCGGGGCACTTCAGGGACCAATCAGATTTAAGATGGGACCCACCTGGCCCCGCCCATGGGATTTATAATCCCCACAGTATCATCCAAGTACTTTTTCTACTAGTATATTCATACTTTTACTTAAATAAAGGATCTGAATACTGTCTTTTTCCAATCCAATACCTCAGCTCTCTGCCTGAAGAAACTTTATTCTTTGATGGAATAACACATTTGGTCAATTCTAGATGCCTCTAGGCAAGAATCCATTATCATTATAAAACTGTGCATCAGGAGAATCTGTCCATGGACGAGTCACAATCTGTTTTCACGACTCATCCGACATTAAACCCCCAAAACCCCAGAGAAGGACATTTACCTCTGTGAGGGAGCGAGCACCTATAGGGAGCTTGGGATCAACCATGTCAGCCGATATACTCCAACACTCCCCAGAGAGGTGGTCTCCATACCAGAACAAAAAAGAACCCGACCTTTATGTAACCCAGCCTTTAAAATCAGAGGCATAAAAGACCTTGACCTCCATCAATCACACGGGGGACTGACACGCCCGTCACCACAGACACACAGGGCCGAGCGGTGACACCGGAGACGCCGCTAAGTAGGCCATCCCGCCGGGATACACCTAACACCTCTCGGGTGTGATGCCGTCCGTACCGATTTCACCGACGAGCGGGAATCCCTGCTGGCTGCGTGAGGAGTCCAGTCACGCTTCGGAGCCAGATCGCTCGCGGGGAGGCCGGGCACCATGCATATTTCATGAGGGTTTTCCAGTTTCTAGCATCACTCATCAGCTGTTTTATCAAAGCTGCTGACAAGCGAAACCTAAGACTTACACCGGAGTGAGATCGCTGTGGTTTTTAAAAATTCATCAGTGCAGGGACTTGTTAACGCATCCTGAAGAGGACTGCGAGTTATCGATCCAAAGGTTCTGTGTAATCCCCCCCCCCCCACCCCGAAGCTGCGACGTCGTCATTACCAGTAAAGAAGTCCGTCATGATTGAGTCCTTTATTAATTAACATGTATAAAACAAAAGAAAACACACACAGTTCATGATGTCATTGTTTTATAACACACAACGCACAACTTCAGTCTCCTGCTCGAGCCGAACTCCTCGCACTTACTCAACGCTCACACTTCAAGGTGCTTCATGCATAGTGCCGGGTTCATGAGAAGACGAGTCCACAAATAAACCACGTGAAATTGGCAGAAATCGTTCACCCACGACAAACAGCTTCTTAATTATCGCATTCGTTCAGATTGATTCTTTAATGGCTTTTTTTATTGATTAAATGAGTCTGAGGGATAAATCAATCCATCCGTGTATCATTCATGCACTATTATCAGAGTTGGTTCAAAACAAAAACAAACAAACCCACAAAAACAACAAAAAGTTACCCATCAGCTGATTCAACGATTCATTATTTTCATCTTCAATTCAAATCTTTTATTATTTTCCTGCTCAATTAATTAATTGTAAGGTTAGAAAACAGTAACAGCCAAAGGCAGCATTTTCATATAGTTTTTTCATATATATATATACGCAAGATATTAAGTTGATAAAATTGCGATTTTAAGAATTAAGTTGTAATATTACGAGAATAAATTTGTAATGTTACAATGATTATGATAAAGTCTTAATTGAGAAGAAAGTCGTAGTTTAATGAGAAAACGCAGTAAGGAGAGAATATTTTAACTTCTTCTGGATCCAAAATCTTTAACCAATCTCAATATTATGACTTTATTTAAAAAAAATCTGGGGCCTAAACCTTCATGGTAAGTTTGAAATATCGAAAGAATCAGCAAATCTTCATTTTTGAGAAGCCAGAACTGTCTTTTGAAGTTATTTTCTCCTAATTTCAGTCTAATAATACTAATTTGTATGAGGTTCACTGAGTTTCTGTGCAGGCTCACTGTACTGTACTGGACTGGACTGGACTGGACTGGACTGTACTGGACTGGACTGGACTGGACTCATATGATTTGCAGTGGTAAAGGACCAGTTGGACCTGGTTCTTTGTGAGTGCTCTGATTGTGAGCTCTTGAAGCAGCGATATGGCACCTCTGTCCTGATGTTGTGGTAATGTGGTCAATATATACCCTGTTTTTAAGCATCATGTTTTGTTTTTGAAATGTTTTAAATTGATGAACAACGGAAATAAACGATAAATATTCAAGCTTGTGAACCTAAAGGAATCGTTGGACACGCTGGGAAATTTGCTTTTTCACTTTCTGGAACGAAAAACAAGACGTGAAAGTTGATTCCACTTGGAGATGGAGAGTTAGCTTAGCTTAGCACCGGCGTGACCCTGTAGTCATAAATCTATGTTTTTATCACAGACAAAGTAAACTGTACAAAAGCACTTGTGATGTCATTGGCAACCATTGTTTTTTAGATCATCAAATAACTAATTAAAACCAAACTATACAGACGAATTATCCCTTGAACAAACCTAAAATAACGGAAACCATCTAATTCACGTGTACTTTGACGTTTTCGTTTGACCCATCCACTAACATGGAGGAGGCCGAGTTCATACCTGGCTTCGCTTTGGTCAAGTCGTCGCTTTGGGTTTTAAACTACAAAACAAATTGCATGTGGTCATTTAATTTGCATATTCCAGAGCTGCTACTCGACGGAGATCTTAGTAGCTGTTTCTTGACTTTATGCTAAGCTACGCTAAACCTCTGCTAGCTGATCGAGTGGTCCCGACCTTCTCATTTATCTCTCGATCGTAAAAAAAAGTGAATTATTGTGTTTCCCAAAAATGTTTCAACGATTCCTTTAGCGCATGAACATAAAATCAAACGTGCACAAACGGTGAAGAGAACATACGACACACATCAAATCAAACTGAAGAACCTCCAGTCTCTGCCGAGTGTTCTGTCTTTATCTCTTCACCGATGCGTCCTAGTTGTTGTCACACCTGCCGTAGCTGCTGGAGATGGTGTTGTCTATCCACCTGCGGTACTTGGACACGGCAGTGTAGACTCCAGGAAACATGGCCTCGGCACAACCTTTCCCCCAGGACACCACGCCGTAGAGCCGCCCTTCACACACAAGCGGACCCCCAGAGTCCCCCTGAAACAGCAGGGACGAGTGGAGCTTTACTGAAGAGGGCCTTAATATACAGAAATTAAAGTCCGACATTTTTTGCTCTGTTACCTCCGCCAAGGGGGTTATGGAAAAACATTTTGCGACGGATGTGAATATATGCCACTTACTGGTGATGCTGCAGCTGAAACCCTATGACTGTTTAAGTGGATGGTAAAAACTTTATGGACGATAGCACTAGCAAGCGTGTGGCAAATAGCACTGCACAGAAATACGGTGATCGCCACAGTCTAGATAATTAACTGGGCATTAGCCTTGGTGGAGGTGCAGTGACACAGGAAGGTGTCATTTTACAATTTGAAACAGATTCCACTGGGAACACACTGTGATTGTTGGGAATCTGGGAACTCTGTGTTTACGTCCTGGTTCTCTGGTTGGTTTGTGTGTGTCCTCCGTCACAGTGAGTCAGGCTGGCCGGGCCTCCTGCCAACTCAGCTGGTCACCTGCTTCTCATCGTCCAATCACAACACTCACCTGCTTCTGCGTAGGACCGGTTCGATCATCGCTCCAGGACGTCGTCATGTTTCAGCCCTGCTTGATTCCTAACCCCGGTTCACTGTCTGTCCAGGATCATCTGGACCCTTTGCCCCCTGTCACCTGGTTCTATAGCTCCATTATTGTTCATGAGAGAAACATATTTCCAGTGTTTCTTTCCTCTAGTGTGTTATATAGGTTTTAAATCTCCTCATTTTCCTACTCTGTGTATCTGAACCTGTTCCTGCATATTGAGCTCCGCTGTGGATGCAAATTCTAATAATTATAGCCGTCGGCATCGAGCTCCTCTCACCTTACAGGCATCTTTTCCACCGGTGCTGTAACCAGCACAGAGCATGTTTTCTGTGATGTTGCCAGAAAAGGACTCGGTGCTGTTGCACTTCTCTGTGGAGATGACGGGGATCTTGACGGTGCGGAGGGTTGAGGGGATCTGGCCTCCGCTGGAGCTGGTGTATCCCCAGCCCGACACCCGGCACATGCGTCCCTCCGCTATGGAGGCGTCCTGCCTGGGCAGCAGCGCGATGGAGACGTAGCTGTTCAGATGGACCGGACTCATCAGCTGAAGAGACAGTGGACAGTGTGATCAGTAAACCCTATATCCAATTCAGTCATATAGAGAAACATTTAAAAAATATAGAAAGTAGTTTGGATACTGTGCCTTAACAAGCATAATGTCATTGTTGTTGTTGAGGACGTTATGCCCGGGGTGGGGCACCAGAAGCTGGGGCCGGATTTGCTGCTCTGTGCCCTCATACATGCTCAGAGAGTAGTCTCCTGCTACGACCATCATGTTGTCTACCCTGCAGAGAATCACAGCAAAGTTAAGCATCTGTCCGCACAGGTCTACACCGCTAAACTTTAATTTACATATTCGGCTCATAAGATGTGAACTAGTGAAGTGACTGGAGCCTTATGAAACGTGTTCATGGTTTTGTTTAAGCACTCGCGTTATTTAATACGGTCAGGGAAAGAATGACGACCACAGTGACTTCAGACACAATATTTTCCTGAACTTTGAGGTAAACCACAATGGCAGCATGGTGGCAAGAAGGTTCTGGGTTCGATCAGGTTAGAGTTTGCATGTTTTCCATTTGTCGGCGGGATTTATGCGATGTTCATTGGAGACTCTTAATTTCTGGGGTAAGCACGAATGGTTGCTTGTCTTTATGTGTCGGCTCTTTGATACGCCGATGATCTGTGTCAGCTCCAGCACATTATTCTTTAACTGCCGTAAACACAGTGACACTGGTATTTATCGACTGGCAGGGGGAAGCGGGGGAAAACGCTGACATTCGAGGAAATTGACAACACACGAAAATGTAGCGTGTCATTCAATAAAACCGCCAATATCAGTTTGCTCGTGTTCTGTTGTAACCCAAGACGCCGCAGTGAACGCCAATCATTGTCCACGATTATTGCTTCTTCGAGAGCCAAAGTGTCGGTGATCTAAATGAAGGTGTTGTGTTGTCGGTGAGCCTCGAGGCCAACGTGTGCGTGTGCACACCAGAGCTCCAGTTTCGCGTGATGCAGAACTGACTGAGATCCGATACGACTCGGAGAAATTACTGGATCTTCAAATGAAATCCGTTTACAAGCACAGAGGTCATTGTGTTGTCAAGGCGCCTTTTATTGCCGCACACAACTCCCCTTTACAAAAAGCTGAATCGGGACACAAAGAGAGTACAGCCTCCCCCTCCCCTGACCTGAGGTTTATTTAACCACTTCATCAAGTTTGTGTTTCTGTCGCACGGGTTGTGTAACTTTCACACTCGGCGGAGGAGAAGATGAGCTCACCCGATGTTACAGTGCGCCGCCGTGATCACCCAGTACTTGTTTATCAAGGAGCCCGCGCAGATGTGCTGGTTGTCTTTGGTCTGTAACGTCACGATGTACTTGATTGAATGTGGGACTGGTGCGTATCCTCCCACTATACGCTCCTCCGCCAACCTGAAACCTGAGACACACACGGGGATGGAGATAAAGATGGATTTCGAGGGAGCAACACACGTTAGTCCAGGAGGTTTTTGTGTAAAACCACACAGAGCCAACGCAGCTGGGGTTTTTATTACTGCACTTGCAGCGTCAGCAGGAACAATAAAGAATAAAAGAAATAAAAGAAACAACAAGGGGCGGGGGGGGGGATCAATTAGAAACCATCTCATCCTTGAGGTGCAGTGATTGACAGGGACGACAATCACAGACGTATAGTCTCCATCGCACCTACTGACACAATTACATAAATCTGATTCTTCTCTTTGTATTGAAGTTTGGATCCTGACATGGACAACTACATTTCCTCAAGTGCAAAATTTTAATTTCCACTTTATACTCTTTTGAATTCATTGTACTCCACAATTCAGTGGTGCCTTTAAAACCCTTTCAGTCGTTAGTCCAAGTTACTTCCCAGAGTGCCGACCTTTTTCCTCCTGTTTTACTGTGTCGTTTATCTTCAGCAGTGAATCCTCGTGCAAACAAAGATTGTGGAGCTCATTTAGAATAAGCTGAATCAGTTGTGTTAGTGTTAATTAGTGGCGGTCACCATTGAACTGGTGGCTTTTACTCGTTGTTTTACTTTTGGTCATTTCAGTGCATCAGAAACAATCTATGAACATCAGCTAATAGTTGTCGTTGAAATAAAATTACAGCTTTATTACGTTTTGTATGAACATAATGAAAGTTTGTTGTTAACTTACTTGATATTGAACATCTATTTATTTGCACTTTGACTTCCTCCACCACGACTTTATAAAGTGTTCGACCACCTGCTGGCTAAAATCTCTTGTTTGTTAAAAACAGATGACGCAGCATCCGATTTATTTTAATCTTCTTTTTATTTCAAACGTTTGTTTAACATTTATTCCCGAGTGCGGCAACAGGTGTGACTACTTGTAGGCAAAGCTTTAAACTGTTTAAACTCATCGTCACTTCATCAGAAGTATCACTCAGAATTTCGCTGTATTATCTCGCACAAGGACAATTGAGGCTTTTCAAACTTTAATATCAAAAACGTTATTTCTGTCAAACACAAGTTGACGTAAAACATCTTCACGCTGTAAAGTAAAAGACCTCATTTCTAGAGATTGATCCAAACGTCTGGAGCTCAATGTGATTAAGTGAACATCAGAGTAACTTCAGCCGCGGAGATGTCGTCAGGGATGAAACTGCACCTTCTCATCTCTGTCCTAGATGTTGATCCTGAGCTATAATTAGCGGCCAATGCTGCGTGTCAGGAGCTAAGTGGTAACTCTACACAGTGATAAACACCCACATACAGCTGCTTATGTAAGACCTTGCAATTGAATCTTTAACAATGAGTCTCCTATTGTGCGTCATGTCGGCTGGATTGTATAGAATGAGACGTAATGTTCCAGCACTCACTTATAAACTTTACGTTTCAGGTCAGGTACATGTAATTCAACTGGTAATGTCTGTTATCCACCATTAATGCACATGGATCTGTTTGCATTTCACAAAGCAAATTAAATTACAGTTGGAAAATAAAAGTCCCAGATCCGAGACGCGATCCAGATGGTTATCAGAGATAATTGCCGGGCACAAAAGCGGGTGTTGGCCACGATTGCTCGTTGTTGGTTCCTTGTTGCCGGGTTCATCTGTTGTTCCTGCAGGTTTCAAGTTCTTTTCATCTCATAAGCTCTTTATCTGGGGAAGACCATCTTTGATGTGCACAGCAACAAAGAGTTTCAGCAATGACACAGCGTATTTACAGCACAAAGCTTTACGTCACGACGCCATGATGTAAAACGATGCTTTATTTGAAATAGAATCATCTTTTCATTTTCCCTTCTATCCGAATGATTTCCCATATTTCTCCACGTTTCTCCGCTTGTGTGATTTACGATTTTTTCCAGCAAAGGCGCTCAGTCATGCCCAGATGAAAATGGCTCTGAGTCACACTTTCCTGCCAAAACACCGTCTCAGGGGAGCGTCAGAATCTAAAAGCACCACAGCTACAAGATGTGCATGTTTTTTTAAAAACATAGACACAGCACAGCCATGCAAATACACATTCAGTTTATGAACCCGAAACTGTGAGAGCCCCATGTTGTTTTTGCAGGATGTTTAAAGTCAATGTGACCCAAAGGCTAAAAACGTCCCTTTAAGCCCTTTTCATAAACAACCTGCAGATTCAAGATAAAGAGGCTTAACTTACCATTCACAGCCAGTAACTCCAACAGTATACAAAGCAGTAAAGATGGCGGGTCCATGGTGAGACCAAGGGAGCAGCCGACTCAGTGAGAGGCTTCACCTGCGCGCTCCTTGTCTTATCTTAACGCGAAGGCATCACACCTCCATTCTCAGGTTTCTTATAGTTCTTATTTCCGTTTCCATGGTCACCTCCTTGTCCCGAACAGATATATAATTGAAGCTTCTTCTTGCAGCACAGCCCCTTGTCTCGCCTCGTCCGCGACCCATCAGGCTTCTGTAGCCCCTCCATTGTTCCCCATCACTCACTTTATTGTCAGCCCATTCATTCCCAAAGGATATACTGTGCTTATTGTGTGGTCACGAACCTGTATGTCAGGTCCCGCTGTCGATTTTATAGCGTTTTTTTTGCGCGGCTGCTTTGATGTTTACCGCCGAGCCCAATATTTGACACGTGACCTGTTTCACGATGGAGGCTGCGGATGGGGATGAAATGGGACGAGTGAGGGTCTCTGCAGCTTTTCTCTGCTCGGGGGGGGGGGGGGGGGGTTCCCGGTTTCCAGTGGACTGATGACAAACAGCGGAGTGTGTCAGACCCGGTCAGGCCAGCAGGGCTGTCCCGTATCTATTCCCGGGGCCGGGTGTCATTAAAAATGGAGCAGGTCTCATCAACCCTCTGATGAACCCCTGACCTCGGCCCTATCGTTTGCCCTCGCCGCTGCCGATAGCTGCCGCCGGGCTCCCGGTGCCGCTCTCATCCCCCGAGTGCTGACCACAGCCTTTTCTTTCCACATGACCCTCGGTTCAGTCCGAGTGATGGCATCATTACCCATGGCTGCCAACCCCCCCCCCCCCCTGTGCTCACATTCATCTGCCCGGCCCTGGAATGAGAAGCCAGCTGTACATCACAAAGCAAACTCATCAGCCGACTGGAAATAAAGGGGTTTGAGTTAAATAGCTTCCAATAAATCACACTCACTGTAGCATCGATTGGAAGAAGAAGAAGGAGAATAAACAAAAATAAACAATAATTGTGTATAACTCCGCATTTGTAACTTGTTTTGTGGTTTTACAGACAGAAAATGCTCTAAATTAATATATAACTCAACACTAATTATGATACATTTCAATACTATATTTAACAATTTAATTATATACACATTACATTCATTGGATTTCTTTATATTGTATTATATTACAAATGCCACATTGAAGCCCATGAAATGTACCTGAAAGTAGAAATGAAGTGTGTGTGTGTGTGTGTGTGTGTGTGTGTGTGTGTGTGTGTGTGTGTGTGTGTGTGTGTGTCTCTGTTTTTCTAAATGTTTCTTTTTAGAAGTGTTTGATTTTATTACCGACTCTGGGATCATATACATCTGAACATGAGCTTTTCAAGGGACCGTTGTCTTTAGTCACCGATTTGGGAAACAAAAAACTCAGCCCACTTAAAGAATGATTAATTCATGGCTGTAACAAAATGTTTGAGTGGAACGGAGCCGTGTAGATTCCGAGACAATCCCGGTGCACGTCCTCACCGTGAGGTGGCACTTCTCAGTGTCGTCACCTTCTCCAACAGCTCCAGTGACTCAGCACTGACCTCCGGATCAGACCTGACGTGTTTCCTCCTTTGAAAAATGTCCTCAGATACAAATATGTCCAGATACTCAAAGATTTCTCATTGCGTATGAATTGTATGTCTCATTAAATGCCTCATACTTTCCAACAGTGTAACTTGGCAACAGAATTCAAATCGTAACAAAGAGTGAATATGAAGAAAATGTTTAGAGAAAAGCATTTTTTTTGCCTTTTAAACTCAACACAACTAACTTAGCTGCATAGAGAGAATATTTGTAAAACTTATCTGTATTGAATTTACACTTTTTATTTTTATTTACAGCTAATATCCTGATAACCTTCCTCATAATCACCAAACATTACCTGGCTTCAGCTGAACTGGTCTGATAATTATTAGGCACTCACTTGTTTTGTTTGAGTAGTTCAAACTAATATGTTTATGAACAACTTTTATTTACTCACAGATTCCGAGTCTTTTCTAACACGAGTTTTAACAATTTTTCCCAAAATTTCTATCATATTGCATCGACATTCTCTTAGAAACATCCTGGTAATATACCAGCTATGTTAAAGGAAATTAAGAGGGAAGGTTTCCAGGAAATTAACTGGAATATTGACCCATAAAATAAAGCATTACTGACATTCTAGATGTTTGTATTTTTTTTAATTTCTTGTATAATCTCAAAACCCATGAAAATAAAACCACGTCACACGAGGGCCCAGAACAAAGATCTGCACCGAAAAATAAAAGGGAGATTCTCTGTGTAAAAATAAACGCTGTCCGTGGGAACTGGGCTGTGGTCACCGTGGTTCGAACCCCCTCACGTGGGTTCGAGTCCTCGGAGGAGGAGACAGTGGGTGACGCCTCCACTCTTTTGATTGGTCAGTCTAGATAATGACAATAACATTTGATTGGTTGTTGGTTTTATCTCTTGTTCCAGTTTTTAGTTTTTGGATGTGCGACACAACAGATGGTAAAAGTGAAGCCGAAGCGTCTCAATCGCCCCCTGGTGGCGGGCTGCAGTACAGGTCATAAGTACAAATTCCATTCCAGATATACGAAATATCAGAAAATACACGAGTAAAATGTCATAAAGTTATTCACAAATGTCATTATGACATCTTCGCCTGTCTTCAGGCTGTGGGTGCGAAAAGTGACCGAAGAAGCGGAGAGGCCGGTCGTCATGGTGAAGACGAAGGTGAGGACGAAGAGGATTCAGCCTCTGACGGGGATTTCTGGGAATATGATATTTTCCTCTATTCTCCTTTTCACATTTACTAGACAAAAGATGAATAGAGATAAAAGTTTTGACTGTAGATTATTTTGGTTGTATTCATAGTGATAGATGGTATTAGTTTTTATTAAGCCTGTTTGTAGATCACTGAATAATGTATTCTTATGTTCAATTTTAAAGTTAAACAGTTTGCGTGGCTGACTGTGAGGTACCGTGAGATCCATGAGATATGGCTTATGAAAAACAAGGGTGTGTAATGGAGTAGAACCAAAGTCTGTAATGGAGAGAACAAAGGTTACAGATCTACAGTAACCGTTCTACAGGTTATGTCCTCGGGCGGTAAGTGATTCATACAGACTTAAAGGGAAATCAGTAGAGAACTAATGGCTTTCACGTGATTGTGATCGTGAATTTAGTCAATTATTTGTCTATTAATACAAACAGCAAATAGTGAAGAGTTCAACATGTTGCGTTGTTGTGAATCTAAAGTTCTGTGTTGATTTGTAAATGTCACACGTTCAAATAATATTCCACAATATTAAATATACAGGAATAAATGCGAAACCCTCGAAAGTCGAAGAGTTCTGCTGATGATTCGTCAGCTTCGGTTCAAGTTAAAACGATGCAAAATAACTTTATTTTGTATTTTATTCACCAACAAGACAGTAAACAATTGCTCTGTCCCGTGACCCAGTAAGAATGAGGGCTGTGCTCAGGCGTTCCCATCTCACGTAGCATCAGATCCCAAGGTGCGAGAAGAAAAGCAAAGCTTAGAAATTGACCAGATACAAGAGAAGGCCTGAGCTTTGTCATGTAGTAGGTCAGTTTCTTTGTTGCAGTGGGAGATGGAGGCAGCACCGAACAAGATGGAAAGATTATTCAAACAAAGGATTTGGGTAAGGGTACAGTTACACTATAAAAGGGAACCGCTGAGCACTGGCCCCTCCAGTTGGAGATAATCAGAAGATTGTTGTGTTTGGACTTGACAGGTAAGTAGGAGGCGATTTTATTTTAAAAAATTTTTTTTTAAAGAAAAGAAATGTCATTATAAATATGAGTAGGTGACGATTTCGGGATATGATGGTGTTTTAATGAATAAATCATTGTTGATCCATTTTTTTTTAACAACATCCTGATTCTCATGCTGAACGTTCCTCATTAAAAGACTGCGACCAGTCAGGAATATGATTTTAGTTGTTGCTGTAACAATTGATTTGCTTAAACAAGACATTTGTCCACGAGATAAAAAAAAATGTATTGAATGAAAGATAAAGATTAATCATCCATAAAAATACCTTTATGTGTCACACACGAGCTGAAGCTTAGATATTCTGCACATTTAGAGGTTAGGCCACAAGTTCAGGGTGTACAGTGACCCTGGGATAATGCATTCACTTTCTTTTACAAAAGAATAAATAGATAATACAATTTCACACTATGTTTTATGTACAAGCTACTAAAAATTCATGTTTCTCCACTACAGGTGATGAGTAAAAATATGGGTTCCCTGCGAAGGTCTATTCTGCTGTTGCTTCTGACTTTCTCACTGTCAGGTAAGTTCCCCGAGTCTTTAACGTTCCTAGGTCAGAGGTAGCGATGACATCCTCGGCTTTTTCCTTTTGTTGACAACCTCACGGCGACACCCCTGACGTGCTGCCCATTCTCACCGTTCACAGAGGCGGCGAGGATCATCGGGGGTCAAGAGGTCAAAAAGTTCTCCATCAAATATCAGGCGTCGGTGCAGACCCAGGACAGGAGACACTACTGTGGAGGAACACTGGTGCACGCTCAGTGGGTGGTGACTGCTGCCCACTGCTGGAGACCGTGAGTGCCGACACTAGACAGATAATTCCAGAAAGACCTACAAGGTTAATGGGCAGGAAGAAGAGTTTTAATAATACTAACGATGCCAGAATGTGTATAGTGACAGTAAAGATGTGTCAGAGGGTAAATTCTGAAGCCCTGTGTGACCCTCAGGCCTCATCTGATGAGGGTGGTGTTGAGTGAACACAACCTGGATATAGACGAAGGATCAGAACAAGTCTTTGAGGTCGAACGTCACTTCCTCCACTCGTTCAACAGGCGAACCTTCGACAACGACATCCTGCTCCTTAAGGTAAACAGGAGATTCGGTCCCCGGAGCCCTTTGTGTGCTCCTGTTCTCTGTCCATGTGTGTTTGCTTGACGCCCTGACTTTCTGCTTTATGTGTCAGCTAAAACAGCCCGCACAGATGAACAGCTACGTCCAGCCCGCTGAACTCCCAGATGAAACGACCAATCCCACTGTGTGCACGGTGAGCGGCTGGGGTGTGATACAGAGGTACAACCGTGTGCTCTCCCCCGTGCTGCGTGCTGTGGATGTAACAGTGTTCGAATACTGCTGGTATTACTACTGGTCCAGGATCACCCCAAACATGCTGTGTGCTGGAAATTACAGGGGTGGCAAAGATTCCTGCCAGGTACAGGAAGCTTTCTCTCTTTTATGTTGTTTTCTAATGCATGTGTGCAAAATGATGCTGCCTTATATATTATATATTCATTTTAACATTCATTTCCCTGTGTGCTAGTTGCGTCTGTGTTGCATGTTTGACTTCCTGCAGTTCATACTATGATTAACTGCCCCTTTTCATTATTGGTGTAAAAACTACATTCTACTCTTTTGGAGGGACGGATGTGAGGCTGCACTTGGACACATGACTTTCTTTACAAACTTTAATGCACTAACAAACAAAAGAATGTCAACCTCACTACTAGTGAGGTCACGGGAGCCGAAGAGTTGGTAGTTGTAGATGGTCTCAGCCGGCGACCGGGACACGACGGCAAAGGCTTCAATGGAATATTATGGTGCAACTGTAGTGTGATGAGTTACAGCAATTTCTGTGTAACCTGTGTTCAAACTGAATTCAGAAAGTTGCTCCAAAATCGACTCCGATCGTCTGCTCTTCATGGATTATTGAAGACTTTCTCACCTCTAATTTTCCTTGTGTATCCACAGGGTGACTCCGGTGGTCCTCTCATTTGCGACGGCAAATTCGTGGGCATCGTCTCCTGGGGAATCAGCTGCGCAATTCCATACTACCCCGGGGTTTACACCAAAGTGAGCAACTACGTCCAGTGGATCGAAGACACAATCAGAGACAACACACCATAAACACTTGATCCTGGATGAACAGAGTCACTGAGTCTGAAAACAGGCTAACAAGCTCTATTGCTTTATTTGATTACCATTAACTTTCTTTGTGTTCTTTCAAATGTCCACTCTACACTCTTAGTTTATTAGCAATTTAAAATGATTGGGTTATCGTCTGTAGAGCTATGGTTGTCAGTTGTTTATTCATATTTGGTTTCCTTATAATTCGGTGACTTTTATCGATTAAATGCTCTGAAATGAGATACAAAAATAAGTTTGTTACCTGACAAAGCTGTAAGCTGTATTAATTGGAGGTGGGCAATATACTTAAAATTAATATTAACAAATTATCACATGGCCATTTTTATCAATCTCTTTTTTTAAATTTATTTTCAAGTTGAATCAAAAGACTATATTTAATGTGTAAGAAGACGTTCCAAGTGATGAACATCTTTCACAATACAGTTGGTGCTTTACTGCATTAAAGGTCTTGAATAATGAATTTCACAATAAAAATCTTTTAAAAACAAGTCAACAGCAACACTGGGGTCTTCTGTTATGAATCTATGAATCTGTCTATTCTGTTGTGAATCTATGAATCTGTCTATTCTGCAGTGAATCTATGAATCTGTCTCTTCTGCAGTGACTCTTTGAATCTGTCTCTTCTGCAGTGAATCTATGAATCTGTCTATTCTGCAGTGAATCTATGAATCTGTCTCTTCTGCAGTGACTCTTTGAATCTGTCTCTTCTGCAGTGAATCTATGAATCTGTCTATTCTGCAGTGAATCTATGAATCTGTCTCTTCTGCAGTGACTCTTTGAATCTGTCTCTTCTGCAGTGACTCTTTGAATCTGTCTCTTCTGCAGTGAATCTATGAATCTGTCTCTTCTGCAGTGACTCTTTGAATCTGTCTCTTCTGCAGTGAATCTATGAATCTGTCTCTTTTATACAGTCTATGGTTGTGACTCTCGCTTTGACCCTTCGGAGCCGCCGTAGTCTCCGTCCCTACTGCGCATGCTCAGTAGCGGTTGTTTTGGTGGTTCGTCAGAATAAGTTGAAGCTCCGTGAACACCGTGAATGACCTCTGACCTCTGCGGGTAAACCATGTCGGTGAAGCTCGCCCTGATCCGGGGGCTGGGCCTGGCCCGCTCGGTCCTCCAGCGGGGTCTCCTCAAACCCGCGGTCCGAGTCGCAGCGAAGCTCCGGGGGGACCGCGCAGGCCCCGCGGCCCGCACCGCTCCGCCGCGGGCTTTCCTGCCGGCTCGGTACCGCTACTACCGCAGCTCCCTGCGGGGCCTGGCCGCCCGGCTGCAGGCCTCCGCCTTCGGGAGGAGGTTCATCGGCGGCTCCCCGAGAAACAGGGCCGTGTTCCTAGCGTTCGGACTCGGCGTGGGACTCGTCGAGCAGCAGCTGGAGGAGGACCGGACGTCCGCGGCGACATGTCAGGAGATCCAGGTAATACTCCTTTAACTCAGTACTGTGATACTTGTACTTCACAAGTACTTCAACTCCTCCAACTACATAGAAACTACATGTAAAAACAGAAATAATATATAGAAAGTAAACACGTTTGCACACGCATTGAAATTGCACAGACAAATTCAATGTATATGACATAGTTTAAAATAAATGTTGTCTCTAATAGTCAATAAACTGTGTACATTTACATTTACACTCCAAAAACATAATCTTATGACATGTGAACACTAAATAGAAATTATACATCCACCAATAACACTAAAAATACTTCCTGTGTGTTATGTACATAGTCATATATCAGTCTGTCTGATCATTTGGATATTATAAAGTTATACAAGACAATATAACGTAAAAACATGAGAACAGAATAAAACAATAGTCAAAGAAGAATAAATAAAAGAATAAAAACAACAACATTTACAATAATAAAACTAGAAGATTGTTCCAGAATATTCATCAATTCCTTTTAAGACTTTACTTAAATCTCTTCATCTTTTAATCAAGTAGTTTTACTTCTGTAAAGGATTTGAATACTTTCAATACCACCGCTGGTATTTGATCATGTTGTAATAACATGTAATTACCTATTTAATAACGAAAGGTGTTCAAGTTGCTTCACATTAGCATCCTTGGGGGCCTGAATCTGACGTATCCGACATTTAATACTAATCGTACATTTATTAAGAATACAATTGTTATTAAGTGTGTGGAAAACCCCCCACCTCTCTCCAAATCTGCAGGCCGTGTTCAGAAAGAAAAGATTTCAGACGCCAACCAAGCCATTCACCTCTGGATATAAACTGGAGGATTACATTATTGGGAACCAGGTTGGGAAAGGCTCCAATGCGACTGTGTACGAGGCTGCGGCTCAGTTTGCGAAGGAGAGTGACGGCCAGCGCTCGCTGCGGCAGCTGAGAGAAGACGAGGAGGAGAGGAAGGAGAGAAAGGTCGTTCCTGACATGCTGCTACTCACTCCCTCTGGCGATCAAGATGATGTGGAACTTTGGGGTGAGTATTTTTACAAAGAGATTTCGAAATTCCCCTGTGCTAAGAAAACAAATGGCCGTCACACAACACATCACAGCACTGACTGGTCTGACTGGTCTGTTTTGATTCTTCGCAGGCAAGTTCATCGAGCGAGGATATATTAAAGTCCATGTCCCAGGAGCTGGTGCCTGCCGGCCCCCTGGCCTTAAGGCAGGAGAAAGAACAAATCACTCTGGATGGGTTAGTACTTTCATTGTTCCTCACTAGTTCTGCAGTAATGAACATGATGTAGACAAGAAGTTCACAGATCTCATCTCTCTCTCTACATTCAGGGACTTTGGAGTTCTGCCTAAAAGAGTGTCGGCACATCCTAACGTGATCACAGTGTACCGGGCTTTCACAGCAGAGGTTCCATTGCTACCAGGAGCCCTGGAAGAGTATCCAGCTGCGCTGCCACCCAGGCTGAACCCGGCCGGTCTGGGCAACGATTGCACTCTGTTCCTGGTCATGAAGAAGTAAGACTTGCCGTCTGTCTCCCTTATGGTGACCAAATGTCACCAGTTTCATCTTAACACGAGTAGAGTGAATCTCTCTGCCAACGCCAAACATCCCCCTCATGAAACCAAATCAGAATCAATCAGAAGGTATTTATTGCCAAGTAGGTTTACACCTACCTGGAATGTGCCTTGGTATATAGGTGCATACAATGAACATAAAACATAAAAACACAATAAGTACTTCACATAAGAAAAAAACAAATAAAAATATATAAAAGATGTAAAAAGTAAAAGCAAAATGCAAAACAGGAGTGCAATATGCAATGTACTGTAATGTGTGTTAATGTAACCCAGACTAGAGGCGTGGGGGCGGGATAAGAGTCCAAGTCAGGTGGGGGTCCCGGGCCTTGTTGATAAGGCCAACTGCAGCCGGGAAGAAGCTGGTCTTGTGGCGTAGGTTTTGGTCCTGATGGACCGCAGCCTCCTGCCGGAGGGAAGCACCTCGAAGAGTTTGTGACCCGGGTGGGAAGGATCGGCCACAATCTTACCTGCACGCCTCAGGGTCCTGGAGGCGAACAGGTCCTGTAGAGATGGCAGATTGCAGCCAATCACCTTCTCAGCGGATGATACGCTGCAGTCTGCCTTTGTCATTGGCAGTGGCAGCAGCGTACCAGATGGTGATGGAGGAGGTGAGGATGGACTCGATGATGCAGGTGGAGAAGTGCACCATCATTGTCTTTGGCAGGTTGAACTTCTTCAGCTGCCGCAGGAAGTTCATCCTCTGTTGAGCTCCCACTCAGAAATATCAGATCCCTAAGTTAACGTGTTGTTCCTTGTCCCTCCACAAAATATAATGGAAATAATTTGAGTAGTATCCTGCTCACTCACAAACAGAGAGACTTAAAACAAAGCCTCTTATACGCAGGTAAAGGATTGCGATTTGACGACACTCTGTCTTCTCCTGTACCTCAGCTATCCGGGCACGCTGCGACAGTACCTGGAAGTGTCCACGCCGGGCCGCAGGCAGGGCGCCCTGATGGTGCTGCAGCTGCTCGAGGGGGTCGACCATCTGTGCAGACAGGGCGTCGCTCACAGGGACCTGAAGTCCGACAACGTGCTGTTGGAACTCGACTCAGGTGAAACAAATGATCCAGCGTGTCAAAATCTCCGTTTAAGATGTGACTCCATCAAAGCCTTTCTGTTAACAAAGCAAATGATTCTGTTTCAATGCAGCAGGCTGCCCTCGTCTAGTGATTACTGATTTTGGCTGCTGCCTGGCCCAGAGGGACTCCAGTCTGCAGTTGCCCTTCAAAGCTCCGGGGGTCAGCAGAGGAGGGAATCCTTCGCTCATGGCGCCTGAGGTAGATATAAGTTCCTCTTTATTGTAATAATATAAAAGAAGAATGTCCAACAGTTGCTTGGCCTTCTCTCAATGGCCCGATGAACGGCTTTGATATAACAAATGTTTCATGTGTTTCCGTGATGTGTCCTCCCGCAGGTGATCACTGCAGTTCACGGATCTGATGTGGTGATTGACTACAGCAAAGCCGATGCGTGGGCTGTGGGCGCCATCTCCTACGAGGTATTCGGCCAGCGGAACCCGTTCTATCGACCGGTGGGACTGGAGAGCAGGAGCTACGAGGAGAGGCAGCTTCCCCCGCTGCCCTCCGGTGTTCCAGGCGCTGTGCAGTTAGTGATCCGATTACTCCTCAGGAGGAACCCGAGCAAGGTACGGAATGATTTGATAGGACGCTCGGTCAAACATTGATAGGGTTCATTTCTACAATCATTATTAATAATCATTAGCCAATTACAACTAATCATTAGGAAATCATTACTTTAAAATTCCTTTACATCTTCCTCGTATAAATGACTGTTTTCTTAATAATTCTGTCTGGTAGAAGCTTTGACTTTGACATAAACTCTTCAAACCACTATACTCACTGATGTTTTTCTTTCTCTGCAGCGCCTCAGCGCCCGTGTCGCAGCCGACATGCTACATCTCCGCCTCTGGGGGCGGGAGCTCCTGGCTGGTCAGGACAGCGCAGGCATGAGGGAGCTGGTTGACTGGCTGCTGTTCCAGTCTGCTGTGGTTCTCCTGAAGGGCTGCAGAGGACCCAGTGGGAAGAGCGTGGAGGCGGAGCTTCAGAGGAGCTTCCTGTCTAACCTGGAGCTGGAGGACCTGCGCACTGCTCTGGGCTTCCTGCTGTACGGACAGCCTCAGGCCGTGATACTGTCTGCATAGATACACGCAAACTCATAACTTCATAAGGATAGACTACTAAAAGAGGACTGACTACTGAGTACTCAAATATAATTGGGTAACTTACTCAGTACTCATTTTAAAATGTAGTAATGACTACTGAGTACTCCTGAGTACTCCTGTAATAGTAGAGACTAGCGAATACTCAGGGGTTGGAACAAATTTGCAAAGACAAATGCTAATATTTTAGATTTAAATAACAATATTTTATACTTGTTAAACTGCTGTGTAGGTTGACATTAACTTTTTCATAGTTGCAGGTAAGACTCGTTTGTCCATCAAGCAGCTGGTGTCTGGACGGTTGTGGGTCAAACAAGTACTTATTCTCTTATTTAGCACAATGTAACTTATAGAACAACAGCGTCCTCGGGTTAAAACTAAACGATCACGTCAGTCATGATGATGGACAGCGTGTGGTCGACCCTATGGATGTGATTTTGTTGTTTGGGTTTGCACTTTATCTCCATGTTTGCACTCGGAGCCATGTTTGTTTTGCTGCTATATTATATATATATATATATATAATGCAGATTATACTCTGGGAAATCTATTTAGATGATTTGAATAGAGAAAAGCTATCGTCTCCTGTCAAACCAGTCGGTTAAGCACCTTATTAATAATCATATGTGGCGAGTTGGGGGTTTATTTTCATACCAAAGACGGACAGAAATATTTTGGTATGTAGATTGTTCTGCCGTGTTTTAGAATAAAGGAATCTGTTTGAAAGTATCTCTGAATTGATTGGACTATTTTTTTCTACCGCCGTTGTTTCTGGGAGCGACATGAATGGTGACACACTGTACACAACAATGAACCAATGTATATCAGCAGGAGTGGCTGCAGGGGGCGCTGTTACTCATTTAAAGTTATAGTGTTGCCTAAAGATACATTCAAATGAAAGAAATTCCACTGCACTGGAGATTTGGTGAGGGAAGCCATTGCACTACTTCACATCATTTACTTAAAACTAAAAGTAGAATAAATAGTAGTAGTAAATAATTTCATTTTAAAAACACGCAAACATATTCATGTTTCAGGACTTTTATTTAAGACAGAGCCAAACGGGATTTTGTGATTTTACTCTGAACATGGTCAAACTAAACAGATTTTTCAATTTGGAATCTGTTTAGGAACATGGCAAGGTCTCCTTTACGTCCCTTTTTAATATTCCTCTCCTTCCTCTTCTCCCTCTCCCTCGATGGAGTCGACTCCGACCTCCTCGTAATCTTTCTCCAGAGCTGCCATGTCCTCCCTGGCCTCGGAGAACTCTCCCTCCTCCATACCCTCACCCACATACCAGTGAACGAAGGCCCTCTTGGCGTACATCAGATCAAACTTGTGGTCCAGCCGAGCCCAGGCCTCAGCGATGGCGGTGGTGTTGCTCAGCATGCACACGGCCCTCTGGACCTTGGCCAGGTCTCCACCAGGAACCACAGTGGGCGGCTGGTAGTTGATGCCGACCTTGAATCCAGTGGGGCACCAGTCCACAAACTGGATGGAGCGTTTGGTCTTGATGGTGGCGATGGCTGCGTTGACATCTTTGGGCACCACGTCTCCACGGTACAGGAGGCAGCAGGCCATGTACTTACCGTGGCGAGGGTCACATTTCACCATCTGATTGGCGGGCTCGAAGCAGGCGTTTGTGATCTCGGACACGGAGAGCTGCTCGTGGTAGGCCTTCTCTGCAGAGATGACGGGGGCGTAGGTGGCCAGAGGGAAGTGGATACGGGGATACGGCACCAAGTTGGTCTGGAACTCGGTCAGATCCACGTTGAGGGCGCCATCGAAACGGAGGGAAGCAGTGATGGAGGACACAATCTGACTGATCAGCCTGTTCAGGTTGGTGTAGGTGGGACGCTCGATGTCCAGGTTCCTGCGGCAGATATCGTAGATGGCTTCGTTATCTACCATGAAGGCACAGTCTGAGTGCTCCAGGGTGGTGTGGGTGGTCAGGATGGCGTTGTAGGGCTCCACCACAGCGGTGGACACCTGGGGAGCTGGGTAGACGGCAAACTCCAGCTTGGACTTCTTGCCGTAGTCGACGGACAGACGCTCCATCAGCAGGGAGGTGAAGCCAGAGCCGGTGCCACCTCCGAAGCTGTGGAAGACCAGGAAGCCCTGAAGACCAGTGCACTGGTCGGCCTGAAGACACAGAGGATATGAGATATTATGATATTTGTAGTCAAAATTAGGAAAATGAACTCCTCCTGAGATTAAGATACTCACCAGTTTGCGGAGCCTGTCCAGCACAATGTCAATGATCTCTTTGCCGACGGTGTAGTGTCCGCGGGCGTAGTTGTTGGCAGCATCTTCCTTCCCAGTGATCAGCTGCTCAGGGTGGAACAGCTGGCGGTAGGTTCCAGAGCGAACTTCATCTGAAGAGACAGAATGACTTTTAGAAGACTAAAGTTTGACTGATTGAAACAAGAGACTGAAATCTGTATTTCATGACAGTTTACCGATGACGGTGGGCTCCAGGTCGACGAAGACGGCTCTGGGGACGTGTTTTCCAGCTCCGGTCTCACTGAAGAAGGTGTTGTAGGAGTCGTCTCCTCCTCCTCCGATGGCTTTGTCACTGGGCATCTGTCCATCGGGCTGGATCCCATGTTCCAGGCAGTAAAGCTCCCAGCAGGCATTGCCAATCTGCACGCCGGCCTGACCGACGTGGATCGAGATACACTCGCGCTGGGTGATGAGAAATGAAAAGAGAATCCTTTGGTTTAAGATGCATTTCTGACACTAGAAACCGCATTTCCACAACAACGGGGATTGAAACAATGGAAAGGAACAACCTCAGAACACTGAGGCCTTTAATCTGATGCCAGGTTTTTAAGATACAGCCTTTGAATGAGCTGGCATCACAGGCATCGCACCTGAATTTGTCCAATTTGAGCACCACGTGTTTCGGTTCATTCTCTCCAGCTTGCGTGCGAAGCCTTGACTGTTTCGCTGCAGCCCGTGTGTTTGCTTCTGTGACATAAGACTGTGCCTACTGCGCATGGGATTACTGTAGTGTAGGGAGAGGGGATTATCTAGGTCAGACATGTTGCACTACACTGTCTCTTTAAAAAGCCACATTTAGATCTTCCATTGAGGCAATGCACCATCACATTTTTTTCCTTCATTGTACATGCAGGGCTATGTGTTCATAGCATACGGCCAATAGAAGCATTGCATTTGGCACACAAAACAACAAAAAGGGCCAAAAATAACATTTAATTTAAAAAAAAATAAACCAGTGGTCAATCGTGGGTTCAATCTGATTCGGGGGAGTTATGTGGAAAGAGGATTAAGCGTTTGCAGGAATGTTTACACATGTTTCCTGCAATTAATTCAAGAAAACTACAAATCTACCTATTTTTTTTAAGTTTTGAAATATTGGTGATGAATTCACAGAGATGGGTAAACACAATACCACAGGCAAAAAAAAAAAAAATGGTGACGGAGAAATAAAACAGGAACGAAGTACTGTCCCCATCATTCCCTTTTACTGCAGGTAAGATATTCAGCGGTATTATCGGTCGCAGAGAGACACGTCAGGAAGCAAATGGAAGAGGAAACTTACCATGATGGCTTGTCAGGTATTAGACAATGTGAGGAGACAAGTCTGAGGAGCGTTTGCGTCTGAGATGCGAGGGGGCAGGAGCTGGTCTGATGGAACAGCGCACTCTGCCTCCTGAGGAAGACAAGAGAAGTGCACGGAGGAAGAACGCCCTCCTCCTTCTGCTGCAGTAACCGTTTCACATCCACGACCACCTGAACACACAACCTGAACACACAACCTGAACACACAACCTGAACACACAACCTGAACCTCGTCAGGAGGGTTCATTAGATATATATTCATCCAAGATATGATGTGAAATTTAGGTTAGAATGTGTTTTATTTGTTGACTTAATGATATGGATGAAATTCAATTAGAAATGACTACATAATATTAAATTATGTATTTGTTTTTGCTCATGAAATTCATGCCCCTTTTTCATATAATTCACATGTATGAATATATATATACAAAGTGGAATGGCATCTCCAAAAGGTGATTGAATAAGGCAGGTTTTAAAAAACGACATCAAGAAGAAGGAACCTGAGAAGCTTGAAAAATACCATATACTGCATCTTCCTGCAAATATTTCACAATAAAAAAAAAATTTTTAAAACACAAAAACAAATGAACAGATTTATTTTGAAACCCATACAGGAAGGGTTGCAACCATTTATGTTTGTGACATAAATTCAACAGATAAACATTCAACCAAAAAATTGTAGGATTTCTCCATATCAGACACTCCTTTTATCTGTTGGCAGTACGTGCCATTCAGGGGCTTGTCCTCCCATGATGGTTCCTCTTCCTCCTCCTCCTCCTCCTCAGTAGGGTTCTGCTGTCTGAGGTGTTCACTCAGCAGATCTTCATTCTCCTGATCCTGGACCCCGGTTGTTTCTGGACAGTGGCTCTGATGCTCACTGGTCCTCCGCCCCCCCTCCTCTCTCTTAGTGTCTGTATCTGGGATGAAACCCTCCATTCATTGTGAAGAGCTTCATTGTTTTGATATCAATGGCCTCTGTGTCCACCTTTGGCAGGTTATCACACCAGTATCTGACAACTGGGAGGTTGCACGTGTTCATGGCTCAGACCTTGTTCTTTCCATTCATATGAGAGAGAGATTACACAAATACTGTGTGTGTGTCCTACATCCTGACAGCGTCACAGCCTTTTGTGATCAAAGTTTTACATGATTTACTAAAAACAGAAAATGCTAAACATTTGTTTTCAATGTCAACGACAGAAGGAGGCCACAAGATCAATAAACACATAATCAACAAATCATCTTCTCTGCAACCATGAAGCTAATCAATAAAAAATAAAATATCTTCACACATGGGGATTTCCACGAATCCTCTCGAATCTGTCAGACAAACATCTATAAACAACAACTTCTTTCTCTTTTATCAGTGACTTCTTGACTCATGACGTGTTTGCGGTACAAGAAACACTTTATTCGTGCAGAGTCGTAGCTGCATGAAATTCAAACGGAAATTGTGCAATGAAATATAACTTTTTGAACTTCCCATTACAAGTCTTATGTTACACAAGTTGCTGAGCACAATTGTGACCAACACAGACGGTAGCAGTCGGTCCCGAAGCTGCCAACACAAGAAACGTGGCTCAACCAGGTGAAGATAAAGAAACAGGTGAAAGGTTCAACATGATGGATCCAATAAAAACTATCATGGTTTGTGATTTTATGACTTTATTACACAAAGGTAGGTCTAACAGGTCATCTGTGAATATCCTCACGCATCCAGGTCCAGAAGCAAATCCAGCTGCCCGTACACGTGCTTCATTATTTTGCCTTAGCAAGTCAAAATTATCACTATTTAAAAATAATAATATCACTATTTCTTTAGTTGTGGCAACCGCTCACTATCCCTCACGCTACATAAGGAATAAGCTTTATTTAAAATGTTTGAATCTCTGCATCATGTGCTCTTTTGTGATCTTCAACTTGCTTTATTGTTTGACTGTTTCCTGTTGTTTGCCTTCAATTTAACTTGAGAAGCATCTTGTGCGTGTGTAAATAATAATAAAGTTTATTATTATCAAGGTGACTTTACAAGGAAGAGATAAAAAGATGGGTATACTACTACTACTACTATACTTATTAGTAGTAGTAGTAGTACTAGGAGTAGTAGTAGTAGTAGTAGTAGTATTAGAAGTAGTAATAGTAAGCAGTATAGACATTTAAGAACTTATTTAATGAAGTCATATCCATCCTCTCCACTGTGTTTACGCCCCCCTGCACACAGATTGGCTCCTGCCCCTCGCTCCTGGCCAATCATTACCCTTCCTGACCTTCCCTCTGCACTTAAGGCTGGTGACTGTCCCCTGGTCGAACCTCCAGCCCAGCAGCTATGTCTTCACTGTGGAGGAACCTGAAGGCAGCTCGCCCCCTCGTGTCCCCTCGTCTCTCGGGCCTCTCCTCCTCCTCCGTGCGTCCGCGTCCTGCAGCCGCTCCCCGGGCTCCGTGCGTAAATCCCCGCAGAGGGTTCTCCGAGAAACGCTTCAATGTTCCCCCCAGCGCCGAGTTCGTGGCGCGGGTGTCGGGGATCCCCACCATGGCCAAGCTCCCCTTCCAGGAGACGGCGGACGGGCTGGACGCGGCGTTTGTCGGAGTCCCGATCGACACCGGGACCTCGAACCGGCCCGGAGCCAGGTGCTGTTCCCTCCGTGTCCGCGTGACAGTGACCCGTGTGTGTGGGGGGGTGTGTGGGGGGGGGGTGAAGTTTACACAGTTCAAAAAGTTATTGTAGTTCAACACCTCAGTCCTGTTCTCTGGTCTGAGCACAACACTTCATTTAATTACAAACACATTGTTATTATTATTATTATTTGATTTTGTATTGAAATACAAAGATAGTTGTGAGCAAATATATCTACACTTTGCAAGAAAAGCAGAAAAGAAAGACAAGTTATGAAAACACACACACACACACACACACAAACAAATTGAGCATACACAATTAACTTGTTTTCTCAGACCCCCTCCCACCCAATTCTCAAGGAAAATTGTAATTCCCTAAAATAAGAACAAATAAAGAAAGAGAAATACAGAACAACAACAGTAATGATAATAGTAGCACATCATTATTCATCAGTATTGATTAGTAGTATTGAAAACTCCAAGTACCCCAAACTGCTTTTGAGTACAAACATACAGTAAGTGGCCCCTTGTTAAATAACCAGCTGTCTCCTCAACACCCACAGGTTCGGTCCCCGTCACATCCGGGTGGAGTCGGCCATGCTGAGGTCGTACAACAGTGGCACCAGGGCGGCGCCTTACGAGTCCCTGATGGTGGCCGACATCGGGGACGTCAACGTGAATGTGTACGACTTGAAGGACACCTGCAAACGCATCAGGGAGGCGTACAGGAAGATCCTGGCCACCGGCTGTATCCCTCTGACGATGGGTGAGGGGGATGAGAGGGTTTGATTGGTTCAGCTTTAAACTCAACATCTATTAGTAGAGCCTAAAGAAGTATATTTAGTTACATTGACCGATCCACACACACCATCAATGCAGAATCCCCTCTGCTTTTGTTGTAAAGTTGTAAAACATAAAACGTTGACTCCACACGTGTCACAGGCAGACGAGTCCACTGAGTCTTCTCAGCTTGGCAACACGACAGGAGACGGTCTGAAGTCCGTACGACTCCACAGCTGGTCGAGCCTTCACATGACTTCTCCGCTCTCAGTTTAACTCATAAGTTTAACTGAGGTAAAATGAGCCGGGGGGGGCCTGCTCTTAAAGCAACAGTCCCTACTCGCCCAAGAGAGTGACTGAAATGACCATTGTTTATTCTGTAAAGTTAATATTTAGCAAACATGAACACAGATGCTGATATCTCCGTTACCTGATGTCTCAATATATCAGTAAATAAATAAATAACCTTATAAAATGAAGTGCATGTCAAAGGTCAGATGTTAAGGAAGTGTTGGTGTCTGCAGGTGGCGATCACACGATTGCATATCCAATCCTGCAAGCTGTCGCTGAGAGGTCAGTTATCGCCTGGTTGCTGAATACCAGCTTTGTTACCTTAATTTAAAATTTGCCTGACAATTAATTCCATGGGGCTATTTCTCTCATTTTTATTTTTGATTAATATGTTGATTATTTTTCTGTTGATATAGTTGTAGCTGCAGCCGGTGCACATTTGACATTTATTAAAACAAACTATAATAATTGATCATCAAAAAAGTCAAATGTGCACCGGCTGCAGCTACAACTTGTGCCCTTCTCATATCCTCGAGCCTCAGTCTGTTGTGTGGTCCTTCATCAGGCACGGTCCGGTGGGTCTGGTCCATGTGGACGCTCATGCTGACACCAGTGACGTGGTCCTGGGGGAGAAGATTGGACATGGGACTCCATTCAGACGCTGTGTGGAGGAAGGGCTACTGGACTGTAAGAGAGTGGTGCAGATCGGCCTGCGGGGTTCAGGCTACTCTGCCGACTCGTACGAGTGGAGCCGGGCGCAGGTAAACTGCTAGAACACCTCCGCTCATCTAGATACAAATGGAATCCAGCCGTGTTTTTTATTTTTGTTATTATCCCAAGTGGACCTTGAACCAGCCAATACTACATCTTGTAAGGTCACTTGTGCTGTATTGGCAGGGCCAATGGACGGATGAGTTTTGTGTTGTTGGACAGTCACAGCTCAATAAATGTCTCGATCATCAAATGTATAAATAGAAAGCAAAAGAGATTGGGACCCCTCGATAAGGAGATGATGCATCTTAAGGGGTTTATCCTGTGACAATTAATCTCTCCTAATCATAATCTTGCATATTAACATCCTGTTTTTCTGTGTTGCACAGGGTTTCCGTGTGGTCCAAGCAGAAGAGTGCTGGTTCAAATCTCTGGAACCCCTGATGGCTGAGGTCCGGGCTCAGATGGGCAGCGGCCCAGTGTACCTCAGTTTCGACATCGATGCTCTTGACCCGGGCTTCGCCCCTGGAACGGGGACACCAGAGATAGCAGGGCTCACTCCCATCCAGGTAAACAGGATGCAACAGACTTTAAAGACGACATATTGTGCTTTTTCATCTTGCATACATATAAATACAGGTTTATGCAATTGTAGAATTTACTCCACCTCCTCCACATGTGTAATTTACCTGCATGAGAGAAGAAAATGTTGGTGGAGGATCTAGAGAGGTTGTTTCTGATGCTATTAAAACAAGCAGTTTGTCAAAATGATGCACTGATGAAGGTTCTTTATTAACAATAGTTGAAATTACTTTCACTCATTTGTTTAAGTTTCCAGAATGAATGAATTAATACACATGTTTTATCTCTGCTGGATTCAGGGAGTTGAGATTATCCGAGGCTGCCGTGGTCTCAATCTTGTCGGATGTGATCTGGTGGAGGTGTCACCGCCTTATGACACCACAGGTACTTGAGACATTTCATTTCTCTTCAAATGATATGCTGTATAAACTCTATAACAACCACCATTCATACTTTCTTTTGCCTTAACAGGGAACACTGCGCTGACTGGTGCCAACCTCCTCTTTGAAATGTTGTGCGTCCTCCCAAAAGTTATATATTACTGATCCGAATAGACCTCACAGCACAGGACACACAATCGAGACCTGAGGACCAAATCCAGTTCTGCTGAATCCGCTGGTCTCAAGGGAAAGTCCTTCCTTTAAT
The DNA here is from genome assembly GCA_006182925.3 of Reinhardtius hippoglossoides. NCBI lineage: Eukaryota > Metazoa > Chordata > Actinopteri > Pleuronectiformes > Pleuronectidae > Reinhardtius > Reinhardtius hippoglossoides. The sequence goes on along the minus strand of CM031675.1, from coordinate 24,371,733 downwards.
CAATCAAATAAAACTTTTGATTATAACCATCAATGGGATGATTTCAGTATTGAAAACCAACTGAGATGTCATTTAAACCAACTTGCCAAAGAAATTCATATATACAGCACTATCATAAATCAATATATATTCACCTTGTTTTTCAAGCTGCTTGTTAGCAAAATGTTTACATACAATATTTACATCGCACAGTATCAACAAATGTATCACAGTTGTAGAGTTCATGTCAAGTTTGATTTCTCAGACCTGGAGCTGCAGATACACATATCTGACATTACATCAAATACATTTTGTCTTAAGTAACTATGATACAAAGAAATATGTAAAGTGCAGTATTTCAACGCCTGGTGAACTGAAGGAGATCTGGGGGTCTTTCTCTCCACAGTGTTTGTTATGGGAACTTTTTTTTTTTTCTTATAATTGTTAAGCTCTCGATCAAACCATGTAAAGTGCCTTGAGATGTTGTTATTTATAAATATACAAATAAAATGGAATTGAAAAAAACCTTGTCTTAAATGAATAATCTCATTGATCTGATGTCTGTTTACACTTGTGATGATGCGTGTGAAGATGCATCGTGTGTATGATCTCACATTTGCTACATGTTTAATGAAAATATCATTTATTTATAAACAATGTATTTATTGTTTATATATTTTGTTATTTATTGTTTATAATTCGCCGCCTAAATATGATAAATGTATAAAAAACAACCTGGAACGACATTTCCCATGAGGCAACGCTGGACACCAGGCTGAGAGCCGACGTGCTGCAATGAGCGTAATGCGTCACATCCGGTTATCTGCCTTTGCTAATGCTAATGTTCTCAATCAAAACATTTTAAAGTTTTATTTTATTAACTGTTGACAACTGCGCGTTTTAACACGTGCTAGTTATATCTAAGGAATCTGGTTCCTGCCTGTCTACAGCTGACTGTATCTATAACGCACAGCTGTTTTCACGCTATCCACATGTTATTTACTTTGCTTAGCAGTTAGCTTAGCTGTGGTTTGGATGCACAGTTAGCTGTAGCTCAGCGGTTAGCTTTAGCTCAGCGATGGTTTGGATGAACAGTTAGCTGTAGCTTAGCGGTTAGCTTTAGCTCAGCGATGGTTTGGATGAACAGTTAGCTGTAGCTTAGCAGTTAGCGATGGTTTTCTACGCTTATTAATGTTCCTGCTTAGCGGTTAGCTTTAGCTTAGCGATGGTTTTCTGCAATCCTTAATGTTGGGAATGAACAGTTAGCTTAGCGGTTAGCTTTAGCTTAGTCAGACTCGGGGGTGGTTTTCCAGGGGGGGGGGTCCACATTCTAGCTTGGCTGTTAGATAGTTTGGGTCTAAATTGAACTCGTCCCTCTGTTTACACACATTGATATAGAAGAACACAAGCACAATGTGTAGTTTATGAACTGAAATGATAAATAAATGATAAACTACTAGTTCTGCATTGCCTCATAAGCACAAGTCAAATTCAAAACAACTTCATTTGATTAACAACTTAATTCTAATGCACATGGAGCGTTAAAAACACAGTAACATCAAGAAAGAGAAGAACAACAACATCAGTGCGATGTCCACGAAATATTAAAAATTAAAATCACACTTAGCAGAGGATGGTTTCGATCCATCGACCTCTGGGTTATGGGCCCAGCACGCTTCCGCTGCGCCACTCTGCTGCACGACACCGGCCTTGCAAACTCACATCATATCGCATATCCAATTTTTGTTCTGTGAATTTTCAGTGATGCCTTATTTAATTTCTTTTTCATAATAGTGTTTGTGCAACAGTGTCTAGTTTCCAACCTGAGACAAATTTCCAGAATAATTTCTGATATTTAAGCTCATGTTTGCTCAGTTAAAGGTTATTTCCACACGTCACTAAATCAAACATGAAGTGTAAACTTTACTTTGGAAGGACTGACTGTGTTTATCACGCAAACTCTCAGAATTGAGCTGACACATGATTTATTATTTTACCAGATATTAATGTCACACATTCAAGTGCAGGTTATTTGACACGCGTGTGTGTGACTGCTCAGTGAAACAGTTTGTACAACAGGATTTAATTTGTTGACCTTTTGAATCATATTTATCTTGGATTGAAAACCAGGGATGTGCAGTTTGTAACACAGGGACATAGGAACAAACACTATCACGATGCATTATGGGACGTGGAGGGTATGTTGTTCTGCAATCAATCAATCACATTTTATTCGTGTAGCCCATATTCACAAATCACAATTTGTCTCCCACATGTGATTGTTGAGTGCTTATTTCCTGGTGTTGGTCTCCAGTCTCATAAAAAACGGTTCCCTTAACTTCCCAAGAAAACTTTCAAACCCAGATGGAACGATCAGCTCGGGCTGTAGTGTCCAACCTCCTTGGAGTGTATTCAAATCAGTCATCATTGTAATTTCTTAGAATTACATCTCCACAGATGTGCAAGATATACGAATTCCCTTTATGGTCCTGTCAGGCAAGGAAAGAGACATGAGTCACATATTAGAGGGAGAAGAATTTCCTCTGTGTCCCCACTGCGAGCGGAAGCATCTCGGTGTCACAGCTGTTTTCTGCAGCTGCACAGTCCAGCTCCATTTGGCAACACCCCCCCTCTCAGTGACACTGATGTGATACACAGAGCAGGCCTGGTGCAAGGGTGAGTCATCTGACATCCCTGCCACCGAACCTCATGGAACACATCTAATAATGTGGACAGAGTGCAAGCACAGCAACATTGCTCCTTATCTGCAGCCTGGTGAACTCTTGTCTCTCAGTGGTGACACGAATGCATCGAATAACCTGAAGATCATTTGGTTTATTTGCTCCATGTCGGCGAAGCACGAGTGCAGAACACCAAAGCATCCTCGACATTTTGTTGACTTGAACATTGGTTTCTCGACCGATAATAATGGGTTGAGACAGTTTATGTTTTTGTTTTTTTTTACGAAACTTGTTGAACACAATTTTCCAGTACTTGCTGACGGGAGGCAAAGGGAGGAGTCGCTTAATCACACCACTGTGGTCGGTGAGACGCTTTGAGACGGGAAGGATCCGTCTCTTGTATTTAAGAAGAGTCCAAAGAGAAGATGTATTTCTGCTCTGGAGCTTGTGTGTTGTTTGTGATCCCTTGTCAGTGCTTGCACGTGTAAAACTCAAAAAGGTTCCTTAAATGCACTTGGAGGTGTAAAATCCTCTCCTCAATAACACAAAGACATCACAGTGAATTCAGAAGCTGGTCTGGGTCCAGCTCTCTAAGTTTAGCATCTTTTACATCTCTTGCAGTCCGATTAAAGCGACTCTGCGTCAGTCATTGGATTGTAAAGACCGCAAATCTCACAAGTGTTGCATTCACAGCATACAGACCAGCTTGATGAGCCCATCTTCCATTTGGGGCCTATTTTGGAGGGTAAATGCGAGCAGCTCCTCTCCATTCCTATTCAGGGTTCAGCTTTTAATTGGCAGCAGCTGCTCCCTCCAACCTCTGAGTGATACAGTACGTTATTCACCACTACGGACTCAAACACACGGGCCCCCACACGACCTGCTGTGTGTTTATATATAGGATGTGATTCTAATGAGACACAGGGACATTAAATATGTCTCTGCTTTTTACTCTATGTTTGAGTTGGGTCCTTTGTATCAGTTCATGGAGTAGGTGTAGAGGTCACGTTTGGCCAGTAGAGGGCGTTGAATGCTCAAGAATATTACAGTTACCTTGAGACCTTGAGTATCAGGTGTGCAACACTAGTTCCATTTTTCTACCAATACACGAACAATATCAATATTTTAGTGATCACAGGCTTTATATCAGCACGTGCTATTGCCATTAATGTATTCAGTGAAATACTGACTGAGAGGAATTCGTTTCAGGGAGTCTTTAACTGCTGTGAAAAATGTGTGACCTCAGGGCACAAGAAGTTCAATACACGGAGCAGGTTTATTACCAATCAAAATAAAGTAAGAAAAATGCAGTCTTCTCTGTTTAACTTAGGGTTTGCAGTTCATAAAAAAATCTGAGTCAGATATTTTAACGTCATATATACAATTAAAAGCTGCATAAACGATTTCTAAAATAACTAAAAAAACACTCTAGAGTGGAATTTAATAAACTTACATTTGTATTTAAGTATATTATTTATATACATGTATATATATGCAAGTAGAAAAAGCCACAGCAAACAAGTGAACATAAATCATGTCTGAAAAGAAGTAGGAAAAATTACTTTTACTCTTTAAATCGCATATATCAACACTTTGTGTCTCTGCTGCAATAAACCCAGTATTTAATACCACATGCAGACTTAACCGTGCACGTGGGGATCATATATCTGCAGCACGACAGTGTTTTCTCGGGGTGGACACACACGTGAGGAGCGTGAAGAGCCAACACGGGTCAAGTAGGTGGCGTCTCCGCGCGCTGGCTCTTCGCTTTCTGCACTCCCTGAATTCCACTCCGCCTTTTACTTGTTCTCCCCCCTCGCAGCTCTCCCTCTCTCTCTCTCTCTCCCTCTCTCTCTCTTCTCTCTCTCTGCACAGGACTTCCCAGTGACTTCGCATTTAGCCCCACAACCAAGTCCCAATAAGTTTCGGAGTGCACGGGGGCGGAGGAGCGAGAAGCCTGGAGCAACCTCCGTGTTTTTTTTTTGCGCTGCGTCGTGCGTAAAAAGGAAAAAAGAGAAAAGAGGGATCCTGTTTATTTACCTGTTGATGAGGTCCCACCGGCTGTGGGACGCGCAGAGAAGAGAAGTCTGAGCAGAGAAACGGTTCCAGGGCAACGCAGCAACTCGTCAGTGGCCAGGAGGAGAGCAGGACCTCGGGTTTCTTTGCTTCCCTTTCCCCCAGCACATGCAGCCGGAGCTGGGTTGGAGGAAAATGGGCACTTCGACCACCAGGACCTTTGGACTTATCCTCTCCTTGATACTCTCATGCCAGCTGGTTACTGTAAGTCACCATCAAACTTTAACTTTACCTTTTCTCTATTTCACATTTCCTTCACCCACAGCACCCAACCATTCACCCCCCCCCCCCCCCCCTCACATAGTCACACACACAAACCTGTGTGTCTTTATGTCCTATTAAAGGCAAAGAAAGGAGGATATGTGTTGATGCTGCTATTTCTGTTCAGTAAATAGTGAGATGTGCTGCTGGTGCGGGGGCTGCTGCCTTGCAGGTGGGCTGTGGGGCAGATTCCAGTGCACACAGTCATAGCAGCATGTTCCTGTAAAGATGCTTTTAAAAGTAATGTGACAAACTAGAAGCTCCTGTTGAGTGAAGCCGGGGCTAAGTTTGTCCACAGAAACAAGCTATTCATAGTCTCTCTGGAGTCCTCGGCTCCTAAACCTTCTCAAATCCAGACTCCACTTTGGCCCTGACTACTGTGCGTGTGTGTGTGTGTGTGGAACTTTCCTGTGTGGCTGTTATCAGAATAGATGGAAATATGCTCCTGTATTTCTTCTTTTCACCAGTTTGATCCCAAACTATAAATTTGTCCTGGGAACCTGGAATCCTTCAGAATAAAAGTTGGGGGTTAAAAGTTGAATCCACTTGTTCAGGCTCCACTGCAGGTGGGAAGCATTTGGGGAATTTATCTTTTCAGTTATGTAGTTTACTGAAGTTTTCTTTCTTTTTATTATTATTTGCTAGATCATTAATCTATAAATGTTTTTATATTCTTTCAAATTGTTAAATGTGTCCAAACATTAACCCCCAAAGCTGAAACATATTACATTTAAAGGGATACACAAGAGAAAAGCAGCTTATTCATATTTAGGATTTTATTTCAATAAATGACTGTAATTGATGAATTGATTATCAGTTATTTGTTTTTGATCCATATACTCTTCCTCGTGCACATGATGTTTGAGTCTCAAAGAAGTTGTCTTCACTTTGCTATATCTGTGGTATGAATCGTATATAGAGGATGACCATGATGTGGCTGCTGAGAATAGACCCCCGCCCATCCACCACCGCCCCGCCACCGCCACCCTACCCCACCACCCGCTGTAGAAACCCCGTCTGGTCTCTCACCTTTATGCCCTCAATAAACAGAGCTGTCACGCTCGAGGTAGCCTATTTGTGACCGCTGTGCGTTGATTTGATCTGAAGCAAAGAGCCCGTCTTGAATGATGGGGACATACCTGAGGAGGCCCGGCTCCCACATAAATCCCTCACCTGCTGGATCCAGAATATATATATGAGCAGTGATACGCGTGACATTTGAAAAGTTATAGCGTTCCACTTCTCATGACTTCAAGGTATATTTAACGTCCAGCGGCGAGGTGCCCCGTTGAACGCCGCGCCTGGTCCCGTCTGTTTCGAGCGCTTTGTTGTCCGTGCACAAAGTCGAGGAAGAACTTTTACTATGTGCGTCTTCAAAGGGAAGATAAACCTGAATCTCTCCTGCCTCATCCCATCCCTGTAAACTGTCCATCTTCCTACCAGGGTGATTATCATGTGTTGTGTGCTGACACTGGACGGTAACAGGAGACCCTCACAGCGCAGGTCGACCACCAGGCCAACAATACCACCGTAATTGAATTACGTGGAACCACAAGCATCTGTTTCTTGCATTATGACTTTGAACCACAGCGGGCGCACTGTCCCTTGATTCAATTAAGCGCGCGTACTGGTGTTACTACGGGCCCTCCTTGATCCCTGCTGGAATGTCGGGGTCATGCGCATCAACTCAAACAACCACAGTCAATAAAAACTCTCGATGGGAGGAGCTCTCCATCACAAATGAGCACCCCCGTCCTGCTGTGAGCCACCCGCAGCACCAGTGTGAGAAATTAGAGTTTGATATTCAGGCTTCTCCCGATTCTGTCGCACTCTAGAGTTGTTTTTCCTACAAGTGAACATGGACTTCTGCTCTTCTGAAAGGGATGGAGGCCACTTTGTTTCCTGCCGGGTGACCAGACCCTCTCCGTGAGCACGACTGCTGGCAGTTTTGGCTCGGAGAGAGGGATCTCTCCCAGTATAGACTGTCACAAGTGTCCCTTGACTTCATTGGGGGGTTGGACTGGGGTTGGGGGAAGGGCGGCCTGGATTCCAGTGACTATATAGTCTGCAGAGCGTTTGTCGTCTGTGTAAACTTCAATCTCCGCTGTGTGTAATTCAGTCCCATCATCCTTGGGCTAAAAATGATGCAGCTATACTTTGAACCGATGCTTTATTTATTTCTTTTCCACTGCGTAACGGACTCGGCGCGCTGGTTGGTCCCTGCGTGCTGCTTCGTGGTTTCACACCGCGGCGGCTACCTGCTCTTTAATTCCCATTCAGAGTCGATGAGGAAACTATGGAGTTGCAAAGCACAGCAGTGCAAACACCAACCCTCTCCACGGTTTGAACAGTGGGGAAGGTCCGCTCCCTCCGTACCCATTCACATAATTGCTTGAAGACCGGCTCTGGTAAACAGTGCATTGTTGAATCATAGCCCCGGGGGAGAGGCCATCCTGGCTCCTGGGACAATGCTGAAGTGAAGGGACTCGCCCACGTCCTCAGGCATATGGAGCGCAGGCCGGCATTTGTTGACTCTGCAGCGAGGTGTGACTCGGGCCGGTATCGAGGTCAGAGAGGTGAAGACTCTGAACCTGACTCTGTTTTCTCACATCAGCTGTTCCTCCAGATTCAGTCAGAGCTGAGATTAACTTCCCAAACCCCACTGTCTGTGGTTCTTCCCTTTTACTTTGTGTAAACACTCCGATATGGAAGACCTTGTTTTTGTTTTTCAATCCAAACAAGACCAGCATTTGTTGAACATTTTTATTTTTTATTTTTTGATATTCTCCATTGTTACGTTACGTCCACTAGATGCAGATGCCGAAAATATTCCTTTTTACTTTTGTCCCCCAGCGATCAAAGTCAGCCCACTGCTGGTTTCCATCTGCCTGTATCTCGGTTTGGGTCGAAGAGGAACGTCCCTCTGCGCCCGACTTAAAGGTCCATCGCAGAGTTTTGCAATACTAATGACCACTGGTCAGAAAATCCACTAGCATCCGCTAACATCTGGCTTTTGTCTGCAGAGGGACTGGTTGCAATCAGCCTTCACTCCCGGGTCAAACGACTCTGCAGACGTGGGTTTTATCTGCTCTGATTGGCCCTGGTGGAACACGGTGAACGTGGTAACAGTGAGGAAGAGAGAACCTCAGATGTCGAACATGACAAAGAAAGAGGCAACCTCCTCTAATGGCGATGGGGACGGAGTCGAAAGCCTTTTAAAAAGTTTGACCCGTGTTTAAAACCCACGTACACCAGATATTTTAGGTGTAAAAGAGGTATTCATGAATGATTTGCCTTCATGTCACCCAAGTATGAAAATAAACGGTCATCCAGGTTATTCCTAGAATAGCACATCATCTAAACCAATCCGGTATAGACTTTTCCGAACGTGGATATCTTCTAACTTGCGCTTTAGAATATGTTCAGCTGAGATGTCTGAAATACGAACAATGAGCCGAAATACGATCATATATATTTGTATGCTCCTTTAATTATCTGCAGTTTGGTGCCACTGCTGTATTTGTCTTTACTTCTGATTTCAGTCACTGTTTGTTTTATAATCTAATCAAATCCGGCATCTTCTCGAAAGAACATCTGAACATCAGTGGGATAAACTGCTAATCTGGGAATGCAGATTACAAAATGGATAAAATATATTTGGGTATTTTACGCCCGCCCTCATCTGGGAAACGCACGCACACACTCGTCTCCTTGAGTTCGGGTTGCGTTCCGCTTTCATGCCCGACGCCACATCCGCGTCGGACACAAGAGCCGACTCCAAACACAGCTGCACCTCAGCTGGTACAGCAGCAACGCCGTGCATGTGCCGACATGAGCGCACATTCTCCGAGCACCGCCTATTGTAACTGGAGTCCCACTCTTTCCATTAGCACCTCTTCACACGTTTCCTGTCTCTGAAGTGCTCATCTGCAGCGGCACAGATTCACCGTGTCTCATCCTCGGATCAGGCCGGAGCTCGCGGCAGGTTCAGAGCCGTTCTCGGATTAAACCCTCAAAGCTTCATGTGGAAGAAAGTTTAAGTTTGAATGTACCAAGATTACCACCCCGTCTTTTTATCTTCACTTTGATGACAACTTGCCGTGAACACACCTGGAAGTGTAACACGTTTGAATTCTATTCCATTCAACAATGCTTTTACTACACATTAAAATTGTTGTAGCTACACTGTGTGATATATATTTGTCCATATTCCTAAACTGCGAAATACGTTTCAAAACAGACAGATGACTAAAAATGAAGTCCCTTTGTCCCCTTCAGTTTCAGTTTCAGGACTCGAGGTGTGTATCTCTCTTCCTGAGTTATGGAGCTACAGATGCAATAAACCTTAACAGGGTTCACGGTGAGGTCACAGGATGTGGACACGACGCACGTCTGCCCCTCGGGTCGTAAAGAACAGCTAATGGTCAAGGCTGTTTGAGAGTTTTAAATCACACATTTCTGTGTCACTGTCACTGGGAAAACCCCCTTGCCCTTTGCAGTTTAGTTACATTTTGGTCAAACGAGCAGCTCTTTAACGCGATGCGGGGAAATGAGGATCTTTAAATCTAGCACGAGTCGCTCGGCTTGATAAAGAGAACAAAAGACTGTAATGGACTGGTACCGCCGGCTCGCTGCTCCATCTTTAACAGGCTTCTTCCATCTTTTCACTCTTCCAGCCTCATTAGAGATCCATTGAAATGCTAAGTTAACTGTATTGCACTTTCCCCTTTGAAGGTGCTCTATAGTTTGTGCCCTATTGAACCTGTCTTTGTCTTTGCTCGCGGCATTGATGTGAAATCACTCGGGATTCTGCTTTTGCTCGAGGGAGCTGCTGCTTTGTCTCGTATGGACCCTCCCAACTTATACAGCTCCTCTAATGGGGGTTGCGGCCCTTTTTCACCGAAGGCGTTTTTTGTTTATTGTAAACGGAATTATTTTTTTTTTTCTCCGGGTACTTAAGTTCGCTAAAGGAATGCCATCAGTCTTTTTTTTTCTCCATTGTCTCCTTAAGAAAACAGGTTTGACCCTGACATCCTCTCATGTGTTTACAAAAAAATCCCACCCTGGTGTTTTATCAGAGCTGATGATTTCTCAGTCAGACGAGTAGCGCCCTGCCTCCACTTCCTGTTACTGTACAAGTCTCTACCTGTGAAACCGAAAGCCTTCCATCATTGTGACCTGCTACATCAGCCACGCCGTTGTTAAAACCCTCGCTGTTCACAGAGGGAGGTCGCCAAGTGGGATTTTTGCAGCGGCTCGGTGAAAAGTAAATACGGGGAAACAATGGCTTCCCCCTCACCTTTATTTAATCGCCTGTTTGTTGTTAGCTGTGCTCATCGGAGCCTAATTGGCCAATGAAGTCACAAATTAAAGGGTCTTGGGCTGGTGAGCGAGAGCTGATGTTTAATTGATTAACAACAGCAAAGAGTGAAAATAAATACCAGTCTCACTCCAGCTGCTGGGTTCTCACATCAACCTCTCCTGGATTCCTACACAATTTCAGTACATAAATAATAAATAAATAATACAACTTCACAGACTGATCTGAGCATTCACGTTTAAATGAAGTTACACCTGAAAGTTTGTTGTTGCATTACAGAAGGACTTAACGGTCTTGTAGCACCGGCCCAGGCAGGGCTAGCTAACGGTCGTCGGGTTAAACAGATCTCCTGGTAACTTTTGACCCCGTGACTCAGCACGTGGGGGGGGAAGCCACAGGTAAACTGCAAAATGTCAGCCCGCTGAGGGGCAGTGTGAAAATATGTGTCCTATCACTTCTGGTTGAGGGAAGAGCTCAGCTCTCACATCCTGAGGCTGCAGAGGCCCTCAGGAGAGACGGGAGCAGAGCTGCAGCGTCTGCTCTGTGTTATCATGTCAGCTGCCATCCCGCGAGACATAACAACTCTTTCTCTTGTTATACACACTTCTACACACTCGTGCGCACACGAACACACTTCTTGTTCTCAGAGGAATTTGCCCAGTCGCACCTTCCTCTCTTTCTCTCTCTCTGCTCATTTTACTTTTGATCAAACCCCTGAATCGGTGCCTATTATAGATAAACCAGTATTTAAGTCCCAGTTACTGTGGAGAACTAATTTCCACCCAGCGGTCCACCTCCGGCTGCAGGAACAGGGGAGGCGGTCTGGACGAGCGACCTGCTCCAGGATGAGATATCTTTAGAGTCCTCTGAAAGCAAAGTGCTTTGCGGTTAAGAGGGCGACAGCCGCCCATTGTTTTGGTGCGGCGGTGTGAAACGTTGGTCCCTTGCTGAGTCACCATCCTGTTGGGGAAATGAGACCTGGAATCATCGACAGGACCAGAGGACGGCACTTACCCCCGAGGCTGACGTTTACTCAGGCTTTCCTCTGCACCGTTCAGATGTCCTGCTCTTTATTTCACTAAAAAACACCCCCCCCACTGTGTTGTTTTTTGTTTTCCCAAACCCCCGTACCCCTATTTTAAAACAAATCTAATTTGTCCCATTTGAAAATCCCCACAATCTTTGGTCATATAAGATATATGTCCTTAGCACGCAGTAAAAGACATACAAGCGTTTAGCAACGGTTTTTATTTCCTGCCCGTTGAGATCGAGTGTCGTAACCGAGCAGCACAGATGATTTCGCAAGTTTTTATATGTTGGCAAGCGCTGGAATTTAAGATTAACGACCCCCCCCCCCCCCCACTGGACCTATTTATGCCACAGTATCAGCCAGTGTTGTTTTTATGTTTCTCTCCCAGCTTGAATGTGATTCTTGAATTTCCAGTGTGGAAGTGCTCGGTGTGAAATGTTTCCCGTGCAGGTTTGAAGATGCATGTTCCACGACCACGAGCCAAACTGTGTTGTAATGGAAATAAAAGTATTTTTATTTAAACACACTCACGCTCATTCACACGGCGTATAATGTATATTTTGACGAAAAGTAAATTGTGCTCACGACAAATCAAAGAGACTCTGACATGACCTCAGACTGTATAAATTAAATGGGAAAACATGAAAACGAAATAGTGACACAATAAAACTGCTTATTATGAATCAAATTATACAACACAGCATTTGATCTTAATGTTACACTGACCTGTTGCTAAGCTCGGCCCTTAGCCACTGAACTGAAAAGCAGTTTTGAGATGTTGTGGGTTTTTTAGAAAAGCAGAAAAGTGGCTCCCCAATTCAATTCTACGTAGGTTAAGTTTATACGGTTGATATTAAGCTAGTTTATCAGAATACCAGGCTAATGATAGTAGATTATGTTTGTGCATACAGAACATAACTTTGACCACAGCCCCATGCACACTGTCCATGTGTGCAGAGTAATTGGACCGTTCCTTCACTAGGACGAAGTTTCCCAGAGCACCACTCGACCTTTTGCGTTTTCCCTCCAGATCTCGATGAGTCTCTCAGCTGATGTGGTGTTTTCGTGACAGCCTCCACCTCATACATGTTTTCTGTTAAACAGGGTAGGCGGTGTAACAGCCGCCCGAGACAGGCACCTCTTTGAGACAGCTTGTAGGAATGAAAGTCAAGGCATTGATAAGAATGGAATGTGGACCCTGTTTGTGGCTGAATGCTTCTCCAGATAGAAATCACAGCGTCTCACTGCAAACGGCCTCATTTCCCAAATACACCTTTCTGGAAGCTGCTCCAGATTACCTGCAGGAAGACCAATTTCAGATGTTTATCTTCTGTTCACGAAGAGTTTTGCCAGATAAATACACAGACCTCTAAACCAGCATGCTGACTAAAGTAGCTCAGCATCCATCATGTGTCCGGAGGCGTGACAGTGCGCGAGACAGCCCGGTACCTGGCAGCCCTGTGGAAGCTGAAGGTCGGTTCTTGTAACAACCTCGGTAAGGCAAAGGGAATTTCTGTGGTTCTCTAGACTAAAGTGGTTGTATGTAATTTTCTCTCCACCCAAACCATCTGTTGATTTCCAGGGAGCGAGGAGTCGGCTGTTTGCGCTGTTCACGGTTTGATCGGACAGACGCGACTTCAACTCCCTCATCTATCGGGAGAAGTACTGTTTGGAAACTGGCATAATTCATCCCTCTGTACCCGTCACAATGCTGCCATAGCAAAGTTTGATCTCCCAGTCGAAGTACCCAGTTTCCAGTGAGAAGCTGGTGACCACCAACAGTGCTTTTAAAACACCACATCACTCAGGACCTAGTTGTGAGAGCGGCAGCTGTTAATGGCTGCAGATGTTTTCCGATGAAAGTGCAGCTGCTGTGATTTGATTGAATTTGACAACCAGAAGCCGATCTCCTTTTTGATCTCTTTTTTATAAAGGCGTGATATAGATGTATCGGTCGAGCTGATCCTAGCGGCCCTGGCTTCTTGGTCTCCCTCCAGACGGCACCTCCAGCCAAGTCAGGCAATTATTGCTTTTAAGAGGAGTAATTAAACCGTTCTTCCACTGAACTGAGAGCCTGTGTGATTTATGTGGACTGTGAGCACACAGAGAAGACTCGTTCAGCTGTGCCAGGATGAAGAGGCCCTGTCTTCCCCACCAGGCTCCACCTGCTGAGGCTCTATTATGACCCCGGCGTTGGGTACGGGGGGTGGAGATAAGGGGGGCGCACCGGGGCTAGAATCTGGCACAAACACGAGACTGCAGACTACAGTAAGATTCTCTGGCACAGACATCAGTCCTTGCCTGTGGGCACACGGGCCGCTTCTCTCCAGTCTGTTGTTTCATCAGGGCTTTCCCCGGGCAGGAGGAATAGAAAACAAGATTTGCGGGAGATAATAGAAGCACAATTTGTTTTTCAAAAACGGGGCGGGCCAGACAGACCGAGATTAGGGTCTGATCATCCCCCGGCTGCTGCGTCTCTGTGGGCCAGTCAGCATTATTCCTGCAGCTTAGAGGTGGAGCTTGTCTCTCTGGTATCATAAACCCACTCATTATGTGGGACTAGCGTAACCATCGTAAACAGTGTTGCCAGATGTACGATTCTTATCGCATTCGTACAATAATGTTGCCCTCTTTGCGATCAATAATGCACAATGTACGATCATTTGATTATTCTAGTTTTATCAGTTGTAATCTGGATATTAAAATATGTAAACATGTCTGTGTTTACGCTTCTCTCCTCACGGGACGTGTTTTTAGCCAATCGTGCTTGTGGTGATGAACGTGAGCTTAACAGTCCTTCCTGTCTCGTGTTTCAAAATAAGAGCCTTGTGCATTGAAAAGGATCGTGCCTGTACACTTCGGAATCTCGACACAGCTTCAAAACGTCGGCATTGAGCGTCCAATCCCTACTCTGGTCGCGTACGTTAATTTTCTAAAGCTTCTGGTATACGATACTTCAACATTTCCCATCTTGCAACACTGATTGTAAACATTTGAGCCCCCCCCCCCCATACTCTGAATATGCAGGTGAGCAGCTCTTTGTGCAGCTTCAGGATTCTGCGTATTGAGTCCGACAGTCGGTCGTGCGGCTGAAAACCAGCGTCACCACAGTCCCAAACAAACGGCCCGATCCCAAACACGCAGGTTCAGAACCGACACTGCACTTGTACATTTTTTCGAATGAGAAAAAACGAATTCACATTTCTTTGCACGGCCTCATTGAAGGTCTCCACTGGATCTGCTCTTCTCTGTGCTCAATGTAAAACATGTGAATTGAAGTTGGCACATAAAGTGGCTCTATAAAATGTGGTGGGAACAGATTTTTCCACTGGGTGGTGGAATAGAAAACACAAGCTTGTTCTGTTCCGTCCCGACAAAACACTCTAACAATCAAACAAAAGCAGTACCACCATACATTCTTCTTCAAACATGGTTATTATATTCCAAGGGGAGCGTTGGCTCGGCCCCTTAGGCAGGGACACTTGGAGCTGAGCTGAGGAAAGAGGTTTGAGAATCAGCGTATACCTCCAGGGTCACAAAAAACATTATTTAATTTAATTTAATTTATGTAAGAATGGTGATCGTGTTATTGCTCATTGGTGGAGACAGCTTCTTCTTCTTTTTTTTACTGTACAGAACTGTCAGCGAGGTCAGAAGGAGTGATGTCACCTCACTGGTGAAAGCGGAGTCTTGAATTATCCTCTTTTCTGTTCCTAACTCTTTCAGGGGTCGTGAACTGGCTTGTGCTGGCTTGTCCATTACCACAGCGATGAATCACCCCCAGCGCAGACGGCAGTTAGTTTCACTGCCTTCCCTCTTCTACCTGACGGGTTAACTCTGCTGATTAACCATCGGAGCTCGGTGTGTTTTCACACGGACACACCGGGGGCCCCTTCCCTATAATTAACTCTTATTATAGTAGGAAATGGATCCCTCACATCTGCTCCCAATGAATGGGCAGGTTAACCCGCCCGCTTTCTCAAATTATTGCATAAACTCCTGGCAAACAGATGTCGTTTGTAGGTGTGAGCCCAGCTTCAAATTAGGGCCTGTTGTTGAATTATGAGGACAGGTGAAAATTCGTCTGTCATCTGTCGGGAGGAAGATACTCCCAGACTTTGTTTATGGTAGTCAGATGTTGGCCCCTCGGGTTTGTGCGTTGGTACGAAGCCAAACGCATCCTCCCCGGTTCTTGTTTGACTTCCATGTTCATTAAAGGGAATTGTATGGAAACGTATGCAGCATGTGTTCAAAGCTGCTCAGAGAGAAATGACAAACATTCCTTGAGTCCACATGGTCTTGGTTACAATTGTAGACCAGTTAATTGCCCCCCCCCCCCCACACACACACCCCCACCCCACCCCATGTATAGAAACACGCGTTCCACCTGGAATGCAGACGAAACTTAACCTTTGGGATGTTCCACGATCACGTCTTACAGCACGATGAATTCAGATGCCTTTCACAGGGTATAACAAACAATTCAACAACACAATATATCCGTTAATATAATGACATACCATAAATTAACTGGTATAAGGGCAATTGACTCACCCTTTTTTCAGGTCAGCTGCTGACTTTTATATCCGGCTCCTGGCGAACAGTAATGGGATCTTTTTCTACAAAGCACAGGATCGTTAAAAAGCTCCTGCGTCCAGGGTGAACGTCTCCAATGAACGGCCTCGATAAGGGTTTGTGGTTCCAATTAGCAACACAATGCAGGGATTATTACTCATTAGTTCAGACACAAGCGTACAAGAATATTATGGGGGTAATTCTATTTCACCCAGAAATGAGTTTAATGGCACACATGGGTGTTATAATCTTTTTGAATTAACAGATAACAGTTTTCTAAGCAGCAGAATATGTGGACGCAGTGTCTCTGCTACACATGCAGACTCGTGTTAGATATTAACACAACAAAATTCATGATTAAAAAACAATGTGAAACTTTGTTATGTTGTTATTTGTAGAAATTTGGTTCATTTAGCAAGTTCAGAGTTAATTTAACGTATTTGTCTCATTGGCTCAAGTTCTTTCACCGCCCTCAAATAATTGCTCTTTTGTGGATTAAGATGTTTTAAATCCAATAATGTCATAAAGCAGCTGTTTATACCGTTAATCCACACTCGTATAACCGACCGTGAAGTAACATTATGCCGATGAACACTGAAATCACAGTAAGTCATTGTGACGCAGTTGGTTCTTTGTCTGTTTACACTGCGGTCGATGCTGTGTTTGCTTTCAGGTATTGTTCTCCTCCGAACATGCAGGCAGTTTATTTTCGGGACTATCTCGCGGAGGAAGGGTTTGTGAAGTGAAGGAAGTGTTTAATTTAGCTTAGGGATTTTATCTGGCTCTCACAGCGTACGATCCAGCAGGCGTGGTCCTGTCTGGGGGAATTCCTTCTCCTAAGTGAATGTGGAGTAGCTCCAAACCGAAACGCTCCTTCTGGCGCGTTTACTTTCCTGATTTTACGCCGTTTTCCGACCTGTTTTTAATCGTCAGATCTGACTCGATGCCTTTTGCGGTGCGCGCGATCCAAAGTCAAACCAGATGTGCTTCGAGGTTTTGATAGTCGGTGACTCATTTTTACGAGTCTGTTTGTTTCTCCGAGGGGATAATTCACCTCCTTCAGTCAACCTGTGAATCATTACAATTTGAGCAAAATCACAACCTGCTATTCAATCCATGTGATAGACCTGCTGAACGATCCCTGCAGGGGAACAGTCTAGACAGGAAGAGTCACCGTCTGGGTGGGTCAATGTACAGGAGAGTTATCCTGCTGATACAGTCGAGCTTTAATGACTCACACTGAAATATTTGATCTAAGATTAAACGGGAGAGAACAAACGAGATGGGAATACAAATCATTAAAAGCAGGAGAATAACAATTCCATCAGAAATACAGTGATAAAGGTGTAAAATAAAATAAAAAGACATTTCCGCATTGGCTGCATGAGATACTGCTCCAGACATCAGGCCCTTTAAGGGGGAGAGGTCTCAAGTGGCTCTTGTAAAGCCCCTTGTTGACCTTGGACACAAGTAATGACGGGACTTCTGTTTATCTCCCATCCAACAGCCTTTCCCCCCCCCCCCCCCGACCCTCATTCATAACCATATCTTCATCCTGCACGCTCTCTCTCTGTTTGCTTATCCAAAGTCTGCTCTGAGACCCGACTTGGGTTTGGGCCGACTTGGAATTTGCATCCTTGTTTCTAAAGTTGGAGACATCGCAACGGCCACAATTAAGTTCATGTGCGAGCGCTCAACTGTTCAAACAACAGCTGCCAGAACGTGTGTTCAAAACTTAAGTGATTAAGCCAAAGGAACGACTTCTGCTTCTGCTCCACCGAGTAAGAAGGGGGAATTTATTCATGAGCTTATGAAGATATAGAAACCGTTAAATACAGAAAATGAAACTTGAACCCGATGTTACCTCGAGTCACACAGGTAAACTAATCCTATTTATCGGGTCGGGCTTCTCTGACGAGCCAAAACTAAAGCGCTTTTACGCCGAGTGAAATCCAACCTGCACATCACTTGAATTCCCAAGATCCTTCCTCCTTCAACCAACCTCCAGGAGATAATCCGCTTCTTTGCAAGTGTCCTGCCCCTTGATCCTTTGTCAAGGGGTGACAGAGGGCGCTGGATCAGAGGCGAAGGGAGACGATGAGAGCCAATCAGAATTAAGACAAAGTGGGTACCTGATCCCCTCTCACATACCGAGCCTCGTAATTGGCTTCAGGAATGTTCACCTTTCTGTGCTTTAGTTATCGTTAGGAGGAGAAAAGCTCGCTGGCTTTTTTTGGGAGGTTGGCGAAGATTTGCCTTGATCCTCGGATTGGGGGGGGGGGAATAAACGACTTCCTTTCAGCGAGCGTAGATTACAACCTGCAGGAAAGTCCCGTGTTATAACTGAAGCCTAAGGTCACATCCCTGCTAACCAGAGAGTGGGCGGGTTTGCTTTGGAAACATTCTTGTCCATGTTGGGTCAGTGAAATTCACTCCCTCGTGGACAAACAGTGTGGGTCATATCTTCTAGCTGAATCCCATTCTCACAGGCTGTGAGGAGCAGGTTTTCTTACTTCACGTTGGAACTGCTCTCCAGATGTGCAGTGCAGATGTGGGTGTGCCGGCGTGCTGAGCAGCAGTTGGCTGCGCCTGCCACCACTCAGAGCGTTTTTCTGAAACATCGCTTTCTTCACTGTTTATTGGTTCTGGTCCAGGCTTAACCTCAAACGGGGACGCGAGGGGCCGGCCGGGCCTCGGCAGCAGACGGCCTACTGTACTGAGCCTCCGAGGAGAGACCTGGAAAATGGACGTGTCGAGTTTCACATTGGAAAGAGCCTCATTCAAAGGAATCTTTGAATGGCAACCATTTAACTCGTTTTTTACCATAATCCGAATAGTTAGAAGCTCTGAGAAACAGATTCTTACGTGTCTCATATTGCAGGCTATACGTTTCTCTGGTCTTGTTCAAGCTGATGCTGGAGATATGTCCTCACTGGACCTGGTTCACCCCCTGTTCTGCGTGTGGCACCTCTCTGGCTGCAGGGCCTCTGGAGGAGGGTGTAATGACACCTGCAGCTACACTGCTCCCCGATATTTTTATCTCCAGGGAATTCCACCTCTGTTCTCGTAGATCTCCTGCTTGTTAGCGTGGGACTTTGACACAGATTTCGTTCAATCTTTTGCGGACATGCTTCGTTAAATCCCTGCTGGATCAAGTTAGTACACACGCAAGCTTCCATATTAGAGATGGGAGCAGAGTTTAGTATCACGGATGACCTAAGACGGCAGCAGCTGCAGCGAACGTGCTTCTGGAACAGAATTCATTAGTCCTCCCAACAGACCCAGTCCGTGTTCTCATCCCAGTTTAAATCCAAATAAGCAAGTGCAGCTGACTTGGAAAATATGCTGGCATTTGAAGCAAAAATGGCAATTCAGAGGCTTTGTATTTGTCAGTGTGAAACTGGTTAATGGTTCTGAGGGTTTTCATTATGGTCCTATTTATGATTCCCCCCCAATAACTGGGACCACTTCTAATGAGGCCTCAGTGTGTGTTGCATATAAAAGGATTTCATCTTCAAGAGAAAGATGAGCCAGTACACCGGGGGAACGCTAAGTCGAGGCACAGATGTTCCACCTATAAGATGTCACTCTTGCAGTTCTGGAGGAGTATTAAAGGATATGAGATATTTCCCGGCGCTGCATGGTCCACTGTAGGGGCCCATTGATGTGGACATTAAACAGAACAGACTCCTTTGTTGGGCTCAGGCCCCGATTGAGTGATTTTTCATGTGTACAATCAGAAAGTAGGAGCATCCTTCCAAGCATTATTAGAAAATAAATCCCACAGCAGCAGTTTTATGCTTGAAGACAAATAGAAGTCCATCACCCTTTTTCATGTGGTTGTATCAGATGATCCTCCAGTGGAAAGAACCCATTGTCAGTGGGTTTGTGTCGTGTAAATGTGTCTCAGGTTTCATTCCTTCCCCATTGACTAAGTGCACCTAGGCCACAATACTCCCATAGATACTTTCTTTAATCTGGGTATTTGAGATCGTTAAAGAGAGAACGCTTTTCATGCTTTTCTGTGTGGGCTGTGATGAAAGTTGACCTTTTCCTGTTGCCCGTGGATATTCTTCTGAGGCGAGATCTGATTTCCTCTACCCTGCACATCTCGTGTACACTCCCACTTTTGACTTTCCCATGGTGCGCAGGTTAGCACAAAACAGCTGTCAGGTAATTTCCAGGGGGGGGGGGGGGGGGCTTGAAAGACGAGGATAACCCCTGAATACCTCCTCTCCTTTCTCTCTTTGATGATTCAGTCAACAGGAGACTGCAGTGTCTTGTCTGCCGCTCGGTGCGGAACATCTGTAGAGGAGCAGAGCCATCTTTCCCGCCGCAGCCCCACTTAGGTTTATGTTAATGGGACAAACAGCTGAGAAACAATATCACATCACGTTCTGTGGACTTAATTCTTGGCCGAGCGAACAGAGCATCGCTGAAAAACGTTGTGGGAAGAAAGGAGAAAGTCTTTGATGTGCAGATGGCGCCCAACGAAGAGTCCTGCTCGGCGAACAGCAGGTTTTGTTGTGATGTCAGAAGCTCAAAGTGCATCTTGGGTTACCGAACAAAGAGCGTTCAAACCCCAGGGTTGGAGACACTCAACATGTTGGAACCGCTTTCTCCTCCAGAAGCTTCACAATGCCCCCCCCTCCCCCCCCCCGCCAAACCTCAGTTAATTTGTGAGATCGCCATCCCAAATAGCGTGACCTTGGGAACTGGCGGAAAGTGGCTTTACCAACATGACATTTCTTTGCTCCAGCCAGTCCTGACCAAACGGCCGGTTGTCACGAAGTCAAATCCGCATTGGGCAATCTGTTACTGCAGCGATGCAGAGCCTGCGTTCCCGCAGCCCAGTGGAAAGCCTTACGCACGGCACGCTGCTACTCCCAATGTCCAGTTTGTTCCATAAACAGTTGCATAAGCTGCATACTTAGAGAGATTTTGTCTACTTAGCCCACTTTTCCCACACAGTGTAATGATGAACTAATCGACAATGATACAGGGGGGGGGAAGGAGTCGACAGAATGAGCTGGTTCTGGCCGGTGATTATGTGGGACTCCGCGAGTGTGGCCAAGTCAACAGGTGGCGTCCGATTAGTTGGTCCTGAGGCGAGAGAAGAAGAGACAACGGTAAATTGAACTCTGGTGCTGCCGTCACTGAGGGGAAACCATCGGAGCCATCAGACAGCTGCTGCCGCTTCCTCCCTGAAGCCGGCGCGGTCGACAAACCTTTACGCCCACTGAGCCGAATCTAAAATAAAATCACATTTCACACACATTTAATCTTAAATTGCCAAGAGGGACGATTATATCTACTTTGGTTCTGCCTAAAATATCTCAATAATTGGCAAAAGGACAGACGTTAAATTTTAAACAGACATTCCCTGATACCAGGGGCACGGATCCTGCTCAACGTAGGTGTGTGTTGGTTCATAGGTTGAATTATTTAACAACTGTTGGATGAATTACCACTTGGTACATTCACGGTTCCCAAAGGTTGATTGTCTCAACCTCTACTGGATGGATTAACATTAACATTTTAGACTTCAGACATCAGAATGAATTGCAATAACTCTGGTGATCCCTTAAGGTTTAAACAACCACTGCCACCATTATTTTTGGTTTATGATGAAAGATCTGTCCACCTGTCTCACGTCATATTTCGTGGTAATTGACTAAAGTTAGCTGTTTACATAGTTCATCATATAAAAAACTATGATGAACTATTGAGCTCCAGAGACCCACAGTTCCTGTTCATCAGTTTCCTGCAGCCGGAGCTCAAGTCGGGCTTCGTCCTGGTTGCTGCTTTATTGCAGCGCGAGCTTAATGTTGGGATACCTACGACCCCCGGTCCCTTCCAGTTCCCCCAGTGGGAAGGAAAGCAGACATCTTGAATGACACATCCGTGCTTTCAGAGGGACTTTCTGTTATTAATAAACAGGCCGGGGGCTGGACGAGCCGGAGCTGCTCTTCCCCTCCGGGCCGCGACCAGCCCCAGCTCCTCGCCTGTCAGCTGTCGTCTGGGGGAACTGGAGCTGGGCCCTCGGTCCCCTCCACCCTCCGGGTCACTCTCTCCCAAATGTTACCGGAAACACACACTATTTATAGACCCTGTGAATTACTCTCAATGTTTATGTTTGATGTGACACGTAGTTCAGGTGAGATAGGATATGATCATATTTTTCCACTTCCACGCTATTTTTAAATCACTCTGCTTCTTTTGTGTTTGTATATAAGCTGGTAAACATTGGAGCTCAGCCTTGTCTTATTCTTTAGAGTATAAACATTCACTGGAATACTTTTCTCACAGTAAGAGTCACGGTAGTTTTAAGAGCTAAACCTCAGATCCAATAAATCCCCACAAACCACGGAGCCCCGTTAAAACACAATAGGTGCAGTGGGCTGAAATGTGCTTCCAGTGTTTTTGCGTATGCATCCGTCCATGTGTGTGTGTGTGTGTGTAAATATCTTAATACCTGCATGTGTGAATAAAGGTCGTGTGAATAAAGGTTTTGACAGTGGAGGGGCTCAAAGTTCCACCACTGGACGAACTGCTGGTCCCAGTTCCAGGTGGTCTCTTGACGCAGGGTCCTGCTGGGGCCCCTGTTGGGGTGATAATTGAAAAGACGGGGCTTCTGAGGGTGTCAGCTGGGCCTTCACGCCACTGGATGTTTGGGTGGAATGTGTTCACACTCAATTATCCCACCCACAGTGAAAATGAAGTACAGTCCAGCTTTTAAAGACACTCTCTGCTAGCCTGAAGACATTTTTCTTTTGGAAACTTTAAAACTAAAATCACAAAGGAAACATAACTAAAGAGACTTGCTCTGCTTTGCTGTGCTGCTCTTTGTACGCACACCCATCAGAGAGCATTCTGGTCAGCGTGTCGGGTTTCACACCGCGCTCACGATCTCTGCTCCCTGTCTGGTCGCGGTGTCGCCAGGCTGCGACCTTTGGCCTATAATATATCATGACGACTCACTCCCCCCCCCCACTTTGCAAATTGTTCTATTTGGATCCCATTCGGAAATGTAACATCCAACTGCAAAGCTCAGAGATGTACGTTAACGAGTCCCTGTGGTTTTTTTTCTTTATTTGGTGCATCAGTCAGTTGTGGAGAAATGTGTGCTGACGATTTCAGATTCGCTATAATTGGTTTGTGCAGCAAATACTCCCCGTTTGGTTCAGTACCGCTGGCCAAAGTCAACCCAGGTCTGTTGTTAAGTAGGTGTGGCCGTAAGGTTTTGCAAGTGCGTACAAGTGTAAGCGTGTATACATGGTGAGGATTTATTCGCTCACCCGCCTTTAACTTTGATCTCGGTGAAACAAGAAAGAGAAAACAGACAAATTACTTTTTAAACTTTAACTGCAGCTCTTCAAACATCCTTTTTTGTCCTGTGTTGCTGCAACATGTTCTCAAGTTCCTACAGGCCGGGTGCTCGTTTTGTAATGCCTCCCTGCACAGCGAGATGATCGTGTAAAAGGAGAGGAGTCAGGGAGTTTGTGTGGCCGACGCTGACGAGCCGGAGACAGCTCGCTCGCCACAGAGGAGATGGAGCAGATAGGAGAACACAAAAGACACTCTTATGTGTTTTTTTTGTTGAATTTGTTGGGTTATATCAAGGTGTAGTGGGTTTGATTTCCATGCATATGATGAACTCCAGTGATTCGTACACATTAGAGCAGGGGTGGGCAAACTTTTTGACTCGCGGGCCACAATGGGTTCTAAAATTTGACAGAGGGGCCGGGCCAGGAACAGATGGATGGAGTGTTTGTGTGAACTAACATAAATGACATGTCAAAATCATTACTTGAAAGGATTTGGCCTTTAACAGGTAGCAAAGCATTTATTTGCAAGGCAATTCAGTGTTTCCCCTAGGTTTACAGCTTTGGGGGGGCGGGGCGGTGGCTCACCTGTGTGCGCGCGCGCACGTGTCAGTGTGTGTGTGCGCGCGCGCACGTGTCAGTGTGTGTGCGCGCGCGCACGTGTCAGTGTGTGTGCGCGCGCGCGCACGTGTCAGCGTGTGTGTGCGCGCATCGGGATGGAACTCCGCCGTGCGCGATACAGAGAGCAGAGGAGAAATCTAAACGCGCGACCATGTAGAGCAGGGGTGCCCTGCCACACTTAGGCTTGTGAGCTACTCTTGAAATGACCAGCTCAACAAGATCTACCGGCCGAATAATGTTGGTATCCGCCGCCGCCACGCCCCCCCGCCCTGTACAAGAATTTACTGGTAGATCGCGATCGTATTGGGCACCCCTGATGCAGAGACAGAAATGACATGAGGAAATGGGGGCATTACAGGAGAAAGGTAAAATTTAATTTAATAATAATAATATTTGGACAAGTTTGGTGGGCCGGATTAAAAAGCCCAACGGGCCGTATACGGCCCGGGGGCCGTACTTTGCCCATGTCTGCATTAGAGTCTGTTACCGGGACGTGTGGTGAACTGCTGCAAATGTGAAAGGAAATGAATGAACGCCTTGTGTGGCTGCAGAGGGAGCATTCAGATGATGTCATCCGAGGCCGGGGCTGAAGGCTACAAGTTTTGAAAATGAAAAAAAAATAAAACAGATCCGTGGGTGTAGAGTTGGAAAGAAGTGAGATTACCAGACGTCTGTCGCCACCTGTTTTCACGAGGAAGAGGAGATTTATGGATCTGCTGTGTTGATTTGTGCTATTTTTACAAACCTCTGTCATGAAGCTGACTGTGATTTATTCTGCTTTGCCAAATTGGCATCTCTCTTTAATACGGTGTCCTCAGCCCATTGCACTCGGCTGCATCACCTCGCAGCAGCACATGCATCTGAAAAGTCGTCACGATTGCTGAGAGAGTGCGAGCTCCGCTGCCTGTTTCCACTGGGAGACTGGGCTTACTGTAAAATGTATGGCATGGCTGTTGTGTGGGAGAGAGAATAAATGACCCGGGGGAAGATGGCTAGGCAGGCACTCCAAGCATTTGTTCAAAAATGCGGATTTATCCTTCACTTCTTACTCCCTGGCCTCTTTCCCTCCTCTACAGCAAGTCCTTTTTTTTTTTTTTCTGAGAAGAATCCAGTGTGTTTGCTGCACCCACAGCATTAGTCATGGAACACTTTGAGGAGACAATCTGTGCACGTTGTCAAAGACTGTTTGTCTTTTGAATGAAGTGCCTCCTTCCACTTCCTGCCGGCCCAATCACCTTGGATTAAACCCTGTGGAGATGTCAGGGAGCTGCGGAGAGCAGGAGGGCTTCACTCGTCGGGCTCTTTATGCAGCGGGGGGCCCAGGCAGAGGGGTCGTGGTGTCAGAAGTGGCAGTTTGTCAGTTACCCACCACTCCAAGCGAGGGTTAAGCACAAGGAAAACTCTGTCCCTGTCATTCACAGCCATCCCCAGAGCCCCCCTGTTGTGATAACTTTGTTGTGGAAAATTCTGGGACGTCTGCATCTCTCGCACCTGCAAGTGCGTGGACAAGGATCAGTTCTCCTCGGCTTGACGTCCTCCCTCCTTCTCTTTTATCACCCTTTCACTAAACAAGGCCAAGAATGCCACAAAAATACCCCCCCCCCCCCCCCCCCCCCCCCCCGCCCCATGTGAAGATCACCATGTTTGTGTAAAACATGTTGTGGTATCAGTTTCTTTGGTTTTATTCTCTGAAAAAAGCCGGGGCACTGCAGGTAGTTTTAAATACCGTACATCTTTCTCCTCATGTGAGGCTTTGGGGATCGTAATCTCTGTGTGTACGTGCGCAACCATCATTTATTTTTACATTGTCAAGGTGCTGTCATGGACCTGATTTAATGCAAACGTGTTATTACTCCTGCACCTACTCCACAGATAGCAGTGAGTGAAGCGAAGGGAGTGCAGGGGTTCGGCAGCTCAGGCGTCACTGGTGCCTGGCAGCGCTTGGCGGCCTCCTTCCTTTCAGCCTGCTCCACCTAAAGAGAAGAGTATGTGTCAAGCTTCCATCCCCTTGATGCTCTCTGCAGTTTACATTCCATTCCTGTTTAGCGCAGGCGGCTGCTTCACGTTTAAGCAGATATTGTCCGTCTGAAAGAGGGAGAGCAGCAAAGCGAGGTGGAGGGATGGAAGGTCAAGGAGGTTGGGGAATTCATCTTGTGAAGGTTTTTCTGGCGATGCCTGTCCACTGCCAGCACAAAAGGTCACGACTTGCTATCTGAATCAATTGATTGCTACGAGCAACGCGGTGCGCTGCCTTTTCATCTTTCTATGTTTGCCTATCACACGCTCCGGTGGAGACGAATGCAGACAGGTTGCGGGAGCTCAGGAGATGCTTTAAATGCTAAACCTCTGCAGCCGCTATCAGGAAATGGTGTCACATATTTTCATGAGCGAGCGTCACTCCTGTGAGACTCATGTCTAGAATGAGCGGGGTCCAGTTCCTCCGTGTCTGCACAACACAGCGGCTCTGCCTTTCAGATGCGTTTCACAGATTGTCCTGCAGCTGCATCTGTGGGCTTATTAGCAGAGTGGGCGAATCAAGTCCCTCTGCAGGATTCTTCTCACGCTGCCTCTGACAGGCTCTGGCTGTTAAAGAGATGTAACCGGGACGAGAAACCCAGAGTGTGGGCGTGTGTTTGCATGTGCCACCACATGTCAGTGCATCTGTGTGCACTCAAATGTTATCTACTAAAGAGAGTAGCATTGATTTTGGATGTTTTAAGACTTCTAAAAGCACAATATAGTCCTTAAATTCAAGTAATCATCACATACAACTTTGGTCATTTTTTTATTTCTAGCTAGTTTGATCAACTTTTGCCATTCATGTGGAAATGTAGTTGCAAGAAGCACACATTTGGAAAAGCCCATTTCTGTGATGCATTGCAGAAAAACCCCAACATTTGAAATTCGGATCCCTCGAGATTCTCCAACTCCTCAGAAAAGTTGTCAGTGGAACAGCCAGAAACTTCAAAAACTCCCAGTGTCTTGCATATCCCCCACAAAGCCTGTGCATGCTCACTGCTTCTCCTCTGGGTTTAATTTCCTGACAGTTACTTGTCTGTGAAGGCTATCCAGTAGCTGGATTTACAATTTCTGATGCCAGAGCTTGAAGGATACGTGTGGCAATGACCTCACCGTGATGTTTGGTAATATTTCTGCCGAGGTGCATGTCAGGTTATGGTGCGTTGTGCAGTGTAGGGGATGCAGCTACACCGTACCCACAACGGTTATTCAATGCATAGGTGTATATTGACGTTAAGACTCTTCAGACCTGGTGCCAGTAATAACCAACTCAAAATCAATGTGGCAAAGACAAAAGATTTAATTATCTGTGCTGAGCAGAACCAGTAGCCTCGGTGTTGGTCAGCTAATTTTAGAAGTTGGAAACTCAACGTTCCAGGAAACTCAAAAGTAGACGAGGAAAGAGGCTGGTTGCTAGAGGATTGCTTCTTCTAACAAATCGGTGTGAAACATGTTTGAACTGGTCTAAAAAAAACAAAACAACTCCACATACAGTAATTACCAAGCAAGCATTAGTGAAGGAGTGGGGTTTATAGAGAAAACCACATTAGCCCCGGCAGCATTATCGCAGTATCAAAGTTAAAGATACTAAATCCCATAATATACCGTTAAACTTTATCCCAGTGAGTCAGATGAAAAAAAAAGCATGAGACATTTGTTCTTGTGGCCTGGGGGGGGGGGGGGGGGGGGGGGGGGGAATCTAGAAGGTCTCGTCCATGTTGAGGATCCAGCATTTGTTTTGGGACTCGACCACAGCTCACGCTCGTACCGTCCTGAAAGGATATTGGCTCGGTTATTCCCAATCCGACCCAATCTTCTCTTCCCAGAATTCTCTGCTCCCGTCCTGTGGCTTTTCGACTGTTCATGGACCAAACTGCGGTGATTTTCCCCTCGGTCCCTCCAAACAGCAGCTGGGGCAGATTGAAGGCCCGTGGTCAGGCTTCTGTAAAGCGTCACCTGTTCCTCATTATCTATGGATTCTCTGGTTCCCTTGTTGTGGAGCCACCGCGTCTTCGTCTCACAGGGCAAACATTGTGCATTGTAGTCGGAGTAACTCATAAGCAAACAAGGGAATTCCTCCTGACTGGAATGTGTGCGCTCGTGTGTGTCTTTGTTACATGTGTGTGTAAGATACGCGTGTGTATGTGCTTGCCTGCTCTCTTCAAGCGTACATATACCTGGCAGCCATATGTCCAGCTGGAAATTGCAACCAGTTACTAGAGCGAGGAGCTCCCGAGGCCGGTGTCCTCTGGGTGGGGCGGAGTTCAAAGAAACACAAAGTGGGTCGGGACCTTTTATCTGGAGGGAGAGATAAGTTTCTGCAGACATGTCTCAACTCTGAGACTGAGGGGGGGGGGGGAGGTCACGCCGGCTTCTTGAGCTGGAACGCGGGAGGATAGTGAGAAAGTGAATTACGTGAAGTTCCCGACTCTCCCTGAGATGAGGTCGGTTTGACATCGTAAATCAAGCGCATCCGGCCGTGGTGAAGATCAGGTGCAAATACTCGGACAGCAAATGTTGTTTTTGTTTGGGGAGGTTTTTGCCGAGATGGCATCCAGCGCGGCCAGATGATAGCACATCCCAAGGGAGTGGGAAGCAGGAGATGATCCCACCGACGGTTGGCTGGTCGGCACGGCTGAAAGGAATCTGGTTAGTCAGCAGTTTCCCTTTGAAAATGTCCCGGGATTGTTGTTGTAAGGGTGTTCGGTCAGGGGCGAGAGGATTTGGGGGGGGATAGATCGAGTTATTTATTAGCCGGAGCCACTTAAATGGGAAAACTACCATGACAGAGCTCGGTGGAAATAGGAACTGGCGGGCCGTGCCAACTGGAAATGCCAGGGGTGGCATCCAGCCAGAGTCGTAACTCAACTTATAGCTTGAGTCCGGACGGTCTGGTGTTGAGATGGTGAGAGCAGAGATAATGAAACCCCCAGTGGGCTCCACTTGGGCGACACAGGGAACCTTATCAAGATGATCAGATAGGACAGTGGCTCAGCTTCGACCTAGAGACAAACAACCATTTAAAGACAAACCTGAACTCTACACACATCTCTCTGTAATACTTGCAACGTTTCTCTAGGGATATCAACGCCTACGGGTGTAATAGCTGTGTTAAAGACTTCATTCGGAAACTGTTGGGCAACGAGTGCAAATCTGAAGCTACATCCACACTGCTATGTTTCAGTTTTATAACATCGCTGTTTAAAATTAGAAGTTTGAAAACTCTTGAGCTGCATTGTCTCATGGACGGGCAAAAACTGGGATGCTTGTAAATCACGACACGGGGAAGGAGATCGTTTTGGTTTTTAAATGAATGAAAGAACACATTAGTATGAAGGCAGCCTGAGCATCCAGTCACTTGACAGTTTTCAAACCTTGGTGGTCCAGACACGTTCAGGCATCAAGGTGTGATTCCCAGGGACCTGAAGCCCCCCCCCCCCCCATTGTTCCATTCATACAACGAGCTGAATGACACGGGAGATCACAGTCAAGTGCACAACCTGCACTTTGAGAGGCGGCATTTATCTCACGGGTTTTACTGCTGCAGGTGACATAATGTTTCCATGATAGACTCCTTCCCTTGACTGAGGAGCTGTCGTGAACAAGCAGTTGTGGTATGCTGGATTGTTGTCGTTGTCTTTACCTCAAGGGTGGGTGGGTTGGTGTTGAGGGGGGGGGGGGGGGGGGGGGGGGCGTTTAAAGTGTACTTAAAGAGATTTGTGTCATTCTGATCTGAACGCAGCTGCTTTCCCTGGATTTCAGAGATTTGCTTGGTGTTTGTTTTGTGTGTGTGTGTGTGTGTGTGTGTGTGTGTGTGTGTGTGTGAATATCTGTTGCCAACTTCCTCCATTTAACTTATAAAACTCAACGACAAATCGTGCTGTGAAAAAGCTTTTTGAGCCCTAAATGCAAACTGTGGAGTCGCCCGTCAAGAGATAACAAATGTAAACACATCACAATGCCCCGTTTCCCGTCTCGGCTTTTGTTTCCCCCTCCGCCCTTCCAGCGTCCATGTATAGCACTGGGTGTGACCTTTCCCTGTGGAGACTTCAACCCCTGTAAATCTGTGTGTCTGCTGCAGGTGACTCAGGCCTCCAAGGTGTGGGGAGAGGTCCCTCTGCCAGAGGACCTGGAGGCGAAGAAGGACGTCCAGGCGTCTCCGAGCTTACTGGACGACGACGAGGACTTTGCTGCCGATGAAGCTTCGGGAGGTGGGTGCGAGAGAGGATGTGTTACCGCAAACCACAGCAACAGCTGCCCTCAATTCATGGGAACTGTCTTTTTTTATTTTTCAGAACGCATTCCTCAGATTGTTAACTCATCCCAAAACTGACACCAGGGGAATGTTACTGATTTTGATGATTTCATCCATATGAACGCTAACTTCTCTCTCTCTCTCTCTCTCTCTCTCTCTCTCTCTCTCTCTCTCTCTCTCTCTCTCTCTCTCTCTCTCTCTCTCTCTCTCTCTCTCTCTCTCTCTCTCTCTCTCTCCAAAGATCTGCCCAGTGGAGAGGATGACGGAAGCACACCGTGGCCTCCAGAGAGCACAAGTAAGCAACCGGCAGATCTAACGAATGTACCAGTTCTCTGTGACAGATTTTATTTATGTGCGGAAGATCTCATTCAGGCCCCGTGAAGTTCCCCCATGTGTGACTCGACTGGATGTATGCAGCTGTGTGTGTGTGTGTGTGTGTGTGTGTGTGTGTGTGTGTGTGTGTGTGTGTGTGTGTGTGTGTCTGTGTGCGTCTGTGCCTGAATGATGATGCCTCTTCGCATCCTGCTCCACCCTCTCCTCACGCCTCCATCGTCATAGGAGTCATAACACGGAGCGCTCGGCGTTTTTTCTTCCAGACATAAACATCTCCCCTCCTCTTTCATCCTTTAAGCCGGTGGCAGATATGACAGGACCATAAGATACATGAAAGCGCGACGAACAATAGAAGCTGCAGCCGAGCGCCTCTGTTTTGCATTCCTTTCACAACTGCCCTTTTCCCAACCCCCCTTATTTTTTCATGTGGACCTGATAAGTATTTATACGCAGGGACCCCCACTATATCACATCGCAGCGTCGATGCGGAGAGTAGATAACGTATTAAACGTTGCATCGGGGATCGGACTCTTTAATCATGCCTGTGGTTCGCTGCCGCTGCCGCTGCTCGTTACGCTTCTGTTCTCGGTGCATTTTTCCTGTTTTTGCCGTCTTTAGATTTCACAGCGTAGAAACAACACAAGTTTAAGATAGTTCACTTTTTCACTGATATCTGCTTGACCTCGGACGCCAAGGTTGAGGCCTTCAAATATCAACTGGAAATACTGGATTTAGACCCTCAGATATCACTGCATCTATGTGTGACTCACAACAAAGCTCTTCTTCTGTACAGTTTTAGTTTTATTCATTTCCCCAGCGTACACATCAGCACATATGAGATCATTTCCATCCTTATTAAAGGAAACAGCCTTCAGCCTCTATAGTTGGTCCTCGATGTCAGATGAGGCACTTGACAGGTTTGCGGAGCTTATTACATCATGGCTCAGGCATATGGCATGTGCCTTGCTCACAGAAATAGCTGTGGGGCAACTCTAAATTTGGGATAGCACCAAGAGGAGACTGAAACAAAGCTGATATTAAAGTGTTTACGCATTTGACTGAAGGTGGTTGTGATAAATCACGTCAGAAAGGTAATAATTCCAGGTGGAAAATGGAACGTATATGTAAGAAAGTGGCTTCTTCTCATTCACATCATCAGAGTATGCTCTGCAGATACAAATGTGCAGAAAGAAAATGAAAATTACAGAATGCAAAGCTAGATATTGCACAGGATATGAAAATATAGTCTCTTAACATGCTCACATTCTGTGGTTTGACATCCGCCTGCAAACAATCCCCATTACTTTGCTTTATTGCCTCTGTTTCCATTAAACTTCCCATGTTTTGTAAACGTATAAAGGTCAGTGTGGTTTTAATGTGGTGATTAAAGAGGAGGCTGAGTTTATTATGTACTTTCATTAATATGTTATCTTATCTGGAAGGCGGCTAGACTTCCCCGTGTGAACGTGGAGCTTTGACTGGAGGAGACGGGGGATTTCCATATATAGATCTGAGCATGACAGCGATGGGAAGGAAATTTGGTTTCCTGTGTTGAATGCTGAATACTTTTCCTGAGTGTCTCTGTCCTGTTAGTTGTCCAGACTGTTCTCTGCCTTCCTTCCCCCCCCCCATAAAGCTGCCGACTGAGGTGCCACAGTGGCCTCCATTAGTCCTGGTTTCCTGTTGTGGTACCATTTGCCGAAGGGTGAGGAATTCCCCATTTCCTTCTGTCTCAGCCTCACGCACTGATGATGGTGCGAAAAAGGAAAACATCTGGAGTCACAACTGTTTTTCAGATTAGTGCTAGTTCAACCTCTTTTGTTCCATTGTTGTTCTTAGCCCCTCCCCAATCGTAGTCTGGAATCTTCTCTGGACACATGAAGGTCGCGTCCCATGTCCTCCGAACCTCTCGGCCTGACCTCCGCACTCGGAGCCCCGAGGAGATTTCTGGGAGACAAAATCTAGTTTATCTCGTCTGTGAGAGCGTTTCCTTGTTCCACTGGCTCAATTACAGACTTTCCCACTGCACCAAGCATATTGGCCACTTTGTTTAAAGGCAAAAGAAACAAAGACTTACATGTCCGCGTCATCATGGCGAGGGGCTGCCGGGGTTACGTCCCTCCCAGCGCTAATTTTGGACGAAAAGCTTGAGAATTCAAATCTCTAGACGAAAGCCCTGACCGAGAAAGAGGCTTAGCGGCTTAATATACTTAACCGATATTAACTCTGAGATAATAAATCATATCAACGACACAATGATGCTGGGAGAGGGAACCGACGAGTTAATTAACGGATCGAAGAGCTGAAAAATATAGATCCGTAAAATCGAAGGGATCTGCAGATTCAGGCCGTGATTTGGAAACAGCTGCTCCAGCCTGTTTAACATTATTCATTGAACAGAGACTTTAAACATTAAACACCGCAAATTAGAACCTGCATATGTCTGATCACATTGATTTACTCGAGTCTGTGTGACGCGTTGATTTGAGATCAAACGTGTGGAGTTTCTCAGCTGATTCAAAGAGAAGGTCGAGCAGTGAGATGTGGTTCCGTGTGTTACTCCTCCGGGACGTTTGACTTTAACTTCGGCGTCGGCGCTGCTGCCTTCCATCCACGCGGCCTCGAGTTGAGGCCGCCCCACGGACAGGTTACTGCCTTCCCCGGTAGCCTCAGCTGTTTGTTCTTCCAAAACAAGCATTAGTCGCTTGTGGATTCTCGCTGGAAAAATAAAAAAAGCCACAATCTGGGCTCAGACTCTCCGATGTTGCAGCATAAGTGGACGATACGTCAGGGTAATGTGCCCCGTCCGTCAGCGTGGCTCGGGCAGCGGACGGGCGGCAGCCAGGCCACCCACTCGGTGTCTCTACCTGTTTTCATGGGCATTTGGTGAATGTGTGTGTGTCTCAGTGGCACCGCCCCGGTGTGTGTGTGTGTGTGTGTGGTGTGTGTGTGTGTGTGTGTTTTGTGTGTGTCAGAATACAGGGAGCCTCTCGAGTAGTTGCACACAGGGACGAATGCTGGCAGCTGCAGTTATTTTGGGGAGGTCTTTGTTGTTGCACTGCTGGGTGTGGGGTGGGGGGTGGGGGGGGCCTCAAGGTGGCCACACACTGACACAAGAGTACAGGAGGGGGGGGGGGGGGGATTCGCCTCACGTCATAATCAGATGACTTGCTCCCATTTGCAGAGGAGGCAGTCGTAAGGCAGCAGATAAAACATGGGCGCTGTGACGTGGAAGGAGCCGTTTGCTTTTAACTGTCGTCACTCGGAGATAGAAGCCTTTACCCCCCCGCTCACAAACGGTTAATCATCGTAGTGGCTGCGGCCGTTTCCCTCAGGGTGGCCATTGCTCGTCTTAGTCACTGACTTTCGCCCTTATTACCGCACCGAACCCCATGATGCCGCACTGTGTTGTACCAATAACAGAACGTGTTGCCTTGGAGAAGCGGGGCTGGTGCCGCTCCTCTTTAGGAAAGAGCTCGTGGGGTTTTGTAGAAGCGAGGGCCGGAGCGTCTGTTTGCATTTATCTCCTCTTCCTCGCGGCGGTGTCAAGGACAGGCTCGTAACCGATGCCTCTGTTTACTTTGATGACCTTCGTCGTAGTCTGTGTCGCAACGAGGAGAGAATACCTTTATACTGGGAGCAAAGAAAGTGTTTGTTTTTTGTCTTCGAAAAACAATTCTGTGGATTAGGACTTGTGGTTATTGGCCCGATATTCAATTGTCCTGCAGATCTGGTGGTTTATTTATTTAAAGCTCCACAGTTGATCAGCGGCTTCCTGGTTAAACACCAGCGAGTATCCGTTGCAAATAATTACCTCTCCTGGGATCGGTTAAGCCCCTAAGTGTTTTTCTTCGATTGGCTAATACATCCAGTACATGTGTAGTGCTTTAGTCTGACTGAGTGTGTTTGTTGTCGGGGTTGTTTCCTGTCTGCCCACGTTGCTCTATAGTGATTGCTTTGTCTCAGTCAGTGATCAGGACCCAGAACTGCACATAAAAGAGTGGAGCGGAACAATAAAGCTCTCACCCACTTCTCCCCGGCTCCCGCTCCCAGTCTGACTCCCCACCAGGACCACAGCACATCTGCAGCCTTTGAAGCAGCGGATGCTTCATTAGCTTTAATTAGTTTGGGTCACTATTCTTGAGGGAGACCTCAGACGGTTTGGGCAGTGGTTTATTTGTCTTTCTTTCAGCTGTTTCCTGGCCGGACATCGTAGACTCCTGCCTGGTCTGCAGTATTCTCTCCTCTAACCCACTTACCTGCTCCTCACCGGAGTGTAGCGCCAGGCAAGCAGCTGTTGCTGTCAGTCCAAAAGCATATCATCAACTCCTCTCCTCCGGGAGACATGCCACAGCTACAGTCAATTGAGTATCAGAAACCATATGTTTTAATTTGGGGGGATGTGCAGATGTAAAACAGCTGGATCCAGTGCACTCAGTTGATTGTGAAGGCGCAGTTGTTTACTGCTGTCTGTCGAGGTTTGTGGACTCGTACGGAATCTGGATCTGATCTGGAAAATCTGTTCGACCAGTGTAGTTACAGAATCCAGAATATTTCTTGTTCGTTGGTTTGTCAGCAAAAAAAAAAAGATTTCCATAAAATTCAGTTGAAGGTTAGGGACAAGAAAGAATCAATAACATTTTGGTACAGATCCAGGATTTCTCATCGCTTTCTTTAACACGGTGATATCGAAGCGTGTTTTTACATTCTCACTTATTCCCCAGGGAATAATTCAAAGCATCTGGATGCAAAACATCAGGCACATTTCAGAGGACTGATCCTGGTGCAGCTTGATTGACTGTTAGCGGAGGTACGAGGGTGACTCTAGTCTTTAAATCTGCTTTCATTCAACAGACAACACAGTCCTTTCTTTGCAAGACACAGATTCTAGAAACATCTCTTGAAACCCACCCATGGTTCAAACGACCAAGGGGCCTCCTCAGTTGACATTTCAGATCATGCCCCACGGTGCCACCGCGTCCAACGCCGCCTAAGAACGAATGAGTCACCGCGAAACAGAGCATGGTCATTGTTGCCGGTGCCAGTGCGGAGGGTTTTAACGTTCGGTGAGAAAGAACATGTGATGGTGCTCGGTTCTTTCCATTTAGGATGGAAAAACAGGAAGCGTCTCCTCCCAGTGACGCTCCAGAGTCCCAGGGTGGATGTGTGCGTCGGACAGCAGAGATGTGACGGGCGGTGCGTGATGGAAGTGTGTGTTGGGTTTGCAGGATATCCTCTGTGTTCCGTAGGGCTGAAGAAGAGTCATTTCTGAACAGGTCATGCAAGCAGACTTCCTTGTGTGTTTCCAGACGGACGCCGGTGAAGTCGTTAGTCAACAAAAAAAAAAACAGAATCCCATTGTCCCAATAAGAGAAACTCTCCTCTCGATTAGTGGGACTGTTGATAATCTGAAATTGTGCTGACATTTCAGGCTCCTCGTGTATATTGTGATGACAAGTTTGTTTTCATTTCATTTTCCTGTTTCTGTCAAGACGACGGTTCACTTTCTGATTGTCACTTTCTATTTTTCTCTCCTCGCTTCCAATCACTACCTTCCCAACTCCCTGAAACTTTAACCCCTCTGCACCTGCCTGGCTAACTCGATCCTTCTCCCCGTTTCCTTCTGTTGCTTTTTCTTGTTTGACCCTTGACCTTCTGGCTCCTGTTTGTGCCCTGCGCGACGTCTGTGCTCGTTCTCTCCCCCCCCCCCCCCCCCCCTGTCTCTTGCTCTTTGCTCCTTGCCCCGTCATCGCTCGCCACAGGCCACTGGTTGAACTCCTCCCATATGGGGAACTTACAGAGCCCGGTCGAGCCGGACGAACGTAAGTCCTCGAGCACGCCTTTCTCCCGCCTCTTGTCTTTGGCACACTCTGCTGTCACCTGCTCCGCTCAGTTGTGCACTCCCATTTCCAAACACACTCTCAGATAACATTCCAAGGAAGACTCAGCTTGGGCATGTCGTGTTTGAGTCCCGTGAGTCGGTTTTTCCACGAGTCTTCCAGGCGTTTTTTTTTTTTTTTTGTTCATGCCAGTGGAAAATGATGGGGTTGTTCCATCGAGTAATAGAGTCCATCACAGTCGAGTGACAACGGTTGTATCCAGTTGAAAACATCCTTGTGAAACATATCTCACGACTACATAATTAATCATCTTCCTGGACAAGTGTGTTCCACAACTTAATTTGTAAAGTGCTTTTTGTAATTTCAACCTCATGGCTCATCCCACGGATGTGAACCAGCTGTCACGCTGAAACACCACCAATATGAAACGTGCTCCATTATGCACACTGGTGGTTTCTGACGCTTATGTTGGGAGCTGTGGGAGAGCAAAATGGGGGAGGGATTAAGAGTGAAGCCAGAAGTTATTCCCAAGAGTTCCCCAGAGGGCAGTGAGTGGACGTGGAGACGGAGCAGTTTGGCGTGCCACCAGCAGAAGGGTTAAGCAGCGGGGGTTCTTTCTACATGAGTAGAGCAGAGACAGAGGCCGCTGGCGTATGAATATATTAAACTCAGAGAGACGCGAAGATTAAGAAAGAGACGGAGAAGATGAAAAAAAGCTCAGCGAAGGAAAACCACGTTTGATTAAAGATTTTATATGAAGTTGCTGGTGCCGTGTGGTTTGGTCCTTGTTCTTACAGACTCTGGCTCGGCCTCACTCGCTCCACCCGGACAATTGCTCTGCTGGTGCTGGGCCGGTGCCGTGGGCGCTGCCTTGGGGCCTGAAGGTCAAGCCCAACGCGGCTGGGCTTTAAAGGCCAGGCAGGGCTCCCTGCTCAATCAAGTCTTTGTCTTCTGCATAGGCCTCTATGTGTTCAGAGGGGGCCCATTGCACAAAGCCACCACAGTTCTTCTGAACAGCTTTAATAGCTAAATAAGTTTGTGAATTAAGAGTGTGGAATGCTATTTTTTTCCCCCCTTCAACTCCTTTATATATTTTTTTTCATCCCACCCGTCATATCTGGTCTCGGACAGTTTCATCACCCTTGATGGTAGCAGTGCTCGACAAGGGGGACCCCCCCCCCCTCTCTCTCTGCTGGAAGCAGCAAGTGATGTATAGCAGAATGGGTTTTTGGAGTAAAAGAGCTGCTCGTTAGCAGCAGGGCACAACCCGGCGCTCTAATCAAAGGATCTCAAGCGGCGGCGGTCCCACACTCGCCAGTTTGAAACGTCAAAGCGGCGAGCTCAGAGAGAGTCGGGGCTACGAGCTGCTGTTGACCTGGCGGCGAGAACCCACTCAAGTGATTAGATTACATGCGGGTCAAATGAGCCGCTTTGATGAGCAACTTTGATGTTGCCTGTCTTTTCGGTTCCACATGCAGGCCGAACAATTATTCCCCACAAGTCTGACGGTACCAGTCTGCAAAGCAAGCACTCGGGAACCTTTCCAGGCGGCGGCTGCGAGTGCCTGCAGCCCCGTTGTTACATTTTGGCCTCGCTGTGTGTTTTCATAGGCAGTGCTCCGTTTACTTTGTCATAAATGAGGCTTCTCCTCACCAGGAACCGGGACGTCTCGCACTGCCAACGTCGTGCGTAAAGAGAGAAGGGGGTTTAAGGGAGGACAGCTGTTTACCAGCCGCAGCTCGGGCGCTGCAGCATAAGGCAGCGAGGCTCCCACAGGCCTTTATACACACCGAACACGCAGCCTGAGCACCAGGCACAAAATCTTTAACTTTTAATTAAACAGCCCCCGGTAAGCATGATAAATGTATGTAGTCCACGTGTCTGGGTGAAATGTAATTATCCAAGCAGCGGGGGAACAAAGAGTAGAAACCTAATGCACAAAAGACTGCTACTAAACTTTCTGCATGTTGAAGTGTGGGATGTGTGGTTCAGCACATGCTATCCGATCATATATGTTTGTAAAGCAGAGGCTCAACAGATCCCCAGGAACGTGACTCTTTGCTTTTGGCATTTGCAAGTAGCGTCTCACTGCAAGAAACAGAACAAATATTGACTTCCTCCCTAAACCCACAGTGCCAGGCAGAAATCAGAGGCTGGCAGGCCCCTTCTAACAAAGTGTTGGCAGGAGAGTGAGAACGGGGCACCCTGGGGCCTCGGCTATTTTAAGTTTCATGGGCTGAGCCCGTGACACTGGAATTATAATAATACAGCTGACATTTTCTGTTGACGACGACTTCCTCATATGGTTCACCGAGATTAGGAACGTGGCCAATTAATGTTATCACGATTGAGAACTTTCATAAGAGTTGATGACATTTACAACAACATCAAATTATCGTTTTCTCTCAAGTTCAATTTGCTCCCGAGTGAAAGTTGAAGAAACAAAGAGGTTAACTGTGAAATGTGTTTGTTTCCTTTCTTTAACATTGAGACGTTATTCATCATTTTTGTCCCTCAGGGAATAATTCATGCATCTTGATATTTATGAGTGTGCGGTTTCATAAGGGGGCTGTGCTTTACTGAGAAGCATGCCAGTATTTATATTGAATGTCTGGTGATGTTTTATTCCCTTATTGAGATGTTTCTTTGTCATATTTGACAATATTGACAAATCCTATAACTGGTATAGAAAAAAATCACGACTGCAGTGGATTTATTTAGAGGCAATATTCTATACTTCTTTAAACAGCTGGTTCTTTAAAATGCAACCTATTCTGAGAAAACACGAGAGCTGGAAGAGACGCGACGAAGAGGTCACATCTTTTCTCACTCTGCAGAAACAGTTTTGCCCCCCCCCCCCCCCCCCTCCTCCTCCTCACCACATTTCTTCACTGTGGCAGTTTTCTGGGATCGGCGCCTCGGTCAAGGACACGTTCACGGACACGCTGTCGACTGTAAAACAAACCAGCTGCGTACAAGGTCTTCAGAACCTAAATCACTTTAACTGAAATAAAAATCAGCTGGCGAATTCAAAACAATGGGCACTAAACTGCAGCTTGTGTGTGAATACAGAGACGCACTATGTCCAACCAATTGACCTGTATGTTTAATGACCAGTCGACTAACATAGCCTCTCTGTAGACCATTGATATAATCCCCGCTGCCGCCCCTCGGCTGCTCTCCGGCACCGATGGGCTGTTTGACTTGGTGCACGAGGAGGGACGGCGCAGGCCCCGTTCCAGAGTCCTCCGCAGAGGATTTTCTTCTGCTTCCTCTCCAAACCACTCACCATCCACTTCTCTGATATCGTGCAGTCAGGAGGTCTGGTGCAAGCGTGTGGCCCTGCCTTTTTACCCAGATATCCACGAAACTGTGTATATGAATGTATTGCATAGCACAGGTTTCACACAGGTTCTGTTCTTTATCAGCATCCGTCTGCCAGCGGTTGAGTCTGTTGAAAGTAGCGTCTCCGTGTATGTAACCGACAGAAAGACGTGCAGGGACCAGGACATTCCTTGAAACTGTAATTTCATGTTTCTATTCGAATGCTTGTGTCAGCGTGTGCCTCGTGTGTCGTGTGGTGCAACGCTGCAGTTGTCGATCTTTGGTGCCGATCCAACCACAACTCAGATATGGAAATAGACGCCATAATTTGCATGTGGCCTTCCAGCCGCAGTCATGCTTTTCAGTTTTTTTTTTTACTTTCTGAAACGTTTTACCAAAGTCTTTCCTCCGGGGGAAATAATTCCCAAACAGGATCCCCTATCACACTGTGTTTAATAGACTTAGCGACTTTTCTCTGGCTTAGAATATCTCTGCGACAGATGGACATTAATGCTGAGCCTGTGGTCGTTGTCTGTTATTGTGCGGTTTCGCTGACGGATCCCCCCCCCCCCCCCCCCCCCCCCCCCCCCCTCCCTCCCTGTGTTTCCAGTTTATTACAGAGCTCTCGTCAACTTCACCGACTCCCTGGTCTACAGCCCCGAGCTCGAGGACATCTACTCTCCAGCCTTTAATGAGATCTCTGAAGCAGTGGTGGACACGGTACGTCCTTCCTTCTTTGCAGGATAAACTCAAACCGAAACCGCGGCGGTGTTCTCTAAGCGAAGGCTACCTTATAAGGTTCAGACGTGTGTAATTTACAACATTGCTGATTTAAGTATGTGTGACGCTTTGTCTGGAAATAAAGCCCAGGCCTGTTTACTTCAACTTAACCCGAGTCTGCTGTTCCCTTCACAGCTGGAGTCGGAGTACAACCGGATTCCAGGTGTCCAGACAGTCAGCGTGGTCCTCATTAAGTATGAATGCAAATCCTTTAAATCACATTTTTATCCACACTCAAAGTAGACACCCTGCAGCTGTGTGCTGGGTGGCTTACTTTTCTCCAAGCTGCTCCAAAAAGGCAGCTCTGTAGTGCCTGTGCAGCCAGTCACTCACCAGCAGTGAGTAATTCCTCTGAGGGACATCCAGAGAGAAACCATACTCTCCTAAGAGCTCTCCTGTTGAAGCCTCTGCAGTGCACACAGCCCACAGCCTCACCAGGCCCCTCTCGCCCTCTTTGCAGGAAGATGGTGAGAGAAGATGGCGTGGACGTGTTTGTGGAGCTGGACGTGGGCTCCGACTACAACAGCGATGGCGAACAATCCGCGGCGTGCTGTACAGCGTGGTGAAGGAGGGCGCCATCGCTTCCTACGTCACATCGGTCCAGGGCTTTCAGTTCCGACGACTCGGGGAAGGTGAGACGCCATCAGCGGGGAAACTGCTTAGAACAACCGTGAAGTGTCTGACTCTGTCACAGCAGAGTG
Organism: Reinhardtius hippoglossoides; assembly: GCA_006182925.3. NCBI lineage: Eukaryota > Metazoa > Chordata > Actinopteri > Pleuronectiformes > Pleuronectidae > Reinhardtius > Reinhardtius hippoglossoides. The sequence continues at coordinate 24,330,613 of CM031675.1, read as the reverse complement.
TGCTGTGTGTTTGCGCCAAAAATACAGGTCCAGCAGAGCAATAGGTAGTGTCCTTAACTTTTCCCTCTGGTTTTTAGTTCGAGCTTTGCCCTCCGTGGAGCCTATAGCAGTTCCAGGTTTGTACTGTGCCATGTCCGCTGCATGGTGACTGAGTCCCGTAGAAGCTGTAGGACGACCGTAGTTGTGCCTTTTTAGAAAGAACAGTCGAGCATTTCCTTCCTTACGATGTTGAAATCTACGCCGACTTTTTGTTCACGCAATTATCCTGTGCTGTGAGGAATGTTATGCATGGAAGCACCAGTGTGACGTAGACTCGTGGTTCCTGAAGTCCAGTAGTGCACAGTGAATAAGAGAAGAAGACATTGCATGGCATGGTATTGATTGATTAGGAATGCTGCTGCTCACCAAGACGTCAATCACTCTGTACTCAGGCATGTCATCTCATAAACATTAGCCTTTTCTTTTAGATCTTTACTCAGCTGACAGGTTCCCCGTCTGTCTGTCTGTCTAGTGTAGTCTGTGTGTTCTCCTCTTTCTAGTCTGGTCCATGTACCTCGTCTGTGTTTGGGGTTAAGGGGTTAGTTGAGTTCGTCTACTCTGTGTGTCCATCAAGTCTAATTTGTCTTTTATTAGACTTGACTGTCTTGTCCATTCTCTGTCTTATCTCCTCTCTGTCTTTCTGTCCAGTCTTGTCCAGCCTGTCTGTCCAGTCGGTGGGTTTAGTCTCATGTAGTTTGTGCCTTTCTACCTGTGAGTGTTTTTAGTTTCAGCACAGAGTCGACTTTTCACCCAACAGAGGATTTAATGCAAAATAGATATTTACAAAAAATCTTATCACACCCTTTCAAATCTCCCTGAGTATCTGAAAGCACTCGTCTAATGACCCTGTCTCCCCGACATGCCTGATTTCCACTCGCTGTAGTACCCTGATGGCTTCCCCGTTCTATTTGTTTGTATTTGTGCTGTGACGTGATGACATTAGCGTAGCAGTGTGTTGGCTGTGCTGTAGCCTTGGCTCCTCGCACGGCGTCGATCCTTCAACGCCCTCCCGTCCCTCTGCATCTCCCTCAGTAACCCCCAGCATCAGGTCCTGCATGCCAGATGAGCACAAGTGTGGTGACGGGACATGTATCCTGATGGAATACCTGTGTGACAATAGACCAGACTGCAGAGACATGAGTGATGAGATCAACTGTGGTGAGTGGCTTCCGCCTGATTGGCCGGCGGGTTTTAACATGGCCGTCGATAGCACGCATTACTGACTGTGGAATGGCGTGTGCACTCTTAAATATCCGCTCTGTACATTTGCTGAGTTTAATCAGAGATTTGTTTCAGAACTACCGACTCCTCCAGTCTACACCACCCCTCCCACCACAACCACCACCGTCAAGAAGCCCCCGCGGCCCCCCAGCCCCCGGGCCCCTGTAGAGCCGATCAGGCCACATGCCAGAGCGGAGAGTGCATCCCCCGGGACTACATCTGTGACGGGGAGAGGGACTGCTCGGACGGAAGCGACGAGTTCCGATGTGGTAAACACTGCAGAACTCATGCACGTTCAAGCGCTCGTGCGGCAACGTGCGCTGTACTCACCCTGTCACATCTGCCCCCAGGTACCCCGTCCCCCTGTGAACCCAACGAGTTCAAGTGCAGAAATGGCCGCTGCGCCCTCAAGCTGTGGCGCTGTGATGGAGACAACGACTGTGAGGATAACTCGGACGAGACAGACTGCCGTGAGTCTCCCATTTCTTTTTACAACCTTTCTTTTTTTTTTATGTGCTCATTCGTGACCGCTCTGTTTACGAGTGATTAAAAGTCGATGTAAATCTCCATTTCTCTCGTAACTGCAGCCACCAAGGGTCCCGGCGACAGGTGTGCTCCCTGAGCAGTTTGAATGCCTGAGCGATCGCACCTGCATCCCGCCAGTTACCAGTGTGATGAAGAGCCCGACTGCCCTGACCGCTCCGATGAGTACGGCTGCAGTGAGTCTCACACCGCAGCTCCCACAGTATTTCTTTCTCTTTGCACATTTCACCCTTTTCTGACTCACTTATCGCTGTGACTGCTTCTTTGACTGTCCTCCACAATCACCCCTCTGAGTTCCTTTGTACACTGTGAGTGAATTTGCTGTGAACCGGGCTTTTTTTCCCACACATGTGGTGACGGAGACACAGAGCTTTTTGTCAAGCGTCCATTCCTCGGAACTGAAAGCGAATTGTCCGTCCACAAGCGGAGAATTCCATTTCCTCCGACTGTCGGGGATTTACGAGCTTCACTGGTTCGCCAAATTCCAGTCAGACGCCGGGCCTTTTTTTTTTTGTGTGTATATGTGCATTCATTATGTGGCTTGTCATCTTGACACTTCACAGCCCCCCCCTCTGTGACAAGCCCACCGGAAGAGTCCATCCAGGCAGCTCGGGGAGGGTCGGTGACGTTCACCTGTCAGGCGGTCGGAGTGCCAACACCCATCATCACCTGGAGACTCAACTGGGGACACATTCCCATCAGCGGCAGGTGGGTTTGATGAGAAAATCAGCACTGGGTTTATCACTCTCCATGGAACTGGTTTTGTTTTTGCCATTTTACAAAAAAAACATGTGTTGCTCTGCGTGAGAGAGCTGAGCAAAACATCTGCCTCAGCTGAAAGCCAGTATTCCCCCCCCCCCGTGATTGCATCAGAATATTTATGAGTTATGAATTGATTTCGCTTTGTTTGAGTCTTTGAAACCATCGTATAACCTTTTATAGATCAGTGTTTTAATTCTCACCCCCAATCGTCGTCACTTTTGTTCAGACTGTGATTTTAATTAGCAGGATATTTGTGGTGCACTCCCAAGTTGCTGTTTCAGAGGGTTTGGTTCTGGGTGTGGTCTTCTGTGTGTGTGTGTGTGTGTGTGTGTGTGTGTGTGTGTGTGTGTGTGTGTGTGTGTGCGTGTGTGCGTGTGTGTGTAGGCAATTCCAGTCGAACTTGTGTGTGAAAGTATTTCAGTAAACTGTTCCTGTGAGCATCAGAAAGAGCAGGTTTCTCATTATGGTCCATTTATTGACATAGACGATCCCAAACAGCCACCTTCTCCCCTGCGCCTCGCCGGGATGATTACAGCAGCAGCATGGCTGACGTAATCCACTTGTGGTTTTAGATTTAAAGTTTATTTATTGTCACAGTGATGGATGAGAAACGCGACTTGTTTAGAAGCTTTGCACACACAGGCAGGACTTTCGTGCGTTGTCTGACACGTTCAGGGCAACTTGTGTTATTACACATACTTTTAAATAGATCTGGGACCTGTGGAAATGGAACAGGACCCGACCCCAGACCCTGTATGGGACTCGGGTGGACCCATGGAGACCTGTACTCTCTTGACCTACTTCTTACTGTAAAGTTTTCGTATTTCTGCAGGATCTCCATGACCAGCGAGAACGGCCGCGGCACCCTCACCATCCGTGACGTGAAGGAGGCGGACCAGGGGGCCTACACCTGCGAGGCCATCAATGCCAAAGGCCTGGTGTTTGGTATCCCTGACGGAGTGCTAACGCTCACATCAAATCCCAACTCAGTACTTTCACCACATTAGCTTCGCCACCAGAAACATCTGTAAATATAGATAAAATAATTCCCATGTCCTATCTTGTTCCCTCCAGGCGACTGTCCTGATGGTCAGTTCAGTGTGGACGGACGCTGTGTGTCCTGCTTCTGCTCCGGAATCACCAAGAACTGCAAACGCACCGGCCGCTACCGCAACCGGATCACCCTGCGTTTCACTGAGGAGGAAGATTTAAAAGGTCAGGGTCAAACTACTGGTACTGATGAAACTGTCTGAGAACGATCTGGAGCACGAAAAAGCAGCCGTAGCATTTAGCATGAAGCAGCCTGAGTGAACCTGTTGTTGCTTGTTCCAGGAGTGGAAGTCACGTATCCATCCAGGCCAGGCATTCCTCCTCTCTCCTCCACTCAGCTCATCATCAACCCTGAAATGGAAGAGTTCCAGCTCGTCGACCTGTCCCGTCGTTTCCTCAACCTCGACTCCTTCTGGACTTTGCCTCGCCAGTTTCTGGGCAACAAGGTAAGGACTCTGAGTCTAATCCTTTTATTACCTATTTTATTAAGTTACGATCTAACATACGCATGAAAACCATTCCACCTCTTTTCAGATCGACTCCTACGGGGGATCCCTGAAGTACAAGGTGCGCTACACGTTGGCCCGCGGCCTGTCCGACCCTGTGGAGAAGCCCGATGTGGTCCTGGTTGGAAACGGACGCAGGCTTGTGTACCGCAGAGGCAGCGCCACACCGGCCCGAGAGGTCAACCAGAAGGAGATCAAATTCACTGAAGTACGTCTTTGGATAAGATTCGGGTTGATGGCATCATTTTGTTTTGTCGTAAAAATACAAAAAAGTATCTATACATATATCAGTGAACCTCACTTTGGCTGTTTTAGGATAAATGGCAGCACTCCAATGGCCGTACTGTGACCCGGGAGGATCTGCTGATGACGCTGGCCAACCTGGACAGCGTCAGCATTCGCACCATCTACGACGACCACATGGTCAGCGTGGCGCTCAGCGACATCATCATGGACACCACCAGCGTGGAGTTCAGCACTCACGGTCACGCTAAGGACGTGGAGGAGTGCAGGTAGGAGAGGAGAAGTACTCTCTGGGCGGTTGAGTGAGGTGGAAACTGTGTACAAAGGCGTCAGTCAGCTGTCTGCGATCCCAGCAGCCTGTTGGGACGCGTCCAGCGTGCAGCATATTTCCAAGTGAAGAACGTTTATTTAGAAAGTTTACTTTGTGAACCACAAAAATGTGACCAGGACATACAATTTAATTTGTGTTTCATGTTTTTACGTGTATATTTTCTCATTTTTAAACTATTTTTTGCTGCAGTCACCTTTATTTATTGCCATCATGAAGTGAAATGCGTGGTGTTTGTGATTCCTCATCCAAACAACCTGTCGTTCCCCAGATGTTCTCCTGGATACACGGGCCTGTCCTGTGAGATGTGCTCCTCTGGTTTCGAGCGCGTCCCCGGCGGCTCGTATCTCGGCACCTGTGCTGGTTGCAACTGTAACGGCCACGCCAGCGCCTGTGATCCAATCAGCGGACACTGCCTGGTAATGGCGCCTTTAGACGCCGAGCATCCATCACTTATCAATCAGTTGGAATTCACCTCGTTTATTTACATGTTTGAAGAAACAAACTTATGTTTATGTTAAGTGTGGTTATGGCTTCAAATTCGGTGCTTAAACACAAACCCCCCCCCACCCCCCCCACCCCCCCACCCACCACAGAGCTGCCAGCACAACACAGAGGGCCCTCAGTGTGACAAGTGCCGCTCCGGATACTTTGGTGACCCGAGCCGAGGTCGCCCCGATGACTGCAAGCCCTGCCCCTGCCCGTACTATGAGACCACACGCCGGTAAGGTCACAGACCACACACCACACACACACACACACACACACACACACAACACACACACACACACACACACAGAGCAAAAACACATCTAGACTACAAACGCAGGAATAAACACACACAAACACTCATACCACCCACAATGCGTCAATGGGGCTGTTTTGCCCTGCAGGTTTTTTTTTTGTCTTTTAATTTACTGAAGCTGAGCTCACTCAAACATCTGAGCGCCGGTTTATTCATTCAACATGCGACTCATTAACCCGCGGCTGTAAATCCTAAATCCTGGCTTTGTCGTCGGGCTTCGCAGGTTCTCCGACACCTGCTTCCTGGACGTCGACCAGCAGCCGACGTGTGACGCCTGCAGACCCGGCTACACAGGAAGACGCTGTGACAAGTGAGGAAACTGATATAATTAACTGGGCCTGCAGATTGTGTTTTTTTGCAGATGAGGTGATATGGTTCATAAGAAATTCTAATAATCAGTCATAATAGTGAATGTCATCATATATTATACATGATAATGATGATTGTTATTAACACAGCCACCCTAAGAAAAGATGGTTTTGAAGATGAAAGATTGATTGTAACGAGGAAAACAATCTATAACTGACTTGTCGCTGATGTCTTGTATATTTTTGTTTGATTTCAGATGTGCCTCTGGTTACCACGGTAACCCCCTTGTACCGAATGGAAAATGCGTTCGTGAAGGTGAGTTCAATGACCGCATTCAATTTTTTTTGAAATTCTCAGATTAGGGCACGAAATCCACGTGAAACTGCACCTGGATTGTTTCGCCTGTCGTACGATGCAGTCACTCAGCATTGTGATCCCGAGGAGGTCTCAACCCTGTGTAATGATTACCATTGGGTTTTCCCCCTGCTGTCACAGTAGGCTGTAGTATGTGGTCATGGCTCAGGTATGCGGAGTGGCTGGATCACTCCCAGGTTCACTTTCCTCCCCCTATGTCATCGTCTTTCCACCGCTCTCTCCCTGCAGAACACTCCACGTGTGATAACAGAGGAACCCTCAGCTCCAGCGGCCGCCCATGCAGCTGCAAGGTACACAGGCAGCAGAGTTAACTGCAGAGTGAAGTACTCGGATTATATCGTAACCATGTATCTGCGGTGCATTTGTGGTCTTGACACAAACCATCTCTTACTCAAAAGAGCTAGACAGGCAGATTGATTACATGTGTGCACGTGTCTGTGTGTGTGTGTGTGTGTTTCAGAACAACGTGGCAGGCGCTGTGTGCGACGAGTGTAAGTCCGGGTTCTTCCACCTATCGGAGGCCAACCCCGACGGCTGCCTACGCTGCTTCTGCATGGGCGTCACCAAACAGTGCGCCAGCTCCACTTGGAATAGAGATCAGGTTGGTTGCCAGGCTCTGAATAGAGAAGGGAGTGGTGAATATTTTTGGTATCAAGACTTTGACTCAGTGTTTGTGCAGCTCTGCTTTATCAGCAAAAATCCTTTCTGATGCTAAATGGCGAGATTGCAATGGCGGCGATGAATCTCAGGTCACATCTCACATCTGACCGACTTTCTCGTCTCTCAGGTGCGGGGAGGATCGAGCGGGCAGCTCTTCTCCCTCTCCAACAGCGCCAACACTAAAACGATCTCTGAAGGCATCACCCAGCGAGGCTTCTCTGAGATCGTCTACCGCTCCTTCTCCAGCATCCCCAGCGACATCTACTTCTGGGTGCTTCCCGAGAGCTTCAGGGGCGATAAGGTGGGAGAAAACAACGAAGCAAAGGGCCGCAGATAAGAGGGGAAAATACAGTAACTGCCAAGTGTTAGTCAGGCGAGAACTCTCTGCCCTTTCTGTTCCACTCAGTCATGTCTCAGCATGTTGTCAAGTGAAAAGGCTGCACTTACCAACTCAGCGGGCCTCCTTTGAACCTCGCACTTCAATTCTCTGCCAAGCCCAACATGGAAGTCTTGTGACTTCCCCCTCACTATCATAGGGGTGAAATACCTTTCCGCTACTCAGTTCTGTTAAGAAGAGCTTCTCTTCTCATCACGTTGCTACCAGGTGACGGCCTACGGCGGAGAGCTTCGTTACGCGGTGCGCTTCGCCCCGTATCAGCGCTCACTGGTGATTAACGGTCAGCCGGATGTGGTTCTCCAGGGCAACGGCATCTTCCTGGAGCACTACTCCCAGATCAAGCCCCTCCCACGCGTCACACAGACCATCACTGTGACCTTCAGAGAGGTGGGTTTCATTCGAGTGCCCCGAAGCTACATTTGAATCCTCACACTACGTGATTGGACTAACCTTTCTCTTTGTCTGTGGCTGAAAGTCTGCGTGGCGTCGCGCCGATGGGCAGCCGTGCACTCGTGAGCACCTCCTGATGGCGCTGGCTGACATCAGCCTCTTCATGATCAGGGCCTCCTACACAGACAAAATGGACGAGAGCAGGTACGGTTGCAGCACGCATCATACATACCTCAAAATAAACCCAGGAGTATTCCATTTAATGGTGTGTGTCGTTTGTGTTAAATAGTATCACAGACATCAAGATGGACGTCGCTGTTCCTCACTCCACGGGTAATGACCGGGCTCTGGAGGTGGAGGAGTGCGCCTGCCCTCAGGGATACCGAGGACCCTCCTGCCAGGTACAGAGCTCAGAGAAGGAGTTGACGTACACTTACTTCATCCAGAGTCAGTTGCTGCTGCGGACATTCTCCAGAGTTTCTCTTGCCAGCGCCGTTAGTAGAGACTCCTGAGTGAGTCCTCTGAGTGAGCAGAGAATACAGCAGGAGATTATCTGGAGGATTCACCCCCCGAGCAAGAGGGCAACGTTGATGCTGTTTCTAACACGTGATGGACCAAAAAGAATGTCAAGAGAGTCTGGATATTTCTGTTTTGTCTGTACGGAGAATCTCCTGCTGGGTTCTTATATGTGAAATGCAAACTCCGGAGAAAGACCACTGTCTTCACCAAAGAGTTGAAGTTAGCTCAGTTGTCATGCTGATAAAATCTGTGAGATTTGGGTAAAACAAGCTCGTAGTTGTTATATTATTCCTCAGGTCATGTATGAACTTCCATGCCCTCGCTTAGTTTAGATTTCTGAGAAAGGACAAAGGTAAATACAGCTTTGCCTCGGCTTGTAAAGGAAAAGTCTTTTGTTTCCATTCCAGGCTCTGATGATAATTGCCGTCTGTCTCCCTGCTGCTCCGGTGTGTGTTCCTCTTTGTCATCACTTGTCTCTCACCTGAGGTTGTGTTTTTCCCCGTGTGGTTGCAGGAGTGTGATGAAGGCTACACGCGGACCAGCTCCGGCCTTTACCTGGGCACGTGTGAGAGGTGCAACTGCAACGGTCACGCCGGCGGCTGTGACCCAGAGACCGGCAGGTGTCTGGTAGGTTTGATGCTTCTACTCCTTCCCTCTCTATCACCTCTGTTCCAGAACATGGTTTGAGGAATGCACTCTTGGCTAAGTTCAACATGTTGGAAACACACCGTCACAGTATATTCAACTGCTCCATGGATCTCACCTCTTCCCTTCTTGTCCCCCGACTAAAAGCAATGTCTCCATAACACTGGCGGGCCAAGGTGTGAAAGCTGTAAGACTGGTTTCTATGGAAACCCTGTTACAGGCGGTGCTCAGGCCTGCCAGCCCTGCCCCTGCTCTGGAACCACATCCAGCAACCAGTGAGTTCATGTCTAAAAGTCATTCACAGTCAGGTTGAGTCAGTTTTATTCAGATGACCAATTCACAAACTATTCTAATTACTGCTGCATTCGCAAAAAAAGTAAACTGTGAAACACAGAAGCTGGTCAATCCCTTTATTCAAGAGGATCATAATAACCACATATCGAACCTCTGTCGCCGCAGGTTCTCCCCGACCTGTCACCTGGAGTCTGACGGTCAGCCGACCTGTGACAGCTGCCCCCAGGGATACACGGGCCGACGCTGCGATAGGTACATCCCCTTCCTTCTCTTTCTGCTTTTCCTTTTTTCCACTCTGTCCACGTCAGGGTGGTCTGGACGCTGCTCAGTGTGTGGGGTTACCGAGCGGCTCGGTTGGCAGGGGCTGGCACCGGCACCAACTGGGTTCCCTCAGAGGAAATCAAAAATACAAGCATGTCTCTGGTTCGCATCTCGCTCGTTTTTTTTTCTAAGGCCATTGTGTTTGAGTGGTGTCAGTGGAGGGAAGGGAGAGGCAAATTCTGTGCCACCCATTCTGATGTAAATATACAATTGTGTACTGTAGACTAGTTTTTCCCACATCTGCTGTTGGATGTTGTTTTATTCTCTGGTAGAATAATGTGTATTTGTTATAATGATAAGGGTTCTTCCGTGGTTCTGAGAATGTCTTCGCTCCGATTGTGTTTGTGGAGCAGAAAGACGTAGATGCTCTATCTTCTAGAGGCTTTGACATAAGTTGGGTTAAACTTTTGCTTCCTTCTTTCTTTTGCTCTCTCAGTGATTTCCCTCTGCTTCAGCTTTGCGCTTTGCTGGTTGCGATTGTTTTAAGGTGTTGCTCTCACGTGACTTCTGTCTGTGCACAGACCAAATGTATTTTCTGGGATTTTTTTCCTACGACATAAATGTAGACGTGGCATTTATGAGGAGTCCTGTCTGGCTAATGAATCTTTGCCGCTCCGAGGGCAAAGATGAGACAAAGGTGACTTTGGGTGAAAAGAAAGTTATCAATGGTTTATTATTTGAAGGTGTCTGGCTGCATCATACCTGATTCTGCTGTTTTGACATTAAGAGAGGAGAAGCCCTCTGCAGACAGTTGTGGGGACCCGTTCCTGGAGAAGCTGACCGAGGGCTTCCTGCCAGTGGGATGCGGAACTGAAGCAGTGTTTAATTTCAGTTGGGAGAAAGAGATAATACCATATGGCAGTGGAGATGACGAGGATGATGGGGATGATGACATTTACTTCATATCGCCTGTTACCACCGTCATCCCTACAAGGACTTTATTGTCCACCGACGCTATCCGTCGCACACCCCAATCCACAATAGGGGTGGGGACCGTCTCAGTCACCTCCCGTATATCAACATCCAGACTCCCAGCACGCTTCACACCCAGCCCAGAGAGCAGATACTCCAGCTTCCAGCGCCTGCTCCGGATCCACCTGAACACCTTTAACCAGCGCCTGAGCATGCTGGAAAGCAACACGCTTGATATGAAGGAGAGCATTCACAGCATGCACGACAAGCAGAGTCATCTCAGCTCCCAGCTGCAGGAGCTCATCGCCATCCAGTCGGCCGGGGAGAAGAACAAGAAGGTTGGCGAGCTGGAGAAGGGCTACACAGACATGGACAGCCGTCTGAGCAGACTTGAGGGAAGGCTAGAAATTCTGATCGACGGCTTCACTGCCCTGGCTCAGGAGATGAACAAGATGAAACGTGTGAGACACGTCGCTCGGTCGCCGCAGGAAAAGAGGGCTCTGCCTTCACTCTCCCTCGCAATCCCGTTTACTCAACATCCCCGCGTCCTGTCAGAAATACACCAACAGAAACACCACTCACCAGTAGAGCCACAGTGTCCAAAAGCATACCCACCCCAGGCCTCCCAGTAAACTCTGCTCGTCAGAGAGGGAGAAAACTCAGACCAGCAGCCACCAAGAAGTCTGATGCACAAGCTACGAAACTCCGATCAGTCACGAGGTCACCGAGAAGTCAAGTCTTAACAAGTTCCGCAAAAAAGTCAAAGACGACCTCAAGCAAACCAAGGAAGCCTGAAACCAAAAGGCCAGAGGGTAGAAGAATAGCTGTGAGAGCTAAACATGTTTCCCAGCCAAACCAAACACGATCAAAGAAAGTCAGAGACGAGGCAACAACCACGAGATTTCAACTGGAGCCCCCACCTCACAAATCCCAGTCAGCTGGAGTTCCTCAGCTGCGTAAACAATCGGACCAGGCCAACAAAAAGGATTCTGCGCGGTCCAGTAAAAACAACAGACGTAATAAGGTGTTTAGATCCGATGCACCGGTTCCAAAGACGGTTCCGGAGAGTGGGAAGTCTTCCAAGGGTGATTCAAAGACTTCCTCAAAGTCACAGAGAAGTAACTTGAACCAAAACGAGAACACGTTGCGCAGCTCGTACAACTCTCGCAAATCAAAGAATTCTATTAAGGGCACAACAACAACCACAAAGCCGACTACTGCAAAGAAGTCTCGAACGAAAGTAAAAACAACAACCACTGCTCAAACCAAGGTCACTACCGGGAAGAAGAAGATCACCACAACAGCAAAAAGGAAATCCACCCCCTCCAAAACCAAGTCTGCCACTACCGCGAAGAAGCAGCCAAGAAACCGAAGCAGAAAAAGACGGCCAACCCTCGGTCGGGTCTCTTGGATCTGCTGCTGCTGTTGAAAGGAGATAAAAAGTCCTCGAAGCACAAAACAAATCAGGACGGTTCTCTTCACGTTGTCCTGGGAAGGCTGGCCATTCCCATCAAAATCCTCCCCGATGACTAGGGATGCACGTTTAGTCTTTCGTTATTTTATTTCGTCTATTGTTTATATCTGATCCTATATTTAAATTAATGCTACCTAGAAAATTCGACTTTATGAAGGGACTGATTTTATATCGCGGTGGGACCTTCCAGATGTTTTAACGTTATCCTGATGTGTTCGCTTTAGTATTTTTTGTCTTAATGGCTATTGAGGTATGTTTGTTATAAGAAAAATAACTGTTGCACAAGATTCTTCCATGAAGAGATAGTTCTGCGTTAGTTCCTCTCATATGCAAACATACACGTTATAGCTGGACTACCTCAAGTTGTACCCGTTTCTTTGTTAGATCGTATTTAAAATCCTGTGTTCACGTGGGTATGTCTCCAGTACATGTTTCAAAAGGTTCTGTAGCCTTACACCTTCATATCACCCTGTGTGTTTTCCGGAGATAATATCATATTATTTGCGATGTACGCACTGTTTTTTATGCTTAATAATGAAATCAGTTAGTTCTAAAAAATCTTCTACGTGTTGGATAAACCATTCAGTATAATTCATAGATGTCAGGCCGGGATTCAACGAGAAGAAGAACCAGTACATTATAGACAAGACAAACCAGTTTCCCCAGAAAGTAAACTTCGTACTTATTCGTATATACATGTGTTTTGAAAAGAATAAAGACTCACAAAGGTACTTTTTTTATCTGTGCTATTACTGTTGGTCCAGGGATGGTAATGTAATGTCTGTCCACCCAGTCAGTCCAGTTTCAGAAGTGCTCATCCCAGAGGATGAAACATATTGACTTCTTTAGCGCCACCATGAGACCTTCATATTTTTAATGAAATACTGACTTTTGCCGAAAAAGTCTTTTGTAAAGACGGTCATGACATTTGATAGATATTCATGTTCAAGTTAAATGAAGCCCTGACTGTTCATGCAGCACCATCATCAGGTCAAAGTTAGCATTTTCTCTAAATGACTAAATAAAAGAGTCTCAGCTGCACTCGGCCTTCACTGCTAATTAGCAACTCTTTAAATTAGGTGCTAAACATGAGCATGCTGCCATTGGGGGGGGGGGGGGGTAAGCACGTCAACCTTTAGCTCAATGCACATGGATGTAGTCCCTTAGTCTTGTTTTTTGAAGGAATAATTGCCTGAGAAGCATAAAATCAGTTCTGCAAAATCTCATCGTCCTCTGCCAGTTACATTGTGTGTTGTTGGAAAGTGCCACACTACCAGAAAGCTCCATGTTGTGGTTGGCGGAATTAAAATGGGGATCATCTTCTGTGGACCATGACAATTTTTCCAGAAATGTTCTGATATTTCTTATGCACCTAATGATATTATGGCCCAGTGTTGGCATCACTAAGCAACAGCTGCATTCATCTGTTGGGGACCATGAATGTTCATAACTCTTATTGTAAAATGGCCAGTAAATAGATATATACATCGACCTAGTCATATCTTGTATATCATTTTAATCGTTTATTGTGTTGTGACCACATCGTTTGTCATGTTATGCTTATAATGAGCTGTATGTCCTTTCTTTTAATGGACTTTTGGCATTTTTAAGACCATATGTATATTTTCTATTTCCATATGTAACAAGTCATTATCTTTAAATCTATAAAACAACACACAATTAGAATGACTAGAAACTACCCTGCATCTCAGACATTAGTTTAATTGGGACTTTCCAAAGTGAGTTCATAGCACGGAAGTCTTCTTTGTTGACCTGCGGACCCGGACAGCTGAGGTAAGACCGACGGCGGCAGCCTGCACAGATCTGCTGTTGGGTGAAGCCTTTGCTCTGGTGGCAGCGGCGTTGTTAGCTTGGGTCTGGAGGCAAATGGCTTTTGCTGTGTAGCAGTATCAAGAATAAACTTTCCTCTTCCGCTGCTTAGCATCTTGATCTGTGGCTCGTTGTAGCAGCTCTGCTCACTTCTGCTTCGTTCTGATATCAGTTGGGTATTTGTTACGGGTGTTTCAGCTGCAGAGATGGAATCAACATCTGAGACATGCTGACTGTTTTGGCAGCAGCTATGCTTCATCCATCTCCGCGCAAGCAGTGTTTCTTCTTCGGGGAAATCTGTTTGTATATCACAAGAGCTGGGTGTGTGTGTGATTTTTTTAAGGTCATGTCCATATCAGACCAGTCTTTGGTGTAGAAATATGTATGTTCCCCTTTCGTTCTTGCTTGAGGTCTGTCTTGGGTAAAGAAGACTCCCTAAACAGTATAAACCATCAAATGTATCACCTCTTGCAGACTTCCCAGCTTCCTGCCTCATTGTTCTCTGAGTAAAAACCTGTATCCTCCTCGACTGGAAATATTTACTCAAGCAACATCTCTATTTTGATTTCAGATGTGCCGCGGGATACACTGGCAACCCGCAGCTTGGACAGATATGCAGTGGCAACAACGAAGTCAATGGTACATTTGGTGTTTTGATCCGTGAAAAATAAACTGATGTTTTTTCCATCTTCTGGGTTGGCCTTCATCCTAACAAGATATTTCTTTCATTTCATTGATCTGGATTTAGCAACGTGTCTTTCACTAGCGGGTTGTAAACTCAAACTATCTGCTCTGCTGCCCTGCGACAGGTAACTGCTACAACTGTGACCAGAGAGGACAGGAAAGCTGCATCGGAGGCGTGTGCCGCTGCAAGGTGAGCAAACAGCTGACCGCCCAACACAAACTCTCCTGGTTGTGCGTCCTCGCAGCGACTTGTGTCTCATTCCCCCCGACGCTGTGTTGCAGATGAACACCGAAGGCCCGTCGTGCTCCAGCTGCAAGTCCGGAACCTTCCACCTCGGCCAGGAAAACAAAGACGGCTGCCTGTCCTGTTTCTGCATGGGCATCACTCAGCAGTGCTCCAGCTCCACTTACTACAGAGACCTGGTAAGTCCTGCAACAGGTGTTGACTCAAGAGCCTTGAGTCTGGATAAAGCAGCTATGCAGGCGTATATAGAGATACACAGAGAAAAACACATCTGGACTGGAACGTCTACATTTTAGATGCAAGTGGTTCCAGCCTGCAGTGACAAAAGAACTGCTGATGAATCCTAATGTAAGAAATTATATCTGCACACTTACCCTCCCTTTTAGTTAATGGCTGCCACAATGACTTATAATATATATTTTATTGTCTGTTGAGAAGGTCTGCAGTTGCATAAGGAATCTAATGTGAAGTTTTTTTATAATGCAACGATGTTCAGCAGCAGTTCAAGTTTTTTTGTACACTTTCCATAAATGTAATAATCACAATCCACAAATAAAAGCCCATAATTCCAATTAAACATTAAAAAGCAGTTGCTCCTTATATCTCCAGAACTTACCGAACATTTTAAAGGAGACTTATTCTGCTCACATTCAGGTTTATGATTTCAATGTATGTTATTACTTGAAAACGTTGTATGTCGTATGTCGTCACCAATCAAAATATCGAATCTATTATTATTTACAATATTCTCCAGAGGTTGATTGTGTTTTTAAATGTGCTCTTGCAGGTTTCCTCAGTTTTCACTCCAGGGAACTTCCAGGACTTTGGTCTGGTGAACCGTCAGCGCACCAGCCGCATCTCCACCGGCTTCACCGTGGAGGTTTCCACCGAAGGCACTCAGCTGTCCTACTCCAACTTTGACTACCTGGGACAGGAGCCTCACTACTGGCAGCTTCCAGGGGTCTACCAGGGAGACAAGGTCAGTACCGAAGGGCAAACACAGCAGCTAAATCAGTGGAAGCAGCCGAAGCAGGACCACAGACCCCTCAGTGCTGCTCTTCAGAGGCTGGAGCTGCACTCACCAGAAACCTGTAGACCTCTCTTCTTCCATGGCTGACTCCATTTCGCTGCTTTTTCGTTCTCCAACCTCCTGCCAATGTTCCATTTCAAGCTTATTCTGCAGATGTCTTTCTCTGTCTCTGTCTGTGTGCAATTTCAGTTTTCCTTTAAATCTGTCATGAAGTTGTGCGTAGATTTCCAGGCCTCAGCGTCCACACACGGAGCATAATCTGTACACGCGTGTGTGTGTGTTTGCCTCTTTCACTCTTTACAGAAAGACTCTTTCTTACTCGAACCAAACGAGGGGAACAGGTACGGTGATGTCAGTCAGCGGTTGTCGTGTTGCACGGTGTTGTTTGGCACGTTTGAAGTGATTGTTGAAGTGGCATCTTTAATATACCACTGCTGTGCAAATCATCACATTAATCACGTAATGTGATTCATGGCTGTTTTTAGAGGCATGGCACTTTGACAGCAGTGTTGGCAGTTTTCAGCGAGGCGCTGTTTGAGGTTTGACTGCATCTGCAAACATTGCTGCCTGATCCGCATCACATGAGCCATGTAAATGGGTTGATCGTTAAATGGTCCATTTAAGAGCTTCATACAGTTTAACTCTGCTCGAATAACGGCGCCACAGCACTCCCGAATACCATCGGCTCGGGGAAGGAAAGTGATCAAAGAGCCTGTTTCATCCACATCACTAGAGTGACTCGTACTTGCCAGAGGAGCCGCTAAAGAAGGATGCTTCCATTTGGAACCCGATGTCCTCACAGCGTAAAGACACCCACAGATCCAAGAGGGCTCGCCAGGTATTTGGTTTGACCCGCGCTGCAGTGAAGGCAGCCCCTCACACGTCTAATCGGAATAACGGAGGCACAGTGTGTCTGCTAACACACTCAGGAAACAAAAGGTTCATAGATGAGGCAGCATGGAGAGTCACCTCGGTTTGATGAGCGGGGGGGGGCATGACTCCGTATGACCTCGTGTGGATTTGCATGTGTGTGAATCACAAAGATCTCTAGTTGGCATGAAAAGTCGGGGATTTAAATATTTCATTGGTTTGATGCCATCGCGAACAATTTACATGATCCCAAACATTTATTTTATTTAAAGCAACTAGTCGGAGTAAGTGCATGTGAACCAGGATTACTGCATTGCTCATTCAGGAATCCTGAACTCAGACTAAAAGCACGAGACCCAGCATGATCACAAATAATACAATTCTTAAACCATTTATCCATCATTGTGACTGTTGCCATGGTTACTGTATCTCCGGTACCCCCCTTCCCGCCTCCCCAGGGTGATGTCAGAGAGCTGGATGATGAAGTCTGGGCGCTCTTTCCTAAATTCTCCAATGGACGAGCGGGTTCCCCTCCCTTCTCCTCCTCCTCCTCCCTTCCTCCTCCTCCTCCTCTTCTTCTCTCGGTTCCCATCTTCCTCCTCCTCCTCCTCTTCTTCTTCTCGGTTCCCATCTTCCTCCTCTTCGTCCTCTCGATGGTGGTTGCGTAACCTGAGCCCCCCTCTCCCCGTCTGGTATCTCCTCCTCAGTTGGGCCAACCAGACCCCAGCCCTACTCCCCAGGCTACGCTCCTCACCTGCAGGTACACGGTGTCAGCGAGGGTGGGACGGTTATAGACATGTTTTATGAGCCCCCCCTTTTTCTTTGGTTGTGCTTTGCTCATATCGGTGACTTCTCCTGTTTCTCTTTGGGGTCCGACTCTGCTGCGGATCAACAGAGCAAGAACAGAGTGAGCAAGACTTCTGCTAGCGCTTCTACGGACAGCGGCAAGGTAGACGGCGGCATGACGAGTGATTTACCTAAACCGTGTTCAGACCTGGGATTAACATCCGTCCCGAAATACGTGATCACAAGTGGACAGCGCTAAGTTTGTCTGATTACAGCCGACATTAAAACACAACCTGTGACCGGCTCTCACTTCCCCCGCTCGATATTCAAATAATCAAGTACCTCATTGTGTTTTTAAAGAGCAAATGATCTCGTTTTTTACCCAGTTTGAGTTTACAGACGTGTTCCATGATGATAATGTGTGTGTTGGTAAGAGAGAGAGAGAGAAAGAGAGCGAGCGGAGAAAGATTTGACCAATTCAAGAGAAGTGGATATCATCATGTGCTGGTCAGTGTTGTTATTGCAGCGGTGGCTACGAAGAAATCGACATATGGACCCTGAGAAGCATAAAAATAGAAAAAGTTTAAACGTAGCAGCGTCGAATGTGGTTTGATTGATCCACTGTTCGGACTCGTGTGTCAGACCCGAACTCAGCGCTGTTCACTTGTGATTGGATCACTCAGGACGGATGTTAATACCAAGGGCAGTGTTGGCACGCACGCTTAGGAAACTGCTATGCTTCATTCGATGGAATAAGTTAATAAACCACAGCTTGTCCTCAGTTTGTTCAGGGCTCAGTTCATATTTCCTTTCACAAACTCAGATTATGATCTGCTGAAGTAATGCGGAACAGTTTCGAGTGGGTAGTTCGCGTAATGCCAGTGATCGACTGGGTGGTACTTTCCAGGCAAACTCCCACTGCGCTGTCGCTGTAATCAACCGCTTGAGACTCTCTCATTACATCTAACTGTCATTTTCACCTTATCGACAGTGGGAGCTGTTGTTTGACTCGTACTCGTTTGTCCTGAGAGTCTCATCTCCTCTGTCTGCTCATGTTCTACTCTCGCTGCCTCTGCCTCTTCCTCTGTGGCTTACTCTCTTGTGCCGTCTCCTTCCTCCTCCTCTGCCTCTCAGTACGTTCTGGTCTACAAAGGTTTCAGCTCGCACCAGGACGATCTGCTCTACTGGCAGCTCCCGGCGCAGTTCACGGGGGAAAAGGTAACTGTGGACAGATTTGAGGCCGTGTGTCCCCCTCCTGACCCCGGGTCACAGAAACAACACACCTGTGGTATCCTCCATTCTCCTCATCATCATCACACTCCCTCCTCTTTGACTCCCTCACATGTCCACACTCATGTGCCCTTTACTACTTTTACTGCCCTTTACTTTTACGACCTCTACTACATTCCTCCATGTAATAAAAAAGAGAAAAGCGTTTTTTGCCATGTCAAGTATAGCCCTCATTTTTGTGGTATGAGTATCCCATAATGCACTTGGGGTTTTCTTGTCAGTAATTTACGCCAGGAAATAAACTGGCGGAAGTCATAATATTTCTTTTGTGTCATTAAATGCACCATTTGGTGTCTGTGAATAAAAACAATACCAAGAGACGCCGTGAAGTAGGACAGGATCAGGAGAGTTGCTGTCTTATCCCAGTTGATCCCAGGTTTTTACTGGGAGCTGAATTATCCGCAGAGCTCTCCTCCACTTTAAAACAAACACACCTGGTGATTAAATCCAGTAGCAACACGGAGTGAAGCAGTTTCATGTTCAAAATCTGTGTTTCTTCAAAGCTGTTGGGCGAAACACAGGATGTGCTGGAGGGGCTGTTACCTGAGCTGCTGCTTCTGTTAACTTAAGACGTCCTATGACTTCTTCATATGGTTAAAATATACAGAGTAATGATGATCACACACGTGCAAAGAGGATGTGACACGTTTCACAGGCGACTAAATAAAAGGGGCTGTTACTTGTGAATTTCTCTAGGTTTGAAAAGAACAAAAGAACAAAGAACAGAACAAAGACTTTGAGTTATCCAGTATTTTACTTCTATAAAGTTGGTGGACTTAAAGAGACGTTAAAAATGGGCGTCGCCGCCGCAGAAGCAAACAGCAAACGACTGTTTTCACAAAGTGCATCCACCACACTGGGATCCAGTAGTACACAGGATCTGAAAAGACGGCGTTGCCATTGACAACCATCTGTTGATGTTTATGTTTCACCGTGGGAACGGCAGCTCTGTTTGACCTGGCGTGAGATCTGAAGCCTCTCCCCTCTGAACCCTGTTTTAGGTCGGTTCTTACGGCGGTAAACTCAAATACACCATCTCCTACGTGGCCGGGCCCGGAGGAACACTGCTGGACGATGCTGACGTCCAGATTATCGTGAGTATAGGCCCTCGTGCTGATTCGCTGTTTCTCCCTCGTGGTTACGTGGATTTGAAGCTTTGACTCACCTGCCGGCGTCGTTCCTTCAGGGCAACGACATCACTCTGGTGGCTCGTCAGCCCTGGCAGAGGAGGCAGCAGGGCAGCAGAGAGACTCACCAGTTTGAGATCGTCTTCAGAGAGGTGAGTGGCTCAGCATGGTTGTCGAAGTGGCCTGTGACCTCCTGACTCCTCGTCCTCCTCAGGAAGGAGATGTTTTCTTCCAGAGTAGCCACAGTCTTCTTCTTCTTCCTGCAGGAAAACTGGCATCGTCCTGATGGCATGCCTGCCACCCGCGAGCACCTGATGATGGTTTTGGCCGATCTGGATGACATCCTCATACGAGCGTCGTACTCCACCGAGATGCGATCCTCCAGCATCTCTGAGATCCACATGGAAGTGGCTGTGCCCAACTACAGCGGCTTGGCGCAGGCCCTCGAGGTGGAGCAGTGCCGCTGCCCACCTGGATACCAGGGGCTGTCCTGCCAGGTAATTCATCATCACCACAATGCCGTTCTAGTTTCTTTTTGTTGACTTCATTGAAGGGAGCCCGGCTTCATTAAAATGCTCCTCGGCTGTGTTTCTGTTTCAGGACTGTGGCCCTGGATATACTCGCACTGGAGGAGGTTTGTACCTGGGTCACTGTGAGCTGTGTGAATGCAACGGCCACTCTGACTCCTGCCACCCGGAGACCGGCATCTGCACGGTACGAGGCACCACATTACTGCACAATGGCACGACTGGGTATGGCAGGGACAGACCCCCTAAATACAAATGACCTGTCTCTCCTTCCAGAGCTGCCTGCACAACACTCAGGGTGAGCTCTGCGAGCAGTGCGCCTCTGGCTTCTTCGGCGACCCCACCGTCGGCACTCCGGAGGACTGCCAGCCCTGCGCCTGCCCGCACGCTGACCCCGACAACCAGTGAGCACTGCCACAGATAACAAGGCCTCGCATTCCGACTCCATTTATAGCTCAAGACACGAATCAGTGTCCGGCTCACTTGTCTCTTGTTTACAGCAAATTCCACCGTCTTGTAAATTCTGGAGATTCGTTTCCATTATTAACCAGTTTTCTGCCGACTGGCACCTAATGGTCGTCTGGTGTCCTCACATTTTAACGCATCAAGATTTTGTTAAAATGACAGAATCTTGCTTCGTGAAAGTTATCACTATATTTCAACATTCTTTCGGATTAATGTGGGCGTCTCAGACGGACGCTTCCCTTTTTTATTCAGGTGTCGTATTCAGTTTCCTCGGCCACAGCCTGCAGGGAATCAGTTGATACTGAACCGTGCTTCCACAGCTATAACTCAACTTCCTCTCTGTGTGTGTTTCACTCGTGTGACAGGTTCTCTCCGACCTGTGAGAGCCTCGGAAACGGAGGCTACCAGTGCACCGCCTGTCAGCCGGGCTACACTGGCCAGTACTGTGAGCGGTAAGAAAACCCGACACCCTCTCCAGACGTGGAGTCACAGAAATCATATTCAAGTGGTAAGATGTGAGCTGTTTACGCTGTTGTTACGTTTTTCTTTCCACGTGTGTGTCGTCAGCTGTGCTTCTGGATACGTCGGCAACCCACAGGAGAGACAGAAGTGTCGCCCGTACGATGGTAAGGCTGCATTTCGTTTTTAATCAAAAATATGATTATACAGTATAAGGGTATTTTACGAAAGAGGCAAAGAAAAGTCCGGACTAACTGTGGAAATTCTCAATTTAGCCCAAACTCAGCCCGTTTCTCTTTTATTTGTATTTTGAAAATAAAACATGCAACAACCTGCAGGATTCATCCCAATTATCTGAATATCACAAAAAATGTGTCTTTGCATTTTGCAGCTGCAGCCTCTCTGGTGGTGAAGGTTTATCCAGAGAGGGTCCTGGCAGCCCCGGGTGGCTCCGTCACTCTGCGGTGTCAGGTGTCCGGCTCGCCTCCCCACTACTTCTACTGGTCCAGAGAGGACGGACGGCCCATAGCCATCAGCGCTGACAGACGCAGACAAGGTACCGGACGCTCACAGACAAAGTGCTGAGGCGTGGAAAGATATACGATCGAAACCTGTATTATCCGTGTTTATCCACGTTCGCTGTCTGTGTCTTTGTTTTTTCAAAGTTCTGCTTCAACAGGTTGCATATAATCGACATGTTGTGTGTGCAGGAGCGGAGCTGTACTTCCCCAGCGTCCAGCCGAGTGACGCCGGCGTCTACGTCTGTACCTGCCGGGACCAGCGCAGCACCAACAGGAGCCGCGCGGAAATCGTTGTCACAAGTGTGTATGGTTCTCACTTCCATAACAGCGCGTGGGATTTTCAATATTGTTTCTTCGTTTTATTTATTGATGATATCTGCATTTCGCCAGGCGTCCCATCCAAAGCCATCGAGGTGACGGTGGAGGAGCCCAAAGCTCAGACTATCAGGGTGGGATCGACCGTCAGCTTCATCTGCACAGCAAAGAGCAAGGTAACACCGACCACTCATTATTATTATTATCTTTATAAGTAAATTATAATATAGATGCCACTGTCATATACATGTATCTGTAGATTGTGGAGCTTCAACCAGCTTCAGGGTTTAATCCCAAACTATTCCCTTGAAATATTAGATTTTGGGTATGTAGGTGTATGAGTTCATATATATGTTTAAATAGGTATATAGACTTAATTTTATTATTTATATTGTATTTATTATTACATATATTTGTCATACAATATAGAGCAGAGGTAAACAATATAGTTATAGATTTGTACGAAGCTGGTTAAGTATAAGATCAATTATTAATCAATGAGATAAAATAAGTTTGTACTTCTTCTCACTCCTTTTCGAATATGTCGATTATTTTATTTCTTTTCACTGTTTGTAATAGTTTTTAGATATACGTGTTTAATGTTACGTATGCAGCGCTGAATTCCACAGAGGTTTATGTATTATATAAAATACATGATTTTACAAAGAGATTAGCTTCTATTGAACAGCTTAACAACAACAGCATTCTTCTCTCTGGTCCACGAGCTTTAAGTCACCGTATGATTCCTATGTGTTACCGTCCCCCCCCCCCCCCCCCCCCCCCGACAGTCACCAGCCTACACCCTGTCACCCGCATGGCAACGGAAACTCCCCAAACCGGCCATGGACTCACGGCACCGGCGATTCAGCTCCAGCCCAACCCGGCCAGTCACGTTCAACGGCTCCAACATGTTCGCCATGGATGAGGGCAGTGCAGTCCTCCACGTGCCAGGTTCGTGATCCTCGGCACCGCCTTCCGTTACCCGTCACCCCCTGCCACCTGCCACCCCACCCACGCCCTGCCACGCCAGCTCGCTCCTGTAGTCCCCCCACCCTAAACCCGAGTCCCCCCCCCCCCCACCTCCCCTCCCTCTGTCCAGCTTGGAATGGCGCATGCTCTTCTGTTTGACTGCATTTATCCCTGTGAACACTGAGCTCTGGGTTAACAGCATAATAAGCTTGCAGCTCTAACTCCCGATGCTTTTGCCTTGTGCGCTCAGATACCGACAAATTAGTCATGTGTTATCATAGCAGTGGGCGATCCTCCCCCCCGCCCCCCCCAAAAAAAAATCATATCACATATGTTTTTATCACGATCCAATAAGTGCAAACGTTCCGATTTACTTCCAAGAATATTCGGACATAAACCGTAGACTGTTGACGTCTATGAGCAGCATTGAAAGAACCTTAGAATGACACCATAAGCTGAACTCTTTCCATTGTTTGCTGCTTTTATTGTAGTTTCAAGATGCACCAAATCAAGATGCACCAAATCAAGATGCACCAAATCAAGATGCACCAAATTTCCCACTCTCAGAAATATCAGTTCCCTAAACAGGCCTGACCATGAACACATGACAGATAACTTGACTTCATCCATTGACGAGTCCTTTCTTGGCACTGGCTCCTCCTCCCCCGTCATGCTGTGTCATGCATCATTACTATATTAAAACAAATAAGTAGACCTAGATTTGACCAATAAGGTGTAAAAAATCATATATCTATCGGTTTGAAACATAGATTGTAATCTATAGATCGCCCACCTCTATCCTACCACGCTGCCTTTCCTCTTTTTTTTGTTTTTACTCTGTGTGTGTCTGTGATCAGTGGATTTTTCTCTGCTCTATATGAAGAAATACAGCTTGTGGGTCTGGTCATAGGACAAAACTGCCTCAGATAACACATCGGGGCTCAGTACGCAGCTTCAGATTCAACTAACGGGCTCTCAAAGACACGACACATGCTTCTAAACTTAGGACAGACGAGCGCTCTTTCCGATCAGCGACTTGTGGGAAACGCTTTCTGCCGACACGCCTCTGAATTTACTCCAGTTTATTTTATTTTTTTCTTTCCTCTTGTTTTTTTTTGGGGGGAGTTTTTCCACGTTGGTTGAATTAAACGGTGGTGGTTTGGTTGCTTCTCGGTCACTGGGTAGAGTCGCTGGTTGCTGCTGTTAGAGGGTTCACCAGCAGGGCGCTGGATTCTGGGGTCTGTCTTTTAACTCCTGGGCTCCTGGGGCCCCTCCCTGCCCTCCCTGTAGCGTGTAATGATGATGATGATGATGATGAGGAGGAGGAGGAGGAGGAGGAGGAGGAGTGGACGCCAGGACTGGTGCTTAGTGACTCTGACATTCAAAGAGGACCTTTATCGTATCTTGGACGAGAGGAGATTTGTCTTGATGTGTTTGTTTCCCTCCTGAAATCACTGTGTTACTCATCCTGATGATGAATGTCCCGAACAGAACAGTGCCATCAGCCACGCACTCGGTTAAACCTGTGTTTCCTGTCGCTCCATCCCGGAAGTCGACCATGTTTGCATTGATTGTTACTCGTAGCTGAAAAGATATTTAAGAGCTAAATGTTTCTTTTAAATCCTAATTATGTCAGTAATCAGCTAAATTGTATATTATGTTATTTTTTCTTTACATCCTGTCGATGTTTTTTTGGCACATTTTTACTTATTTGATTGACTGAAAATAGCATGTGACCCTGAGATGTTTCCATAAAATCAAATATCAGAAATGTTTGCTTTCCAGGGTCTCACCTTTGCATGTTGTGTGTTTACATTTAGACAAAATGTGTTTTTTTATTATCAGAAAAAATATGTTTTTATATAACACTGAGAACATCTTCCACCTCAACAATCACAGGTCACACGTTTTAAACACGTTTTTTTATTTGTTCACTTTTATCGACACAAAGACGTTATCGCTGGAAACTCTACCCAAAGGTGCTTCTGTAAAGATTTCACTCGTTTGTCTTCATGTTCTCTTTTTTTTTTAAAGTAACAGATGTCATGTACACGTGTCACATTTTAATGTATTTATCTCGACTGTGAAAGATATTTTGTGGAAAATAAAAAAAGAAGAAGAGAGAAATCTGATTAAAGTAATTATGACAAGAGCTCGAGCGGATTTGCAAAAATCCATGTACGTGGCTCGTCGTCGGTTGAGGGCGACCACAAGCTGTACGTCAGCTGAAATAAAAAAACTAGTGTTTTAAAGTTTAAACCTGCTTCTTGCTACTAACCTGCATGTGTAGTCATGTGTGGCTATTCTGCAAACCCCCCCCCCCCTCCTGCTGTGCACATCCAATGCATTTTGACTGGATGTGTGTGTGTGTCTGTGTGTGTTTAAGTGTTTGTGCAGTTTAATTGTGAAGTTGGTCGTTCTAACCCACACACTTGAATTCACCGTGCTCTCCGTGTTCTCAGGTAAGTTTCAGACTTCTGATGCATGTGACTGTGAATAAAATGACACCAGCTGCAAAGAGAACGATAATAATCACGAGGTTGTAATAAAAAATAAAATGCGTCCATTTTGAACGCGGTGCCAGTTGAATTCAAGTACGTGATTTGTTTGAGCATGTTCTGCATCATGTGTGACACCTTTTTGTTTTTGGAATCAATCGGACAACAAAAAAATAACCACGGCGGGTTTAAGTGTCTGTGTGGAGACGGAAGGTAAAACTGCTGTAACTCTGGAGAACAGACCTGTCAGTTTAACTCTCCTTCCCCCCCCCCCCTTCCCTCCTTCCTTCCCTCCCTCCTCCAGAGGCCTCACAGACTCAGATGTTTTACACAGCCTATGAAATGTTTGAAGGACACAGAAAGTGTAAGTCCAAGTGGGGGGGACGCTTTCCTCTGTGCCGGGCCCCCTGGAGGCGACCCCGGCCCCCCCCCCGGCCCCTTCTCTCCCTCTCTGCGTCATGCATGCACTCATCTTCCGCAGCATGGAGACACTCTGGTGCTCTGGTAGCGCCCGTGTACAATCGCCCCGAGCATCTCCGAAGAAACAAACACGACCAGGTTTCAATGTAGACATTATGTTTTCGGTACGTTATCAACTAGCTTGGAGTCCGAGCTTGTAGATTTGGTGTGTGGGATTGTACATGAGCGTTAGCGGCGCCAGCCAGGCTCTTCGGGTTCATTGGGTCCATCACTGCAGGAAAACGTGCATGTTCCTTCTCACGGGCAACTCCTCATGAATGTTGAGGACACTTTCCATCATAGAAAAATCTGTTTACCTTCATAGAATTGAGATTTATGGATGACGGAAAATCCCCAAAACTGGGATATTGTAAGAAAATCTGACCAAAGCCTTGATTGTATATAAAAGACAATATGACAAGGGACACATCATATATTTGATTTTGCCAAATGATTCAATCTTTATTATTAAGACGCACATATTATTTTTTTTGCGTAGCAGCATCTCCACATTCAGAGACAAGAGATGTCCTCTCTCTCCTTTCTCTCTTTGCACTCTCTTCTCTTTCCCCCTTTGTTCCTCCTCAGGGAAACTTGCTGTCCTGTGAATTCTCTGTCATCTGGGCTTCAAACATCATACTGTGCTTAATACATCCCATCACACCCTCATCCCTTCATGAGACAAACGTGTCGGAGTCGGTTTCACTGGAGTCACTCGGGTGGAAGTGTTGAATAAGTGATATTAATAGATGGAAGTTAAACTAGTTTGTACATGTCCTTAAGAAGTTATGGACTTCACACGTTTCCCTCTTTAGCTCCGACGGTATTCAGACATGAAGCTTGTGTTACTTTTATCTTCCCGGGTTTAGAGAGAGAACGCACTGTGGTGACGGCAGACGTCTCAAAACCTCGGACAGATAAAACCACAGATATCTGCTCGGTTACGTTACGTGTGTGGTTTTCATAATCTCTTCTCTCTGGCAGAGATTCTACAGAACACCTGTAAAATAATTTATACGTTTATAAATCATTTATAAATCTAGACTTTAAGCCGCTGTCTCTGTCCCACAGGAGACAAATTAAAACGTCTCCCTGCCCGGCAGCATTCGTGTCACCAAGGTCACAGACTCCCACCTCGACGCGGCTACAACTGTCCCACAAGTGTTGGGCCTGCTTAGATAGACTCAGACTCCCCCCCACCCCGCCCCCCCGCCCGCCTTATGAAAGAGGCCTTTCTTTTGCTCTGTCACACTGGGATCATGCAGGATTGAGTAGGACGTCCAGCAGCCAGCCAAACTGGCGCAGACCGCACTGCGCCCTGAGGCCATGCCAAGGCCTGCCTGCCACATCTCATCTGTTTTGTCTGCTCGGTGGCTGCAGACTGCCAAGGGTGACGGTGGGGGCACAGGCAGAGTCTAGTCCCTTCAGTACAACGCTTATAGATATATATCTCTATCTATATAAAAGCAGTGGTTACAGACTCCACACCAGGTTTCATTCTGCTCCATCACTGCACCAATAGACCAGTTTGCTTTATCACTCTATCACTCTGGAGAAGTGTCTGTTTCTGGAGCTGTGTTTGACTGATGTGTCCACTTCTGTAGCCGGAGAGGGGGCCCAGCCTGTGGCCGCCGTCACCCCCTCGGTGCTGAACGTCCAGCAGGGCCAGCGGGCAGAGTTCCGCTGCACGGTGACCGGGAACCCGACCCCTGCCATCGAGTGGATCGGTACGAACTCCAGCCGCATGCAGGGACACATTTCAGAGCATTCTGAGGGATTCGGTCCATTGTAAAGTTTGATCTGTGACTTTGTAATATAAATTCACTAACTGTGGCTGTTGCAGGACGTCCAGGGAACAGAATGAGTCCCAGGGCGGTGATACGAGGGGGCGTCCTGAGCTTCACTGCAGTGGACCAGGCTGACGAGGGAGACTACACCTGCAAGGCCCTGAACACACACGGCGAACACACAGCGCGGGTTTCCCTCTTCGTACAAAGTAGGCTCCGTGTTTACGTGTGTTTGAAACAGCAGAAACATCTTAAATGCAGTTAAATCATCAAGTGCGACTGTGCAGCTTTTGGAAAAAATAACAAAAGTTATAAAAAGGCATGAAAACAAACCCCTCCTCAATTCAAAACACTCTTATTTGGTATGTGGAGGCTAATATGAGCTAAAGCTAAAGTGTCTGTGCTTCCTAAACTCTCAACATCTCGTCATGCACGTGATCTGTTTTCTCTTTGAATGATGAAAAGAATCCAACCCGACCGGCCTCGGCACCCAGCCCCAGGTTCAGGTCAGCCCCCAGAATATCCAGGTCCACGAGGGCGAAACCCTGAGGATGTACTGCCGCGCGTCCGGGTCGCCCACGCCCAAACTCACCTGGCTGAAAAACGGAGGACAGATCCCCGCACAGGTGAGACGCCCCCTGCGGCCTCCGTACCTGGAACCGGTGACTTAAACGTGGATTCATTCAAACCGTCTTGTGTTCGTATCTCTTACCTGTGTCCGCTGCCGATGGTATTTCATCATACTTTGCCCGTTTATATGACTTGTTTCTGCATTTTGACCATTTACCTGTATTTTTCCCCCCCTCCTGTTTGTCTCCTCCCTCCCTTTTGTTGTTGTTTTTTGATCCCTCTCCCCCGTTCTGACGTTTTGCTCAGGCCATTCCCTCTCACGGTTTCCATCAGTTTAAAAGCAACAGTCTCGATGTGTTACACAGACGTATTGAGGAGCTGCAGGTCTGTCCATCTGTCCGATGTCTGTCTGTCCCGTCTCACATCCATTGTCCTCTACTGACCCTCGTCCTCACGCATTGTCGACTAAGTGCATGCTCGTGTCCTTGATTCACACCCTGTCCCTTGTAGAGGAGCTGCTCACCAAGTCCACTTAGAGACGCTGCCAGACACTGTGCGTTCAAATCAACCCGCTGCGTCTGGTTGGCTTCTTCATGTACTTGCATGCAGTTCTTGTTTTCATGTCGCGTTTTATTAACGATGATCCACAGTCTTTTTCGTTTTGTTCTGTCCACATCATCCCATCCCTGACTGGTTTGGGCACCTCATCGCCCGTCCAGTGTACTAACAGGACTAAGTAAACAGTAGGTGCTGTAGGTATTTCAGACATTATTTTCGCTCCGTGCCAGGCGCTGGCCCGCTGCCCCCCGTCGGCCCCCTGCCCCCGGGGGGTTTGTGTCAGTCTGGTTTCTGCACGGCCCTCCTCAGCTCAGCCAGGGCTCCGAGGGGCCTGTTTAGTTCTGCCTCAGGGAGCCACTGCGTTGTGTCAGCCTTTCCCAGGGGGAGCCGGGCTCTGCCGTGCGACCACGCAGAAATTCTGTGTGCTCTAGCAAACGGCTTGCTTTGAAAACTCCTCAATGGGTTCAGACACACATTGAGCCCGGGCCCGCCTCAGCCACTGCTCGGTTTAGCCCCCCCCCTCACGGTTGAATGGGCCGGAGTTAAGCAGCTTTGTCCGTGGATGCCCCGACAACCCCCCACCCCCCCCCTCCGGATACAGTAATCCCTCCCCGGACCCTCCCTCCTGATTCCCCTCCCCTCTGAGGAGTTTCCAAACATTATAAAAGCTGATTTCCAGCCGTGTTGGGCCCCTGGCGACCACGTGGAGCCGTGTAAACAAGTCGTCGACTTCTCATCCAGTCGTTAGAGTTTTGGGCTTTTACTCCCAGTTTGCCCTGAGGTGTCTGACGGTGGATGTTTTCACGGTGGCTTGTGATTATTCACAGATTTTCTCGATTAAAGCTGCTTTTTAATTCTCATTGGCCCAAATCAACGTGTCTCAAACTGTCCGATCTAACTTTTCCTCATTCCAGAATTAAAAAATAATCATGTAGTACACGTAACCATCCCTGATCATGATGTATTAACCAATGATAACACAACCAATCATCGTAGAAATCAAAGTTTTGTGCCGTAGAAATCATAAATCAATGTGTAGAGACACTGAACTGTAGCAATAACAGCTCCTGTCTTGTCTGTATCCACACTGTGGTGCTTCTGTGTCGCTGTTAGCCAATAGAATCACAATGTGGGCACTGTCATGTTTGTGTTGTGTGAAGGGACGTGAGGCAGGTAAGTGATGTGCTGTGTCCTCAGTGTAAATCATATCATTGACATGTGAGTCGTGTACATCATTATTCCTGATGTCAGCTGAGATTGGTTTCTAATCTCCTCTCTCGTCGATGTGTCCCCCCCCAGGCCCGAATGGACCGAACCGACACCGGCACCCTGCTCATCCCCAACATCAGGATGCCCGACTCGGGCACTTACATGTGCGTCGGCAGCAACAGCTTCGGCTCAAACAGTTCTCCCATTAAAGTGTCCGTGATCAAAGGTGAGATGACGGGATGGTCCTCGTTGCCCGATCTCCCTCGCGGGCAGCGTCTGAAACAACGGCAGCACACTCGGTTGATTTCATAATATGATAAATTACAAAAGCAGCGCTCGTGTCTGAACATGGATAAACCGGAGCCCCTTGATTAAACAACTTATTTACAGTATGTGTGAAAAAGATGCTTCAGCGTGACGCACGTGTTTGTGTCTGCACAGCGGACCACAGCTCGTCCGTGGTCAGCATCGAGCCGTCGATAGCCGACGTCCAGGAGGGTCAGAGTCTGGAGCTCAACTGTCTGGCGCCTGGAAATCCTCCTCCCCAGGTCACCTGGGCGAGAGTGAGCGGATACCTCTCCGCCAACGTCCAGGTCCTGACACAGAAAATACACATAAGACACTGCAAATTCATTTTTTTATATCTTTAAAAATGTGGTTATTACACATTTATTCAGGTTCTGTTCTTTGAGTTATATTTGTTTAACTTTCACATTTCAGAGTTTGAAAAATCTTCCAACTCAACCACTTTCACCTGAAAACTCCAGTTTAGTTACTGGTTACTTTGAAAAATATGATTAAACATAGGACTACACAAATATTTGACATATAAAATGATGCATCACTATAAAGTACCCAGTGTAAAAAGTACTTTGCATCTGCCTCATCGAGCTGTGATATTAAAATGTCAGGTGCCAATAAGTACTTCTACTTCTTAAAGGATTTTTTTTTCTGATGATACTTCTGTACACATACAAAAGTAAAACATTTATGCAGTTTTTGTACTTAGAAGAGTATTTTTTCTTTCTCTGTTTTCCCTTTAATCCCATATTCAGATTATGTATTCTCACACAGTGTTGCCTGGCAGCAGCAGCAGTGGTTGTTGTAGTAGAAATATGATCATATCTTTAGTATTGTGAGCAGATCTAAAGCGTCTCTCGTCCCTTTCACCTGTTCCTGCAGGTGTGGGCAGTCGGCTGCTGCTGCGGTCGGCCACTCCAGAGGACGCAGGGGAGTATACCTGTCGGGTGCAGGGCATCACCGGGAACCCAGGATCTCACGTCCATCAGGCCTCGGTCTCTGTGTCCGTCACCTCTTCCTCTTCACGTGAGTTAACACTTATCATATGTGGACTGTCTGTCTTTGTGGACTGCATCAGCTGCTTTTACCTCCAAGGAGATTAGGTTTTCATCTGGGTTTGTTTGTTAGTAGTTTGTTGGATCCGAATCAGGAGGCAGCAGATCCAGAATCTCGCTCTTAGGGGACTGATATTTATGAGTTCATTCAATTAAATAAAAATCAGATGTAGGGAATTTAACTATGATTTCATTGGGCCTGAGCAGAGGTAGCATCTCCACTGAGTGACATCCCAGTCACATTTCAGCACAGTGAACACAAGAGCCCATTGGTTCCATCCCAAAATATTTAAACTCACTGTACTTAACTGCAGTTGGACATTTATTCTGATTTACACAGTGATTTCTGTCTCATTGAGGGTTTTATACGTGATGGCAGCATCGGACAGCGGCCGGGGTAAACACATTCAGGGCAGGGCGTTTTCAAACCAGAGTGTTGTTCTCCCTCTGACACTGCTTCACTTCATGAGTGAACTTTCCACTCGGGCTTTCCAGTGTCGCCCAGTCTGACCTCAGATTTGAACGATTTTCCCCCCTCGCACGGTCCCATGATCTCATCCTCGTTCACCACTGGTTTCTCCTCTGGTTTCTGCTGCAGGTCTGCAGAGTCCAATCATCGCCATCGAGCCGCACAGCGCTGCAGTGCGTGTGGGGGAGTCGGCCAGCTTCAGGTGCAGGGTGTACAGCGGAGCCCAGCCGGTCCGACTGGAGTGGAAGCTGGCCAATAACCAGCCGCTGCCAGGTAATAACCACACACACACACACACACACACACACACACACACACACACACACACACACACACACACACACACACACACACACACACACACACACACACACACGCAGACCGCCTGTGAGGAATAAACCTGCGTAATGAGTTCTGATTTTTATGATGTCATTATTTTGCAATTACAGCTGCAATCCACCCATGAAGTAATTCTCTGTTCATTAAAAGACTGATTGAGAGACGACGTGCGTTGACTTTTTTTGCGTTAACTAAACTTTTGCATGACATTACTAGTTCCTGCTGAGATTTACTGGCCTTACCTCTGGAAATTTATATTATATTATATGTTATATTATATCCAATAACAGTTTTTAAAATAAATGTGGCAGCCTCTCATCACAAATTCCTAGATTTTAATAAAGATTTATGTTTTCTTAAACTCTACATCCCCCCCCCCCCCCCCGTGTTGAGCATCTTTAAACCTAAGATTGAATATTGCTCAACACTGAAAAGTGATACGCTTTCTTTTCTCCATGAACCCAAAAGAGAAAAATGAAAGCTCCAAAACACTGGATGATGAAAATACCATAATGGTTAATGCTTATAAAGATCCACTGAAAACATGAGACGACAGTTTTACAGGCTAATTGATCTGACCTCTCTTTGGCTCCTGTCCTCTGCAGATAACGTCAAAGTCGACCTCAACGGATCTGTTATGACCATCAGCAGCGCTCGCCCCGCCAACCACGGCGCCTACCGCTGTGTGGCAAGCAACCCGTTCGGCATCACCCACACCATCGTGTCTTTGATCGTCAAAGGTGAGTTAATGTAGCTCAGGTTATCTTACAGTAGGGCCTCCTCGTGTTTCCATTCATCTCCGTAGCGAATGGCTTCCTCTAGTGGCCGATCGGGGTCACAGACGTGTAAGTGTTGGGTATCTGTGCTTTCAGCGTCTCCCGTGGCCACCGTCACTCCCGTTGGACCAGTGCACATCAGCGTGGGCGAACCCATTAACCTGGAATGCCAGGCGTCAGGGGAGCCACGCCCCTCGGTCTCGTGGCACCGGCTGGACAGCAACCGCAAGACCATGCTGAGCAGCCCGGTGCCGATGGAGTCCAACGCCGTCATGCAGGTACAGATTCTCCTGATGGAGTAAAACGATTTGCATGTAAGCAAGATTATTTTCCAAATCGTATCCGTTTTCTCTTCTGGTGCAGATACTGGTGGCCCGTCCAGAGGACAGCGGCACGTACGTGTGCACAGCTCGCAACAACGAGGGCTCCACGGAGACCAAGGTGGAGGTCACTGTCGAGGGAGGCTCCCAAGCCCCGTCGGTGCCCAGGGCGTCGGTTCCTGAGCCGCTCATGATCGTGGTGGAGGGACAGACGTCCACGCTGCGCTGTGACGCTCACGGTAATGAACGGCTAACACATCTCCTGGGAATTAGCTTGAACCTTCTTGTGTTTCACATCATCTTCATCTTCATCTCCGCTTGGCTCTTCCAGGTTTCCCGTCTCCGACCATCACCTGGTCCAAGCTGCGCTCTCCTCTGCCCTGGAGACACAAGATCGTCAACGGCAGCTTGGTGCTGCCCAACGTCGGCCGGCAGGACTCTGGAGAATACATCTGCAAAGCCACCAACAACATGGGCACCACGGAAGTCACCATCATGCTGGATGTGGAAAGTGAGTGTTGTATGGTCCAGATGATAATCTGAGTCATGATATGCACCAAGTAGAAATTCCCTCTTCATGTTTAATGT
The DNA here is from genome assembly GCA_006182925.3 of Reinhardtius hippoglossoides. Classification (NCBI taxonomy): domain Eukaryota; kingdom Metazoa; phylum Chordata; class Actinopteri; order Pleuronectiformes; family Pleuronectidae; genus Reinhardtius; species Reinhardtius hippoglossoides. The sequence goes on along the minus strand of CM031675.1, from coordinate 24,296,775 downwards.
TCTTCTCCAGCTCTCCCTTATGCCACGTCCGTGCCCGATGACGTGGCCGTGCGGGTCGGGGAGGTGATCCGGCTGCAGTGCCTGGCCCACGGCACGCCTCCTCTGACCTACGCCTGGACCAAGATGGATGGCAGCCTGTCCCCGAGGGCGCAGGTCAGCGGAGGCGATCTCCAGATCAACCTGGCTACCGCCGAGGATGCCGGGAGCTACAAGTGTGTGGCCGGCAACAAAGTGGGCAACAGTGAAGTGGTGGCTAAGGTCACAGTCAGATGTAAGTGTCTCAACACTGGGGCTTACAGACTTTCACCACACGTGCACAAAAATGCTTCTTCTCTGTGTAATCAGGATATTTTCTGTTGCACAACAAGAGCTGAACTTTGTCTTTCCCCCTCCAGCGCCTCTGGCAGTGCGCGTGTCGCCCCAGGTCGAGGTCAAGGCCCAGGGCAGCGCGGTGGAGTTCACCTGCTCAGCGGCCGGCGGCATCGAAACCAAAATCGAGTGGCTGAAAGAAGGAGGGGCTCTGCCGCCAAACCACCATGTCAAGGATGCCGTGCTCAGGTGACTCATACTGCCGCTTGTTGGTGCGAGAGAAAAAGAGCCACGAATGTTTGGATATGTCTGATATTAAAGGACCAAATTAGCAGTTTTGCATTTTGTCAAAGTTTACTTATTTAAAAGCGAATGTGGCAATAATAGTTTTTAACTTATTCATACTGGACAATAGAGAAAGTTTTGTTGCTGGTTTTGGTCATTTTGAACTTAGAATTTTACTTTAAATGGGCTAAAACATTAAACTTGACTGATATAGTTGCTTAAATGGGAGATATTGTTTTCATGTGTTTGATTTAACGTCTCTCTGCAGGATCGAGAATCTTGAACAGAGCAACGAAGGTGTTTACATCTGCAGAGCGAGCAGCGTGTACGGTCAGGCCCAGGACTCGGCCAGACTCACCATACAGGGTCCGTTAGCATCTGCTGCACATATACCAACGCAAACACTACTTCACTTTATTTCCATCACAAGTATCTTCCTTCCTGTTTGTGTCCCTCAGCCCTGCCGAAGGTGATGATCAACGTGCGGACCTCGGTGCAGACCGTGATGATCGGCAACTCCGTGGAGTTTGAATGCCAGGCGGTCGGTGACCCCGAGCCCACGGTCCAGTGGAGTAAAGTGGGCGGGTCGCTGCCGGCCCACATCATGGTGAACGGCGGCATGCTGAAGATCGAGCGAGTGACGGAGGCCGACGCCGGGCAGTACCGCTGCACCGCCACCAACGACGTGGGCTCGGTGCAGTCCCAGGTGGTGCTCAACGTGCAGTGTGAGTTATCCAACTGGACACACACACACACACACTGATGTGTTCTGCTGCCAAAGTGTCCTTGGGCAAAACACTGAACCCCAAAATGTGTGTGTGTGAATAGATGCTTTGAGTTATTCTTCTAAATATTGTAAACCCTCTTTGCACAGCCCTTCCTCAAATTGCTACACTGCCAGAAACAAAAGAAGTGACGGTCGGGTCTGATGCGGTCCTGCCCTGCGTGGCCTCTGGATATCCTCTACCCGAGATCAAATGGTCCAAGGTAACTGGATCTTTCAGGAATTTATAAATATTCTATTTGCTGTCTCGTCTGATATGTTGTGTAACGTCGTCTCTAACGCTGATATCGTTGATGCTGATATCGTCTGTGTTTCCTCATCCAAGCTGGACGGAGAGCTTCCTCCCAAGTGTTTCCAGGACGTCAACGCGCTGACGGTTCCTCGCGTCGCCCACGAGGATTCTGGGACATACGTGTGCACCGCCTCCAACAAACAGGGCAAAGTGGAGGCCTTCACTACTCTGCAGATTCACGGTCAGCGGAGAGCACAGAGGGGACGGGTGTTAATAAATAAACGAGAGGTTTGAACTGCACAGTTTTTATTTAACGATGAGTTTATGTGCTTGTTCTTCAGAGAGAGTGATGCCGTACTTTGCTCAGGAGCCTGTGTCCTACCTCACTCTGCCGACCATCAAGAACGCCTACAAGTCCTTCAGCATCAAGATCAACTTCAGACCTGATAATGTCGATGGTAAGAAAGAGCAACCTTAAATCTTCTTAATTGTGCAGTTTATACTTTTTAATTGTTTCTTCTTTTCATATATGTGTATGTTATGTTCTATGTTTGTCATTTAACCTCATGTATAATCTTACTGCGTCTTCTGTCCCCTCCTTCCTCCTCCTCCTCCTCTTCCTCTCACCCACATGGTGGGAAGGTCTCGTTTTGTACGCTGGTGAGTCTCAGGGCTTGAGATCCACGGGAGCTCAAGGCTGATGTTGTTGTTGTTTTTGTTTATTTGGCTGCATCAGACTTTCACATCGTGCATCCGGCTCAGGGCAGATTTAGGGGCTGTGAAAGTGATGCAACACGGTGCATGGCCACAGGATGTTCGCTCATTCGGAGTATTACATAATAAAAGCTTGGTCACTTCATCAGCTTCTACACGGCCTATAAAGCAGCACAGCTCGAATCACAGTCAGTGTGTGTTAGAACTTTATAAATACAATGTTTTAATCGTATTTGAGTACGTTTAAGAATATTTATATTCATTGAAACATCAGCGGAGTGAGAGATAAATACTGAAATAGCCTTTTTTTTAAATACCCACTGTTGATTTACAGACACAATAATGGCAAAATAACAAGACAGTAACATTTTTGGAATATCAAAATGAAATCTATGGCTTTTATCAAATCAAATATACTTTATTGTCCCCGTGGGGAAGTTAGTTGAATATTGCACCTGCCCTAAAAACTATTGCACCTGCCCCTAAAAACACTTAAAACGATAAAACACTAAAAGGATAAAACGTATATAAAAGATGAAAAACAAATATATACGTCTTTGTGTTAACAATTTAAGATTCATTGCAAAATCAAAGCTGAAGATATTATTCATACAAACTATCAGATGTGAAAGAAACAGACATATAGACATGTGTGGTTCACAGAAGCATGTTAACAGCATGTGGAGACAGAGAAATGAAGACTGGTAGTTTACGGGTGTAACTGGTTTCAGCGTGCAGCCCAGTGGTCAGAGAGGAGGTTAGAACCTGGCTTTGGTTGGCTTTGAACTCGCCTCACCATAGCATGCTGCTTCACCATCCTGCTTTCAAAGAGTCCATCCTGTGGGTGATTTACTGCATCACAAGCAATGTCCATCCTAACAAGTCCCTTTATATCCATATGCATGATTTTCAAATACTGGACGATTTGGTCTTATTCAAATTAAAGTCCGTGTGGTGGATGGTTTACTTATTAAGATGGACGTTATTGTACGATGTAGATTCACGGTCACGTTCGTCCCGGTGTTCACCGATCCTGTGTTTGTGGTGCAGGTATGATCCTCTACAACGGCCAGAGAAGAACCACAGGAGCCGACTTTATCTCCCTGGGACTCGTGGGCGGCCGCTTGGAGTTCAGGTCGGTTCTCACATTAATTATATTTGTATCGATCGTATTCATTTAATTCATAATCAGCCGCACAGGGCTTCACACTCTGTAGGGACAATACTCAGAAACCTCAGATAGAGGGACAAGTGAGGGACTAGCTGTGTGGCCCAGGTGGTAGAGCGGTCGGCCACTAACTAGAGGGTCTGCTCGATCCAGACCACGAGCAAAATAAGATTTAACAATATGTAAAATATCGAGATGAAGGAAGAGAGAGATAACGTGAAAACTGCGTCATGAAGCTTGTAGATGATCCGTAATCGTCTAAATCTTATCGTGCCGATTCCAGGTTCGACGTCGGCTCCGGCATGGCCACGATACGAGACCCCAACCCCGTCAAGCTGGGAGAGTTCCACACCGTCGAGCTGCATCGCAACCAGACCCTGGGCTACATCATCGTGGACGGGGCGGAGCCGATCAACGGCAGCTCACAGGTGCTTATGTGAATTTAATCTCACGTGCATTTTGGACGAATTCTGTGAGCGGCAGAGTAAATGGTCACTTCCTCTCCTCAGGGCAAGTTCCAGGGTCTGGATCTGAACGAGGAGCTGCACGTGGGCGGTTACCCCAACTACACGACCCTCGCCAAAACCGCAGGCATCAAGACCGGGTTCGTTGGCTGCATCCGTCAACTGGTCATCCAGGGAGAGGAGGTCATCTTCAAAGACCTTGACCGCAGCTCGACGGGCGTCACCAACTGTCCCACCTGCAAGGATCACCCGTGTCAGGTCAGTGGCGTGCGTCCGCTCCGTGGGTTTGTAGCCGCCGCCCTGTGTTTACTTCCATGAGGTCATGAGGATTTCTCTCGTGTCATTCAGAACGGCGGCAGGTGCGAGGACTCCGACGCCAGCTTGTACAAGTGCGGCTGCCCCAGAGGATTCACCGGCAGCAACTGCCAGCACCACTCGTCCCTGCACTGTCACTCAGGTACACGGAGGACAAATCAAAGTGTTAACACTCGTAGATAAAAGAGGTGGTCGCTGGTTTGTGATGGTTTTTTCACCTGAACTCCCACAGAGGCCTGCGGACCAGACGCCACGTGCATCAGCCGCCAGAACGGCCTGGGCTACGACTGCCGCTGCCACCTGGGCAAGTTTGGAAACAAGTGCATGGACGGTAAGACAGGAAGTCAAATGTTTTTAAGGAAGAGAAACGACATTGTCTTCTGTACTTTGAAGCCGTTTCATTAAATGTTCTTCAAGATAACTTTGGCGCATTTTCCTCTTCCGTTACCTTCACAAGGGGAACTGGTGACCACGCCCATGTTTGATGGAGAGGAGACGTTCATCGCCTATCCTCCGCTGACCAACATCCACGACGACCTGCGCGTCGAGATGGAGTTCAAGCCGCTGCATGGAGACGGCCTGATGTTCTTCTGCGGTGGGAAGAAGATGAAGGTGGAGGATTTCGTAGGCATCTCCATGGTGGAGGGACACGTAGAGTTCAGATACGAACTGGGCACAGGTGAGGTCGACTAAAATGAAGTTCTTTTGCTTTACATTCAGATCAAAGTCAAATATCTGTGGACGGGCTTTGATTTTCAGGCCAGGCCATCCTTCGCAGTCCCGAGGCCGTGTCTCTGGGCCAGTGGCACCGAGTTGTGGCCGAGCGGAACAAGCGGGTCGGCCTCCTGAGGGTCGACCAAGGCCAAGTGGAGAGTAAGACCTCTCCAGGAAAAGCCCAGGGCCTCAATATCCACACGCCCATGTACTTGGGAGGAGTCCCCAAAATGGACATCCTGCCCAAAGCCGCCAATGTCAGCGAGATGTTTGGTGGATGCATCGGAGAGGTGAGATCCCGCCGGGACAAAAACAACAAAAGTTCATGGACGTTTTTTTTCCTGTAACAAGAAGCTTTTTAACGTGTCAACTTCCTGTTTAGGTTTCCATCAACAACAAGAAGGTGGATCTGTCCTACAGCTTCACAGAGAGTAGAGCCGTCCGCAAGTGCGTGGACATCAGCCCCTGCGACCGCCGGCCCTGCCTGAACGGCGGCCACTGCATGTCCAGCGCTGAGTACGAGTACCAGTGTCTCTGCAAGGACGGATTCGAAGGTTTGTGCTCCGAGTTGTCAAAGTGTCAAATCTGCCCAGAGGTCGTTGGGTGTGTTTTCTACCATTTATTTCTTAATTTTCTATATTTTTTGCTCAAGATTTACCTTCTCACTGTAGCTCTATAACCTCCGAGCTCTATGAACTGTGCCCCTGCAGGTGAGCGCTGTGAGGTGGTGAAAGACATGTGCCAGAGCGACCTTCAGTGCCAGAGCGGCGGCAGCTGCGTCGGCGGTCAGTGTGCGTGTGCGCCCGGGTACACCGGCCTCACCTGTGAAGAGAGTAAGTATTCACTCTCATCACCAATTAAATCCAATGTTTTGTTATTTTTATAATGATTAAATTCCAGTAGCAGCCACATAGACATTAGTTACTAGATACAACTGCATCCTGTAGAACGAGACGCATACACATATCTCATATGACATCCTTCACACTATGGAGCCGCTCTCAACACCACACGACTCGCTCCCAGCGCTGCAATGCATGCTGGGAGGGTCGACCCCCCCAAGTGATTTTACGTGTGTCTCACCTCTGCGCCCTCATGGCTATATCCTGCGCACACAGGCCACGTCTCCAGCTACCCAGAGGCCCCGTGGAATTTGCAAGCCAGCGTGGCGAATGGTACAGTATCCCCAACGTCCAGTCTGCCTGAAAGCACCGTGACTAACAGGGGGCCCCGTCCGAGCTCTGAGGGGGGGGGGCCCCACGACCCCTCCAAGGTCAACCCGAACTGTCTATCGCCTAACACATGAAACCAAACGTGTACTCAGCTGGTTACTGAGGCTCTCATCCCCATCGGAAAGTTTGGCGAGGGGAATTCTGCATCTATAACAAACGGTGGCGGGATTTGTTTTCCTCCCTTTTACACATTTGAAACCTTTTAACACTAGAATGTGGAATTCCCCTTGTTTCCCTTCTTCCCTGTCAGGTGGCTTCTCACAACATGAAACCTTCCGTCTACTTCAAAACTCCTCGTCTCTCTGCAACAAAGAAAACAAACACTTTTCCAACTGAAACCGTCCGAAGTCCGAAACATTAAAACTGCTCCGTGTCGTCCACACAGCCGGCTGCCACTAACATTTCCATGTTTCTGCTGAACGCTCAGTGTGAGAGTTGTTGAGAGGCTTCAGGCATATTGTGCACCTGAGGTGTTTATCTGTGCATGATGCTGTGGTGTCAGTGAGTTCAGCCCCGTCTCCGTGGGAGGTCCAGGACAGTGTGCAGTGTGAGGAATGAAAGATTCTGCATCGTGCATTTTGGTTGAACTCGGTTTCTGTGCTTTGGTTTGTGGTTTTTCTTTTGAATTTGGAGAACTGGTCTCAAGTTTAGTTTCGAGGCTCCGGCTTCGTAACTTCCCCCGGATATAATTACATTCATATAAAGGGAAGTGATGAGAAAATATCTTTATTTATAAGTTTATAAAGGGGGGGGGGGGGCAGCGTGTATGATAGAGGACTGTGGAGAGTGAGGCAGGTCACACGATTAGAGCTGCTCAACAGGAGGCGACTGCTTCAAGAAGCTTTCTGAGCCATTTTCCAAAGTAATAAAGCTGCAGCAGCAAAATGTTTTTTCAATTTTATTGCTCGTAAAGTCAACTTTTCATTTGTAAGAGGGAGAATATGTCATTTCTTCCTTCAGCAGCTGCATTCTCTCACTTTAAAAACCTAAACTTTGTTGTCTCTAACCAAGCCTGTGTTACCCAGGGGTTCTTCCATGCTTTCACCACTGGAGGGCGCCGTAACCCCGAGGATGAGCGTTCACACCAGCCTCACTGTGATTAAAATCCTCTTTTAATTCTGTATTGTGTCTTTTCTAGATTCTCCTTATCAGTACGCAGCTCATTTCCACAATGACGGATACGTCGCCCTCCCGAAATCCATTTTCCCAAGAAGGTAAAGTGCAGTTTGCATCTTTAGCTTTTTGTCTACTCGTATTTTTTGGAGAATTATCCGGAGTTAATGCATCAAACGTCTCTTTTTCTTTTAGTGCCCATGACTCACCAGAGACCATCGAACTGGAGATCAACACCGGCTCCTCTGAGGGTCTGATCCTGTGGCAGGGAGTGGTGAGTCCTGCTCCTGTCTCCTCTGTGAGCCCTAACCTTCCTCCTCTTAATCCTCCTCCTCCTCACTTTGCTCCTGCACATCCCTGCTCCTCCTAATCCCCCCCCCCCCCCGCGACCTCGTCTGTGACGGAGCTCATCAGTGTTCTCACCACGTTCGCTGCGATTGTGTTTGGACTTGCACGGCTGCACCAGTGCTTCCCTGAACACACTCTGATTTCATTTATTAAACCTCCGTGTCTCACCGGCTGTCGAGCACCTCCATCACTGTCTAATCTGTACCTGTGTCACCGAGGCTGTGGCACGTGGGCTGGCTCCCTCTGACACCACTAAGTACGTGCATGTTGCTTCTCTAACTCATCCTCCGTTTTCCTCAGGAGACCAATGGCGCACGCAATTTGCGAAAGGTGCATGCTAGTAAAAAGGTATCGAACTCAAACACACGACACGTCTCATTTTACCTGGCATGTTTTCACATCGTGCATTTTTCCCACGAACACATGTAAAGACAACATCTGGAGAATGTTATATGCTCAGTTTGCATTGGGCTTCTTTTGTCATTGTTATTTTTTGCAGTAGTTCACTATTTGCTTTGTGCTGCTGTGACACAGTAGATTTCCACCGTAGTGGGACAAATAAGAAATCTTATCTTATCTAATCTTATACAAACACTGTTGTAAATGATCTGCGCTGCACTTTGCATGGAAGGTTACTCCGGTGCAGTCGATCAGTCTGTCGTCCTCTTCCTCTTCCGACTAATCATTTATTTGCAGGACCTGGGAGAGCACGGCAAAGGAAGGACTTCATCAGCCTCGGCCTGCAGAGCGGACACCTCGCCTTCAGGTGACTCAGCGCTTTGCTCCTGCCGCTCTGTTCGGTTCAGTTCTCGATGAGTAATGTTCTCTCCAGCTTCGGTGTAGTAATGCTGACGATTTGCACCATCTCCAGTTACCAGCTGGGCAGCGGAGAGGCACAGATCCTGTCCCGGAAGCCCATCAATGACGGGAGATGGCACAAGATCACAGCAGTCAGGTGAGATTATATGTTGTTATTCACAACGTACTGTATTTACACACATGGGGAACTAACCCTCAGGTTGCTTAGTAATTAAAAATACTGACAAGTTCTTTTTATTTCTTTATTTCTGAGTCTTATCATGAATAATGTTCCAGGCTTGAAATCCTTTTGAAATGGTTCATTTTTATTGTTGATGTCTGTTCTGGTCCATCCACTCTATTGATCTGTCACAGAGAAACAACAGTTTCATAAATTACACCAACAATGGCTCAGAACTATTACGTTTCCCAGTAAATAATTCAGAGGAGACAGGCTCACCAGGATCTCTGCTCAGCTGAACAGGGCCTTGACTCCTGTGGCTGTTTGTGTGTTTCTGCTTTAACGTGTTTGTACACAAATTCCTGTCTTGTTTTATCAACGTGTCGTTTGAGTGTTTTACATTTTACACTTTTTCTGTTCAGAACTGGAAAAGACGGATATATTCAGATTGACGGAGGAGCTGCTCTGCACGGACAGTCCAAGGGCAAGAGTCTCATGGTCAACACCAAAGGCAGCATATACCTGGGTGAGGATTATTAATATTATATTATGTTATATTAAAAAACTGCACCATGCAATTTCTGAACTAAAAACACAGTGAACTATAACTTGTCTGTCTTCATTGCATCATCTTCAATAAGTTAGCAACTGATGGTGATGTATTTTTACTTGTTTCAATAAAAAAAATACTCCATGTTGTCAGTTATAAGGTTGGAGCATATGAAAGAGCTTCTTATATAAAAACCTGAGTCTTTTATTCAAGAACAACAACAGCCTCTCAAACGTCTGGAGAGCTAATGAACGACTGGATGTGTTGTCATGTGACAGGCGGAGCCCCAGACATGGCCGCCATGACCGGAGGGAAGTTCTCTTCAGGGATGACGGGCTGCGTGAAGAACCTGGCGCTGATGAACGCCCGGCCGGGACAGCAGCCGGCCCAGGCCATCGACCTGCAGGCCCACGCGGCGCATGGCGTCAACGTGCAGCCGTGCTCCTCATAGACACACTCCCATGCAAACACACACACGCACACACACACACACACACAGAGAGACTATGGAGTGATGTCACACACACACACACACACACAGCAGACTCACACAGAGACTTAAACACACACTTGGTGCTTTGCTGCTACCAAAAAAAAAAAACAACACACAAATCAACACGACACCACAGGATTTTCTTTTCTCTGTGTGCAGTAAAACCAAAAAAAAAAAAAGAGAAAAGAATTGAATATGAACTGCTCTTCCTCGGTGTTGTGTTCTCGATGAAGGACGGTGAACACAGGAGAACCAGTACGGTTTACATACTTCCAGCAGTAGTTTTAGTCACGAGAAGAGTAAAACATATTAGGCCTTCTACGATGGGTCAGATCCTATGGAGTTGGAGATGTTTTTACAGCACTGAATTTTTATTTATATACATATGAATATATATATATATATATTATATTTGTGGGGGAAAACATGCAAACTAACCATAACTGCTCTTCCACTTTTCCCCAGAGTTCACTCTGGGTTCTAATACTGTGTGTGTCCAGGGCTTTTTTTTTTTTTTACAGGCCTATAACTGTATTAATACTTGAAGGCGTGTAGGTCTTCTTTCTTCACTTCTGTAGAGGAACTTCTTCTTTTCCACACGAGCATGCTCACGGTATTTTGGGAGAAGAGGCGCACGCGGTCACACGACGCAGCTTCAGCACACGACTCAGGTTGTCTCAAGCAAAAACCAATACCTGCAAACGTTACAAAGCGTTTCTCTGCTCGTTCTCGGCAGCGTCTCCCGTGTCTGTTCGTTCTTTTTTTTATTTTATTTTTGATTAAAAAAAGGACAGAAACCTTGGTGCTAATGTCAGACGTGAAGATGCAGCATGTTCTCACGCAGCTGCAGGTCTGACACACGGGATTTCATTTTAGTGATTCAGTGACTTAGATGGAGGAGGCTCCGTCACTTTGTTAGCACGCACGGCGCCGGAGGAGGAGGACGTGGCGACGACGTGGAACGGGCTCGTGGCCCCGACGTTGATTGAGTAGATCTCAAAGAAAAGCAGTTTTTGAAAAGTGAAAAGGGTGTAATTTTTTTTGTTTTTTAAATGTGTGGTCGTTGAAGATATTGTTATATGTGTAAAGACGACAGGCGAGTAGAATGAGTGTGTTTGTTGGTTGTGTGCATCTCAGCCCTTTGTGTGTGAGTGTGTGTGTGTGTGTGTGTGTCATCATCCATATCCTCAGGAGGGTCAACTCAGAACTGCCTCAGGATGGGTTGTGTAGCTCTGAGTCACCCCCCCCCCCCCCACACACCACGAAAAACGACAGCAGCATCATCACTTTGGGATTCACACACCTTTTATTCTTCTTCTCATCTTTTGTAAGCATTCAAATATTTGTATCCATATCCTAAAAGTGAGCACTATCCTTTCACTTAGAGTCGCCTCCTTTTTATTTATTTTGTGTTATTGTTTTTTTTCCTCTTTTTCAATCGCAGACGCTTGCTCAATCTCTTTCCTCTGGTTTTTGTGTATGGCCTCCCACACCCCCTCTTGTTCCCCCCCTTGAATATTACGTTGTAATTTCTTCAGAAGTCACGCCCCCATGAAGTTATTAATAACCCCATTAATAAAACATGTCTATTACCTGGGTGGAGCTGCTCGAACCGGTCTTATTATTCAGTCAATGAAAGAAAGAACAGAAGTCTTAGCCTCCAGATATACGATGAATGGATTATTTATTTACACAGAAATGGCGTCGTCGTGAACACGTGGACTGAAAACCCATCCGGTCCGAGACGGCACCGTCTGTGTATCTGCTCTTGAAACTGCCACCCACCACCACTTTTCTTTTTTTTTTCTTTTTGTTTTTGTTTTGACGCCATCGCAAGATACGAAAGTTGCACTTTTAGTAACGATGGCGAAGTGAATAACAGTTAAATGAATGAAACATGTACCAGATATGAAATATTGTCCGTGTCAGGACGACCTGTCTGTTCCATTTCCGGTGTTGAGACAGACACGCCCCCCTCGCCCTTTGGTGTTTCTTAATTAAAAACAAAATTCATGTGCTATTTTTAAATCTCGTGAGTTTTTTCTTTTCTCAGCACTGCATCACTTGTCCTCTGCTCTTTACATGGGGGTGGGGTGGGGGTGGGGGGGGTAGACCTATAGATTCACACCATTGTTCCCAAGTCGTCCATTGTGCAGGTGTAAGCCTTGAACACAGTGGAGATGTTCCCTGGTGGAGGTGACACCCAGGATCTCTAACATGAATCTGCCCCTCGGCTGCAGACATCTCCTCTTTCACAGTCCGACGCCTTATGGATAAATAAGATGATTCAAAAAGACTTCATGTCCCAGCGAGACACGCACATAAAAAGAAGTGAAGTAGGTTCAAATATATATATATACATTTAATACCTGTGTATTATGCACAGTGATATACTTCAGTCAGCGAAGGTGTCGCAGAATCAGCATTAAGATTAAAAGACGTGGAAATAGAAGTTTAGGTCAAATAGTCTAATTCAAGCTGAATCCTAATATAAAACCATCACAGTGATGTAACCAGATGACAGGGTGGGGGGGTGGGAGCGGTACCTGTACATTATTATTGACCGAGCGTTTGACCACAGGGCCACAGGCCGGTTTGGGGGGGGGTCACATTATTAAGAATTTGAATTTGAGTCACTTTTTCATTCAAATGTGTTGTGTTTGAACATTTCTTCAATAAATACGATTACATGATTACATATTTACATATTAACTAACTTTTAGGGAAAACTACTCAACAACAGTTCATGTGTTTAATGTCAAAAAAATAAAAAGTGTTGACATCGTCATATTTATCTCAGGTAAGTGTTTGTTTGTTTTACCAAAAAGAAGTTTATGTATTAAACAGTTAATTTGAAACAGGGTAAGATTCAATTCTAACAGGGATTAAAAGTATTTGGGTCAGGGCTTTTGAGAATGAAATTGAAATAAAGAGAATAAAGTAAAATCCCCTGATCCATCAAATCCAGTTGCCAGTTTTCCATCTTTCCAACTTTATGAGCTAAATCACATATAACACAGTTTAAACTAGAGGAAACTAGAGCATCTATCTGCACAAGCTTCATTCACCTTCTTTGTGCAACACAAACAAAGTCCCTCCTGTTTAAGATCCAAGCCGTAATGTTTATATAACGCTTATATAACTACTGTAAGACATTCAGTCTGTCATCGACCGATGTGCAGCTCCTCCCGGGCTCCGTGCTCCGTCAGTGTCGTGCAGACAACAGTCACTCTACACTGATCCTGGTCACTGTACACCTCCGGCCTCCAGGGACATGCCACAGGCCCGACAGGCAGCTTTTACACTACAACGTCTTTGAGTCTGAACACGATTCTATTTGAATTATTATTCGATAAGATTAGATCACGTCCAGGTATTTCACCACATTAGACTGATTGATTATTCATATTCGTGGTTGTCACGCTCACACAGGAAGTGTAATATCACCTGAGCCTCAGAGGTCGTAGTTCAATCCTCTGGTTTCAAACTGTAAAGTGACAAAGTCTCGACTTTCAACCGTTTTTACGTCACATGTTCAAGCCCCGGGACTTGAACTTGAGCATTGGATAATAAACTAAGAACCAGGTAAAGATGCATATGCAGAGATGTTCCTGTTAAGAATATGTATAATATTTCATATCACAGTTACTGGAGGCAGATTTATGTAATGAACAGGTGAGTAAAGGTTAGAGAAATTAAATTTATAAGCAGAAAACAAATTATGTATCCTTTCAAGCTTGAATTGCAATTTAAAATCAATTCAGATTCAATTCCTCTACAGTTCACCTCTTACTGCTTGATATCTAAATAATGCATCAATCAAGGAAACAGAGACATTTCATTAATCAGAGTTTTTTCACGGCTTCATTACAGTTTACTGAGGATCATGGGTGAGGCAGAGTGCTGTGGAGGGGCAGGAACACACAACACACACACCACACACACACTCAGGATCCCCATGGGTGGGCCGTCAAACATAGAAGTGATGAAGAGGAGGAGTAGGACCTGCCTCTGTTTATCCCATGTTAAAACCCACACATGCTTCCCGCCTCCACAGACACGTCCTCCTCACACGTGACGATATCTGTGAGTAAAAAAAACGGAAAATCAAATTGATTTCAGATTCACATGAAGCAGTTGAAAACACACTTCCTCTCCTCAGGATCTCCAGAGAGCATCATGTTGGTCCTACAGGTAATTTTTGCCTCTGTGCACTTTGTTTAAACTCGTGCTCATCTCATAACGGTGGATTCTCTGTAGTCTGATTGTTTTCTGTCGCATTGTGTTACTTTAGACTTTTGCAATCTGGTGTCTTCTTCTATCAGGTAAAACAAAAAGAATATTGGTTAATTCATTATTTTATCATTTCATGTTTAAAATCTGTTTTAAAGCCCTCGGGTTCCTTCTTCTTCCTCCAGACCTCCACTTACTTGTCACTGCTTTGGAAAGTAAGTCCTGCATCACTTTTACATTTTTTTTAACAAATGACAAAACAATGAACGTCAGGTTTTCACACCTGAACTCCGTCCCCCCCCCCCCCCCCCCCCCCCCCTGCAGCGTGTGAGACAGCCTGGTTCGACGAAGGGGACGTTTCCAGCAACGGGGACTCGGAGCTCCTGACCGACCTGAGAAGGAGCACCGGACACGGATCTGCTCCGGTCCAGTGGCCATGGAGGCCGAGACCGTGTCTGGGGTCAAGTCCCGACACACGGGGAACAGCTTCCACATGTAAACATACGACAGTGAAGTACTATGACTGGAGGCTCATGATCCTTATGAATAATAGAAACAGCAGCTTTAACCATTGCCTGGTATTCCTTCAAGATCATTTACAGAATGGAAACAAATGAACTAGAAGGGTGTTAATATACAGTTAGAGCTGCTGTCATCATAACAACTATAAAGTAATAGTGGCTGATATTAAGAGGATACAGCTGATTAACTGTGTTTAAACTTTGAGCTCTGAGGTGAAATATCAGTCGTGTTAACGTTTGTGGACGACTGAACTTTAACGACTGTGAAAGTGAGACCTTGTCTTCAGAGACTGGAGCGTCTCACCCACTGTTAGAATCCTGAACCAGTACGTCACTCAGACTCAGACGTTCGGATACCCTGTGGATTTTACTGGTATTTGTAACATCCAGGTGTGACGCTTGTGTTTTGCAGTTTCAGTGCATCACAGGGTCTCTTGTGCCTCAACTCGGAACAGACCTGGAATCAGTGTGAGGATTACAAGGTCAAGTTCACCTGCAGCGGACGCTTCTGCTCAGGTTACTACCGATATATAAACGTTCTTCAAGGGAAAAAGTAGGAGAGTTGGACCCTTTTTTAAATCAGTATCCTAATAAACATCCCTCACTGGTTACAGAGTGCAGGACGCGCTGGTTCGACCACGATGACCCAACAGGAAACGGAGACTACGAGGTCCTCAGTGTCCTTCGCAGAATCTACCCCGGAGAAATCTGCCGGCAGCCAATCGCCATCGAGGTCCAGACCGTCTCTGGGGAACCGGCCTCCAACACGTCTGACACCTTCTTAAAGTGAGATTTACACCATCATCGACTGTGTTTCATACCCGAAGAGCGACAGGGACAAGCTGTTTTCACCTGTCATTGCCTTCTTCTCTGTTTCGTGCAGTTATGACGCCACCTATGGGTTTGCCTGCATAACTGCAAATCAGGGGAGCAGGAGATGTGAAGATTACATGGTCAGGTTCACGTGTCCGGAAGAGTTCTGTGAAGGTATGAACACGTAAATAAATACATGTTTAAAGCTATTTTACACATTTCCCACAGAAACTATTGAGTGCCCGTGTACATGCTGGTAAATGAGTGTTAATGGGAAATGGATGGATGATCCTCACTGGTAGGATGTTCAGAGATGGAAATAGATTCCTGTGTCGACTCAGAAAATCTGTTCAACTGGATTCAACTTGACGTTTGTATATTGTATAGCTTTGCATTTATTTTTCCTCTCTCCTTTAAATCAAAATACAAATAATAACGTCCCTTCCATATAAAAGGTCAATTAATGTTCATTTATTTGTATTTGGTTTCAATAAAATCGTTTTTCTGGTGAGCTACTGCAGATCTGTATGATCTCTGGCCTGTTTGGGCCCCGAGGGAAAAGTTCCCTTCCGCCCTGAGTCTCCCAACTCACGACAAGACGACAGCATTCCACCGTTAAATCGTGTTATTGAAACAAAATACAAACGTGGTCACCTGATCCCCCTCCACCGGTAACCTCACCCTGACCCTCAGAGTTCATGTGTCCTGGGCTCAGTGTCTCAGCGGTGTCGAACACAGTGGCTGAACAGTGACGACCCATCCGACGAGGGGGATGTTGAGTCCATACCTCAGCTGATGAAAACCTTCCCCGGTCAAGTGTGTAAAAACCCAATCAGCATCGAGGCCCGAACCACGAGAGGAATATCCGCCCGCTACACTGGAGACACCTTCCTCTCGTACGTTGTGATATCAAACACACAAACACACACACAACACCGTTCAGATGTGACTCTGTCGAGCAGCCTTTTCATGAGGAATCCTTTCATTCTTCATATTCCAGATATGACGTAGCGTTTGGGTTCGTGTGCATCAACGACAAACAGAGGAGTAAACAATGTGAGGATTATCAGGTGGTCCTGACCTGTCCTCCAGACTTCTGTCAGGGTGAGTTCTCGTGTTTGTTTCACATGAAAGGAACCAAGTAAGAACAAGAATAGAAATTATAACAGTTCAATAAAATATCACAATGTGTTCAGTTGTTCATTTAAAGCAGAGATGAGCCTGTTTTTAAGAGTAGCCAGAGTTGTGGCATATAAGATTATTAGGTTAAAAAACAAAGGAGATACCAAGTCATCATTTGTGGTAGTAAATCATTATTTGAGTCAATACATTATCATTTGAGGTAGTAAGTCATTATTTGAGTTAATAAGTAATTCTTTTTGAGATACTAACTTGTTAGTTTGCATTGGGAACCTTTTTTTTTTTCATTATAACAATTTACAGGATTTGTTTTAACAAAGGCACAGGATTATGTGAATGCAGCTTTATTTTATAAGGACACTTCACAGCCTGATCCCTGAGGACTAAGAGGCCAATGAACAGGGACGTGTGTTTAGGCCCTGACCTTTCTGTGAGACACTGATATCCCATGCAAAGACCTGAGGAGTAACTTAAGATGTTCTGCCTCGTTGGCATCGCACAAGTCACAAAGAACAAATATCACAATAGGTCTGAATCAGAGTCTCCGTATGTCTGTGTGTGTTGTTGATCAGGTTGCAGGACGCGCTGGTTCGACGTGGACGATCCCACAGGGTCAGGAGACTATGAGACTCTCCTCCAGCTGCGGATGCTTTATCCGAGTGAGATGTGCAACCAGCCGGTGGCCATTGAAGCCATGACGCTGTCTGATGTCCCTGCACACGAGACGGGGGACGTCCTTCAAGGGTAAATTGTGGGACTGACGAGGGACAATGATTACGATTAAGACGGCTTGATACACAATACGTCTACTCACATGTTGTGCCATAATGCATTAAACGTGATACCATAAAATGGTGTGCCTTTCGGGCATTCAATAAATTTGCTTATCAAAATCAAAATATGAAATATTATATTTTATTATTAATATTAAATTATAACTTTAATTGATTCAAGTTACCTCGGGGCACCACCCTTCATAGGAAGGGAAAAGATAGCCAATTTATTGATTAAGTCTCATAAAGGTACTAACTACAAATTTGGAACTCTGATTAACAATTAAATTAATAACTATAACCAAAATTACCATATAGATAGTTAGCTAAGTTGAAGGATATGGATTCTTGACAGTGTAGAGGTTGGCAAAATTCACTTATGCAACATTAATGAAAAAAACATTTGTGAAAGAAAGACATTTATTATGAATATAATAAAGTCTAAAAACACAAATTACTAACGGTGTACTTCTTAAACAAAGATAGGCATGCGAGTCTCCATGTGTGTGTGTGTGTGTCTGTGTGAGTCAGTGTGAGTCAGCGTGCTTTCAAAATGGTGGCTGGCCAAAGAGACAACACCCGTCCCCCACTATTGGAATGTTTATGACCTGTAGAGTTAATGATGTGAAGAGCTATGCGTGTGTCTGTGTGTGTGTGTGTGTGTGTCTGTGTCTGGTGTGCTGTCTGTGTGTGTGTGTGTCTGTGTGTGTGCCAACTTAGAGGAAGTTACTGGATTGGATGCAACGAAAGACTGTGAAGAGCACAACAGACTAACATTACTTTCTCAATAACTTGTACCCAAAATATCACAACACCACAAATCAAACTTATAAACATCACACAGAATCGAATAAACAGTCTTGCTTAGCCTAGTATAATTATTAAGCCCGGTTGTGTTACCCATCCGTGGAAAGGGGAAAAAGAGTTGCTGTGCAGTTCTGGGAAGTCGTCTTGCTGGTTTCTGTTCCTGCCTTGGTGATTCTGTTGAGTTCAGTTGCTGTTTGAGGTTCTCCAGCAGGACATCGAGTCGCTGCCTGAAGGGTTGGTAGAGCTGGGAGTGTGAGGAGGTTTCCTTGGTGAGATGAGCTGGAAGCTGCACCTTCGGGCTCCTCTCGAAGAGTTGGATGGGAAGAGAAGATGTGAGCTGGAGAAGAGCTCGACAGCCTTCCCTCCTGAAGAGGGTTTGTAGGAAGAGTTGTAGAAGAGATGTAGAAAAAGAGAAGAGGGGGAGAATCGGCCTTATATTGGCCCGGTGACCTCACAGGTCATTGGGTCCAGAGTGACCAATGGGAGTTGAAACCTGTTTCCCTGGGGGGGTTTACACCTCTGTGACGTTGCAAGCCCCCCGGGAGATTGAGTCCTGGAGGAACATGTTGTTCAGGCTTTGGGCTGCACATATAGGCAGAGCTTTGGTTTCCTAAAAAACATTTCCCAACACACATATTCTACCATTACTGACAATAACTGCTCCCTTCATCTCTGTCAGACATTTTCTTACGTATAAATACTTGAAATTGAAAAGTGTGTCAATGTTTAATCACATGATATTACATAAATAACCACCTGCCAGTCTTTCTACACATTAATCTGTATGAATAGCAGCCGGAGGAAGTATTGCTCACAACCCTGGGTTCTAAGAGATTGATTCATTTTGTTTTCATTTATTTTAAATGATTATAAAGAAAGAAGATGAATGGTCAACAGTTTTAATCTTCATGCTAAGCTAGGCTAAACTAATCTGCTACTGGCAGTTGGTGAACTCAGGATCGATCCAAACCACGACCTGCAGAACCCGAGACATCCTGACTGCTAATCTAAAAGAGTCTGAAGGCGACAATCCCCATAATGCAGCTGTGTTTTCTTGTGTTTCGTGAAAACCCTCACGTCTGGTAAACATTCAAACTCCACTCCTCCAGTGTCTGTCATGAAACCAGAGTCCAGACATGGAACCAACCCTCAGCACCTCATCAGGATTTAGTTTTCAGGCCTCAGAAAGCTCCCAGCTGTTCACAGGCAGTTCTCCTCATGACGAGTAAGACGATCTTCAGGTGTAAAACCAGTGACCTGCCGCTTTAACTCATCATGTATTATGTATTTTTACAGGTATGATGCCACTCGTGGTTTTTCCTGTGTCAACGCGGAGCAGCCTGATGGGAAACGTTGTCAGGACTACAAGGTCCGCCTCACCTGCCCCGTGAACTTCTGCAGAGCATAGACGATGTCCAATGTTAGATTTAGTGTCGGTGGAGGATCTGTAACAGAAGATTTTCAAATCATCGTTTCTTGGAGGATTCCTTTTACAATTTTGTTTAACAAATACACACATTTAAGTGGAGGGTATCAACTTGTGGTAAAGAAAATATTTTGAAAGTATTTGTTATTTCAGAGCTCACCTGCCTGCATGGACGTTGCATATGAAAGTTAATTTTTTCAGATCCAGACTCGACTGAGTAGAAGTATTTTTGAATATAACCTGGAAATCAGAAGGGAACAAGTTACACCTCTTGGTTACAACAACAAAAGCAAGAAGGAACGTGACTACTGTAAACATCACACGATGAAGTACACAAATCTTTATCTGTAGACCAAACACCTTTTTATATTTTAATAAAAACCTCTCAAGCTGCATTCTTTTCTGAGCCCACACCTGCATTCCTTAATAGCTTTGAGATGATTTACACATCTGTAGTATATTTTACTGTATGAATGTTTGACAGATTGTGACAGGAGGCCTATACAGTAACAGTCAAACATATACCAGTAAAAATAAATAAAGATGACAACGTCGACTGAAACGTTGAGCTTCAGTCATACAACACAAATCCCAGGCGGGCATTTAACATAATATTTAATGGATCCTGTATCTTTACATTTCTATTCAAGTGTAAATCCACATGTCGCTTATATATTTACTCATTTAAAAATGAATTCTCTGACTGGAGGTGAATCTTAAACTGAAATCACTAACAGGGACTGAAGTGTCACCATCACACGAATTCCACTGGATGCAAAAGATAAAAGAATCACAACCAAGTTGAATTAAGACAATAAAATTCATGCACATCTTTTCTTGCGTGATCGGTTCTGTTAAAGGCACGTGTTTGGCAAACATCAATGTTCCCTGTTGTTATTATTGCGGTTTTAATCCTTAATTAATCTCTGCATCTTTAATTAAAACAGAAAACGCGACACAGATGCACCTCGCGAACTTCTCCTCGCTGCAGCTTCTCGATTAAAAATAATTTCAATCTCACGAAACTTTTTGTTTGAAATTCGTGCACAAACGAAGCGGCGGGTGGATAAACCTCCCCCCCCATCCCCATCCACCCCCCCCACCGGTATCACGGACAACGCGAGCGTCACATCCGGTGGAATATTCCAACGGATTTACCCTTGGTCTTTAAAAGGACGCGCTGAATAAAGCTGCTGTTGAGTCGACAGGTAAACGCTCACGTGCTATTTACAGGATCCCGAACGAGTGCGAAGACCTCACGCGCTGCAGAGACAGAACAGACATCAGTGTAACGGACAAAAGAAAAAAAAAGGCACAGACACAGACGAGGCTTTTTTTTTTTTTTTTTTTGTCTGTGAGAGGCTCGTGCGTGTTTACACATCTCCATCATTTTGTGGAGACTCAGAAATCTGCGGAGTTCCTTCTCAGGTAAGATCACGATGCCTCGTGCGGGATGGAGACGATGCCGCTTGTTTCGGATCGGAGGCCGATGTGCTTCGGGCTTATTTGTCGCGTTATCTGCTTGTGACGCAGCTGCGCCACTCGCGCCGACCTATGCGCATATGGGGTGTGAAGTGCAAAAATTCATTCACCACCTTTCTGCTGATATATCTCGAATATTCAGCTTCCATCGTCCACGTTCAGCTAATTTAGGACACATTTAAGACGTGTATTGAGCGTTTGTCTTCTGATTTGATGTATAACGCATACGTTGAATGTTTAATCTATGTGCAAACCTTGGACGTTAATTTGTAAATAGCGAATCATAAATGTTAAATATAAATGTTATATCTAAATATAAACGTTAAAAATTATACATGCAAATGTTGCATCTGAATCTTAAATGTTAAATCCCAAAAAATAATAAACTTTATTTATTTATATAGCACTTTTTTTTTTGAAAAACAGAGGTCACAAAGGGCTCCGACAACACGGGCAGGAGAGCAAATACCAACTTGATCACATAAAAGCAGTTAAAACGAACGATGTAGAACAAGTGAACGAGTCAAACCGTTAGTTTCCAACCCCCAACGCTGGAACAGGAAGAAGGCACACGAGGTCACAACAATTCTGTGACGTAGCTCGCGGCCAGACGCTTTAAAAGTGATCAATAGGATCTCAAAATCAATTCTATAGCGGAGAAGGAGCCAATTAAGAGAAGCAAGGATCATGTGACCGATGCTGCCTTTTAAGACCAGTGTGAAGCCCAGCTTTTCTTAAATCTAAATGTTAAATGCTAAACGTACGTGTTAAATATGAATATTATATCTAAATCTGAATGTTAAATGTTGTTTATAAATGTAAATGTTAGATGTAAACTGCCTGGTTTGTTGTGGTAAACGGATAAACTGTGAAAACCTTGAAGCTTTGGCCTGGTTGTCCTCTGAGCAGTGTTTGGGTTTTTCGACTGCACCTGAACGCAGCGGCAAAAACGAAACTTATTTGCCCTCAGAGGACCTGAGTGCGTGTGCGCGTGCATGTGTGGCGTGCGTGTGTGTGAGAGGGTGTGTCTTTGTGAGTGTATGGTTGTGTTAGTGTGTTTGTGTGTTTGTGTGTGTGTATCTTTGTTTGTTTGTGTGAGTGAGGGTGTGTGATTGTGTGTGTGAGATTGTGTGTGTGTGTGTGTTTGCGTGTGTGTGTGCGTGTGGTGTTAAACTGGAACACGACCAATTCACGCCCTGTAGTGGGCCGGGCTGCGTGCTCTGAGACCGCTTCACCGGAAGTGGGATAATTGCCAAATTTCCTAAATATTTAGCAACGACATTTATAATTTAACATTTAACTTTTAACATTAACATTAAGGTATAACATTTACATGTATATCTAATATTTATACATTTAAATTTAACATTTAAATTTAACATTTAGATTCAAAATTAATATTTACATATTGATATAACATTTTACATTCAATTTATATATATATATGACATGAATTTCTGATTTAAATATGAGGAAAATTTGCTAAATGCAAAGAAACTGAGGTGAATATTTGAAATATATCAGATAATTTTTAGATTTATTTGTGGATGGAGGCAAAATGCTGCCAAATCCAACCAGCATATGATGATGATTATTTTTTAATAACGTGTGTTTATCTCCACAGTTCAAGTCATGTTTATCTCTCTAATCTTTCAGCTGTGAACCAGAGACAATCATGATCCTCCTGACTCCCCCCTCTGGTAGGTACCAGTGTGTCAATCTCATCTTTAATCTGGATTACTGTACACACCTACGAACACGGGCACGGGCGCCAGAGATTAAAGACGGGGTTTACTTGGAAATAAATTGGGGGCAGAGAAATGTTTCCGAGGCAGTTTTAATGATGCATGGAGTGAATGAAGAAGAATAAATGATTCATTTGGGGTAGTACATGTTTAGAAACCACATTTTAGAATAGACGGATTGAATCTCCTATGACTGATGTGCATTATTTGTAATGAATTGAAATGTCATTGTCCTTTTTATTTTACTTCATGTCATTACCTAAAAACCACATTTAAACAAATAGTTTAAACTGTGTTGTAAGTTCACTTTGGATTTTACCACTTGTGAATTTCTTTTGTTTAGTTGTTACCCGGTAACGTAGCCAGGGTGTTGCATAACGAGGGCTTTCCCAGCATGCACTGCACTCGGCAGGCAGCCATCCAGAAATAGAGACCTTCTTAGAAATTGAAATAAAAAAGTATGTTTGTCTCTGGCTGTTTTCCTCTTTTGTTTTTTATTAGTGACCAAGACAGTTTGTAAAGTGGTCAGAGTAAAAACTTGACAGCACGCTCAGTAACCACACAGCCTGGATCTTCACACGTGTGAGGCTCTAATGGTTTCATACAATTGACTGTTGTTGTCTGATTTGAGCATATTCAAAATACCAGGTTGTAACTTGTGTTAAAAGTAGATTTTTTATTTTTAAGAGGCATGCTGTCAAGTCAAAGTGTGAGTTATTGTTTGCTTTCTGCTGTGTCTCATACGCTGTTTTCTTTCAGATGAAGAGTCCCTTGAACTCGCCTGGCTTTGGAATCACAGGAAGTTCAGGGTGAAAAACACTTGAAGGGGTTGCTATTCCGCAAGGTTTAAGACACAAAATGTCAAAGTTTCCAGGTCATTGTGCATAAAATGTCTTGGACAGTACTATGACTTGAGAGAAAATCTAAAAAGCTCACATGACCCCCCCGGGGGGCGGAACAAAGGTTTCTCTGTCGTCACTTAGAAAACATCACAGCATCGTGGGGGAGGAGGCAGATTTTTTTGATGGAGTGCGGCAGCAGTCATTCCATCTTGCTGACTCACGTAGTCAATGTATCCTTTTTTAAAGTTTAAATTATAACTTTATAACAAATTACTCTTAAAGGTCCAGTGTGTAAGATTTAGGTGAAAGGATCTATTGGCAGAAATGTAATGTAGAGTAATCCTAATGAGTGTTTTTCTATACCCAAGAATGAGCCCTTTATATTAAATACTTTTATATTCAAATCGGGACTGGGTCCACTTCACGGAGGCGGCCATGTTTTTTTACAGTAGCCCAAACTGGACAAACTAAACCTTTTGAGTTTTTATGACAACCACAACTTCTCTTTCATGTTTGCAAAGGGAGATTGAGGTGAAGGGGTATTCGGCTGCAATGTACAACTTCACCACTAGATGTCCCTAAATTCTACACACTGAAACCTTTAAAGAAATCATATGACTTGCTAAATGATTTCTTTTGACGATGTAACGTTGAAATCCTGTTAAAAATGACATTGAAACCAGGTGAGGTTCCAGACTTCTCTTTACATCGCAGTCCCCATTAAACCCCGGGGCTGCAGTGGTATTGATGGGACCAGTATAGCTGTGAGTGCTGCTGCCGGTCCTCGTCTCAGGTCACTAGGCTTGATCAGAGTTAACGGGCTAATTGATCTCACGTCTGGTATGTGTCACTGCAGTAGGTCCAGTTCACGCTCACTGTAGCCAGTGGTGTATGTGTTAGTCCCCTCAGTGTTCACAGCTTGTTCCCTCACACCAGTATTTGTGTGTATTTGACCCCTGATAAGATCCCGTTTGAGTGCTAACACTTCACATGCATCGTGTTCAGAGTTTTACTTTCAAATATCTAGATATTTGAAGTTTAATGCATGAGAGTGTGGCCATTAATTCTAATAGTTATGTATAATAATGCATAGACTGATGAGGCGAGGCTGTCTTTAATGTTGCATGCTGGAGGCTGAGTGAATGTGTAGTAACAAATTTATTTTAGTGATCTGAGAAAGGATGAATGTATCGTAAGGTTGGTCTCCATCCATTGAACATACGTCTTGGTAAGTGATACTTCTTCTACATAAGACGGGGAATCAGCTTCATAGTTATGATTTAGTTAAAATGAAAGATGATTTAGAAAGAATATTATTATCCTGGTAAATCTTTATGATTACTTTCAGAATTTTTCCTCTCACCTCAACTGGAGTCTGACTCAAAATGGGATATAATCACTAGACTGTTCCCATTCAGACTCACTCATCAGAAGGTCAGGGACGTCACAGATAGGGATTTAGCTTTTAAACCACAGCAGAGGTTATCGAACCGACACGGGCCGCTCCTGACCGCTGTCATCCTGTGGTCTCAGGTTTCTTCCAGTGCACCAACAAGCTCTTTCTGAGTGATCAGGCCGCCTGGCTCCACATCAAGGAGTTCGCCCGTAAAAATGCCGCGAACGCTCTGTCAGTCGCCAACATGGTCATGGGCATGGCCTCCATTCTCAGCAGCCTCAACGGGTAAGTGGACACGGCGTCGCTCGACTTCACAGAAACAATAAAGAATATATGGGCTACACTCATGGATGTGGACAAATGTGGGCTAATAAAACAATGATTGAATGTTGTGGGTGAAATTTTAAAAACAGCTAACTGGTCAAAGTGCATTTTGATGTACTTCTGTCAGTGCCTGTGTAGATATGGTTTCATTAAGATAAGTGAAACTAATTATTTAAGTAAATAAACTTGTGGTGACACAGAGGGACCAAATATTATTGGATGAAACACAAACTAAGTTATTAAAGAGGTACAGGCAAGTGCCAGTATGAAAATCAGTAATCCTGCA
This sequence comes from Reinhardtius hippoglossoides, assembly GCA_006182925.3. Taxonomy (NCBI): domain Eukaryota; kingdom Metazoa; phylum Chordata; class Actinopteri; order Pleuronectiformes; family Pleuronectidae; genus Reinhardtius; species Reinhardtius hippoglossoides. The sequence goes on along the minus strand of CM031675.1, from coordinate 24,271,287 downwards.
CTCTGAAATACCTTTTTGTTTTACTTATTCATAAGATTGTGGGGAAACTATCCACTTGCACGGGTTTCAATTCTATGCCACTGTCGACGTTTTGCAATTTTAAACGTGTCTCTCTCAAACCAAACACTCGCTCTCTTTGTCCAGGCACCATCATGCCGCATGTTGGCTGGTTCTGATTGGCTACCTGCTGGATTATGCAGATGGAGCGGTTGCCAGGCGACTGGATGCCTGCTCGGCGCTGGGTAAGTGCAGTGTTTTGGTCAACAGCTCTTACCGAAATAGAACTCCAGCCGCAGCGTTGGCACAGCTTCCAGCACAGTGCTTTGTCTGGACTTTCTAATTTAGCCTCGTTAAGTCTTCAACAAAAGGGGGTAGAGCAGTCAAAGGAAACTCTGGGGGCCTCTAAGAGAACAATCATGCATATTGTATTCCATGTAACTTAAGCCTTGGTAAATCAGTGTCCTTTGAGTAGTTTCTACACTTGGTGTCACTAGCAGGATTTAGGTATGAAAGTAAACCGCATGAGATCCCCCCCTTGAATACTATGCAAATACACAAATACTTTAGTGCTCTGTAGTGGGGGGTGGGCAGGGGGGCAGGGGCAGTGTGTCTCACTCTGAGAACATGTCTTCCTCTTCGTCCTCTGATAAACTGCAGCAGCGGTCGGCAACTGGGTTAAAACCACGAGCCAAAAGCAAGATCATTTAGATTATTAGATTATATTTGTTTCATCATATCGGACTGGGGCACAGAACACAGAGCTCAGCCGCTGATCTCTGACATGGCAACAGCACTCAGACTCCTCCTCCTCCTCCTCCTCCTCCTCCTCCTCCTCCTCCTCCTCCTCCTCTTTGGCCGTTTGTCTTCAATGTAAAAGCACAATGTTCATTTTGTTGCTTCAACTACTTTGAAGAGTAATAAAGCAAATTCAGTTTCATGGGATGAAGAACATTCACGATAAACCAGGTAGGATGAACACAGAGTTGTTTAATGCAACACAGAACAAGAGAACACAACATTACAACAAAATGTTTGGTGCTTAAAACTGAATTGGATTTAAACCCATCTATTTTTTATCCATTCATGTTTTCCCCTGTACGTTGTGACGCACTTTGTAACCTTGTTTTCCGATGAGAACAAATTAAGTTGTTTACAGGCAGGTTTAAACCGGCTGTGCTTCTATAGTCACCGGGACACAAATAGCTGCTTCCCGCTGCGGCTTCACATTTTCTCAAATTCCCAAAATAGCTCCCAGGTGCATCACAATTCATCGTCGGCTGCACATTTCAGGGGCTTTGTGTCCCGGCGAGGGTTTTTTCTGCATGACTTTGCAGGTGGATGTTGTTGCGCCCCCCCACGTATTTTGTCACACGAACAATCACTTTCTGATTAAGCAGCCTAATTCCACAGGATCACGCTCCAATTGTCTTGTTTATCCCCGTTGCTTTGAGTTCTCTGCATATCTGACATTTTTTAAATTGTTGACCCCTGCGGCTCGTGGAATTCCACCTCGTTCGTTTGAGCCGTGGCCCGAATCATCCGACCTCGTGCGCTGAAAACATGCTCCCTGCTCCTGGGGGATAAAGAGACAAGGCCGCGGAGAATGTTGTTTATTGAATGACTGGCAGTCGGGCTGACGCGGTAATTTCCACTTGGAGATTTTTTTTGCAGGTACACACGCTCCACGCCACTGTCATGTGATGGTGACATCAGCAGGGACTATACAGAGGAGATGGCAACATGCAATAAATCACTGACTGATACACTTGACTGGTGTCATAATTGTCCAGATGACATTTTTAAGCAGATGCACGTGTATTTAAATGTTGTTTTTCATGCTCAGGTGCGAAGCTGGATGATTTTGCTGACTTCACGACCTTCGGAATCGCCACGTCACTGCTCCTGAGGACGACTGACCTGATGGACAACATCCTCTGCGTGTGCTACGTCCTGTCGGTGTTCGTCCGCCTCTGTTTCTACTCAACTGGTAAATTCCAAAATGTAGTGTTACCGTATATTTGACAGGATACGTAAAGTATATCGTTTTAAGAGCTTTAATCAAATGGTGCGATCGTTGCATCTGTAATATTTAAAGGATTACTAGGGATTTGTTTTTGTTTGCGAACTCAGGAATCCCCTTCATGTACCGCGGCCTGCCCTGCACATACGCCTCAGCCATCCTGTCCTGTGCCACAATGCTGTCGGGGGGGAACATGGCCGTGCTGCGCATCGTGGTAGTCGCCATGATCCTCTGCATGATCAATCAGAACTTCTACCCCCATGACAAAGTGCTGGAGTCACAGGCCTGGAAAAAAGTCGTTTACTTTGGAGGTATGGAGCCATTTTGGGAATGTAGATGGTTTTATGGGATTAGGTTTTTTACGTAACTGTCTCTGATACAGGTCGAGACTAAACTCTCTGAGCAAGCATTTGAAACGCTAGTCGTTTGTGTTCACTACACAAAAATGAGTTGACATAATTGGTCCTCTAGCGTCAGGTAAGTTTTTGACTCTGTGGTATCAAATATGTGGAAGATTCATCGGCCTCAGCTGAACTTTTCATTTTGGTCTAATTAGCTAATGTCAGTAAGTTGATTAGAAGGTTAAGTAAGACGGTGAATGTGGTGAACACCAGCTTGTGGTGGTCATATCACTGTGAACATATTAGCATGCTGACATTAGCATTTAGCCCAAAGCACCACTGTGCACCAATATGCACATGGACGGATTATCATCTTATTCTTATGTTATCCTTATTTATAGATAGTTATATTCATAATAATAATAAATACATGGTGTGTGTGTATAGCACCTAAGTGTTCAAAGACACTTTACATTGGTAAAAAAAAAGAAATCAGTTCAAATCAAACACATCGTATAAAACTTTAAATGGTTTTGAATTGGTATGATTTTATTACACAGCTGATAATAAATATCTTATAACACCAGGTGGTTTAATCTGCTAATTAACAAAACATTTTTGATTAATTTCATAATCACTGATGATATGATTGATCTCAATTAACTTTTACTTTCTTTTTTTTGTTTTGTTTCGATTCTCAGGAGTCATCATGTTGTTCTGCTCGTCATCCCCCCCCATGTGCGTGTACTACCTGCTCTGGTGTTTCTCCTACGTTTTGTTCCCGACTTCCCTTTGGAGCAGTAAAGTGTAGGGAAACGGGTTCTGGTCTTGTCCAAAACTCGCAGTAGGTTTACCTCCGGCCAATCTGGGCGAATTTAGTTGTCCCAGAATGTTGCTGCTCCCCACTGCCCTGGAGGATTCAAGCTGAACATGCTCATGCAGGCTAACACTTGCTCTATTTGACCTTTATTTTGATGAGACAGAACCTGGATGACAGGGAGTTGTGATGAGGGACAGGAGGGAAGGACATTTTTAAGTCACTTCTAAGGATTTAACCTTCATACACATGTTTTATGTCTTTGTTGCAGTGTCACTGAAGCTGAGGGGGGGTTGCCTGTTCCAAAATCAGAATTTTCATCAGGTTGTGTAATCTCCCTACTTCAGTGTTAATCCAATCTTTCCTCGATGGGTATATTTTCAAAGGAAATGATTGCAATACTTTTCTCCAACATTTTTGCCTCATATTTAGTTTTGCAGCCACACGAGGCCTCACAACCACTAATACGATTTCCACGGCGTTGAGCGTAGAGTTAGGAATTAACTGTCCATGTGCTGCACTATGGCGATAAGACCTTTAATCCACCAGTCTCATTTCTCGGCAGCATTTTTTTTGAGATTCTAAACCCCGTGCCCTGTCTCTCTTATCTATAACACAGTAATGAACACACACACACACACACACACACACACACACACACACACACACACACAGCATCTGTCAATGTCCGTATCAGGGTTGGGGTCAATTTGCTTTTAACGGTATTCAGCTCGTGGTGTGTCGTCAAAATCCGTTTCGCACACCTTCATACAAGCTAACCTAAGATTACGTTTTTTGGACCATGGGAGAGATCCACGCTCTTCTTTTATTTCCGGACCCCAGCCCTTGTGCTTTTTGTTAATCGCGTTCTTGTTTTCTTCCAAGTTGTGAGTCTGTCCAAGACATTGTGTGTTAGATTTCAGTGTTTTGCATGAGTTTGCCTGTTTTAAGAGGCAATGCAGTTTATATATCGAATCCACACTGGATCACTATTAGCCCCCCCCACCTGTATATTACCTCTCTGACCACAGCTGCATCACAGGTGTTTGACAACTGAGTGAAAAAACACCTGCAGCGTTAGGAAATTATTAATTAAGGTAAGAGTCTGAAATACATCATGAGTCGACACTGAAAACTCTAAATCACACGGCTGCAGAGGTTTCCCTCCACACGAGATTAAAGATCCAGTGTGACTTAGGTGAAAAGGAACTATTGGCAGGTAATTATCCTAGTGATGTTTTCACTAGTGTTTCATCTAAATTGTACTAATTGTTGTTTCTTTTACCCTGCAACGTGCAACTTCACCACCAGATGTCACTAAACTCTACACAACCAACCTTTAAAGAGCAACAACACAAAGACTGTAAATCCTGCCTTTCCTGCCATCTAGTGGCTATGGATTACAAATTATAAAATGTTGTTGCATGACAGTCTGTGTGAACAGTGCAGCCGGACTGAAACTTTAAAAAGTCACAGAGATCAGGCGAGGAAAGGAGAAGTGATTCTCTTTTAACTTGGCCAGAACTCAGTCAGTCCTTTTTTAAGCGAGGACAACTTTTTGGCTCGTGCCTCACAGTCGGTGTATTTCTGCTTCCCTGCACATGTGTGCGACAAATGGGGGAGATTACATAGTTTTATATGGATTCTTTCAGAAGCCTGATGAAAAGCCTGATGTTCTCAACCCCCCCATATTCAAACTACACCTACTCACAGCTGTCAGAATAAAGGGAAGGACATCATTCACAATTTGATTTCTTGTGATTTTATTGATATGTAACTTGTACAAGCTCCAGACTCTTCTCAGACAGAGAAAAATGAACAGACGGAGCAAAATGTCATGAATCACGACCTAGATTTAAAAAAAAAAACATCAATACAAAAGGGTCATGACCGCTGATTCAGATGTGGGTTTAAACCAACCCTGGCTTAGTTCATGATAACGGTGCATACACAGACTGAAATTTAAAATCTACTCTAGTTCATTCACTAGTGCATTCAGCTTTCCTGTGTGGGTGTTTTGGTTTTCAAACTGTAAAGTCACGGTGACGTATGCATGCCGAGAGCATAGGAGATACAAAGCCTGTACTTTGATTAAATGATGAAAAGAAAGAAAAGAGATCTCGATGAATGATCTGTGCTTTCAAGTCTGTACTTTTTTTGACAATAAAGGGGAAATTGAAATAACTTGTTTTCAGTGTTTTTATTTCATGCGCTGGAGGGTTTAAATTCAATGGAAGACATAATACTCGAGGGCAAAGATTATAGACGGATGACATGACAGCTCCCCAGGAGTGACGCCGTCATCTTTATTGCCCCCTGGTGGCTGGCTACATTAACGGTGAGGAACTATTCCATGTTAGTTGATGGGTCACAGAAGAAAAGATGGTTATTTGATGCCATAAAACCGGCTGAAACATCCCGATTAACAATGACCGGCTCAGGATTAGTCGAGCATGTGTTTCGGCTTGACCTCGATACTGCAGCTCCACACGATCACCAATGATGCAAAGACTCTGGCTCCAAATGATGCCAAAATATCTGGGACATGTTGGCTTCATTTTTGTACACTGGGAGATGGTAGCGATGCTGTTGTCCATTTTTTAAATTTAAAGTCTATGTTGCATCCTGAGTAAAAAACCACTGTGTAGTCCTGCCTTTCTGTTATAGTCAAATACATCTATGACCTCAGGAACATGAAGAGGTTTGACGTCTGCAAAGAGCAGCGAGGACTCCAGCAGCTTGATGATGGCGGAGAACGCAGGTCGGTCTTTGAAGCTCCACATCCAGCAGTACTTCATCAGATCATACCTGGAAGAATAAAGGGATGGTCTGACATCTTGGTGCATGCAGACGAAAGTGTGACCCGTCTTCACCAATATCCCAGAGAATACTTGGCACAGACGTGAGAAATTTGGGATCCAGGATCAGTTTATGCTTTCGGTAGTTTACTTACAAAGGTCCTCCACAATTCCCAGGCCTCTTCATTCGATAGGATTCCTGCAGCTTTGGAAGCACAGACTCAGGCTCCAGCTCGGGGTAGGGTGGAGAGCCTGAGATAGAATCAAGAAGATGTGACTTTAAAATACACTCATCTCAAAAGGCATAAATAAGAGTGAGATCATTTGCTGATTGATAACAGGACATGGTGATTTACCTAAAGTCACCAGCTCATACAGTAGGATCCCAAATGACCACCTATAGGGAGAAGAGAATATGAACTAATTCTGCATTCTATGACTTTTTTTGTTTTTGTTTTCTTCGCCAGAACTTACACGTCACTCCTGTCGATGCTGAGCTGCGTTGTAATCCTCTCAGGAGCCTGCCATTTCAGAGGCACCTCTGCCGCCCTCGGCCTAAATGCTGAATCCATTTTGCGACCTTCAAACGCTACACCCAGTCCAGACACCCGGGCGGAGAGGCCTGGGCCAATTAAGATGTTCCTGGCAGCCACATCACCATGCACCAGCCTGTGCTCTGACATCAGGTAATCCTGAGAGAGGAATCAATCGCGGACAAACCCATCAATCTCTGGGTCGTGGATTCATTAAAAATTCAAGATTGACAACAATTTTCCAGATGGGGAAAGACGATAAGCGCATCGAGACCTGCTCCTGCTCAGAGTGACATCTTCAGCAGAGCACGGCATCTAAATTGAGCAAATGTTTGTCGAATTGTTTGTGGGAAATAATTGGTCTGCACAAAGTGACTCACCAAGCCAGCTGCAACCTGCTTTGCCACCAGAAGCACAGACCTCTCGGAGAAGTTCTGCAATGGATCTGCCATTTCTGAGTTCTTCTAGAGGGGGGGACACATTTCTTGTCATTTGCACGTATAATCTAATTTAAATTCAAGGTTATGTCCTCAACGCTTGTGTAGTGCTGTTACATTTCTGAGGCTCCAGAGGAAGAGAAGGAGGTTCCCTGGGCTGCAGGCGTCTAAGATCAGATACATGGGCAGACGCCGGGTCTGACAGAACAGCATCCGCACCACATTGTCATGTTTACACACTGTGGCATGGAACAGGAGCCACTTCACAAACTCCTTCGCCTCAGGGTGGTTGGGCCCGTCTGTATGGAGTTGAAGGTTCAGTGTGTAGAATTTAGTGACATCTAGTGGTGAGGTTGCATACTGCAGCTGAATACCCCTCCCCTTCCAAACATGAAAGAGAACCCGTGGTAGCCTTCAGTTTTCATAAAAACTCAAAAGGTTTAGTGTGTCCAGTCTGGGCTACTGTAAAAAACATGGCAGCCTCCGTAGAGAGGACCCGCTCCTGATGTAAATATAAAGTATTTAAATATAAAGGCCCATTCTAGGGTAAAGAAAACAACAAGTTAGATGATTACACACTAGTTAAAACATCACTAGGATTATTTTATATCCAATTTATAATTAAAAAAACATCCCTTTCACCTAAATCTTACACACTGGACCTTTAAACGAATAACAGATAACCTCTTAAGAAGGTTTTACCCCGAAGAGACTTCACCACCACGGCCGAGGAAGGACCGTCTCTCCTCTTCAGCTGAGCTTTACAAACCGGGCCATAGCGGCCTGTCTGCCAGAACTCCAGTCCCTCCAGGACACACTCCTCAGGGATCTCCCAGGGACACAAACCCTGCCGGACCTTTGGAGCGTAGACAGAAGCTGCACTGAGAGTTACACTCTGCCGGCCTGTTAGAAACACAAAGTCAATGCCGGGGGAATTAGATAAATACGACCTAGGCATTGCTCTCAGACATTCATTTAGAATAACTTGGTGTTTTACGAAGAGGCAAGGAGGTTTATACCATTTGAGGGGCTCTGTCCTCTCTGCTTGTTCTTGTGGAGACTGCAGAAAATCAGGATCACCACTAAAACCGTGCTGAGAGCCAACAGAGACGGGATGATGATCACAGCAAGTGGACCTGACGACTCCTCAGCTACACCACAGGAGAGAGAAGGAGCAGGTTCAGCACTTTCCAGAGCAGATTTCAATTTCAACCAGTTTGAGAAAAGTGATGGGGGGGGGGAACATCTCATATGCAGCCACAAGAGAGGAATCAGAATTTGGATCAGACGTTTTTTCCTATTTGGAGCTCGTGAAACTCACAGCACATGGGGAGCGAGGTGTCGTTGCCACACGACGTGTCCACATCCATGAGGAGCAGCTGACATTTCTCACATGTGAGAGAAATATTGGATCATATCAACAGAAGGAATTCAAAGGTTTATCCCTGTGGACAGAAATAAATGATTAAACGAGAACTGAAAAATCCATAATGTCACGAAGAGTAATGGCTCCAGATGACTTTAAGGTTTCCTACCTGACACCTAATGGCCTCTTGATGGATTGAGCTCACATTTCCAACCCTGTGATGCATCATAAAAGTATTACCAGCAGCAGAGAGGTTGAACGACAACAAAGCTGTTATCAACTGCTTTTATAAAATGAGCCCAGCCGTGTCTGAGGCCGCTGACCGCTGTGGTGCCCTGAGATGTTGACTGAAGGTTGATCATTGACAAAGCTACAGGAGCGATAACAGAAACAGGTGCTGTGCTAACACCTCCTGCAGCCTCTACAGCTAAATGACAAAACTCAGATTATTATTACTAATAAAGAGCTGATTTCAGGTGGATTTATATGGGAAATCTGGCTCATTAGACAAAAGAAAATATGAAGTAAGAGAGAAGTAAACACTGTTTTTTTCCCCCATCAAGATGCATGAGTGAAACACCCGATATAACTATAAAGAAAGTTATTCCTGGATCCGCCCCTTTGCCTGGGATCATTTAATGGGTTCTTCCTTGGTTCATGTTCCATCCTTCTACTGGTTACCAATAAAATAAATAAAGTGTGTACATGAAAACTATACTACACCAATTTGTGCGTCACCGTGGCCTTTGTGAGGAAATCTTTATTGCAACTGGTGAAACATGACAGATAAAGACAATAAAGTTGTCGTATTTTTGGCACAAACATAAATCCTAGGGCCACATCTCTCGTGTTCCCATGGCAACATCGACCTCTGTTCTACATGTGACCACGTGGGGGGATTTAGCTTTATTTATTTAGAAAGTAATAATAACAACAATAATAAACTTTACAAAGTGAATCACAGACATAACAATAGAAAATACATGCAGTGCAATTACAAGTTTTGGAATAAAGTGCCATGTTGTGTTACAAACACACGGGGGCAGGATTGTGCAAGAGATCCAGTCCAGCAGCAGCAGCGCGAGGAGGACACTTCTCCTGACGCAGGGAACTACACAAGCACCAGGAATCTCCTGTTGCATTAACGGTACAAAACTAAACTTTTAACAAAACAAACAAAACTCAAAACTCAAACTTTTCCCCAGTTTAACACTTCCCACGGGGAAAACTCCGCCTTCCTAAAACACGCCGTGGTGGAAACAGAATCCAGCGCTTCCCAATCCCCCGGAGCCCCGCCTCTTCCGCGTCCTCATTGGCTCAATACGAGCCTGCAAGGTCCCTCCCCCGGCCCCTGATTGGACAGAGCACCCTGCAGTCAAGGAAGCAACACGGAAAAAGATCTTAAAAAAAAAAAAAAAAAAAAAAAAAGTTATGGAGAGATGCCCGAGCGGATCTCGTCTGTTGCGGGTCGCTGCGTAGTTTCCAGCGGGAGAAACGCTCCCCACGCCGCCTCGGGACACGCGGGACGCGCGGGGGGAACCAGGAGGAACCAGGAGGAACCAGGAGCCGGGGAACCGCCGCCGCGAGGGGGTCGGAGCCGCGGCCGCTTCGGGGGCAGAGCCGGGTTTGTTTCCCCGTTTCCAAGGACTGAGAGTCGCTGATGTCACCGCGGAGGAGGAGGAGGAGGAGGAGGGCAGGGGAGGAGGAGGAGGAGGAGGAAGAGGAGGACAGGTGCGCAGAGTAAAGTTACCGGAGCAGCAGAGCAGGAGGAGGAGGAGCAGCGGCGGGAGGAGCGACACTCCACTACTACATCTGGGTTCATGTTCTGAACATCAGCTGTTGGAAGTTTTCCTGGGTTTCGCAAGGAACAGTTTGGAAGTGGATCACATTCCCACTGGATCCACTTGCTGCTCCACTAACACGGAGGTCTGACGGAGGTGGAGGAGGCTGGAAGGGGGTGGTGGTGTTGTTGTTTGTGAGGACACACAACACAACACAACACAACGCAACGCAACGCAACTGTGCCGAGGGACCGGAGCAGCACCGGAGGCTCCACTTTCCGCCTCAATGCGACACTGACGCAGCAGCTCTCGCGTCCCCGCAGACAGGTGATGCTCGGCGGGAGGACGCGTCTTCACCACAGGGAGTTAAACCGTGAAATTAAAAATAATAATAATACCAGTTGTTTCCTCCTGGATATGGATTTTAACACGCGAGCCCGGCGCCAACTTCTCCGATCTGCCATGGTGATTTCCCCGTGCGTCATTGCGCCCTAGGATCAGGGGAAAGCGGGTCTCGAGCTGAAGGACGACCGTTCTTGGACTTGTATTTTCCGGGGAGGTTGTTGTTGTTGTTGTTGTTTCGACCATGTCCAAGACGCTGAAGAAGAAGAAGCACTGGTCCAGCAAAGTGCAGGAGTGCACCGTGTCGTGGGGGGGATCCGGGGAGCTGGTCGCCGTGGTGGAGGTGCGGGGCGGCGCGGAGCTGGGAGAGTTCCCGCACCTCGGACACGTAGTCGCGGAGGCGATGGTGTGTCACGCCGGGAGGTTCCCCTGCAGCGGGGACGTGCTGCTGGAGGTGAACGGGACCCCGGTGAGCGGACTCACCAACCGGGATACGCTGGCTGTGGTCCGCCACTTTCGGGAGCCGATCCGCCTGAAGACGGTGAAACCAGGTGAGTCCGAGGGGCATCGACCCACCGGCCACATCTGCATGAGTGGGGTTTACAGTGAGAGGAACTGGGAGAGGAAGGTGTGACTGGTTCCATGAATGAACGAGGGGAACTTGGGGTTCAGTCTCTCAGCTGTGTGTGTGTGTGTGTGTGTGTGTGTGTGTGTGTGGGTGTGGGTGTGTGTGTGTGTGTGTGTGTGTGTGTAATACTCATGTTGTTTACACTGTCACACTATCTGAACTAATCCTCCTCATGTTGATATCAAGCAAGGCCCCAAATCATTAAGATTTTAAGTTGAAGACATGTTTTAAGGGTTAGGTTAAAGTTAAGGGTTAGGTTAAGATATGGTTGAGGTTGGAATAAGTGTGTGTGTGTGTCTGTGGCTTAGGTTTAACTTGTGTTATCAAGACTTGTCTTCCTACAAAAAGCAAATCCACACTATTTAAGACATGTTTTAAGGTTCAGGTTTAGATTAAGGTAAGTGTTCAGGGTTAGGCATGAGGTAACTATGGTTAAGGCTCCAGGAAATCAATGTAAGTCATGTACACAGTCACGTTATGGAGATTTGTCTTCCTCATGGGGACGTGAAGCAAGTCCCCATCATGTAAATCATTCACATGAAGGTGATGACTTGTTTTAAGGTTAAGCTATGGATTAAGTTTACGGTTCATGTTTAAGGTTAGTAAGTTTACAGGAAATCAATATAACTTCCTCTTAAATCACTGAGACACCACAGAGTGTGTGTGTGTGTGGTCATATTTATATTTAGAAGCATATCCATGTCCTTTTTCATTCCCAGCTGGCTTCAGCAGGTCTAAACCGTCTCAGCCTCCTCTTCACTCATTCATTCATGTGGAGACATACATTTCCCCTGCTGCGCTCACACTGGGATTCAGCACGCCGGCCCACGGTGCCCAGATGTGCGTGCACCGCAAAACATAACCCACGAAGGGCTCGCAGCCCTTTGTCTGAACTCGGCCTGTAATCTTCTTTGCATGCACGAGTATGTTTCCTGTCCGGCTCTGAGCTCGCGTACGCAGTCACGCAGTCCTCCGCATGTACATGCACATATAAGAGTCCTTGTAATTCTGTGTTTGTATTAACTCTAGCTCGAAGCTTATTGATTGGATTTGCAATGTTTGTTATTACCTGATTTCCAAAACAAACCCGTGTGTGTGTGTGTGTGTGTGTGTGTGTGTGTGTGTGTGTGTGTGTGTGTGTGTGTGTGTGTGTGTGTGTGTGTTGTGTGTGTGTGTGTGTGTGTGTGTGTGTGTGTGTGTGTGTGTGTGTGTGTGTGTGTGTGTGTGTGTGTGTGTGTGTGTGTGTGTGTGTGTGTGTGTGTGTGTGTGTGTGTGTGTGTGTGTGTGTGTGTGTGTGTGTGTGAATTTGATAGAGCCACTGCTGAGTGTGGCACGTTGCAGACACTTAGCAGGGATTTGTTAATGGCTGCCTTGCAGGGCTCAGACTGTGTCGTTCTGCTTGCAGCACTGAGCTCAGTCCAAGTCTAATTGAATCAATTAGACTCGTATCCTTAAATCCCCAGGACGCTGTCCCGGCCTGGACACACACGCTCTGACACCTTCAGCTTTGTGGTGGTGTCCGTGCTGCACACAAGGTTTACCTGTTGATCAGGATTTCAAATGAAGGGGTGAATATCAAGGTTTATTTTAAGTTTTAAACGCTGTGATTCGGGTTCTTGTGTCACGTGAGATCCCCAAAAACAATAAACATGGGAGGAGATGTAATCTAGTCTTTGCTCAAGCTTGTTAAAGGTGCAGTTGTGTCAGTTCTCTTGACTTTGTGTTATGTAACGTTGGTTGTACGCTAAGCGATGCCTGCGCGGCACCTTGACGTGTGCAGGCTGCTTGCAAACCGTGGTCTCCTCTCGGGGGCTGTGTGTTTGTATCCTTGTCCCTGCTCTCATGATTAATTCATGCTTCATCCATCATTGATGGCCGCGCCGTGCCAAGATGAGGTGGCCGATGGGGGCGGATCGGATGTTAGCCGACCGCTGTGGATGTAAACTCGCGTTCGCCTGCATGGTGGAGCCTGGAGTGGGGATAAACGCTCCGTCTAGAGGTTAAGGTTTTCCACAATAAGGGAAACATCCCATCATATCAGAGCAGCCCCCTGTCTTCCCTTTTTTCCCCCTCACTGCCTGGTTTGTCTTTACTTTATCTTCCCCCTGCAGATGTTTACGCCTTATCATCCCATCTCGCAATTATTCCCTATTTCCCTCCTGAACCCCTTCTCTCACCAGTAAACTCCATTTCTTTCCACCACATATTTTATCCTTGAAGTACATTTTGCACAAAACTCCACCTGCAGCTTCAGAATCGAACATGCGACTTTGCTTCTTCGTTCCACTCGAGACTTCCCCTACACTTCACCTACACAAGTCGTGACAAAAACAACAGAAGATTGTCTTGAGTGCTCCTCTGGCTCCAGACCAGCCGTCGGCCTCAGTAAACAGCTCCCGCCTTCGCGAGCAGGCAATCGGCAGGATAACCTTGAGGGGACGATTGAGAGGAGAGGCGTAGCGATCGCAGGTATATTGCAGCTCAGAGGCTGGTGAGTGGGCAGCTCATTGATTAATGCTGCAACAGACTTGGAGCTTGCTTGGTTTTTGCCTCGTGGAGCTTAATGGACGGACTGTTTAGCTCTCGGGTCCCAGATCAGCCGTGATTCACAAATCAGCTCTGTAATGGGAAAAAGGTTTTCATTGAAAGTCTGAAAGAGATGATGAGGATAATACTGAGCTTTACATTTGACAGCGTTTACCCCAGAGAGCACGTCAATGCATGAATAGCTTTCTGCAGGCAAGGTCATCGTTATTATTAAAACAAATGCATGAATAATGGCTGTAATCACTGAAGGAATCACAATGGATTCCTACTGAAGGAATGACGTGTTTACAGGTTTTTATTTCACTGAGAAATCCGCTGCCATGTACTGTCACACAACCCACTCCGTTTAATACCCAAGCAGAGGCTCAGAGGTATTTTTCATTTAGGAAAGAGAATTATGCACAACTCAAAGTACCTGGTACATCTCACTCGGGGCTTTTATTCCGATATACAGACTAAATTATTAAGTTTTCTTGATGCGCCTACATTCACACTCTCTCAGGCCTTTGGTTATTTACATCACACGGCAAATTTCCCATAATCCCTTCTGACAACCAGCTGAGGGTCTGCTTGAACTTGTTGCGTTCGGCGGTGGTTTGAACCGAGCAGCTGAGGAAAGTGAGAGTCGTATCCTGTTGTTGTTTTTTTTTTAGGATACACATGTCTTGTTGGGTTTATTCAACGCATTTTAATTGTAAAGCGCCAAATAATAACGTACATTATCTCGAGGCACTTTACATAATGAGGCAGAAACCTAACCGTTCCCACCAGGGCTGCAACTATCGAGCAATTAATGGATTCTTTTCTCAATGAATGAATAAACAAGTGTGTCTTATGATTCTCAAATATATCATGAAGCAATATTCTAAAATTACTCTGATGTATGACAAAGAAAATGATTCATTCCTAGCACCATGTGGTCATTTGTCAGCCTTTCCTCTCCAAACCAGGCGGTATCAGTTTCTCTCCGTCTCAGTGGCGGTGTCGTACTGACGTTAATAGTTCATGCGTTTGCCATCAGCGGCGCAGCGGAGCGATACGCTCGCAGGCCGCGTTAATGTGGTTCCCCCCCAACAAAGCAGTCAGGGCGTCAGTGACAGAGCCGCTCTGAAGCAGCTGAGAGGAGCTGTCAGGATCTCTCTGGCTCTGCGGCTCCGTCTCCCCTCGGTTAACGTAACTTCTGCTCCCAGCATCGCTTTTTTTTAATCGTATCATGCATCTACAGCGAAGTGCATTATTTACTGTAACCTTAGCTTGGATACAGACTTTAAAAAACAAAACGTTGGACCACTGCATTGTGGGTTGCACAACCATCTCATACTCCTCCCGAAGCTCTAAACATGAAGGCCATTTGTATTCCGAGTGCAACTGGGGCATCACTAGATCCCTCCTCCTCCTCCTCCTCCTCCTCCTCTGCGCTCTCGCCCTGCTGCATCCTCTCTTCACGTGAAGGTGTGTGTGTGCATCTTATAAGTATATGCGTGGCCGTACACCTGACGTGACATCCACCCGTCACCCCACTCTCCCACTGGCTGCTCTCCCGGCTCATTCCCCAAACCTGTCACACTTCTCCACCCTCCGCCCCGCCAGCCTGTCAGCGTGAGGGACGACGGTGTGGGAGCGGACGGGCACGCTGAAAGCCCCCAGACGGCAGCGGCTGCTCTGAATACCAAAACACAACTCCCCCTGCTCGTTGTCATCCCTCCGTCCCTCCCTCTTTTACATCCCTCCCTGGAGCGGCCGTCTCCTTCTGCAACTCACAACCTTCTCCCTCTCCTTGTCTACTCCAAGTTTACACCTCAGCCTCCTTCTGTGTTGCCTCCTCCTTTTGGTCTAGTGAAGAAAGACATGATGTAAGAGGGCGAATGAAGACTCAGATCCCTGCGTCACTTCTACTCTCTTGGAACCAGCAGAGCTCCCAGATCTCTCCGCCCAGATGTTTGGTCTCGTGACATGTGCCTCCTCATTTATCCTTGTTAACACTGTCTGCGGAGCCGCACTGCGGTAATGAACAGGCCAGCCACAAAGATGGCGTTCTCATACGAGCCATGCCTCTTACTGGCAGGCACCATGACTTGGCAGGCATGTTTAGAAGCAGTGGAGATGAGTGTGCGCTGATTCACCGGCTTCTCTTTCTGCTCGCTGAGTGGCCGAGCTGCACCGTCAGCAGCTGCAGTGTCTCCAGGTTGCTGCTGGTGGAAACGGATGGTTTAGTTTCGAAGTACACACACACACTATCTGAGATTTCTGCCCTCTTCTCTTTAGCTGGACTCCTAATGGGTCTCTCTCCAGCAGCAAGCCGTCCCTGCAGCTGTTTGTTCCTTCCGAGATACGATGAGGTCAGCTTCTAAACAGAGCAGATGCATAACCCAGACCAGAGCCTGGCACCTCCTCTGTCGTGAGGAATGATGACCTCCAATGCTGCGCTACATAAATAAAACTCGTCCTTCTTGTGTTTTGGCCCATTTTCACTGAAAATTACACATTTGTTTAAACCGACTTTCCATTGTCTGCCCCGTGAAGCGCGTATCTCAAGAACGATTCATCCCATCGGCTTGGTACTTGGCGTGTGTGTTGTTAAGGGCCAAAGGAAGTGCACTGTCCAATTTGGTTTGGAACAGACACCGCACTAGTGTACCTAAAAGTTCTTGCTGCAAAAGGACATGTGCATGAAGTTAAGTTAGAGTAGTTGCTCTGGCAGTTGCCATCTTAAACGTGTGTGTGTGAGAATGTAAAGCACTGACCAGCTCAGCGACAGTAAAAGTAGTTTTGTTAACTCTTACCTGGGTTCTTTCCCTCTCCTTGTCATCCATTAACATCCTCGCTGCTTTGCTGCACTGATACTGATACTGACGTCCTGATAAGGGAATGTTTGTCCCCAGCCTGACAAACAGCAGGAGGGGAAAGCCGGACTGGACTCTGCTGCTGTCACGCAACAAGTGGTTGTAAAGATGACGCGCTTTTAGTAGAACGGCTCCACCAGCTGAGGACTGTGTGGACGGACGGACCGCCGGCTGATTGACTTTGAATTTTGTGCCTTTTCTGTTACCGCGAGGGAAGTGGAGATAGAGTGATGGAAATGAATCAATACACAGGTGCACATGTGGATAGAGCGATAGAGGGGGATAGATTATCTGATAGATGATTGAGCCGAGCTCCCTCCAGATGCCCACTCCCTGCACTCTGCGGAGAGCCTATTTGGGGACTTTGTTTCTGGCTGGGTCTGTGTGAAGCGTCCCTGTGGTGCTGCTGCAGAGGCAATAAGAGGAACGGAGAGGCAGCTGGCACATCGCTGTCTTGGAAACTTCCCACAGAAGGATTCTCTCTTGAAGGATGAACTCGAACGGGAAAAGAGAAATAGGGAAGAAAGAGGGAACGGAGCAAAGGGAGGAATCGGAGAAGTGGGAATAGGACAAAGATGAGAAGGAGCGGTAATAGTCTCAGGGCTGTTGTAACCATTAATCACAATAATGGCATCGATTCTCTGTTGTGTCTGTCTGAACCGATGCTGCCGACTGTTCATCAAGCCAGCGCTGCCTATCTCAGAGCTACCGCACATGCACTCGGTATTTCCAATCACGTCTGCAAGTCTGTGTGAGCTGACTGCATATGTGCCTGCAAGCATGTGTGATAATGACGAATTAAGGCCCATCTGAATTGGTTTTCACTTCTGCCATTTGAGTTCAAACACAATCACACAGAGAGAGAGAGAGAGTTTCCTTCTCTGCACTTTTAGAAGCTGCCAGAAAATCTTCTCAGTAATTTAGTCTTTCTGACTCTTTACTCTTTTCTTCCGGCAATGAAGGAAAACGTTTCGACTCCCTTGGATCCGTTCTCGTGCAGATCTGAGGGGTTTATTTTGTAGGTGTGTGGCGATAAGACGAAGACAAATTGCCCGTCTGTTGAGCGTGTTCATACGTCTGATCCTCCAGTTGGGATCATCCTTTACACTCTGGGTGATAAATCAGTCGAGAAGACTCAATCCCAGAGTTCAGTCTCCTGGTTGGTTGGCCGTGGTGCTCGACACTTGGCCACGTTCCCGCGCTGATGAGCCTTCGTCGATACTCGTTCTGCCGGCGCGGCCCACTCAGCTGTTTAGTCGCGGTACTCCACCTCAAAGAATCGATTTCGGCCCACTCTCCTGGTGCCCGTGACAACATCTCATATCAAACGGATGCGAAGCCCACCACCCTCCTAACACACCCTCACAATAACCACCTACTCAGCCAGCTGCTGCTGTGGCCCCATCTGCTCCCAGAGCTGCTGCACTGCTGCCAAAACTCCACAACGGTGAGTGGAGGAGAGCATTTCATATTCAACCAGTGAAGCTTCCTCATTCCTTTTTCATATCTTCTCTTGTCCTGCTGTCATATATTTGACATGTTAAATTACGATGGGGTTTGGCTTGAGATATTAGTTAATGGTTTTAACCCATTAAGATGTAAGGTGCTGAATGAAACACCCCTAAAACTTAAGTATTGTTTGAAAACAACCCCCTGAAACCTGAGGGATTTGTCCTGGTGCCTGGACGCAGCCATTTTCTCCCTTTTGTTACTAATGCACCGTGTGTCCACCCTCCGCCCCCCCCCGTGCTGAGATGTCCTGCTCTGCGGAGACGACCATCCCTGAGTGTCCTCATTAGAATTCATGGCCGTCGGGATCTCGGCCCGTCCAATTTAGCTTGCTTTGCTCCTGAGCTTCCCTAACAGGTTATCGATCGGGTCCAATCTCACTCCTGTTGAGTCAGCCGACACTTCCAGAGCCGCCGCATGTGCCCAAGGGCCTGATCTGTGTGAGAAGTCTCGGACACACCGGGAGCATGTCTTGCTTACGGTGTGTTTGACTTGCTTTTATTCATGATGTTTTGCGTCTGCACAGGGCGGGGGGGGGATGTGCGCTCACGGTGACCGCTGATTGGATTTGTTTTGACAGGCCTCCCTTCTCAGTATTCAGCTCGGAAGGCTTTATTTTTTTCCCCTTCTTGTTTCATGCTAATAAGCTGATCCCACGTTACTGTCCGTGAAATGAGAGAGGACTTGAACTTCCTGCACTCGTGAGTGTGTGTGTTTGGTTATCAGGTGTGTTTTACATGTCAAAACAAACACACACACACACACACACACACACACACAACACACGCACACACAGACAGACACATTTGCCACAGGCGCTTGCAGCCGCCGACCTGTCGCCGACTCTCTGAGGTCTTCGAGGCAAGTTGACTCAAGAGATCACGTGCACACTGCTCAGTGTTCGTAGTGAGCAGCAGGATGCGTCGCTCTGCGTCGCTCTGCGGCTCCGGCGTTGGAACCGATGCAGCTGCTGAAGTCACTGGAGCCCGTCGTACGACAGCCGAGGCAGATTGTTTGTATATCTTCAGATACGATGAGCCGCTGCAAATGTATTCAGCCCTTTGTTCGGTGCTCATTAAGCAGAGAGGTTTGCAGAGTGTGGAGCATCCTCGCCTGTTTCTCGGGTTATGAGAAGGTCATGTTGTGTTTTATTTAGGGCAACATTTTTTTTTGTCACCTTTGCACCCTCATGCACCCTGGGGGCCGAATGAGCTCTGTACGTTTGTATTTCCTGTCCTAACAATCACCTTCGGCAGTTTGTTGTTTCCTCCGTCAAGTAGGTTATGTTTTCGCCCCTGTGCCTTTGTTTGTCAGCAGGATTATGCAAAAAAACTACAGAGCAGATTTCTATAGAACTTGGCGGAAGGATGGGAGATGAATTTTTGACGCAGATCTGGACAAACCGATGGATTCAGGAATTTACTTGTAACTTTCTTTAACATCAACCAATCTCCCAGGGAATAATTAATGGATCTTGATTGGCAAAAAAACAAAAACGGGCATATTTATAGAACCTATACACGAGTTCAAATAAATCTAAATAAAAATCTAGCAGGTTTAAATGTTATGGGATTGTTGGGCCTTGCTGGGACGCTACTGGGTTCCAGTTGGCAAATATTTTTCTCGTGTATGATGCAACACCTATAACAACATCTGTTTTGGTATCGTGTGGTAAAATGCATTCATGCGGGTGGCATTACAGGAAGTTTGGATAGTAAAACAAAAAGCTCAATTGATACGGAGTTGGTAATATTTAATATTTGTATTGATAATGAATTAGTTATTTAAATATTAAACTTAGTGCAGTTACTTCAGTTTGGGTATCAGTACTTTTTGAACATTTTCAGCAACAACACAGTGATAAAACTGATCTGATAATTTTCACTGTCTCATCTCTAGTTTCAGCTTCTTTCAGCTTCAGCTTCAGGAAGAAGAATTACTGAAGTTTAACAATCCAATCAGTGGAAAACGTTTGACTCCAGAATATCAGTTGTATGACATAATGAGTTGAATACGGTTTCCTGATTGGAAACGTTCCCTGATATCTCTTTGACAAACACCCTCCTTGTTGACGACACGTTCCTCCTCGCTGTTTATCTGGGAATGGGGATCATCTGTGGAATGCAGTTATTTGGGTTTTGTTGAGCACAGTGTGAACGGCTCTGAAGCTCCTCCGGTGTGTTGTTACCAACAGGTGCTTGTTCTGGCACCGATTTCACATTGTCTCCATGTGGCCTCTCGCGGTGAAACCTTCAAGCAGACGGTCGCTTCTGTCATCGGGTCTTTTCTCTGTTCATAAAAAGAGGCAACAAAAGAATACGCTTCGCTTTTTTCACGGTTAGAGTTACACAGAGGAGGATCAATATAATCACAACATCAAATGTGTTGTTAGAAAATGTCTCTTTAAGCCGAGGGTCTTTAATCTTTATTCTCAAAGACGTCTGTTTCGTCCCTCGGGTGCAGCTGTCCTTGGACCAGACATGTGTGTGATTGTGTGTTTGTGTATGTGTGTGTACACTGCCTTTCTTTAATACGATGCATCAAAACCTCATCAAGCATCATTCAAGGCCCATCATTTGTATTCCAGCCATTCGTCGTGTCTCCGGCACATGTCCTGTAAATGAAAAGTGGTTTCAAGGTGGCGCGGCAGTGAGGCCTCTTAACTTATTACGATTCCAGCCGAGCAGCGATCGCACTGACAATCACTCTCGAGAGGTTGTCGTCACCGGGACTGGAAGATTCAGTCAGTGAACAGGAATGTGGACCCACTGGTTGTTTTGATGCAGATGCACAACCTGTTTTCTCCGAAAGAATGAGGAGTGTTCAACCCTTTGGAATGTGCTGGTGTTAAAAGGCCTTTTTTAAATTGCCAATGTCTTCACTCCACAGATTAATTATTAAACTGATGAACCTCAGTTCTCTGAGATTCCAATAACTGAGCCAAACCCACGTTGGCCGAGGAAAAACATGAAAACTTGAGTCAGAGATTTAGCAAATCGTAACTTGAAAGCTCTCAAATTTGTTTTTGGAGATGGAGGTTGCACTGAGATGGTTCTGGGGGGGGGGGGGGGCAACCACCAGGCTTTCATGATATCAGACTTCCTCTTAAATTGGTCCAGGGCTTAGCGGAGCTGTGATGGGGGGGCACTGCTGCTGCTGTCTGCATGCCCAGGCTGCCTCAGAGCTCCTCATGAGCTGGCAGCCCAGCTCACACCGATTCAACACCTCCGCTGACAGGCGGCGGAGAAGCAAACACACATGCAGGCTCAGGCCTCGCACGCACATATGCACACAAACACACACACGTTTGCACACGTGATGAATACAGTTCAGATTCTTCTTGACAGCCACCCGCCCGCTCACTGACCTGCCTGACCCCTCACAGCAGTTTAGCACGAGGCGGCTCCAGACTGGACATATGGGGGTGAGAGGAAATAGATCCTCTTGTCATGAAACACGCACACCGTCTTGTTTTCAACGCTGAACACACAACGTGCAGTTGTCACGTGGGATGAGTTGTTTTATGCCCATGTAAGGGACTGGTGCTCGTTCTGCAGATGTAACTTAGTGGTGTCTGGGAAATGAAGTTGTTGCCTCTCGAGGATTAAAAAGGGCAGAGAGTCCAGTTTTTTCTCTGCAGAGTTATTTCCTGTTTGGACGCAGCACAGGGAGGAAACCGCAGATTCTTTAATCAGTGGTTTCATGGTCTCTAGTAGCGACAGGTTGTAGGTTTTGTTGTGTTTTGTTGTGTGTGTGTTGATACTAGAACTGTATTTGTGTTGCACCTTTCAAAACACAGATACAAGGTTCTTTACAGGGAAAAACTGAAACGCAGAGAAGTAAGAATACAGATTTTACAGATGAGAATCAAATGAAGCATTTGAAAATCATTAGAATAGTAATTAAGATCAGGTTCAGGATAATAAAAATAAAACTTTGTAAAGTAAATGTTTAAAAAAAAAAAAAGTTCAAGGATAATCCAAATCCTGACAAATTCACATTTATAAAATGATGTCTTGAAGAGGGATTTAAAAGAGGATGAGGAGTTTTGGTAATTATCGCATTATGACATAATGCGATTCAATGATTCTGTTTCCCACATTTGAGTCTAATGATCTTGGAGTTTTTCAGTGTATCTATTGCCTCGATATGTTTTCTCACTGAGATACAACCAACATCAGCTTAGTTGAGTCATCACACTGTTCACTGATTTGAAATCCAAATGCCAGAAAAGGAAATTAACCAAAGGGAAAACACAAATTTATGGCGATATTAAACTGCAGCATGATTTTCACCAGTGGATCTTTGTCTTTGTGACTCGAAGGCTGACGCAGCTGACGCGGCTGATGACTTACTCACTTCTGCTGTGAGTCACACATCCACTGCATAGCAGCGTGTGGATGTGGATGAGAGGGATTCCTTCGTGATCACGAGCCCACGCTGACTTACAGGAATCTTACATCACCGACGCTGTCACTCGTGTGGTGGTGGTGGATCGTTCAGTGGGTTACCGCAACCACACAAAAAGACACACACACAGACACATGAGAGCTAAAGGACAACACAATTATTTGTTCGTGTTTTGGTCCATTAACCACATTAATAACTGCTCTTAAAGCCTACGAGTCATTTTTACATTTCACGTTGGGTTTTAAAAACAGACTGCACAGACTTGATTGTTGTGAAAGGTACGATTTTTTTGTTGCTTTCATTGATTTCATTTAATTCAAAGTCAGGCACTCGTCTCACGGTGTTGCAGCGGAGTAGAGAAAGTGAAGCAATTAGCGATCGTGTGCATTCTGAAAAGGGATGATGTCAACTCGTTTGTTTATTTTCATTAAATAGGTTGAAAAGAATGAAATACAAAGCAACGGCTGCCTGAAAGCAGGAGAAGCTTTTAATTCCACAAATTAAAAGCTTCAATGTAAAATACACGACTTGTTAAAAGTAACGGTCTAAAACGAGGTAAATCGTCAGTGTGGTCATTAAACGGGAAATGCAAATGTGAGTTATAACAGTTCGACCCTCGTGCTACGTCCACATTACTACAACTAACGACATTTACAGCAGATGGCTAATTGCGTCTTTTCAGTCACGCTGTAGCCTTCACAGTTTTTCGTCAAGGCTCCAGCCGTCACGTGACGTGTACGTTTTTCACGTGTGTTGGTATGAACGGGGACTAAAACACGCGAGAAGCCAAAACTCTTGTGTGGACGGAGATCGTGTAAGTTTCAAAATGCTGTTTTTCCAAACGAACACGTAACGGTGCCTCTGTCCTTGCAGGTCCTTGATACCTGTGATCCCCTCTCCCTGCACCTCCGCCCCCTCTGATCTCACCGTGCTCTCTTTGTTTTCAGGCGTCTTGTTTGTTTACCCGGATTTATTGTCCCTTTTTTTTTTTATCTCCACTCCGCAGCGAGCGCCGCCGCCGCTACAGTATGCAAATATATGACCAGCTTTGGCAAACACCGGCACGATCCCAAGTTTGCTTGAGTGAGTGATGATCGGGAGTCATCGCGGCGGCGGGGGGGAAGCGTGTGCGGACGAGGCAGGTTGTTAAAGGGCTGAGTCTGTGGTTTACAGATCTGTGTTGACTCGGCTGTTTTGACTCCTGCTGAGCTGATAAATGGAGCCTCAGTGAATTTAACATACACACAGATACATAGAGAGACGCACATGCACCCTGATGTTTCCATAAAGCCTGATGTCTCTCAACTAATGATCCCGCTCGCTGCCCGAGGCGTTTCTATTATTGGTCCTATTCATCCATCGTTGGCTGCTTGGCGATGCAGGGTGGCAGGGAGCACAAGTGGCCCCGCTCCTCCCTCCTCTTAGCCCTCCGTCAAAACCACCTCCACCCACCCTTCCTCCTCGTCTTTCTCTTTTTTATCTCCTCTGTCCTTCTGTTTTCCTCTCGCTCATCTGCGGATGGTTTATGTGAGAGATGGGATAAAGTAGAGCAGGCTTTATTCTCTTCCTCTGCGTGGGTTATACTACTTTCCTCAAAGGAAAGAGGGGTTGTGGATCGGAAGCGGGGGAACAATGCCCCTAATGGAGTGCATGTAAACAAGATGTGGTGTGCACTGAACCTGCAGTGGTTCCTCAAGTGCTGCTTTTGATGTGGAATCAAGCAAAGACTCGCGTTGGACGAGACGACGCTCACCGACAACAAAGTTAAGGGGATTGTTTGGTTCACAGGGAGCAGGAAGCATACGCATCACTTTACCTCCTCGGTTTCATGTCAACTAACATCAGCGGCCGCCCTTTGTCTCCAGAGGGAGCCGAGCCTATTAGCCGGGCACGCACAAACCCGCCACACTTGTTTGTTGGTTTCAGGGGAAGTTTCTAGGCAGCATTGTATTTCCAAGCGGAGCCTGTTTTTCCAGGTTGAAGGACGGGAATGTTTGTCATGTTTGCGTTTTGAATCTCTCTGCCGCGCAAGCAGATCGACTGTGGCGATAACAGCCGCCGAGATGCTGTTGTTTTCTGGCACTTGGCTGCCTGGGGTGCATGTACCGCCTGTTGCTGCTCTTGACAACCAGCGTAGCTAATGACAAGTATCGAGGATGAAAGTACCATGTTGCCTGACTACCGACCAGTATCAGTTACGCTGCTGTCATCTAATCCCTGATGAGCATGTGCTGTGTTCTCTTCCTCCCTTTTAAAAGATTTAAAGAGGAAAAACTGGCAGCGCAGGTTTGAAATGACACACACATCCGTTGTAACTCCTCTCACCTGAGGACAGGTAAACCGAATGGCAGATTGCAAGGAGACGTATCAGGGCTGAGCTCGAGACAAAGTTGGGTGCTGCAGTGCACGAGGACAAGTGTGCAGTGCACGTGTGTTTTGTGCAAATTTGTGTTAAAGAATACGGGAGCAGGAGGAAGACAGTGCAGCGAGACCAATTAGCTTGTTCCTTGATCCCGGGCCCGACTGGGGATCTCTGTGGGAGCAAGGTCTGACTCTCCCCCCCTCTGCACAGTGCAGCGCTGCAGGTCCACACAGACACACGCCTGCTGCAGCCCTAACACTCTCACTTTGTGGCGTTCTCTGTTTGCGAGTCATTGTCGATCCCGCGAGTGATCTTCTCTCTGCGTGGCTTTGATCTGCCTCAGATCCAGTGTTCGCTCTCCTTTATTAAACCTGCTCCGAGCGGTCTTGTGCGGTCTATTTTGAGCCTTCCTTGCCAATCGCGTGGAATCAAAGGCCATTTGATGATACATTAATAATTTATTTCCTCTGCAATAGCACTGTTAGCTGCTGTACTTGAGTTATGATGAATCGTCTGCAGTGGCAAGTCATTCATAAAAAAAAGAAACTGGTGGAGCAATGAGCCTACGGGGGGAAAAATTATGGAAATGTAAGCCGATAATAAGATCTCTGCTCCGAGACTTTAATGTTTGTGTAGGTAGCAACAGGGGTGAACGCTCTGGAAGTGCATGAGACATAAATGCGTTTTGGTGGAAAGCGGCCGCGCCTCGGGAAGCTCTGTAATGAGGACGGGAAGGCAATTTAAACATTCTCTGTTGCAGGCTACTGGCTGTTTCAAGTAGAATAACGGAGAGAGGAGAAGAGGGGCACAATGAGGAGGAGGAAGGAGAGAAAAAGAGGAGGATTAGGAGGGGATGAGGTCTGAGCTATAAGCCCCATATACGCCCCATCTGGGAGGAGATGAGCCGCGCTGTCTGTAAGTTGCAGGGAGGGCTGAATTAAGTCATCAGCGGCAGCAGAGAGTTACGACCAATTGCGGATAATGGCTCGTCGGAAATGTCACCACAATCACGCGTTGATTAGCCGCACTCCAGTCGCTCAGCAGTGTCTATATCTCACCGGGTCATTTAGCTGGAGAGGAATCGTCACCGGACTCTGGACTGCAACTTGTCGGTGTATGTTGTGTGTGCACGTGTGTGTGTGAGTGTGTGTTTCCTGCACACACACAGAAACGCTGAGGTGATAGAGATCGTGTCTACTGGGTCCTTTCTGAAAGCGCAATTGGAAATCAGTGTTCTGTAATATGGAGGGAATATATGGCAGTGTTATATTTGTGTATTGAATATGTCTGCGTGTGTGGATTTTATTTGTTATCTTTAATGGGAGTTTCTTGTGTGTGTGTGTGGGCGTGTGTGCATTCCTGTCTTTGTGTTTCTTTCTCTTATCAAAGTACCAGTGCTCTCTTGATTCAACCAGTCCACTGTTGATAAACTGTATGTTGTGTTTCTGCCCCGACGTATTTATTACCGGGCACAATTGGCGGAAGATGGTAAATCACCAGTTTAATTGCTTTAAAAGGAAATAGTTGCTTTTAGCACTTGGGCGGTATGACGTGTATTTACCCTCAGATAACCCTCGACAAAAAGACTCTCCCTCTCTCACACACACACACACATTCTTGGGTTGTTTTGGATCTGGATGACAAGGTCTAAGTAAATATTCCAGTGCAAATCCAAACTGAAACCATGTGTTTGCTCTCTGATGACAGCCTGCAGCCTTGTTTCAACAGTTCAACCTCTCCATCCACTGTTAACCCCAGGAAATGATTTCATTAAAATGGAGATATCTTATATATTTTTTATCATAATTGACTTCATGTTTAATAGTTCAACACTTCTCCCTGTGAGGAAACTCTCTCTGTTGGACAGTTTGCCCTCGAGTGCGGACTCTGCCCTGTTTGTCAGGCATCCAGCCTCGTGTTTGATACGAATACCAAATGATTTTGGGATTAGCCTGCGCTCGCACAGCGTGGGGGCGGCATGTGATTCTTGCATTTAATGTGTCTGCCAATCACGACAGATTACCTCCGACCAGTGGAGCACAAGTTAAGCATGTGATGGTTTAAGTCTGGTGCTCCGGCGTTTGTCTGCTGGTCACAAGCGGGGAATTATTGGGCTTGAGCCGCAGCCCCACGTGGTGCGATAAAACAAAATAGAAAAACAGTGGAAATATTCTCCAGCATCACTGCACTGTGGCCATATTCCGACCCGGTTCTCTTTGAAATGCATCCAAGCTCTACAAAATCCCCCCGGTGCAATGAACCTGTTTGTTTGAAGTGGTTGCACTTTGAAATGCCTCATAAGAGAATTTGACTCCGGAGCTGTTTCTGTCAGAAATGCTAAGGTGGGGAGTTGAAAGGAAGCAGAACCTCTTTTAAGGCTTTTCTCCAACAGGATGATGTGGGTCCTACTTATCCTGCAGGCAGAGACACAGGCAGAGCTACAGGAAGAGACACAGGCAGAGACACAGGCAGAGACAGAGACACAGGCAGAGACACAGGCAGAGGCAGAGACAGAGACACAGGCAGAGACACAGGCAGAGACACAGGCAGAGACACAGGCCGAGACAGAGACACAGGCAGAGACACAGGCAGAGACACAGGCAGAGGCAGAGACACAGGCCGAGACACAGGCAGAGACACAGGCAGAGACACAGGCAGAGCTACAGGCAGAGACACAGGCAGAGACACAGGCAGAGACACAGGCAGAGACACAGGCAGAGACACAGGCAGAGGCAGAGGCAGAGACACAGGCAGAGACACAGGCAGAGACACAGGCAGAGACACAGGCAGAGACACAGGCCGAGACAGAGACACAGGCAGAGACACAGGCAGAGACACAGGCAGAGACAGAGGCAGAGACACAGGCAGAGCTACAGGCAGAGCTACAGGCAGAGCTACAGGCAGAGCTACAGGCCTGGAACAGGTGAATAATAAACAACGGGTTGTGGTTTTTATAAATTCAATTCTTCTTGCATGATGATGGCTTTGTTGCCTCCGTCCGGCTGTAAATACAATTCACCAATATGCAGAACTGATGGATTTAAAGAGTAATTTATCCCCATTGGCCTTTCAAATGACTCATAATGATTTTTGAAGATGTACGTGCTGATGTATTTATTGATGTTATGTGGTTTGACTGCATGTTGCCGTGTAACTAATTGCCCCTCTGAGACTGTAAAGATACCTTGAACCTAATGCCTAAAGGGGGCGTCCACCAACCAGAAGGTTGTTGGTTTGGTGCTTCTATTCCCTGTCCAGTCTGCATGCTGAAGTGTCCTTGGGCAAGACATTGAACAACCTAATGACGCCTCTGACGACTATGCCGAAGAAAAAGTGCTGTGTATAGAATGCACCTTGTACTTTGAGTGATCATTAAGGCAAGAAGGGTGCTATATACTTACAGTTACCATCTAACAGTGAATGTATGGGCTGCCCACATATTAATCTCCAGCCCTTTTTCATTACATTTATAAAATCGGCAAAAAGAAAAACGTAAAAAAAAGAGACTCCTTTTTATTTATTCTTTGATTTATCGTCTCCACTCCGCTCGGCTCTGCTCACAGAGCGAGCCAAGAGGTTTGGCTCCCGCACGGCGGCAGCCAAACAGTCACTGCTGCTGCGTCTGGGCCAAGATCGGTTCCCTCACACAGACTCGTCTGCCAACGCTTCGGGGTGTTATCATTCATTCAAAAAATAATGGGCCGACTAAAAGAAAGATCCCTCCCGAGAAATAGAGGTTCACGAGGGGTCGGCTAATGGAGCCTATTGTTCTCCGGGTTACACGTTCAGACTTCAGAAGAGTGTGTGTGGTTGTGTGTGTGTGTGTGTGTGTCTGGCCGAGCCTTGTCTTGGGGGTCAGGAAGAACAACAGGAGTGTGTTGTGTTGCACTCTGCTGGAACCCAGCTGGGGCATTACTTAACCCACACACATGCACACACACACACACACGCGTGCACTTTTTTGTAGTTCAGTGAGCACAGTGCCAAGTCATTGTGAAGTGAACTGTGGATTAGTGTGTGTGTGTGTGTGTGTCTCGGTAATAGCCCCTTCTGTGTTTCCCAGTGTGAATCGAAGCATTCATGTGGCGTGCGTTATCTCAGCTCCCTGTCTGTGTTTGCGTCTCTCTCATCTCACTGCTTCATTGGCCTCTTTTACATTTTACCTAATAAACCCCAGAGAGAGAGAGAGAGAGAGAGAGAGAGAGAGAGGAGAGAGAGAGAGAGAGAGAGGAGAGAGAGAGAGAGAGGAGAGAGAGAGAGAGAGAGAGAGAGAGAGAGAGAGAGAGAGAGAGAGAGAGAGAGAGAGAGAGAGGAGAGAGAGAGAGAGGAGAGAGAGAGAAGAAGAGAGAGAGAGAGAGAGAGAGAGAGAGAGAGAGAGGAGAGAGAGAGAAGGATGATGTAATGAACGGCTGTGCTTTCAGCGTAATCGTACAATTACAGGTGTGTGCACAGGTGCATGTGTGTTGATTAGACCTGTGACTTATCACTTACGTTGGTGTTTGGTCGAGGAATCTGCAGACGGAGAAACGTCTCTCGATTCCAAGTTATTTAGTTTCTTTTAACTCTCAGATTTTCAGTTTCCTCCAAGACCCACTGGTTTCAAGGGGCTTCTTCCCAGCATGCCTCAGTGCTGCCTCACTCTCTGCTCCCCCCCCCCCCCCCGACCCGTGTCCCTGTGGAGGAAGGTTAAAAGTGAACAGGGAGCTGTGACTTTTTGAAATGGTAACCTCACAGTGTCGTATCCCCAAGGCTTGAAACTGAACATTTTGATCTGTTATCCTGAGATATTCTTGTGTGGGTGTGGGTGTGTAGGTTAGGGTGTGTAGGTGTGGGTGTGTGTGTAGTACGCGCACAGGCTAGTTTTTGCCTGTGTGCATTTACAGGGCATGCAGCAACGTGCACACTTCTCTATATGGAGCAGTATTGATCTTTGGCCCTGCTCTTAAGTACTGACCGGTGTTGCAGTTGCTGGCCCCGCTGGTGAATGCTGCATAACGCTTTGACCTCCAGGATCCCTCGAGCCGCAGCTCTGCTGAAGGACAGAGGAGTTGAAGTCTTTAACTTGATACAAAATGCACAACCCACCGCGGACCTCAGAAACACTGAGTGTTTACAATCATAAAAAAGCCGCTCTCTCCCATCCAGCTGCTGTCAGTGTGCGTGCATCTGCTCTGATATCTTTATCTACCTCTGCCCAGAGCTTCTCCGAGCTGTCAGCCTCTCGAGCTCAGCCAAGCCAGGAACCTCCTCGCTTTGTGCTCCTACTGCTCGCAGCAAGATAGCAGCAATCAACTCTGAAGCCTTCACTTGAACTCCTCTTTCTTTTCAAACTTCTGCACAGCTTGGATACTAACTTTACGAAGCGTTGCGGTCACTCTGTGCTGTGTGGAATCTGAGCTCCGAGCGAAACAGTGGGCGGGAGGGAGGGGCTCCGAGCGCTCCTGTAAGTCTAGCCTGTGAACAATAGTCCTTTTATATTTGTCCGAGCTCATTGTGCAGGTCGAGTGTCAACAAAATAAAAATGCAAGGTCGGCTGCTGGAGACAATTAACATCGACCAGAGGCCTTGAGGCTCTTCTTGTTTTTCTAAGTAGCACTAGCACCATGTTTTGCATTTGTTGATAAGTGACCATTGAAAGAATGTTTGAAACGTATAGTTGAAAGTCTAAATGCTTATTAGTCGGTTCATTATCGACATTGATCGTTAAAAATAGCTTCAAGAGCTGCAAGGAGGAAAAAAAGCGACAGCATCTTACTGGTGATTTATTTTTTATAACACATGCAAATTGGGTGTAAGATCATTTACAGTGTAGTGATTTTTAAATTTGTTTTATTATAAAAAATAACATTGTGGTAAGATATAGTGTGAAGATTGGAAGTACTGGACGTTATTGTATTTGCAACTACCCAATAAAGTGTGGGCTGGAAAAGGTTCATTTTTTTGCATATTCAGAATATGAGTTACAATACAATACTGACTTTCAGCACTTTTCAACTTTAGCGTCAACTATGAACTTATAGATCAGCCAATTAATGATTTTCTAGCAAATATCCCCTGATTGAGAAACCATTGGCCAGACAGCGCGTCAGGAGCCTCAACCCTGCCGAGCCAAATTGGTCCCCCGACGTCGCGATCGAACGGAAATCGATAAACCCGGCAGCAGATGCTTGTTTTGTTTCATTCTTTCCTACCTGAAGAAAGAGCTAAATGCGTTGTATTGATTCTTTAAAAGTGATTGTGTGAGATAAAGGCTTTCGCTACTTCATTAAAATAACCGCTGTGCACGAATTTGACTCGGTGCGATCCGAACGACATTCACAGAGGGTTTGGTTTTCTGTATTAAATAAAAGTCATTTTCTTTTTTGCTCTCTCACTTGAAGAAAAAAAAAAATCCAGATAATGCTGCAACCTTCGAATCCTCAGCCTCGCGGCACCGGCTTCGCTTATCTTAACCCCCCGCGACCCTGCCCTCTTTAGCTGTTCTCTCGGCACGTCATCCTCATGAATCAGCCCACAGTCCCGTGGAGCGGCGGTGCCCTCGGGGATTTAGCCACAGGTGTTCATGACCACGAGAACAGCGACCTTGACCACTGGGGAAATGTCACCAGGGATTTGTTCGACCTCGCGGAGATACGAAATAAATCAAATGTTTGCGGTCTATAGATCCGTGGCCATGGGAGCTCTGTGTCCATGTAATCAAATAAAAAAAAAAACACCCATCATCTTTTCTGGTTTGATGTTGAACTTATTTATGGGTTTATACTTCAATCTCAAGGGGTTGGGAAGATTTTCGATGCGAAGCCAGAAAACAATGAGGCTTTGATTCTTTTTATTTTAGCCCTTTAGAAACCTGATGTCAAATCAATAACGCCAGCAGTCGTCCAGTAGAGTTTATCAAGAGTGAAACAAGAGGCCCATTAGCTGCACATCCATCCTCGCCCCCTCCCCCTCCCCCCCGACACAGAGATAAGATACCAGTTTTTGTGAAGGTCGCCACGCTCCAACTTCCTGACCTCAGGGTGGCAGCTCACAAACCGCATCATCGCCGCTCGCCGCTCTCTCCCCAAACCGTGCAATTTTGGTTCGGAGGCTGAGCTTCCATTACCTCCACGGCAGCCTGCTGTTTCGTAAAGCTTGAGGAGATATTAGAGGGAAAGTGGATGTAAAATGATGCAGCCGAGAGAGGAGAGGAAGAGGAAGTAGCCGACAGGGTAAAAGGAAGAGGAGGAGATGGTGGATTTGGGACGCTGGTTGACTGATAAGGATTTGGTCTGGTCCAATTTCTTTCCCCCCCTTTTCTCCGAGCTTGCAAACTCTGAAATCAATAACACGGGGAGACGGCACAGGGATAACACACCAAGGGATGAAACACATCTCGGTGCAGAGTATGCAGGTGAAACCCGAGCTCTGCTGACGACTCGAGACGGGATGGATGACGGTGTTTGTGTGTCTGTTTACAGCCGTCGCTCTATTCTTCCCTCAGAGCCATGTTATTCATGCTCCGCCCCTTCCATGGCAACACCTTTAGTTCTCCCACTCCCCTCTGCCCTGTTCTCCGGAGAAGGGACGATGTGTTCTGCTGCTGCTCAGACTGAAATTACTGGACCTATCATTTGCGCCGGATGGGTTGGGTGGGGGGGGCTGGGTGGGGGGGTGTTGTAAATCCTGAGCTGAAACCTCCCAATCGTGCTATCTATTGATCTGTGTAGTGACGTATAGATGCTGCATTGCAATGCAACGCAGCAGAGTGAGCACGTATGTCACTTTATCAGAGAAAGTAATGCTGGTGGTTTCATTGTTTCTTCCCCCCCCCCATCATCCGTCATCCTCTGGCTTTCACAGCGGAGGTCTGGGGTCTGCAGTAGCATCAGGAGACACAGGCGTATGTCCTACTCGTGATCTCTTTATTTAGAGGGGGGGGTTTTGGAAGGGAGGGACGCGCTTGGTTTTGGGTTGGGTCTCTAAGCCGAGGATAATTGGCAGCAGGTGAGCGGGGACACACTGTGGGGACAGGGTGAGGAGGGTGAGGAGGGTGAGGGGCCACTGTACGTTTCTGATTAGAAAAAAGAAATGACCAGATGTGGTCCTGTTGCTACCTGTTGAGGAGGAGGAGGAGGAGGGAGTTTGTAGTTGACACCGGTTGCCATGACACAGTCGTTGATAACAGCACCAGCCTGTTGCTTTATTGATGGATACTTAGAAACATATGGTTCGTTCAAAACTAGAAGAATAACGTACAGTATCACTTGTACAGGGGATGTAAAGATGGGTGTTGATTATGCCTTTAAAGCGTCTCCATTTAAATTAAAATGTGCGTTCAGCCGATAAATACTAATTAACAAAGTCAGTAACATTTATCAATGCATTTTAAGCATTTTATTATCAATCTGCAAAAGGATTACTTATCTTGCATCTCTCTTCTGCAATCAAGTCGTTTCCCGGCTGGCTAATGACGTTAGATTGATGTCTTGAGGCTGCAGCCGGTGAAGCGTGAGAACGAGAGATCTGTCGGGCGTGTCTGCGTGTGGTTAAAAGGACAGTCGCCACAAACGCTGGGTTTCCAGAAAACATCCCACTGGATTTGTTTGGGATTAGGCCAATTTCCTGCAAGACGGCGGTAATCCCGGGAGGACGCAGGTTTTAAGTCTTTCCCAGGCTGGAACGCTGCGGGGGGGACACAGTCTGATCAGCACCGTTCCCCCATCTGTGCCTCTGCATCATCCGTGGTTCGGCTCCAGCACGATGCGCGGAGTGCCAACAGGAGCAGACGTAAAATGGGATGGATTTACAACCGAGACAACCTGCTTCATCCTGCGCTGTGTAATTCATTTGTTGCCTCCGTTTACTCGATAGCATCTAAACCAAATATGCCTTTTTATATGAACGTGGTGAATCTGCAGCAAATGTACTGAGGGATTAAGTGACCAGGCCCAGTGATGCTCTCTGTCTGCACGTTGGCCGGATTATGATCGGGCTTGACTCCGAGCTCACTGTTTGGAAGTTGTGAAGCGGTCGATATAAATTCTTTTTTCTCTCTTGGTTCATTTCATGTCGTCGAGGTCTCATTTCTCTTCCTAGTCCCCAGATTTATTTGTCCTATCCGTCTTCATCTCTTCATCTCTTCATCTCTGCCTGTCTAACCATCCATACATCCCCCTATCCATTCTTTTCCCCCATATAAACCCCCCCCATAATCCTTTGCTCTGTATGGCACCAGGCGTCGGATCGATTGAGCATCCGTTTCTCCGTAGCTTCCCGCATCCTGGGCTTGTTTTCCCAACTTGGATCGATACCACGTCATAATACCCCCCCCCCTTTTCTTCATCTGTCTCCCTGATGCAGCAGCAACTCTTCTGTAATACATCTCAGTCCTCGGGCATCTGCATTTTGCACCGTCGAGCAGCTGGATGGGCGCATCAGTTTCTCCCGAGCCATAGGCCGCCCGGGGGGGAGCATTGATCCACGTGGTGTTGACATAGTGTTACTTATTGAGACGTGATTCCAGGCTAAATGGGGTCGACCATAATGGGCCATTTGTACATACTGTGGGAAATGGTCATGTAGAAATGCAGAGGAGCACACGTGGGAGATGGTGCGTTATCAGCGGTGCTGCTGGGATAAGATTCATTCATGTCCCGTCTGCTAACATGGATGAGGTGGAGTTTCTTGACCTGTACTGCTGTCAGCCACCAGGAGGCGATACAGGTGCCATGTCATCCATCTTTATAACAGATGTACGAGTTCCTGTATGAACAGCTTTTACACTTTGTAGCTGCCTTCAGCTCACGTAGCTCCTGTTGCTGATGTGTCCAGAGACCCCCCCCCACCCCCCCACCCACACCTTCATCTCTCACCCTGAGTGTCGCACAGGGGACAAAGGACGGCGACATGGTATTGGACGGGTAATTGCTTCAGTATTGGTGCTGGTTCCTTCTCTCATTTTTCTGCCTTTTCAATCCGTCTCTTTATTATTTCTGCTTCCTCTCTCCACCTCCCACTCCTCCTCCCTTACAACCTTTGACCCGCTCCTCTCACTCGCTGTTCTCGTCGCCTTCTCAACGACGTCTATGACATTCCTCGAATTACACTGTTTACCTGTCTCAGCTGCATGCCGCCTCCTTCACCTCCACGCCACCGTGAGTGTGTGATCTAGAGTGCCACCTTTTTGTGATGGGTGAATTCAGGCATGCATGAACCGTCCCGTGGTCGTAAAAATCATCACTAACATTTAAGACATTAGGGACCGATCGATAGTTCTTAATCCTACAACAGATCCACGCAGGCAACAGTTTAACAACACCGATATCAAATCAAACTCCGAAGTCCTCCCCGGAGAAGCTCTATTGCATTCTTGCCACATTCCATATTTCCTGAAAGAGCAAACAACATGTTTTTACTCTGCTGTGTTCCACTGTGGAGGTTTGCTGCTCAGATCAATATTTCATTAAATGGGATTGTTAGTCTCCGTTCACTCCTCATACACAGACGACACTGTTCAGACCAAAATGCCATCGGAGTTTTGGGGTTGTTTAGTGTGTCATAGAAAACGTTTGAAAGTTTTGGACCTTTTGCGTTTGAGTTGTACGTTGACTGTACGTAAAGATGGACGATGTGCTCGACTTCCATACGGATAGGAACGCTGACATCTTGAGCCAGTGATGATTATTTTTACCTTTTTAGTTTGAGTTATACCAAAGGCTTAGATGTTTTCTGAAAGACAACAATTCACTTGGTTTATTTTTCCTATTAAGCAACAAATAACTGGGGTACACGCGCACGTCCCTCGTGCCAGCCGGGCTTAATCGTGTCAGTGGGAAACATTTGATTAAACTTTCATATCTTGCAGCTCAGATCTCATATTCAGGTTATAGTGATAGGTTAAGAACATCAGGGGCCCTTTTTAAGAACTGAAGACATTTTCTTGTTTTCTCCAAACAGGAGCAGAACTCCCTCGGTGGAATCTAGAGTTTGTAGATCGATCCCAATTCAGATAATTTGAATTGAAGTCCACTGAGACAAGCTTGTGATGTTGGTCTTGGACTGACTGGGGATAGGTTTAGCTGAGTGTAGGTTGTGTGACTCACTTGGCATGCAGTTCTTTAGTTTAAGAATTCAGACAATAATGCATTTTTGGGTGCTCTCACTTGTGAATAGTTGTAATTGACACAGTGAAGCACAGATCCACACACCCTGGTTTCAGAAACAAACTATCATTATATGGACAAAAAAACCCACCTAGGATTCATTTGAGGTCTTTTTCCAGACGTACAAATTGTGCAAATCCCAGTTTCCCAGGAACATTTGATGAAATCTCCAACCATTGTTTTCACGGGGCCAGATCCAGGTGCCTCGGAGCTGCTCCCCCTCTCAGTTTTTCCCCTTCCTGGCTTTGTAAGAAGCTGTTTTGCTGTAGCAGGACTTTTCTCCGAGGAACACAACTGGTTCCTGGGGAGGAGGGGGGGGTGGACGGCCGTCTTCTGCCTCGCTGGTTGTAGCCGATGACTTCATGCTCACTCTGTGACTGTCAACAACTTGGGGAGGGTCAGAAAGTGACGTCGCTTTGTAGAAATGCCGGGGAGTTGCATCACTACCCCGGGTGGATTGAAACGTGCTCAAACAAACACCCACACGTGCATATGCAATTGTTTCAACCTATAAATTGGCTTTCAGATCATTTGGTTTCCTCTATTGAGCTGCTGAAGGTACCTCCGATTCTCCGTGTGAATTAACTTGCATTGTAACAGTGAAATGAGTCAGAGCTAACGATGTGGACTAATGATGCCATCGAGGTTCAGCTCTCCTCCACCTCAGACTCTCACACAATAGGACCTTATTCCGCTGCCTGTCTCCGGCTGTGTGCTCTGCCGTGCACAGGCCACTGCACCCAGACCTAATCACTTCAGAGCTGCTCATCTGATCACAGGTCAGCACCAAACACCTTCACCTTCTTACCACAGGGTCAACGGGCTTTCTTCACTTCCATCCAGGGCCACATGCTGTAAGAATGATGTGTGTCTGTGGTGGGAGGGTGTCCAGTGTCCATCGGCCGCCGATATGAGACACATCAGTTTCTCAGTATCTGCATTTATGTTGACATTTACAAAAAACACATTTCATTTATTATAAGTTCTATACATTGGGTTGTATTTGCCAATTCTTTTTATGGTTATTTATAGTAAAGTTTAAACTAATATCAAGCCTCAATTACATTTCTTTGTCTTGAGGGTTTAATAACGACATCTTAGGAAACATTTTCTAATGCATATCAGCTGATATTCATATATATCGAAACCTTTCACTCCCTAATATTGGCATCTGCCTCAGAAATCCGAATCCGTCCGGCTCTAGTGTCCAGATCAAGGTGCAGCGATGGTCAAGCTGCCAATTCATGTGCAATAAATGAATTGGAAGAATGAAGTGAAGACTAAACTGAGCTTCCCCCAGAGAGAAGTAGAAAGCTCTGTCAGTGGGCAACAGCCTGTAACTTTCAGTCAAGCACACACACACAACACACACACACACACACGCACATCAAAATGTTTGGTTCAATTGTTTATCGAACAACTGGAACGTCGCTCAGTGCAGCGCCTCCCTCTGCCAAGGCCGAACAATCCTACACGTCCGTCTGACCTTTTACAAATTTGCACCAAATTGCACAAACTCGCATTCCCATTCCCGCCTCGTCTTTCCAGTAGTTATAACACTGTCCTGGACTGTGTGGTACCCAGCCTTCCTCATAATGTCAGATGTTTCTTTACATCAAGATTATTTTTCTGAGAAATGCTCTGTCTCGCTCTGATAAGGGAATTCTGCACCACCTTTAACCAGATCCACCAAAATGGTGGCCAGGTCGCGTCCCTCCACAAAGTTCAGTGCAGATCAATTTTGTATGTTATGTGTGATCCTGCTGAAAAAAACCCTAAATAAATAATAGATTGGATCTGCACCAAATTTGCGAACTCATAATTTATTTCTTTGTCATTAAAACCATGAATTATTCTCTGAGAAATCAACACAAATATCCCAAACCCTCCACTTGATCCAGATTGAACCAGAATGTCGTGGGTTCCTCCCTGTATCCAAAACAACAGAGCTAATAACACATGATCGTTGCTCCACATCATTTTTTTTTGAAAAACATCTGCTGGTGATGGATCAAATCTCCCACGATGCACATTTCCATTCTTGCCTCATCTTTGCAGCAGTTGTAACCGAACTGGGCTCGTCTGAATGGAAGATGTCCTCCAGTTCTCTCCTGCTCTCACCACCAACACCACTGCTGCCCTTTCCAGGAACTCCCCCCCCCCCCCCCCACACCCCGACCCAGCCTGAGCGTTAATCACCAGCTGTGAGCACATTGTTGTGTCTTATCTCACTGGAGCACAAGGACTCGTCAGACTTTTTATTCGGGGAGCTCCTTTCTCCAACAGCGAAAAAAATCAAACGAGGGTGACATTCTGTGAAAGGCCGTGTTATAACATGAGATCAACAGCTGACACTTTGACAAAAGTCATTGTTTCCTAATTACATGCAGCTCTTTGCTGCTTTGTGTTACGCGTGCTGTTCTCGAGGCCGAGCACGGGGAATCTGCGTCCAGCACAAAGCGGCAGCGGGGCTCCGCGTGCTTGACCTTGACTCCTGCTGTCGATACGTGTCCGAGCGAGCGAGCAGAACGCCGGCGCCCATCCGTCACGCCCCACACTCGCAACATCTCAGCACTTAGATGTGCATTTGCATGAAAACGATGTGCGAGAGGAGGCTGAGTCGTTGTTGACAGGCTGATTAGATCAAATTTGTGTCTGAACCGTGGGCAGCCGCCCGGAGATGTATTTAAATAACGTGTGTGGAGGTGAAGGAGCTTCACATTCATATGACGAGTGGGCGAACACTTTGTAAAGTGGGTGTTGTTGTTGTGAGTGAATGGTTCACAGGGGAGACCATAAATGTGTAACAATGAGCAAAGTATCCTGGTTGCAACGCGTCCTCTGCCCTCGTCCACTGACAGTCAAAGACCCACCTCGTGTTGCTTTCTCGTTTAACCACGACTTCAAATTCACCCCGTGGCCTGTGATTGTTTCTAAATTGCTCTCATGTCCCTGTGGACAGTCACATCTTCAGCTTCTGCAGTGAATATAATACCAGAGCAGGCAAGTGACACAATCAGGTGTGTGTGTGCACTTGCAGCACAAGATCACGACTCTCATGTATTTTTGACTCTTATTCCATTTTTCCTTCTTCTGTCAATACACCCCAGCACTCTTTTCCTCTCTAAGCCGACGGGATTTTATTCAGCAGCATCTCCTCTGGGTTGTGTGAGTAGGACGACAAGGAGATTTGTGCTATTTGCCATTTTTGTTCTTAAAACAACATCCCCAAAGAAAAAAGAAAGACGCAGTGGCCTTGGAGGGAGAATGTGCTTCACAGAAGATGAACACAGTTTGGAGATCCTCTCTCTGTTGAAATTGAAATCGTCACCTTTTCCTCTCACTGAAATGTTCGTAGAAACGTGTCAGTGTGTGAGCACAGTCACACCTGTGGGGTGTGAATGAGCCACAGTTGGACTTTGGCTTATATTTCAATGCTAGGTCGGATAGTCATTTCAGGAATTTAGCCGTTCAAGCAGTTTATTATCATCAAAACCTCCTGATGACTCAATCCTGAAACCTCCTCTTAAACACAGAGGAAGGTAAAAGACCCGGGAGTCGGACCTGATTCTTATCAGGCGGTTTTGGGTCAGCCTCTCCCTCCCTACTCACCAGAGTTTGCTTTCAGCAGGGTGAATAGAGGATGTTAGTCAAATACACCCACTTCTGAACCAGACGGGGGAACAATCAGAACATTGTGCGGGAGTGGAGATGCAGTGGCTCCTCGACCGGCTCTTGTTTGCTCGGTCCTGTAGGCCGCTGAGATTGCTAATAAATCTCCTAGCGTGTAGCTTGTTACAGGAAGCACCGATGCAGAGGGAGAACTCGAGGGTAAATGCACTGGCAGGCGTCCACCTCTCCTCTCATTGGTGGGCTTTTGTGTTTACCTCCACCCTGAAAGTTTGACTCATACTCCTCTCAGGGAGGGGGCGCCCTGCCAGTATGTGTTTCCACCTCAGAGAATCAGTCAATTTAATTTAGGCTTTGTAACCTTGAAATCGCCATTCATCTTTCCTCCTGTATGGATTTTTTTTTTGTTGACTGCTTGCCACCCTCTCGTTCTCTCCACGACGCTGGCAACGCCGGTGGCAGCCAGGCGCGGTGAAATACAGACTGCAATTGGATGAAGTGCAAGGCTCCCCAATGGACCTGAGCGGGGTGAAAGGATTGGGAGCCCCATGCCAGGCAATCTCTGCGATAATGGAATGTGGCCGCTCAACAGCGTTCATAAATATTCAGATGAGGGGAAACGAGGCTGCCCAAGAGATTGTTTGGCGCGGGCCGTCGATGGCGTGCTCGGGAAGAAACAACAACAGCGCTGGTGTGCTGGCGCGCTGTAGGGAAGAGGCCAGGGGCTCGTTCTGCCCCGTAACGAGAGTCAGGAATGCGGGGCCGGTATTGTGCTCGTTTGTCGAGGTTTGTTTGATTTTAAACACGAGCCTCGTCGAGTCGATCTCCGCTATCTGAACGGGCAAAGACAAACATCCCACTGGCTCCGAGACGTGATGTACGCGAGCGGGTCGAGGGGCCTCGCTTCACCTCAACAATTAGCATATGCTGCAGTTTCCCCTCAAAGTGGAAGCCAGCGCTGCAATTAACGTGGCAGTGGCTAGCCACATGTGGGATAATAAATGCTGTCCTTGTGGGTCATGGTTAAATGCTGATACCCTAATGACTGAAAGGACTGCAGGATAAGAGCTGCTGTTAATAGAAGCAGTCATACGGAGTTAATATTTGTGCTAATATACGTCGTCTCGGCCCAGCTCCAAGGGGCTCAGTGTGGTGTTGCTGAGCAAACACCATCTTTATCTAATATTAGCGGCACAGTTATCTCTGGCATCAAACATGTGCAAAGCATCTTCCTTTGCAGAACCTTCCTTTTTAATATTGATGATATATGACTAATGGAACTGTAATTGAAATATAAATGTAACAAAGTGGAAGATTAAATATTCCCTGTGGGTAAACTGTAGCCTGGATGAAAAGAAAAATATAATGACTTCCTTTTTCTGACAGCTAGCTCCATATAATTTAAAACAACAACGTGGAAAAGCAAAGGACGAGTATCTCTGCCTCTTTGACCGCAGTGCCACAAAGCAGCCGACCTTATATAACTCCTCTGTGTTTGTCGCAGATAAACCGATGTAGACGTTTGATTTAGTTTGTTTTGCAGATGATGGAACGATTCTGCACTTCTTTATTTATCTTTTTTTTTTAAATTTTTTATATAAATATACTCGGTGCCAAGGACAAACTATTTTTCTCGTTCAGCGAGGTGCAGCTGTTGAAGAAGCAAGAGCATGGAAATGTGAAGCAATTTGACCTTTCAATCCTGTTTTCAATGTCTCTGAAGGGATGAAAATCCCTTAGTTAACATCAACATCATGAGTGACAGACTTACAGCAAGTCAGCATATTAACTTAATTGCCCAAAATGTTGCTTCCTAATGACGTTGTTGGTCTCCTGACTTTCCCTCTTGCTTGAATACCGAAGTGACTGATTCATTTATGACCCAATACCTGCAAAACCCATTTCCATCCGTCTCAGCTGTACTTTGTGTTTATTGCCAATTACTAAATGTCATGCTGTCACATAGCTGCTCGTATGGCTGCGGATTCCGAGAGTGGAGCCTTGTGATCAAAACATCAATCTGTGCACGTCGGCTCTGCTTACATCCTTCTAATGTACGGCAGGAGCACATTGTTTTAATGATTTAAACAAGGTGAATAAACCTTGTGTCACAACGAGGAAGTGTGTGTGTGTGTGTGTGTGTGTGTGTGTGTGTGTGTGTGTGTGTGTGTGTGTGTGTGTGTGTGTGTGTGTGTGTGTGTGTGTGTGTTTCCTCTTTCAGACCTTTCCCGGCATAAACAACACTAACCAAAACCCGAATGAGGCAAAACATCCTTTGTGAGGTCCTGGTTAAACTTCAACTCAATCAAAATTAACGAGCATTTAAAAGACGACCAAAGTGAAATGTCCTGTTAACTTAAGTTGTTTTTAGATATTTTAATGAAGAAGTGTGTGTGTGTGTTGTGTCTTATTAATAATGTGCATTTGTCTCTGTATTGATCCGTTGGCTTCGCTCTGTACTGCTGCTGGTTGCCCTTAACAACAACTTGACCTCCCGCTAATTCTATGCGATTCACGGGACCTCAGATATTCCCGAAACACACTGTGGCCCGGAGGCACCTAATGTTTAATGGTATTATTGCATATTCAGTTGTCATGTGGAATCAGAAGTGGAGTTTGAGGCAGTTCTGTGTTCCTGAATGAAGGAAGTGCCTTCGCTGAACTAGCGGGTAAGAGTTGTGGTCTTCAT
This sequence comes from Reinhardtius hippoglossoides, assembly GCA_006182925.3. Classification (NCBI taxonomy): domain Eukaryota; kingdom Metazoa; phylum Chordata; class Actinopteri; order Pleuronectiformes; family Pleuronectidae; genus Reinhardtius; species Reinhardtius hippoglossoides. The sequence goes on along the minus strand of CM031675.1, from coordinate 24,229,090 downwards.
CACAAGGAGTACGTGTGTGTGCATGTTGCGTGCGATTGTGTGCATGTGGTTACGTGAGCTGAGGAGGGGGATTATTCTGAGTGATATTTTTTGTAGACCTCTGTGGTGTGGCCGTTCCTCTGAACCCTCGGTTATTATATGTTCGGTGAAACAGCCTCAACAGCCTCTGCGTCTTGAATATCCAAAATTCCTTCCAAGGCAAACCATTGCTTAATCTCTGAGCAAGCAACTATTTCATGGAGGAGCTCAAAAGAAGTATCCACCCAGGCCAGATAAAAAAATAAAAAAACTCATTCCATTTTCTTATTTAGTCAGAAATGCTTCCCACTGGGGGACGAGCGTCAGTCTGCGCTGGCACCTAGATAAAGGGGATCAGCTGGCACAGAAGAGGCGTCCATGTCCAATCTCTGCTTTGCTGTCCCCAACAGTGCTTCTTTTTTATTAACTACTATATCTACTGCAGGCAGAGCAAAGGATTGAGGAGAAGTGTGTGTGTGTGTGTGTGTGTGTGTGTGTGTGTGTGTGTGTGTGTGTGTGTGTGTGTGTGTGTGTGTGTGTGTGTGTGTGTGTGTGTGTGTGTGTGTGTGTGTGTGTGTGTGTGTGTGTGTGTGTGTGTGTGTGTGTGTGTGTGTGTGTGTGTGTGTGTGTGTGTGTGAAAGAGAGAACAAGTGAGCCAACATGCCACTCTCTCTCTCTCAAGGACGCCGACTCCATCGACCGAGGACACCGTCGGTCAGACTGAAAATGAGCGTGCGTGTCCGACAAGGGCAGAAGGCGATGGAGCCTTTGGGTCCGTCCTCTGTGTTATTTTTAGTTCCTAACCACTATAACTGGGCAAATCCAAGGCTTATACCATCAGGGGGCCTCAATTAGGAGAGGGGGGGGGGGGGGGGGAGAGGCAAAAGCAGCTCTTTGGCTGAGCTGTGGCTTCCGTTGCATAATGACGGGTCAGTGTTCACTTATTAATGATGGCTATCAAACCGGGCATTAAAAACCCACTCCAAAAATGAACTGGCACATGCACCTTTGACCCCTTGTCATCGTGATTATGTCACCGTGTCCCTGCAAAACACGTTAATATCTCAGTATTAACAGTATTTCCCCGTTTATTTAAACAGTGACTGGTGGCACTGAGGTGACGACCCAGGCTACATCGTTACGTTTTAGAGTCGTTAAAACGGAGAAGCTTGAAAATGCTATAGTTGGGCTTTAGTTTGAAAAGTCTACGATGTTTGGAAACGCTGACGTAGACACTTGCTGATCCTTCGCTGATTCGTCAGGCTTCGATCACATGACACAGAAGAACCCAACCGTGTACGTGAGTGGTCATGTGATGCATCTACAGGCGCGCTCGTGTGGACGGGGATTAAAACAGTTACACAGCCAGAGATTGTTTTAGTTTGATAATACAGTTTTCAAACTCAAAAACGTTATGGACGCAGCCTCCGCTGATGAACTCTCGAGTTTCTCCGCCTCACAAAAGCTCAGGAAGGATCCGTGGATCTCGACAACTCGCGGAGACAGTGAAGAAGTTCAAACCGAATCTTTTCTTCGCGGTGTTATGACTTCTCAAGATACCAGTAATGAGAAATCTTCGCATTGCAGATAAAGCCTTGATTTATGTTTGGAAGAGAAGTGGGCGAGGGGAAAAGGGCACGAAAGAGAGAGGAGAAATAAAAAAAATCCAACCCTTTCACTGCAGTGGACAAGAACCAGATAAGTGGGAGGAGGGTAAGAGGAAGAAAGGCACATCGTAGGGGGCGGCGAGGGCTCTCAGGGCTTTTGCTCCCGGCTCGAGCCGAATGACAGCCAATCAGATAGCGTCGCGTCCTTGGTGAACTCGCCTGTCAGCGCTGTCACAGAGCGGAAGACGCTACTGCATGTGTGCAGGAATGCAAGGTCTGCATTCCTGCATGCACACAACGCGCTCTGTGCCTACGCAGCGGTGGGATGGTGACATAATCGGGCATCTAAATAAAACCACAAACTCACTTTTCACACAGCTATCATCAGTTCGCTCACCCTCTCTCCCCCCCACCTCCCCCCACCACGACTGCTTGATATTGACGGGGCCGAGAAAACAGTCTAACGGTGTGTTTAATTCCAAAATGGTTTCTGTAATTAAACTGCGCCTCGACACTTATTAGCTGGAGCTGGTGATAACACAACCAGCCCACATTCCTTCTGCGGTGCCTTTTAGCTAATTAACCGAATGGACTGATAAACAAGGAGCCGGTTGCTGTCAGTCTTGCCGCTTGTTCATTAACCAACGTGCGAACCAGGTTCCTCCATATTTTGGGCTAATGACGCACTGAAAACTGTTTACTCACAAACAATTAGGTTGTGGCGCTTCACCAGCCTTTAGCTCCAGCATGGATGGGATTGTGTCGTTAGTGAATTGTCGGTATCTACGAAACAAAATGCTTTGTTACCGTCATATTAGAGTCTCAGCTGTGTGCACATTCATTTCTATTTATTATATATTTCACATTTATTGAGTTGAATAGAAAGAATAACACTTAGGAGAGCACATACCTCAGCCAAGGCCGAGTAATCCTAGTTCTTATGGTAGATGTATAAAGGAAAAAGTGGTCTTTATGTATCTGCCTTTTAATCTGCATTAACATTTTATAGACATTCCAAAGTCCAGGCCCGGTTCCTCCACCTAGTTTAGTGCAGATGGGTTTAGTAGTTTTTTCATAAACCTGATAAACAAACAAATAGAAACAGAACCATCCCTGGTGGAGGTAAAACAAAGTCAAGCACAGGTCTCTCTCTCCACCTCACAAACTTTTTCTTTACATCGCTGCTCTTTTATTCTGTTTCATGCGTGCCTATTGGCTCTCTGTCCACATCCCTGTCTTACCCCCCCCATTCCCCTCGTATCTCTTACCTCTCCTCTTAGCCATTCAGCTCAGCGTGTGACCTTTAAACCGTTTGTCTCTGGAGACGCCTCCATCTCCACTTACACATCAACCTGAAAGCACAGGGCTGCGCTTTCTGTTCTCAGCTGAGCATTAACATTGCAGCACTGCGACTGGCTGACGCATCCGGCTGCTTCGGATTGAAAAACTTCCTGCGTGTGTGTGTTTGGTGATGAATGATTCCCCCCCTCTCTCTCTCTCTCTCAGTTAATAAACCAGAGTCAATTTCCCACCAGTCCCTGTTGCATTCAAATTAAGTTATTTGTTATTTTTCCGGTACTTAGAAAAGGAGAGTCACTCCATGTTGCCCACTCTTTTTTTTTTCTTGGAGCTCGGGCAGATCAGTGGGGGGGGGGGGGGGTCGCCCAGGATGCTGCTGAAAACAAGCGCACCCCCGCTGAATGGGGGTGAAATCTGACTGCATTGTTAGGCATCACCCACAGCCCTTCTCCTGGAGAAATCCTCATGTTTTCCATCCCCTCTCTGACCTCTTTGCAGGCTCCCAGGTTCTGAAGATTTGCAACAACTATAAATAATAACCTCGGCTAATGAGGGTTATGTTTTCACCCCGTTTGTCAGCAGGATTAACAGAAAAAAACATTAAACAGATTTCCACGAAACCTGGTGGAAGGATGGGATCTGGGCCAAGAAAGAACCCATTTCATTCGGGGGCAGATTCAGGAGTATTTTAGTTTTTACATTTCCACAGATCTCTATATAATCGATAAAATCTGGATCTAGTCAATTGGGTCTGTGGGCCTTCTAATAACATGTATACCACAGTGCTTATAAAGCTGCAGAGGTGATGGCACTCCTCTGATTCGTACATGTCCGACCAAATGTCTCACCCACATGATGCGTGTTGTGTTTGCGGAGGCTGCGTTGTAAGCAGAGCGCCTTTTGTTTTCCGAGCTAAAGAAACTGCCAAACACCACAAAACAAAAACACTGCGCTCTGAACAAGGAGCTTAGCAGCTGGGATCCATCATTGTATCCTGAAGGCAAAAACAAACTATGACTAAAGTGAATCATTCTGATGCAGGGCTTCACGAGGGAAATCCCTCTGTTCAGAGACCAAATCAGCTTATCTGGTCCCACCAGCCCAGAACCGAGGTGTGTAATGATGTGAGGTAATGGCTGGTATTCATCAGCAGCTAGTTAGCATACTGTAGCTAAGTAAAGACACAAGATGAGGGCAGGCAGCTATTAGCCCCTCTGGCCCCTATTAAATCCAGTTATTACTTCACAGACACATATGAATGCATTCCCATCATGCTCGACACACACGCTTCCTGTAAGCCCACCCCTCTAAACATGTACGTGTATTTCAGGGTGTAGAACACGTGTTAATATGCACCGTTACGCCGCGCTGTGTGGTCTGCAGCAGCGTGTGTCGTGCACTGACTCAGACGAGCGCATCTGCCAGATTCACAGAGGTCGTGTTTCATGAATGAGAATCAGCGTGTATGCAAGGGCTGTTTTCAGAACTTGTCTTTCAGCCTCGTTAAGCGAAACAGCCCCATCACACTCTGCGTTTATCTTAATGACACGGACAAGATATCGTAAATGCAGCTCGGAGCAATCTGATTCCTCTCCTTCCCCCCCCCCCCCCCCCCTGGTATCTGAGGGCTGATGTTTGTTTCCCACTGAAGTATCTGGTATGTGTGGAGAATTTCACACTGCTGCAGTTGCTTTGCGTGTCGTGACTCTTTCGGTTTCATGTGAAGAGCGGAGAGAGGCACCCGGGGGGGGGGGGGGCCATGCTTCACGTCCTTGGGCTCTTGTTGACGAGGGCGGCCCCGCTGAGAGAGAGGTCAAGGTTCGGCGCAACAGCGTGGTAATGAAACTTGGCCGGCTCAGGTTTCAGCTGGTTGACGACCACACTGTTGACAATAACACAGACGTTCCATCAGAAGAGTTCACCAGTACCACAGCACACCGTGTCCTGGTTCCTACCTGAACCGTTTGATTTCCAATGAAAGGATATATTATGAATAGTCCCAGCTGGACTGTACATAACTGTACATTTTAGCGGTGTGCTCACAGCCTGTCTGCCCCCTGCTGCACAGCCACTGCCATAGGTCCGTCTTCCCTTCACTGCAACAAGAGTCGGTCTATAAACTTTAAATTAGTGTGTTTTTACAGCAGTGAATCAACTCCTGATACTTTAATTAATATCCCACAGCTTTTTATGGAAGTTAGTTGTTAAATAGAAGCAGTCCCCCCCTTTTTATAGAGAACATAGGCTGTTCTCAGTGGAAGGTGGATTGCAAAACTACCAATAACACTTTTTGGAGAAATAAAATAATATAACTGAATATGGCTTTCGTTCGCCACTCACACAATCATCTGCGTCCTTTAGCAAACACACCCACAAGCGATAAACCTCAAGAGAGTGTTTGATATTGAAAAATATTTATGAATTCCACGAGTTGCTGCAGCAGAATTGGAAACTGATCCCTTAAGCTGTACAACCACAACAGACCCCGAACCGAGAACAGACAGGTGGACGTCACGCTGATCTCCAGATCTGTGGTTTGACTGCACATAGTGTTGCACATGCACACCTCGCGCGCTGGTTGCTTCAGCTGTGTAGGAGTCTGGTTATGAAATAGTTGGTAAGTCTTATAGCTGCTGCACTGCAGAAGTGGAGGAATAGAAAATGTTTCATAATAAACACAAGTTTTGACAATGTTTACCATTAGGTCAATGTAAATCATAGAATTTGCTTCTTAGAATGTAGAAATTTGACATCTTAAATTAAAAATTCTAAATTTTTCTATTTTCTATGTAATAATATAAATAATGAACTCTATGTTCATTAGTGCAAACTCCAAGCTAACTACTTGCAACGCCTCGAGGGATTTATGTCCAAATCTGGCCTCAAACTTCTATTTAAATGCAGCAAAACACATCCCAGAAGCAAAACAGACCCAGATGGCTGTGATTAGAAGGAGCTGCACCTCTAAAGCTGAGGCCGAAAGGATGATCAAAGTCCTGGAGGAGGAGGAGGAGGAAGAGAAGGAGGAGGAAGAGAAGAAGGTCAGCTTGTTCTAATATCAAGAATCCTTAGATCACCTTTTGAGAGCAAACCAGAAAAACCGGTGGGATGTGCTTCTGTGTCACACTGTGTTCGGGGACAGGTTGCCGCAGTCATAGATCGGAATGCGTCTCATTATCTTTACTAGCAGATGCTCACGGGTCCATCTGTGTTTTAACGACGCTTCCGTAGCGACGGCGCTCCGCTGTGCGCTCGGTCGTCCGCGAGGAGACGGCGCTGAAGCGAGTCCAAAATTATTAAATGTAATTAACCTAATTAGACGGCTAGTGGGCGAGTGATCGGCACCTTCCGCTCTTTTAACCCTGGCTTTGTTTCATCAATCAATAAAGATGCACTAAAGTTTAGTGACACACAAACGCACACACAATGCTTCTTTTCATTTTCTTTATTTTATTAAGCCCCTGCAATCGGCGTATCTTCTCCTGACATCCATTAACGATGACCCCGAACATCATCCTGCTTTGTTCGGCTGTGTAGAGAGGCAACGACAGGACAGATGGACCAGTCCAGATAGCACTTCCATACGCCCAGCACAAAAGGCCCGGGGCAGTAAAGGCTATCTGCTCACTGCGACCCTGTTGGGCCTGAGACGCCCTGGACTGCGAGGCCCAGACAGCTTGTCAATATGCTGAGTCACTGGAAAGCTCAGGGCTGACAGGTTTTTGAGGGGGGGCCCCGAGCGGAGCGGCCCCCGAGCAGGGAGGAGGACGAAGGTTAGAGAGCCACTCTATAATAGTTTTCATGAAGACATTCGCAGGTACCTGGGAAAGTGTGACGGGGCGTGAGCATCGACATCCGGTCAGTCGGTGCGTGTCCAGTGCTTCTTCCACTTCCTGCTCGTTGTGTTTGGATTCTCTTTGGCGCCAAATAACATTTCAGAAGCGACACACGTCAGTTGATGTTGTTTTTAGTTTGCTGCTGTGATTGTAGATTCGCTGATTCGTCTGTTTAGTCGTTTTGTGTCTCTGCACTAACTTTGGATCTCATCAATCATTTTATTCTTTGTTGTCGTTTTGTTTGTACTTTTTCTTTGTACTTGTTGCACGTCTTTTTGATATTGTTTTGTGTCATTTTGTAGTTTGAAGTCGTTTCATGCATCTTTTATTATTCTTTTGTGTCTCATTGAACTCATTTTTCAAACGGAGGCGGTGGCCAAGGGGCACCCTGACCTCAAGTCTGTGCTTGATTTGCCCTTTTTGCTAATATGAATACGTCAGAGCTCAAGATGGAGACCAGTTTTAATCTAGAGGGATTGAAGTCATGTTTACTTTGCAGTCAAAATAGTTTTGTCATTGGTTCGGGGTCCATAGAGACAAACTGTCCCTCACACCTTGAAATCACAAAGATCCGTCTGTGTTCTTTGCATTTAACTTCAACTCTTTCTCGACACTTTCCCTCAGAGGGGTTCGAGCTTCTATTTATTCCTGATGGTTCATTTGAGAATAATCACACCAACTAGCAGCCGCACGGGATCGGGCAGAATTAATGAGTGTGAGGGACGGCCAGCAGATGGATGCGGCACTAAGGGCCCTGCTAGGAGTCTGCAGAGAACGAAAAAAAATCCTCTCCCTCCTGAGTCGGTCTCAGTGAGAGTAATGACAAGGAGAGGCTGTCTGCAGGCTGACTGATTGTTCCGAGCTGTCCACACCTCCCAGAACGTCGACAGAAACCCTCAGGGCTCTGAGAATGCTGGCATCTAATATCTATCTCACTAGTGGGACCCAAGGAAAAACCACACTGCATAATGAAACATGACAGATATTAGGATTAAAACCTGTCTGATGCAGACAGGGGTCACCACCCACGGGCTGAGCGAGTTAGAGAGCGCACTTTCTGTATTGTCTGTGACTTTCCATGGGTGTTCTCTGAGAAAGCCCCTGGCGTCATCTCTCTGTTTTCACACAGGAAGGGATGAAAACAAGCAGATCCTCTCGTCTGAAAGGGAAACAAACCTGGCTACACTCGTGTCTCAAATAAATGGAAGTCAAGTCGTCTGACCTTCCTTTGTTCCTGCAGACAATCCCTATAATTACCACCTCCTTTTTAAATTAAGCAGTTATCTATATACCAGGAACACTGTAAGAAATATTATATGTGTGGAAAACCTTGCAGATGTGCTGTCACAGCTCTTTGAACTGGGGATTCTGTCAGTTACAGCAGAGAAGAGACTGGTTTGAGTGTCAGAGAGTCGCTGTGCAGCAGCTCTGCAGCAGTGTGTGTGTGTGTGTGTGTGTGTGTGTGTGGGTCGTGGAGACACACGTACTGCTGTTGGAACCACAGAGGCAGTTTGGCAGGTGTAGCTCCATACGTCCGTCTGTGAACAGCTGTGTCACCGTGGTAGCGTCACAACCTATAAAAAAGTGTAGTTCAGATGAAAATGATGTGTGAGAACAGACTACTCATGTGACAAAGACTATACGCTACTACTAATGAGTGCTTGAGTACAGTGATGCTCTCTGTGGTATATGGAGCCTGGGATGTTGCTCTTCTCACTGATCTTTTCGAAGTGACTCCACCGCGTTAAATTGAGCATCTCAAGGTGACTGTTTGGGTTCAGTCCGATGTCATAAAAATCTTTTATTCACTCCCACGTAGCCTGAATTGATTTTTGATGCAGCAGATTACACAGGACACCTTCTATTACTGTACCTGCACGTTCCAGTGTGGAGGGGAACACGGCTGGTTTTAATACGGCCTGTTAAGAGTTCTCCTCACTGTTTGTGCACATGCACGAGTCAAATCAAAAACTAGCTGCAGTAACATTTTCATAATGTTTGATGCACTGTACATTATACGGCAGAGAATAAGGTGTTATATGTATGTGTCGTATTTAGGGCTTTGCTCTCGTGTGGCACATGAATAATATTTGCTGAGAATAACACAAGTATTTTGAGTCGGCTTCATGAATGTGTCAAGGTTTGTTTTTGCCATGTGGCATAAAAAATATGGCAGTTATGAGGCTTTCAGCGACATATCGGTGTCAGCGAGTATGTTTTCCCATATGAAAACTTTATTCTATACACTGAAGATGATTATTTATGTTTATTTATTTTGCCTTAGACATATTTACTTCTATTCAACATATTTGGTTTTGTTTTTATTCCGAGTTTTTAAGGTTTATGGTTTAACTGTTAAATATCAAACCTTAATTTAATTTCTATGTCACAGGGGTTTGCCCGAGGTAATGAGGCAGGCTGAGTCAGAAACTGCCTTAAAGGTCAAAACACAACTTTATCTTTCTGCATTTTACCTAATTCTAGTTTTTATTTCTGTAATGTGTTGTCATGCTTAAATATCTATCACACGTTTAGTGTTTTTATTCCTTTGTTTTATCTTTCATGGCCTTTTTATGGGGTGTTTTTTTCATTTATGAAGTAGGCAGTTTTTAGAAAGGGTAATATTATAAGGACATCTTAGGAATCATTGATTTCTTTTTATCCTGTACATACACATCAGCTGATGTATGCGGTATCACACATTTTTGATACTACCCAATATTGGTATCGGCATCAGACCCCAAATGCCAAAGCCAAAGAATGTATTACACAAAAACAATCTTAACAAGTGTTATTTGATGACTAACTTCATTTCTCTCTTTTCTTCCATGTGGATCCTCGTCTTTCCATCGATTCCAAAATGTCAGGTGAGAGCAACATGTTCTTTTTCACATCTCTATTCATGTCAGCTGAGGCCTGTGTCAAGTTTAAATCCAGTCTGCAGATGATTTGTCCTCTTAACAGATCTGCCTGGTTTCCTTCTTGCCTGTGTTCTTCTAGGTCACTGATCCAAAGATAAACTGAGTCTTAGCAGTAATGGGAGTGTTTTCATTCTTTTTACTGCAGACAGAACCTACTTGGGCTCAGTTGTCCCATGGTATTGTTTATATTCTTGCCTCCTTGCCCCTAAAAAGCCTTTTCTAAGTAGGTTAACGCCGCGCGCCGGCCTCTCCGGGCTGCAGTGGTGTGCTGGAAATGGTTATTTCCTTCCAGTAATGTCCTGTTGGTTTTTCTGCAGTAATACAACAGCAGCGGTGACCAGCTGCTGCTGTTTGTCGAAGAGGAAAGTTTAACATAAATCTCTCTGCAACACGTAGCCCGTTGCTCAGGAGACTCAGGGAGATCTCTGCTCTCTTTGACCTTGTCCACAACCAATCACATAAGCTGCTTTCAGACATAAACTGGTGCATGTGTGAACGCAAATGTCTGAGTGAGACGCTCTGCAGATTCTATTATCCACTTTATCCACCTGACCTCCTTGTGTAAAGTCCGTCGGAATCTAGGAGCAGTCGGAGTCTCGCTGTGTTGCGCATGTGTGAAAGGAAAACTCTGGGTAAACTCTGCAGCCAATTCTCCAGGTTTTACCCAGAGGTCGTGTCTGAAAACGGCTCTACAGAGACCGACCCACTGCAGACCTCAGAGACCGGGGGGGGGGGGTGTGTGTGTGCCTTATAGCCTGCTCCTCTCATCCACCCACTTATTACTGCACTGTGGAGGAGCTGGGTGCCTGCTTTCAAGGACAGTCAGAAGTGAACCTGGCCTCTCTGCATGCAGACAGCTACAGCCTCTCCACTGTGTATTAAGTACAGCCACTCCAGCATCAATCACCCTGCTGTATGCGGGCAGGGGAAATTAGGCCATGTGGTTATATATATATATAATATTACATCAACTCTTGGTAATCGTATGTATGAATGGGAGGAGGTGTATTTGCTGTATGACAGTGGTTTATCATTGTGGTTTCTGTGTCACAGTGAACTCATCGCTGGTGGTTGAAATGAGCAGGTGGAGACTTACTTTCTCAGCTGTTGTTTTCTGAGCATTAAGAGTGAATCTAATCCTCAGAGAGTTTTTTAAAATATTCTGATAGAAGTGCTGTCATGATGCTGTGGAAGCAGAGAACAGCTCATTGTTCTGGGGCTGCGTTGCACAGGTTTTGTATTTTAATGCCACGAAGGAATCCTTTCTTTGGTAGTCAAAGGCCAAAGGTCAAGGTCACGGTGGCCTCAAGTGTGTTGAGTTTTTCTTGAACATGATATTTTAGGATTTGTTAATGTCTGATGTGAAAGCAGCTGATCGCCCTCCACGTTGGCAGTGATGGAGCACGATGCAACGTGTAACTGACAGTGGATTCAAATTCTGGGCACGAGACTGGAGAGATATGGACTAACCTGCACTTTGCTTTTTTAAAATCCGTGCTCACTACACAGTGGGGGAAGTAACTGACCCCTGTGCTACCTGTGAATGCAACATTTAACGTACTGGAGGCTATTTATTCAGCTTGTATCTTGCACTAATGAGTCGTTGCTCTTTTTAATCCCTGCCCTGTGCACATCTTACCTGAGCAGTTAATGTAGAATTATTATGAATTCTACTCTATATTCTGAATATCAAAAGATGCAGTGGTTATAATTCTCGTGGCGTATTGCCGATGTTCATTACGCCACGGGCAGAGACGTGTGTGTACAGTGTGATAAAGCTTCTGCAGCTCTTTCCGACCTTTTGCATCATCACCCGTGATTTGATGTTATTCCAGATCAGTGTATTTTGCACTGAGGATTTCAGGAACGTCAAACTTGCCCAGTTGAAACACAACATTATTCAAATTTTTTAAAACATCATTGCCAAGTTTGTACACGGGATGAAGCTCTGCCCACATAACAGCAGCTGTGCACTATGCACTCCCTGCAGAGTGAAGGACTGTGCACGGCGCTGCTTTTAATTCTGGACAGAACGAGCGGCGCCGTGTATCTGCTCAGTCACCGGGGCTGAAATCCCCAGAGGGCGTCTGAATGATTGATGATTGACTCGACTCAATTTTTTTCTCCTGTCTCTGAAACAACTGTGAGCCCCGACTGCAGCGTAGTGATGAAAATCCACGGAAGCCATTCTGACGTCAGGACTCTGTGTCAACCAAAAAGCTTTTTCTGTTTCTGGGAATTCACCGACGACTTTCTCACGTAGAACAGGACGTGAGAAAGTCACGCCGGACAGCTTCGCAGCAGCGTGAACTTCTTCCTCTGCATCACCACGTCCAATACTTACATGCTATATGAAAGTGGGTTATATGCCAAGCAGCCAAACGCTATGTGAGAAGCGTGTTGAATATATTCAGTGTTGTCGGGCAGGGCACGTCGTGATGAAGCACAGAAGATGCAAATCTTTGATAATCTCAGCTCCCCACCTCCACCGTGTGTCTTTTCTATTCTTCTTCATTATTATTCTCATTCAAAAGGACCCTACAGCAAGCTGCATCCAATATGTGCGGGCGCTCCGACATTTATCCTGGCAGAATTCAATTATTGTTTCCCCCCTTTTTGCCTTTTCTCTCTCACTCTCATTCATCTGAAACCTTGAAACCGCTTTTATCATTTTTCATAACAATGTCCCCGTATCATAAATCTGAACCTGGGTTCATTTCACACCCTCCTCGGCATGATTTTCCCAGGGGGCGAGACGGGAGGACCGTGGTGGCATCAATCAGAGGCTGGTTGTTCGCTTGGCTCGACCTCAGAAAACGACAATGTGCAGGAGAGAGCGCGACGCCGCTGCCCCTTCCGATGCTGGTGTTTACAACCTGCGTCTGCCTTTCTTTTAACGCTGCCTTTATTTTATCTCCCCTGTGCTTTATCAATCTGAAGGACCCTGGTCTTTGCTGGTGTCTTATCTGGCCCCAGGGGTCATAAAAGAAACCGGTATCTCTGTTGACACTGCGATAGCTTCATTTCCCTGCGAGACTTCAGAGGTCTGGGTCCTCGGTTTCCTCAGTCTTTCACTGGGAAGACGGTTGTTTTGAGTTCTCTGACTCGATTGGAGCGTGCACCATGGTTTGTTAGGATTAGTAAAGTATTTTTGAACACTCATAATACTGGAATGTCTTGCAATAATTTAGAAATGACTCATCTCCTTGCTCCCTTCTCCTTAACATGATATTGGACCTTATTCCCCCCCCCCCCCTAGAGATAAACTTTTGACACATAATTTAATGGGAAACTATTTCACAAGTCTTCAAAAATGTGTCTCTGGCCGAGGGTTTGCTGAATCATTCCTCGGGTCGGGTCTTTCCAGTCATCTTGAGTTCAAATATTTAACATTATATTCATCGTTGTTGGACTGGGGCATGGTAGGTAGTTCCAAACACCTTGCCAACATTTCTCCGTCAGAGTTGCCATCCTGTTTGTCTGTGCCTGCTTTTTACTTAACATTTTCTAATTAAAATAAGTTTTTTTTCTAAATATATTAAGGCATTTGAATGAAACGAGTAGAAATATGGTTTTATCATCCACCCTTGTTTATCATTCCTCTTCAGTTCTCCAGAAAGGACGAGGTGAAGGGATCACTTACCTCATTGGCTGCCTGAGAAGTAATAATAATAAAACAGTGAAATAAACCACACGCTCCATCGTCCTCCCGTTGTGCCCTGGAAGAGCTAGTTAGTAAAAGTCATGCTGAGATAAAGACGTTGGACAACCTACCGGCAGTAAAGTTTCATTATGTTTGTGTTTTCAAAGTGTTTTTCGATGTAAAGACGGCGTGTGAAGTCAAAGCGGCCCCCGAGGACCGGAGACAATTAGTTAAAAAGCCATTTAAACAACAATGAGCGATGCCTAAATCCGAGCCAAGTTGCGTGATGGAAGCTGGACAGCTGCGTAATGGCGACTCCTTCGCCGCCTCTGCTATGCTAATTGAAAACGAATTTATTCCTCTGAATTAACCGGAGGCCCGCTCCCCGGCTTTTCTGCCCTGAATGTTCAGAAGATTGGCCGGGGACTGTTTAACTCTGTGCATCCACTTAGCGAGGGAGATGATTTGAAAATTTTTTTAAAAACCACATCGTCATGGGTTGGTGTTGAGTTGATTAAGTGCCAAGTCTTTGAAGAGCAAAAGTATGATTTCTGCACATGAGCGGCGGAGAAGCTTCAGAGGAGCAGAGCAAAAATGTTGGTCATTTCAAGGGAGCAAATTTATTTTATAATTGCTTCTCTCTCTTCTTCCTTCTTCACCGTGGATTGAAGTGAGGCGAACGGTCGTCCTCGTGTGACCTTGGACGAATTTTCAAACATTTTCTCACCAAAGTCTGGCCGCCCCTCCGCCCTCCGCCTCCCTCCTCCTCCTCCTCCTCCTCCTCCTCCTCTCCTCCTCCTCCTCCTCCTCGTCATCCTCTGCTCGCTACAGTATGTTAACCGGTGCGAGGTGTGGAGCGGAGCAGATGTCATTATGCACGCTTCTGTAGATTAGTTAATCACAGGCACCACCTGGGTGCGCTGATTGCTATTAATCCACTATTGTAATTGAAAATTAGGGGTGGCACCACGAAAACGCATGCTGTCTCTCCATCGGCCCTAATTGATTCCTTATGCCAGCTTCCTGACCGACTTGTGATTCACACCGGGAGTGTAGTGATACGACGATCAGCCGCAAGGCGTCGGGCTACGGATATGCTAATTCACGAGTGGCATGAATGGGATGGCGGCTATCTCTCACTACAGTCGAGCGTTTTGATCTCTGAAGATGCAGTCGGCAGCATCTGCAGTCAGGCAGTGTAGTTGAATACTCGTTCCTTCACGAGGACAAAACTCGCCTCCACAGTTCAACCATGAATATGAATCCGTGTGAAATTGAGGAGTAATAGTGACTCAAGATTTAATATTTTACAGCTTTTTATCAGCCCTCGCTAAATGTCATATGTCACGTTATTGACATATGGCTTCCAATCGTCAGTTTGTGCTTTTTAAGGAATCGTCCCTGAACTCCCCTCAGACAGCGACCCCTGCGTGAGCTCCCCGCTGAGAGATGCCCCGCCCCCTCCTCATCCCTGCCCCCTCCTCATCCCCGCCGCCAGCTCTCTGCTCCTTCTTGATAATCCTGCTCGGAAATATTCTCAGGGAAAGAGGATTATCGTGCAAAGTGGCATAAATGTCCCCGGCAGCGGTATCTCACAGTTAATTAAATGTATCATTGTCTTTGGAAAGGGCTGGCGTCTTCATTCCCCTCGCTCTCGCTGGGACGTGTGCTCTAATGTAGGGACGTCCTGTCTGAGTGATTAAGCCTAATGGATTCCCCTCACCTGGGGATTCATGTTCTTAATCTGCTCTTCACGTGCGTGTGTGTGTGTGTCCCTGTGTGTGTCCCTGTGTGTGTCCCTGTGTGTGCTCCTGTAGACAGTTAATCTGTATGTATTTTTGTATGTATTCTTCTTTTAGCATTTGTGTTATGTGCACAAAAGAAGACGGGATAACAACTTGTTGCACACAGCACAGTATAGTTTGTACCAGTTTGTTAAGTAACGCCTGTTTCAAAAATACACACACACACACACACACACACACACACACACACACACACACACACACACACACACACACACACACACACACACACACACACACACACACACACACACACACACACACACACACACACACTTCCTTGTTGTGTGACACAAGGTTTATTCACCTTGTTTAAATCATTAAAACAATGTGCTCCTGCCGTACATTAGAAGGATGTAAGCAGAGCCGACGTGCACAGATTGATGTTTTGATCACAAGGCTCCACTCTCGGAATCCGCAGCCATACGAGCAGCTATGTGACAGCATGACATTTAGTAATTGGCAATAAACACAAAGTACAGCTGAGACGGATGGAAATGGGTTTTGCAGGTATTGGGTCATAAATGAATCAGTCACTTCGGTATTCAAGCAAGAGGGAAAGTCAGGAGACCAACGACGTCATTAGGAAGCAACATTTTGGGCAATTAAGTTAATATGCTGACTTGCTGTAAGTCTGTCACTCATGATGTTGATGTTAACTAAGGGATTTTCATCCCTTCAGAGACATTGAAAACAGGATTGAAAGGTCAAGTTGCTTCACATTTCCATGCTCTTGCTTCTTCAACAGCTGCACCTCGCTGAACGAGAAAAATTGTTCGTCCTTGGCACCGAGTATATTTATATAAAAAAAACAGATAAATAAAGAAGTGCAGAATCGTTCCATCATCTGCAAAACAAACTAAATCAAACGTCTACATCGGTTTATCTGCGACAAAAACAGAGGAGTTATATAAGGTCGGCTGCTTTGTGGCACTGCGGTCAAAGAGGCAGAGATACTCGTCCTTTGCTTTTCCATGTTGTTGTTTTAAATTATATGATCCAACGGATCAATACAGAGACAAATCTACATTATTCATAACACACACACACACACTTCCTCATTAAAATATCTAAAAACAACTTCAGTTAACAGGACATTTCACTTTGGTCGTCTTTTAAATGCTCTTTAATTTTGATTGAGTTGAAGTTTAACCAGGACCTCACAAAGGATGTTTTGCCTCATTCGGGTTTTGGTTAGTGTTGTTTATACCAGGAAGGTCTGAAAGAGGCAACACACACACACACACACACACACACACACACACACACACACACACACACACACACACACACACACACACACACACACACACACACACACACACACACACACACACACACACACACACACACACACACACAACTCGAAAAACATGTTATTTTTTGTGTATGACATCTCTATGGAGACAGTGGCATCGTTAAGTGGCATAAAGAGAAAATTCAAATGCCATCAAATCATTCACAGCTTTGCCTCTTATCTTTCATCTGGCAAAAAATAAGTTACTCTCGGAAAAGATATTATCTTTCTCCAAAAGATGGAATTGAATCTATCTTAAAAAAACATGTGTATAATAATATTATCGTTTTCCACTCAGGGAACTTTTAAAGGGAAACAAACTTCTTCAACACAACAACAAGTTCGTTCAGGTCTGAAGATTAAAGATAACAAAATTTGGAATTGGACGAAACAATTAGTCAAGTACAAGAATAAATGAGCCACACTCTCGTCTCTGAAATCCTGGAGATGCTGAAACGTTTCCTCTACACCAGGGTTTGATTGACACCAAACCCAACAGGGTTAAAACAGGGTTGTTTTAACCAAACCCAACAGGTTGGGGGTGAAATCCCTCTTATGCCGCCACAGGCCTGATTTCTAACAACCTGCCAACGTGGCTGGAAGTTGCCCTCAGTCCATGTTTGCCATTAGACACAGAAGTAAAGATCTAAGAACACACTCAGTGGAGCTGTGAGTCCCCGAAGGCCTGCTCCTCGTCGAGCTTTGATTTCTGCCCCAAACAATCCTAAACGCAAAAATAAGCAAAAACAGATTAATTGTCGAACTCCTTCATCTTTTCTCGTGTGTTTAGAAATATATCCCAGATTGTGTGTGTGTGTGTGTGTGTGTGTGTGTGTGTGTGTGTGTGTGTGTGTGTGTGTGTGTGTGTGTGTGTGTGTGTGTGTGTGTGTGTGTGTGTGTGTGTGTGTGTGTGTGTGTGTGTGTGTGTGTGTGTGTGTGTGTGTGTGTGTGTGTGTGGAGTGGGCACAAGGAGGCGAGGAATGTTTGTCTTCATGGCAGCGCACCTCCGAACTCTGAAAAACGGGCACCGGAGTTCCCGTGCTACATACGGAGCCGTATTGAATCTGCATGAATGCAATACACAAACATTTTATCTTTCATCTTACTCTCTCGCTGCTTCTCTTTTCCCTCCCTCCCTCCATTGTAACGTGTATTGTTTACTGCATTTTGCGTCACGTTTAGTTCAGGGAGAACCCGTTACCTTTTGGTGCAGATCCATATCAGGGGGCGGATCCAGGAGATTTAGCGAGACAGGGTATTTTTCATTTGCATTTTTTTTTTTGTTATTGATCTTGAAGGAAAACCAGGCACATCGAGGGACTGGTGTCTATGGTTGATCAAATTCAAGCAGACTGCCGGGCCCGGGCAGAGGTTTGCACTCGACTGAGAGCCAATCTGGTTTCCCGACACTACAGCACATCTCCGGTGTATCAGAAAACAATTATAACACAAACAATTATCGTGGAGTGTGTCGGTGGGAGCGAGCGAGCCAATATGTTTGTCCTCGGGGTCGATCGTGTCCTCGAGCAAATTAAGGACATTTCAATATGTCTCTGCGCCAACATCGAGGTGCCACATCATTAGTCTGTCGAGGTGGCGTTTGGGTATTTTGGGTTCGATGCCGCTGAACTGAAATAGACTCACTCCCAGATGTGACTCACCCCGTGAGCCTCATTCTCTGCACATGATTGAAACCACCCTGCTCTTTAAGGGTAACCTCTCAGCGGGGGGGTAGAGGCAGTGACGAATCCTTTTGTTGTGTGTGTGTGTGTGACTGAATGCCAGTATAAATGAGAGCAAGTCTCAGTGAGTCAGCTGGAACCGACACACATGGAACGAATCACTCGAACAAAATCCCAAACCCCCCCCCCCCACGACGGAAAGCTGCAGCGAGCTATCTCTCTGACATCATACTCATAACAAAGACCCAGGGATCAACAGGGAGAAGCCTCGCCTCTATTAAATCAGTTGTGACGGGATCAGTCCCAGAGCAACGCAACACCATGACTCACCTCCTCGGGCTGGGTGTCGTTACGGCCACGCTCGCTGCGTGCACGGCTCGTTCGCCTAATTTCTTCAAGATGCTAATAAGAGCAAGACGTCGCTCGTGCCTTGTGCTGCCGGATCGTCGTGACATTTTGCCGTGTGCACTTTCCTTCTTTCTGGATCACTGCACCACACAGGAAGTGGTTTGAATACAAATGTGCAGAGTTTCACTCGTGCGTCTACGTGTTGTTGTCTGACACTTGAACACGCAGATGCACTCCGGCTGCACGCTGCAGTGTTTGCATGCGGGGTGTTGGCTCCCCTCAGTCGAACCTCATTCTGTCCGTCTCATAACAGCGACGAGCTCACAGCTGTTCATTTTAATTCGCTCCACTTCAGCCCCCCCCTCCCCCCCCCTTCCCCTCCCTTCCCCAGCCCCCATCCATCAGTCCATCGGTCATGTGGAAGAATTATTTATTAAACGTAACTAACGTCTGCTGTGTGCAACTGAAAGAATACAAATTCCCGGAGAGGGAGAGAACTTCGAAAACAGCTTGAGGTAAATATTCATTCGACGTTCAGCGGGTGCAGGGAGGTTTTCCCTCGGATTCTCTTCATATCTGCTCCTTGGCGTCCGGCTGCTAAAGCCTTTTCATCTGCGGCGAGTGACTGATGTTGCTGCCCTGTCCTCCCTGGGCATCTGCCCAGCTTATTGAGCAGCGCCTTGTGTGTGCCTTCAAAGACCTGGAGATAAATCACGGACTAAATGTCAGTATCCACTGTCCAAACAATGTCCGTAGGCCTCTCTGAGCTCGAGTCATGTACTGTACCTATCCTTGTGCGTGTGATCTCAGAAATGTGTGGAGCACAAGGCCACATGTCGTTTGAGAACGAATCGACTCACACGGCTGGAGTTCACAGTACTCCAGAGTGTTAGAGCTGCTAAAACTGAAAAGTTTGGAACTGGCTTTAGTTTAAAAACTTAGTTTAAAAACTCCAGGGGCTGCGTTTCAGTCTGGACGTGCAGAAACTGAATGTTTGGAAACTATGACATAGACCTGACCGCTTGCTTCTTGGGTGTTTTCAGTCAAGACGTCTGTCTCATATTAAATGATCCCCTTCTGGAAGAAGTAGAACACAACATGGATCATCGATTACAAGCATCGCTGACCCCGTTGTCTTTGCCAACAGCTGTTGTGCATTTTACAATGATACAACTACCAAACACGCATCGTCGAGTGTACGTGAGTGGTCACGTGATATATGTTTTAAAGCGAATTGTGAGTGGACTGGGATTAAAACGGGAATGGAGCCAAACGCTCGTGTGGACAGAGATTATTTTGGTTTCAAACTAAAACATAGTGCAGATGTAGCCTGAGTCTAACACACAGCGACATCTCCCAGTAAGAGGGATGTTATGTGGGCAGAAGACTGAGCTGTCTGAGGTCCAGCTCGCTGACTCGTCTCTCTGATAGCGAAGTATCCTGTTAGGCAGCCAGGAGCTCCACCACATGATGGATGGGTGTAATGTAGGCGAGTGGGTTCTTTTCATGCACACCATCCCTGCCCGACTTCCTGGAGATGGACGATAGGAATCAGGTTTTCACCATTTGTGTGAAAAATAGCGGATACACCTTTTCCTCCACCTGGGATTGTAATTTGTATTGCTGCTCCCAGTGGTGACAGCACCCGATGAAAGGGAAGAAGAGTGACCTCTGTGGTGATGGAGGGTTGAATACCTGCAGAGGTTATAATAGTTTAAGTATATTGAGTTTTAGTATTTTCTTGGTAGCTTTGATGGAGTTTGCACATGTTGTCAAACAACTGCAGAGTAATTCTTGGATTATTCATCTTTTGTCATCACCTCAAGGACGTCTCATTTATTTTTTGGTTAAAGATTGAGTGTGAAACTTCATTCTTTATTTCGGGAAACAGCAGTTTATAAAAAACGATCTCATCTCAAGGTCAAGTCATTAGCTCTCCTGGAGCCTTTCCCTCATATTGCACAATCTTCTTCAGCAGATTGATTTCTCTCTGGAAGGTTCGAGAAGATGGGAATTTGAACATCAACAATTTCAGTGACAACTGGGCAAAGTCCGTCACCTGAGAATGATTGTGTGATATGAGCAAAAGCACTTATTTTCATTGATTTCCCAGAGAATAATTCATGGATCTTGATTTAAAAAAAAAAAAAAAAAGAGGCTTATTTATGGGACTGATATCCATGAATGTGCAATATGGTGCAGATCCGGATAAATTGAACCTGCATTCCTAGTTCGGTAGACTAAAGGCCTGTGTACAGTCCTGTATATCCTGTGGCTATATTCCTATATTAGTTACATAATTATTAATCATTTAAAGATTCCAGAAGAGCCCGTGAAGCCACAAATTTGCTGAGTCAGTCTAAAAACATCAGTCAGAATTGAAACATAATCAAGTCTGTGTATTATAGAAAAACACTGACCACTAGCTGGTGTTTTCATTAGTGCATAGCTGCAATAATTAATCTCCTAATCAATTATTCAACTTACTGTTTCAGCACGGATGTATGCAAATACAGTCCTGGGGTGTGCCCATGTCAGCGGGGGGGGGGGGGGGGGCGCTATTTGAAGAAGTGTGTGAGTCAAGGATGGCGGCAGCATCTGGGTCGGCCCAGCAACAAGAGATGCACACATGAAATCGGCCGCTGCAGCTCCTCGGGCTGCGCTTTCAAATACACAAGGCCTTCTGCTCGGTTTTGCACATTATTAGCAGATGTTGCCTGAAACACCACTGCTGACTTCTCATGTGTCGAGAGCAAACGCGTCACGCCCTCTCTGTCCCATGTAGATCTCTCTTGTTACGCGGGTGTTTTCAGAACTTACATGCATTCTTCTTCTTTTTTTTTTGTGCTGAATATATGTTAGAAATGTTTGTGTGCCTGTGTATATGCGTGCATGTGTGTAAGAGAGAGATAGGGAGGCAAAATAAAAGGTTGGAGAGACTCTGGTGTCCCCTGGGGTTCTCTGTGATGCATCGGGCGACATATTGTCAGTGACAGGCCAAGTTATTGAGGCTAAGGGTGCATTACTTCACTTGCTCTGCAGAGCCGTAATCCACGGGGCTGCAGAGGCTGCTCTGGAGTTTTCTCTTAGTGAGAAATCAAACTGTGGCACAGTTGGGGGGGGGGAGGGGGTCTTCTAGCAACTTAAGGAAAACTGGGACTCGCCCTTTTTCTTTTATTATTTTCCATCTTACGCCTGTTGTTGATATGATCGTGTCTTTAAAGACGTAGTGTCTTTTATGTTTGAATCTTTCCATGTGGTTCCTCTTCCACGTCACTTCTTCCGTCCTCTCTGATAATGACAGTGAAACCTTTTGTCTCCTTCTCCACATGACAGGAGGTAAAGATCCCTCCTCATCATGGAGATGAGGCCAAAAAGATAGTTCCGCTCTTTGATCCCTCCCTCGTTCAGTCTCTGTGTGCGAGTGCACATGCACTCGTGCTGCGTGCTTGTGGATATTTGTGTTTGTCCATGTGTGAGTGACAGTCAGAGGTCTCAAACTACAGCAATGGCAAACAGCAGCGGGCTTCTGATGACGCACAGGGGCAGAAGGGAGCTCCGTCTCCCTCCTGCTTCTCTGCATCCCGTCCAGACTTCGTCCACACAGACGATCTGTCAGATGAACTGTGGGGAAAAGGAGGACATCGGCTCAGAGGCTGAAGTGCACACACACCACACAGCCATTCTCCTCCCAACCGAAACTCTGCTGCATTATGCTTGTATGTTTTTATCCAATCATTTCATCTGGTCTGTTTGCTTCAGGAGGCTGCTAACCTCGGAGGTCTGTAGTTTAGAGCGGATCAGAGCTGCTGGGATATTGGTGCCTAGAGATGAAAGAGAAACTGGTAGCCTTAAAAAAAAGGTGAACAAGCCTAAAGATATCTTGTTAAAAATATTGCTCTTTTCGTCCGCCCTCTCATGGTCTCTCTATTTCTCTCTCTGCTTTTCCTGCTGCCTGCTGCCTGCTCTTAATACTGTAAATGTATGTTCAAGCACTGCCCTCAGCATCAGCTAACAACAGAGGTTTCCATGGCTTTTTAAAGCCTGTCCTGGTTTATTAGAGTCTGAATGGCAACTTGTGCGCTGTGGGATTAGTGCATGCTTCTGTACTTAACTGTACACTGCAGCAGAACATACTACAGAAGGAATGAAGTGAATAAAGCTGCAACCAGACATGAAACATTCACCTGAAATCTGTATTTCTGGCTGTGTCTGAGAATCAGGATGAAAAAGAGGATCCATATAAGTAGAAGACGCCAACTTGGAAAGACTTTGAGATTCGAGAGCTTTTGGAAATATGAATGTATTTAAATGCCAATCCCCCTTGTAGATATTTCACTGGATAAGGAAACACTTTTACCTGCTGGTGGACACAAGAGTTGAAATCAAGGGGAAACCAGAACCAGTGAGTGTTCTGCTGTTTCCTGACGGAGCGTCCACCGAGCTACACTGGACGCAGCAGACTGCAGAGAAGATAGCAGAGCTCGGGGAAGCAGTCGGACACGGACACTGGGCAAAGGAGAGGTTAACGTCATGATCTGTCAGTCTGCTCCACATCACAGGATACAGACAGGAGAGGGGAGAAGGCCCCCCCCCCTGCTCAGGATGTCTGCAGCCACAGCTCAGGATCCAACCGGGACCGAGCAAACAAAGGAGGCTCGACCCAAGCTTATTCTATTATTGAAGGAGACGTGTCATGTTTTTTTCAGTGTCCGTGGTGAAGGGAGCTCCTCTCTCCCTCAGAACACACTGAAGCTCCTGAAACGGTTCATCGGGAACCTTCTGCACCGGCCCACATTTTCATAATGCGGTTAGTCTGGCACGGCCCCCTAACAAACCAGGTTAGCTCGGCAGCTGCGGCTCAGAATTGTCCACTAACCACAGGGTCGGCGGTTCGATCCCAGCACTCACTGTCTGCAAGTTAACTTGGGCAAAAGACCAAATTGCCCTGACAGCTGTGCTGACATGTATAGAAAAGCGCTGTATGAATGTGACTTGTACTGTAAAGAGCTTTGAGTGGTCGACAAGTGCAGAAAAGCACATATACAGTCCATCCACCATTTAAAGGGACAGCTGAGCCCGACATGTCCCATGTGCCTGAGTTGAATTGAATTGAAGGAGCTTCTGAACAGAGGAGCTGCAGCATTGATGAGGAAAGTGATGCGTTTGAAATGATTTCTTTTAAAAGAATGAATGCTAGATTGGCTGGTTACTTGTATACACACACTACTCCCATGTATCAACAGAATAGGTGAGTGCTGTTAAATAAGCCAAGAACGCACCGATGCCAGTTTCATCTCAAACATGTAACTAATGGATATTTAGTGCAGTCGGCCAACAGTAGCAGGCCAACCATCCGCAGCCAAGGATATATATCTCCGACCGCTGAGTGCAGTGGGACGCCGGCTCTGTCTGTGGCAAAATGCACTGATGATTATCACGACGAGGGTAATAAGCTCGCAACATTAAGCCAGGACGCAATGCAGAGCAAGACCATTCCTCTCAATTGTCCGCTTAAAGAGTTGATGGTGCTGTTGTGCCAGGGGTGCAGGGACAGGCCACAGGTCTGGTGGCCCGCGAGAGTCACTTCTCCTCTAGAACGTCATCCCTCGCTGTGTTATATATAGGACTTGATCCTCATGGCTTATGATATTTGCAAATGTAAAAAAAATCTTTATTGAAAATTGCTGTAGAGAAAAGGGTTTTCTGTGAATCACAATAGCAAGGGTGCAGTTGGAAAGAGGGAGTTTATTGGAGGAAAAGTTGTTCAGACTGGTCATTAGCTACTTTATTTCCGAAACACCCGGCCTGCGCAGACTGACCTTATATTGACGTACGGTCTCACTAATTGGATTTCAAGAGCGATGCATCTAACCTGGAAGGTGATCGGTCCCATTGATTTCCTTCATGTTCCATTTTTCATCCTAAAGCTCACCTCCGTCCTTAATTAATCTCTGGGGCTCTGCAGCCACTAATTGACTTCACACTGACTCCTTTCTGCCGACCAATTACAGCCCTTCGCTTTAACAGGGGCCCTAATAGCAACAGAGTTGGTCTTAGATAGGAACGCACTCTGCAGCCTTTCCCCGTTTCAAGGACACGTGTTTCAAGGGGAGGGGTGCAGGCGACTTCGGACCACCTGCACTTCCGGTGACACCAGCAGGGGTTTGTGGGATGAGACCACTGGCGGCGGGACCGTTGCTTCTCTGGAGAAAATACAAGTCATGACAGAATTGTTGAGCTCATTTGCCTCTACCATTTACAGAGTGTCCCTGCGATGCCAATAACTGTTCCCTCTCTCTACCTGTCACACAGAAGGAGGCACCGCATTATGTTGACCCAAGTTGTCAATTGAGTCTAACGAGGTGGTAATTAGCAGATGTCGGGGGGGCTTTCTCGCTGTTTTTTTTGGAGACAATTTCCTCATTAGACGCCGACCGACACCCCTGCTGGTAACACCTCTGCGTTGCTTCCGCTCACATTTAGGAAAAAGCAGGGGTACCTTTTTGAAAGCCTGGTGTTATTTAACTGCCTGTTTACCGTCTGCTGCGGTAAATATCTGTGCTGCGATTGTTTTTGGCCCCGGTGAAGTGAGGACATGCCGCTGTGCCAAGAAATGAGCTGAGCTGCAAGGGTTTAGGGAAGGACGGGTGATTTTGCTTTCTGCAGAAGGTTCTTGTGCCCAATTCGTGAGGCAGTAAGATTGATGGTTTCCCCTCAGCTTGGACTGTGCAGCTTATTTGCCAAAAAGTTGCTGCATTAGCCATTGACAGATTGTCAGGAAGTTGGAGCTCATGAGCACCAATAGGGAATAGTGCTGTTGGTGTGTTGGTCCACTTCTAGATGGGATTCCTATAAAACATCTCAATATTTCTGCTTCCCAGAGGATGAAGCCTATTGGCTGTGGAGTTTCCTAGAGTTTCTTCTCCAACTCCAGTTTCTCATTTGTCTGTGTGACTCACATTTAGCATTTAGCTCAAAGCATCAAGTTTGTTACCTCTGCAAGCAAATTGTGTTTTCTTCCCTGTCTGTTGGTTTGCTGGTTTGATTGAAAGACGGATTACGCAAACAACAATTACCAATCACCATGAAACTTAGTGGAAGGACGTGGTGTGGTTTAACATTGTGAGATGAGACATTTAGTGGCATTTTCACTGATTTCCTAGGGAACTATTAATGGGTCTTGGTTGAAAAAGCAATCATGCACACCTTCTTGGAGATATGTGCTCTACAGAGAAAATGCTGCTCTGTGCTAATGAACCTGTTTTAATAGGACTGTAGGTCTCATCTGTTCTTTTGTCTGATAAACAACTTGTTTCTCAGTGAAAGAGTTTTTGCAAAGCACCTGGGTAGTTTTGACACGAGCAGCTGAAACTACCAGATGGTGAAGTGAGCTGAGAGAAGCTGTTTCCCATCGGAGACACCAGAACGTAAGTGTCCTGGGAACAGTGGGGGGATGACAGGCAGCAGCATGTGCTTTGTTTTCATTTGTGTGCATGTGTGGGATAGAAATACAGAAGTAAAGTTCTGGCTGCGTTAGTACATCCCATACTGCATGTTTCTTTTCTAAGTAAATCCTCTCCTCCTCCGTATGTGTAGACGCTGAATACTCAAAGCAGCTTTACACGGCACCAGAGCTTTTTTTATTTGCCTTTATCTTCACTGATCTCAGAAGCAGAAGGCGAGGGGGCTGCCGCGGAGTCAGCGACAAGTAGCTGCACACATCACTTGAATGCAGAGGTGGGAGAAAACAGAGGGTTAAGTGGATAGCGGTGGAGGAAAGAAGAAGAGGGGGGTGCATGGATGGCAGATAGCTGTTCAGCCGGTGATGTCTAACATAGGTGTGAGTGCGCCTGTGGGTATCTGCCACGGCTGATGAACCGCCGCAGAGGCAAACAGTCAGAGGCACAGTTCAGAGATGGAGCAATAGAATAATGATGAAAGGCCAGGAGGAGAGAGGTGGAGTGAGTTTCCTCGTGTGTTCCATGCATCATCATTACACCCCCCCCCCCCACCACCACCCCTTTCTCCACTCTTCCCTCGCTCTATCCCTCTGTTTTTAATGATTCTCCATCCCCGAGCGCAGGCCCTCCCCACTTCTCCCCCCCCCTTGTGTGAGAGAGTGTCTAATAGTTAGATGACAAGGCACAAAGGCTTCCATTGTGCCCCGCATGCCTGGTACTACACCAGCCTGGCAGGGGCATTGATGCGCCGCCTTGTAACCTAGTGGGAAGCCGAGAGTCGCTGCTCCCCTCCCGCTCTCCCTTTTCTCTCCGTCTCTGGAGATATGATGCAGCACGCTAACACAACCTGACAGCCGGGCCACAAAGACGACCCTGTTGGAAGCACTTGAGTGGGAGTTTGCTTTGGGCAGGGGAGGTGATTTGCATGTGTTTGTGTTTGTGTGTGTGTGTGTGTGTGTATGACAAGAGAGAGAGAGCGAGAGAGAGAGAGAGATTTAGTTGAGCCAGTGGAGTGTCCCTTTCCCTGCAACCTGTAACGATTATTTCCCTTCATTGTCTTTCATTGAAACCAGCACATCCTTCAGGGCAGTGAATCGATACTTTAAGAAATGGTACCGGTGCCTAAATGGTGCCAGAACCGATGCCGTTTGGGTTTTTCTTGATGAATATTATTCTATTTACTTCCCACCTCATTATTCCAACTTCCGATGCTGTACGTGTGAATCTGAGCCATAGCTCGGTGTTGTCTGTTTGTTTTAATTGTTTGTTTGTTTGTATAATATTTGCTGCCTGTAAATAGAGCAGCTGTTTCAGTACCGGCGCTGTGGTCTGGCTGGTACCGGCTGTGAAGGATTTACAGAGTCACTCCCACCCCCTCTAACATGGGAACCATCCTGACGTGGTCGGAGCGAATGGCGATGTGCTGTAAATTGCCTGTGTGTGTTTTTTCCTGTGTCTCACAGCTTCTGGGAACGACGACCGCAGGCCCGTGGCTTTTTTTTTCTAAGTTCCGACCCGTAGCCAGACCCGGCTTTTGTTTCCTTTGACGTGAATTCCTCGCATTCATTGTGCCAGTAAAAAAAAAGTTACATAACGTAGGGACGTGCTTCTCTTGGCCGGAGCCCTCGCTTGATCCTCTGCCCGTGCTGCAGTTACTGTTTCAGCTTGAGCAAAGCAGCAGGCTGCATGCAGAGTGGGGGAGAAGCCTGGAATTTGTGTGTGTGTGTGTGTGTGTGTGTGTGTGTGTGTGTGTGTGTGTGTGTGTGTGTGTGTGTGTG
This sequence comes from Reinhardtius hippoglossoides, assembly GCA_006182925.3. Lineage (NCBI taxonomy): Eukaryota > Metazoa > Chordata > Actinopteri > Pleuronectiformes > Pleuronectidae > Reinhardtius > Reinhardtius hippoglossoides. Next base: position 24,201,393 of record CM031675.1, on the reverse strand, counting down.
TGTGTGTGTGTGTGTGTGTGTGTGTGTGTGTGTGTGTGTGCGCGTGAAGAGCAAAGTACTCAATAACGATAAAACACTCAGTAAGCAAGAAACTTCAATCGCCTTTAATGAACAATATTTTCAGCAGCACTTTTGGCAGATGTTAAAGGGAAGGGGGGGGGAATCAACCCCCTTAAACAGCCATCATGATGCTGCTGATACGGTCCCAGCGGTAGTCAACGAATTCCCTCAGGGGCTGAAAGAGAGAACGTCATTTCATTTACAACATTTTTGAATTAGGTCGTCGATGGCTTTTCATTCCCCGGCAGCCGAGTCCATCCCTCAGCACTTCCTGCTGGAAATGAAGCTTCGTAAAGAAATATTGTTGGAGCGTCGGTGTGTAGAAGTCTCGCTGAGGGTGGGATGCGTAGGATGCTCGGCTCTTTAAAACTTTCATCACGTTCACTGCGGCAATATTTATCTTTGTTGCTGTATGATTACTTTTTTTTATTCAGATTCTGTCAATCATTTAAACATCTAGAGAGAGAGAGAGAGAGAGAAACACAGTCTATAATGATGAAGTTGAACGATTGAGGTGTCGAACATAAAGTTTCCAGAAACTCCGACATGTCTCAAACCGACTGATGTTGCTGAAAGGAGAAATTCTGCTCATATTCAGGTTCACAATTTTGATTTGTTGAATTACTTGTAAAGGATCAGAAAACACATCACTCTCATACTCAAAGGGTCCATTGCTGCAGCTCCTCTTTTCAGCCTGTGTCTGAAACACTTGGTTTTAGCTGCCGTCTCTTTAAGGCCCCCCCCCCCCCTCCCCACACCTGATAAAGCCCCAGTAATGTAACAACAACAAGTGACAACAACAAACAGAAGTGCAGCACATAGTAGCGGTGCATGAATGTTTGCATGAGAGGGTGAATGCAACTTGGAGTGTAAAGTGCTCGGAGTGGTCGATAAGACTGGAGAAGTATTTTCTAAGCCGGTCCGGGAGCTTCGGTATTTTCTGTGGGGGAGTGAAGCTCCTTTCACTTTGGACTTTTTAACCTTGCAGAACTTCTACACACACACGAAACAATCCTGTGACACAATGGAGAAAAGGGAAAACCTGAAGAAGCACCACGTGTCTCGTTTGACGCAGATCTCAACTGGAGTTTGACGTTTGACGTTTGATATGTCAACAATCTTTGATCTGGAGAAGATCTACGGGATTGTAACACTTGCGTCAGAGACTCTGCTCATCGACCACGTTATTGGCCGAGCTGTGATTCCGGAAAACATGACAGAACGTGTGACTGGATTTTGATGAGGCATGTTGTTGTTGTTGTAGCAGCAGCAGCCGCTCTGATAACTGGCTTGTTTTTCATGTAGACTGCAGCTTTGAGGAGAGAGCGCTGGCTATTGATGCCCACGGTGTAACTGACATCGCATTCAGATCTCACCCGAGGAACGGGGGGGCTCCCTCTCCACTCACAGTTGGAGTCCAAACACCAGGGAACTCTCTCTGTTCCTTCCTTCTCTCTTTATCTCTCTCCTTCCTCGGTCGCTCCAAGGAGAATGGTATATTTCCCTCCTCTTTGAGATGTCACTGCAGCCCCTGCACTTCCTCAGACTTTGCTTGTGCTGCTGTTCTTCTCGAGTTTATTCAAAGTTTATCAAATTTGAACATATCACGTGTCCAATCGCATTAAATTCAACGCTGCACTTTTTTTTTCAAGCCACAATCAGACACAGACAAACAGAGATTCCATTACATAGAAGCCCAATTCATGTTTAATGTATGCCAGCTTCAAAACGCCATCTCTGCCACCTCAGAGTAATGACTTTCCAGACAAGGACCATTTTAATGTGTTGTTCGTTGGTCGGACGAGTGTGTGGCGACGGCTTTTGTTAATTTAAAATCTTTAATTATCTCAGAATCAAATGTTCAGCGGCTGTTTTGCAAACGAGCGCCACGAAGATTTTCCTTCTATGAGATTGAACTGTCGCCCTGACCCAGATTTCTCTTTTTCCTCTCTCTTGCAGGTAAAGTGTTGAATACTGATTTGCGTCACTACCTCAGCCTGCAGTTTCAGAAGGGCTCCCTGGACCACAAGCTCCAGCAGGTGATCAGGGACAACCTGTACCTGCGCACCATCCCCTGTGAGTAGCCTCCACGGCCTCCCCCCCCTCTCTCTGGGCTCCGCTCGCCGTCCTCTGACCCCCAGAGCCTCACCTCTTCTTACCCGAACTTCCACCGTCCTACATTTTACTCGCCTTCTTTTCCCTTTAAACTTATTTTCCATTCAATTCCCTTCTCCTGCTCCTCTGTTCACCAGATAATATGAATTTCTGATTCATGTCGGCTGCGAAAACTTTGCTCTTCACTTCATAATCTCGGCATAATTAGAAAAAGCAGCCGGTCTTAGTCTTAATGTCGCAGGAAAAAACCCTGAGTCGACTTTGATATGGAAAGCTAGCTTTATCTGCCGTGAGTAAAATATGCTTCACGACGACAGGGCTTGTAGAAGCTGTGTTGAATTACACAGTTTCTCCGTTTTTATTTAACTTAGACTGAAATATAAAGTATTGAATTCAGAGGGACTTTTAATCTCCCGTCCCTGAGGAGAGTCAGACCTTGGTTATCCTAGTTATATTCATATATATTATAGGAGTGACACAGTGATGGTAAATCTTTTCATTCTCGTTCCACTTTCCACACCCGTGTTTTTCCTCTTTATGAGCCTCCTGCACCGTTTCTTTTAAAGCAGCGGAATAAATAACAATTTTGTTTTTATACTCGACTGATTTTAAAACAGACACCAAGGCCAACAGGCGGAACTGAAAGAGCAGCTGCAATTCTCCCGGCTGCACCGCTGAGCCGAGGAACGCTTTTCTTTTTTTCTACCTTCGCCCCAGACACATTGTTTATTGTCTGTGTAACTCTCACTTTCCATTTGAGAAGCTCCTACTTCTCACATTTTGCATTGCATAATGAAATACTTTGGAGTTTCATTTCATTCTGGCATTGAGATATATTTGATTGATGATTTTTTTATTATTGTCTCATGCATATTATGTGGCCAGCCCTAAAACATCATTATTTACAAAAAGCCAAAAGAAGCAGAAACCAGATTAGCAGCATTAATAACAAAACTAAACAAATAAATAACATCCTGATGTTTTTTATTTATTAAAAACAAAGGTAGCAGACTTCTTTAAAGCATTCAAATTAAAAGACATAAAAACATTTCATTCTGTCGGTGCATTTATTGACTTTTGAAAAGACATTTCACCTGATATATGTTTTTAATAAGGACGATACAGAAAAAATGTGATTCCTAAAGATCCCTAAAGATTTACAGTGTAAAGCACGAGATGATCCCTCAGTGACCCGTGTGAAACACATGGGTCTCGATATGGATCTTTGGGGCTGATGGTGATACTGATATTAGGGTGTAAAAAGTTAAATATTGATATAGCGACTGATGTTTAAACAGTTTAACCATAAACTTTATTATAAATATCTATAAATGAAAAGGAAAACAGAAATGCAAACAATATAGTAAATAGTAAATTATAAACATAATTTCACCTTTTTCTTCATTGTTTATTCTGTAAAATAAAAGTTTAAATGTTGGTGCATATCTGCTGATACCAATATGTTTGTTAAAGACTCACATCAGCTGATTTCTTATCAATTTGTCGGGCTCTCGTTAAAACCAGTAACATATCAGTGTCATTGTTTTGCACAGTTTCCTCCCATCATCTCAAAAACAGTTGTTAAAGCATTACATATTATGGTCTATTTTGTAACATCCAAGTCCCTTTCAGCCATTCCCCATGCAAGATTCAAAAACCTGCCCCGTGCACATCCCATGCGAGTCGCGGCCGTCTGGCCTCAGCAGCTCAGCATATGTGCCCTGTCCACTCCGGTGTGCCAGTGGCTTGTCACAGCAGGCTGAGCCACACTGACCCTGCGAGGAGCCTGAATGGCGACCGCGACACGATGCCTGCCGCTCATTACAGCGGACCGAGTGGCATCTAAGAGTGAGAGGAGCGTGACTTCAGTCCTGGCTTCATTGAGCGTCACTCTCGCCTCCAACAAAAGACGACGCCAGGGGTCCAGGGCGCCGCAAAATCCTCAAAGCTTGGTCACATCCCAACCCAGGCTGCCTCTCTCCTTCCCTGGGCGTTAATAACTGTCAGGGCGTCGCAATCAGCTCCACGGGTCTCATTACAGGATGAATAACAAAGAAGATAATTGTGGAAATTTTTTTTATAAACTGCTGCAGGTTTTAAATCATAAGCACTAAAAGTAAATTGTTAAAAAAAAAATGCCTCTAGCATGAGATAAAGATTTGCCTCATGGATTTCATATAAATATCGAATTTATCCACAGTGGCCTTTAAATCTCATAAATAAAGGAAACTAATGGAGGTGTTCAAGGTCCAAGACAGCAAGTGCCAGTGATTCGATCCTGAAGTTTCAAGGTCGCAAACATCACGCTTCTTACTGTACATTGTTGCAGGGGGTATTTATGTAGAATATAGATATATACGCAACAAGCGTTCCAGCTTTTAATTGACGTACACACACGTACGCACAACTATGAATGCACACAACAGCGTAGGCCCCGTGCGTAGGCTACATGCGTATATCCACGACCATGACATTTTTGTCTTTCACAACTCTAGTTATTTCACTGCAACGATTGTGACATCAGATGATAAACATTCACTCTGGAGAGAAATAAAACTGTGAAGGTGGGAAAACCGCCGCGGCTCGTCCTCGAGCCGTCAGGTGAAGTAGCTGAACAAACAACACAAAGCTAATAAAACACATTTCCCTAATCCTTCTTCCAAAAACAATCTTTCCTTCCTCCTGTGGCCTCGCGTGGTCTCCCTGACTGCTAAAAGATGGTGTCTGCTACAGACGAGCTGTTTCCGACGTGACGGCTCGTACTGACGTCAGGATGGATGTTGACACAGAGAGAAACTAGGGAAGGGGGTGTGGGTATTGGTTCCTATTAAATCCCCCCCCCCCCCCCCGTGCCTGCAGTGCAGCCAGAGAACATTTCAGCCGAGGTTCTGTAAAAGCTCTGATTGCATGTAAGGTGACGGTTAGTAGGGGCTGCATGTTTTCTAAGGTCTCGCAGAGAACATCAACAATGCAAAACATGACCCTGTCTCAAAGCAGTTGCAGCAGTTATGGCAGATTATTATTTAATGGCTGGGAAGTAGAAATCGCGGCGCAGCTCCTCTGCTCCTGGAACAGCAGCGTGTTTTTTTAAAAGGGAGGAAAAGAGGAGAAGTTAATATTTTAAGAGAGAATAAAACCCTTGAGCTTATACTACACCTGCCGCTTCGAGATCCCCTCGGACGCAGAGAGCGACTGACCTTGAACCAGCTGCCGGCGTGAAGGAGACGATGCACTGTAAAACGTGTTGGTGATTTTTACTCCGGTGACCTTGGAGAGTTGAGGCTGATTTTTATGATCCCTCTCAATCCCTAATCTGCAATGTTATCAGAAATGACTCAAACAGTGACGGTGCTCCGGACGCAAAAAAGTTAATTATGTGAATCACAAATTCCTTGTTTGGTTTATTGCGCTGTTGTGGATTTCCCAGAAAACATCTGGTGTGGTCATTATTTCTAGTTGAGCAACATTAGAGTCACAAGCCACCGTTAAATTAAACTGCATTATGTTGCCGTGGAAACGAAACTGCGTGAGATTCAATGGGGAAAAAAAAAGAAACTCACACAGTGAATAGATGCAGGTATAAAAATAGTGCAGTTATTCAATGAATGTGCCGGCGGTCAACAGGTCGTCCATTCAACACAGCTCCTGAAAGCCATGTTCTCTAATCCTCTTCACTTTGTTATTTATTATTTAATATTTACATTGATATAGTTTTTAATTGCCTCCTTGGGGATGAAGGTTGTGCGCTTGTACACGGAATTTAAAAGTAAATGTGTGCGATTAAAGTTGTGTTCATTGTCATCATCATCGTCAGTTGCACTGTGCTCTGACAGCTGTGCTGCCGTGCGGAGGATAGTTTTCCCTCTGTTTCATATTTGAATAATGAATTTGCAGCTTTGTGGCCCCGGCTCTGTTGCCTATTCATGATGCAGATAGAGATTCTCCCCTGCGTCGGAGACAGTGTCACGTACCGCTCCTCCGTCGGTGAACGGCTCATTCCACTGGTTTGGTTGTTTCCCTTCCCTCCGACTTAAACTGTGTCGTTATCGGCAGGTACCACTCGGCAGCCCAGAGAGGGGGAGGTTCCCGGTGTGGACTACAACTTCATCAGCGTGGGGGAGTTCCGCGAGCTGGAGGAGAGTGGACTGCTGCTGGAGAGCGGCACCTACGATGGTAAGTCTCAAACTTCATGTGTAAGGAAAGTGAAAGATTAATTGGAGTCAGTATTAATTACCCAATTGGCTCCAGCCCCCCTGCAATGTTGATTGATTGATTGATTGATTGATTGATTGATGATTGATTGATTGATTATCCTCTGAAAACATGTTCAATATATTTTATAACTCCCTGGAATAACTTTCACTATATTATTCCTGGGGCTGGATATTAAAGAGATGTGGGCGCATAAATGACTAATGACTTAATGACACTGTTAAAATCGGTCCAGTAGATCGTCTCTGCAATGATATCTAATGGGGCAACTGTGACAGTCCAATAAATGTCCATTAATGGTGCTTATTTTTCAATAAAGAAAGTTTTTATTCCAGGTCTTTACTAAGACTGTACCTGTTTCAAAGTAAAAGCACCCCTCCATATCTGTCAACTCAATCCGTTCATCTTTTTAAGGCTTTTATCGTGAAATATTTGCAGGACCCTAGAGTCCTGACATTAAGTTGAGGATATAGACCTACTTTTATTCAAGGTAATACAGTGGTCATACCAGAGACATTATAGCATCATCAGACACGCAGCAGATCAGTGATGCACCCAGTGTGACCCGGGCATTAAAGATTAACTAGACAAAAATAAAGGTTGAATTAAAAAGAACCATAACAGAAAAGTTAATTTCCTAAGAACGAGGAGTGACCATGAATAACTGAATATTATGTTACGGCGACATTTCATCATCTCAGACGATGCCCTGGCCATTAGGTCTCTTGTGATCCTGCTGAGCCGCGTGTCGCCAGCGGAAGTCAACACATCGCACCGTGTCGTCAAACTGACACCATAAATGTGACAGGACTGGAGATAACGTGTCCTCGGGGGGGATTCTCGAGCCCCTGAAAGAACTTCGCCCTGGTTCTTTACGTGGGAGCATCAGACACACGTAAGAGCTTCTCTCCCTCGTCTGCCCTCTGTCCCACATCCTGCGCTGAGAGACCGGCCCTCCGACCCCGAGCCTGGGAACCGGTCGGCTGGATGAATAATGGATCTGCGCTGCCCTCAGCTGCTTAATGCAACTCAGGCCAGTGTGTATTGCAGGCACAGTTTCATGAACCCCCAGAGAGTTAATCATTAACGACTTTTGAACCACTCAGACTTTTGAACCCCTGATTTAATGAGGGATTACATCATCTAAAAAAATGGTGCAAAAATAATTTTTTGAGGAAATACTGAGTTAGAGCTTTATTTTATAGGTTCTGGGTTTGGTGTTCCCACTTTTTATGTCCCCCATTGTTTTCCTCGTGTTTTCATTGTTTTCCTCGTGTGGGACGAGCGCTGAACTAAACTGAACTTTAAGAATCAAGAGCTCAGGGAAAACCCAGTTCCTTCCTGCAGCTTGTCATCACGTATCTCACTCCACCACGACATGCCTTTTAGCTTCTTCAGCGCACATTCGATTCCTCCGTCTGAACGAGTCCTTACTCCACCGTACATTTATCTGGTTGAACGGAAACATCGACCTGGGCAGCCATTTTCACCGCTGTGGCTAATCCTCGGCTCGACGCAGCCACGGTTTAATCTGTAACCGGGAGCGATTCTCTCTCTCCCGGCGCTCTGCTGGAGCCAATAACTGAGCCGATGAGCGTTTCTAGCGAGCGGTTGTCATATCGCTCGCCAACAATAGAACGTCATGTCAGAAGAGCAGAGAAAATCCTCATTCTTAGCTCACAACCGTCCGAAGAAGGTCTGAGCAGCAAAGTTTGGCTCAACCATCGTCGGATTGGTCGAGGACTTTGAACCAGCACAAAAACAAAAAGATTGCTTCACCGGGTTTTGTTTTGCAGAGAGATGAAAGTGTCGGGGTGTGAGTAATACTTGTTGCCCCGGCTGTGTTGAAACTCTCAAAAATTGGATTTGTTTTGTCCGAGCGTGTGTGTGACTGTGTGTGTGTGTGTGACTGTATGTGAATTAGGGCATATCCAATTTTCTACCCCTCACTGTGGAGGAACCAGCGGAGGAAACAGTCACATGAATCATTCATGACGGAGACAGGGGGCAGAAATGGGCGAGAGCGAATTTCAAGAAAAGCAGGTGTTGAGAATCCCAGTGAGCAGCAGAAGAACCGCCGGACTCAGGAGCCGATGCCGTGTTGTGTTAACTGGGATGTCTTTTATGTAACCTGTATCCTTCGTATTCAGGGGATTTCTGTTCACAGGTCACTATAAACAGCAGTTCACTGTGTCGTTCTGTAATAGCTGTGAAGATACTGACATAACAAACCGCCTGTGTGTGTGTGTCTCATGGTCAGTGGCGTCCTCTCAGTGGAACAGAGGTGATCTGGATCCGCAACGCGAGTCTATTTGGATATGTGGGTTAAAATACTCTCTGTAAAGTGCAGCCTTGAGAATCCAGGAACGTTACACAGCGTGAACTCGTCTCTTTTCCCCCCCCGATGCATCGAGCATCAATAAACTGCTTCTGCTTAAGATGTGCGCGGGAGATTTTCCATCACAGGCGTGGGAAACATAACCTTGATTAAATGTTGATTAAAGGATGCAGAGGAAATAACACAGACATGCACACAAACAGTAAAGCACGGAAAGGAAAAAGAAGATCTCTCATAGATGAGATAACGGTTCTTTCATTGCCTCTTAAGCTTTCTGTTTCTTGTCGTGTGGTCGGACGAAGTTGATGAAATCCCTCTCGGATTTCTACTGGGAAAGTGATAACCACGCGCTGTCCTCTAGTTTTACTGGACCGCGTTGCCTACAACCATTTTTATAACAGCGTCCTTTTTGGCTTTGTGAAGTTCTGAGGTGGAGAAAGATAGAAACGGGGCGTCGGGGCCAGAAATCCCAGAGGAGAGCGGGTGCAGAGGTGCAAGTGTTTGCAGCAGCTGCCCTGAAAGGAAGTGGCCAGGAAGAGGCGTCGGTGATTAAGAAGCACCTCGGCCTTTTTGAACTGCGCTGCTGATAACGCATGAATTAGATTAGTGTTTGTTTGAGCTCAGGTCCAAGAAATAGAAGCTGAGACTTAAAGTGGAAGAGCAATAAATGGAGGGAGGGGATCAGGATGGATGACAGCAGCGCAATATATAAAATAAGGATGAGAGTAAAGATTGGAACGGTGTGTAATTTATAGTGGGTGTCACTGCACAGACTGAGGGAGACGAACATAAACTGGAAAGGAAGTTTATTTATGTGAGGGAGGTCATCCGACAGTGGATTGTGAAGCTGTGCACCACACACCACACACACACACACACACACACACAGACACACACACACAGACACACACTCACACACGTGCCGAGGGAGTAGAGGAATGAAGGGTTGACAAGGTTGGCTTGTGAAGTGTGGGCATCCATGCCAAGCAGCGCCCCGAGCTCTGTGCCGAGCTCTGTGCCGAGGCTGGAGCACAAGATGGGCTTCACCCGCCTGTGGCCCTGCGAGGCAGCGGGGAGGTCTGGGCAGACTGGGCACTGCCCAAGAGTGGAGGCCCGTCCTCAATGATTAATGAGGGTCTGCGACTGTCGGGGCGGGGGGGGCAAGTTCAGAGAGCAAGTTCAGAGAGCCAGGGAGATAAACACGGAGTGAGGACGGGGCCGTAGAGAGGGTGGAGATCGTGAGGGCTGAGCCAGAGCGTAAACCCCTTGGAGAGATTTTCCCAAGCTTTTCACAACATAAGCGATGTCTCCAGTTTCTTTGTGTTTGAAAACATGGCCACAAAAACCGTTGGCGTGCATTTCACACGGCCGAACGAGCGTGAACGCATGAATCTGGGCTCTCGGCTGTTTTCGTCGTAGCTCAGGAGGAGTTTTAAAAAAAAAAAAATGTTTAACGATGCAGTGACGTGTGGAGAGGTTCTGTCTCAGTGCAGATGAAACTGGAGTCACAGTTGTACTCGCATTTTATTCAGATTCTCACGATTTGGAGATGAGACACGATGACAGCTGCTGACTAAAACAGATGGCGTGACACACACACACACACACACACACACACACACACACACACACACACACACACACACACACACACACACACACACACACACACACATTCTTTCTCCGCCATAAACACACACACAGCCTTCGTGGGGTCTCTGCGGGCACAGAAGCCTTTAACGAGAACGAGTTAAAAAAATAAAATGAAAGAAATGTTCCCAGTGACTTGGAGCTCCTTCTTACTGGCAGCCATCACGACTGAGCATGTGTAAAAGGAGCGAGTGGCTGTGTAATTCACTGACAGCGCCAAGCAAGCGCTGGCCCCGGCTGTTGAAATGAAAACGGTCTTCGCTTCGCACTGTCCACCCACCGCTTTTCACAAAGCTGCAAAAAGGAAAAAAGGAGCTTTAATGTAGTAACACTGTGCCGGACACGTAGGTGGCTTGGAAGACGTTGACATTTTTGGTTTTGGCCGTTTTGCAGAAAGAAAGCAAACAACGTTAACAAAATAAATGATCACTAGCTACTGCTGTGCTTTCACAGACGCAGTGAGGGGAGAAGGGGAGAATCTACTTATGACTCTGCTTCGACCGTGCCTGACCACAAACATCGGACATGTCAGGAATTCATTCGTTTGATTCCACCCCCCCCGTGTACACAACTAATGACGAAGCTGAAAATCGGTCCGACTCTAAAATACGCTGTGTGATAATTGGGTTGAAATCGCACAGTGCCCAGCTCAACATGAATCTGGCCTCAATGGTTTGCTGGCCTCCAACAGCAAACCAATATATTAAACAGTTTTTCTCAGTCTACATTTTGCTTTTTGTTTTCTCATAAATGCTCAAGTAGTTGAAGTGTTTGTGAGTGGGCGACCCGCGGCACATCACAGAATCCCCGGGTCAGAAGAATTGATCCATCGTTGGGAAACAGCTTGTGGGAAGATTTATTCCTTCCGAGATCTGACTGTTATGTTTACTCTCATCTGATCCGCGGCTTGTTGTTTTCGTTAAAAACAGCAGCGGCTCTGATTTGTGGATTCACACACCAACAGGTGTCTATGTTGGCCACACACACACACACACACACACACACACACACACACACACACACACACACACACACACACACACACACACACACACACACACACAGTCATGGGGAGCTGAAAGCATGGTGGCTCCAGGCTCCCCCCCCCCCCCCCCCCGTAATGAACAGCCCATTAATCCAAGGGTGGTAATTACGCTGGAAGTATGTGGTGGTCACTCTGACATCGTTAGGGTACATCAGTTTGTCCTCGCCTCCCAAAACGAGAAGTCTTTGTCCTGATAATTAAACATTGGACTTGTTAATGAGGCAGAAACACTGAATCCATCAGGACCGTGTGGAGCTCAGATCTGTGTTTTCTCTCCCTCTCCCTCGGACCATTAGTTGTTCGAGAAAGCGTGAAGAGAGCAGAGTCCATCTTCACAACGAGAGGAGATACTACAATTGTTGTCAGGCAGCTACAGCTACAAAACACGAGGAAGATTAATGGGTCAAACTCGCTTATAATTTCTGGTGATACAATTTTTAATCGTCTTCGGGAACGTCTCCAGATAATCCTTTCAAATTAGGTACAAATGGTCATTAAGACTCACAGATGGACTCATTCGAATTTGATGAACACAGGTCAAAGGTCACTGTGACCTTCCAAAACGTGTTTTTGGTCTTATGAACGCGATGTCTCTCAATTTTCAAAGATTAACTGATACGTCAAAGGTCACAGTGACCTGCAAATACATGTAGACTGAAACTGCAGTGGTTGGAAGAGGCATCAAGCACAGGGCAGGAGTTGTGGTTGAGGTGTTTGGCTTAATGTCGCCAAAAATTGCACAATCGGCTCCATTTTGAAGTGAAAACAGAGACTAGAAGATTGTGTAAAACGTAGTTGTGACAGAGTGAACCCTGCACGGATACAGGGAAGAATAGATTCCACAGAGTAGGGAAACGTTCTGGATGCAGATGTGCTGCAGTCAGTTAAGAGGCCGGCTTGTTTAACAGCAACTCAAACCTCAACTCAAACCTCGTAGTCCACCGTGACCGACTTTGTTCTGTTCAGTTTGGATTTTCTCTTTTTGCAAACATCATGTATCTATGTAACTTCTAACACAGGGTCATGTTTGAGTAAGAGCTTATGGTTCTGTACAGTTTAACCTTGACTTAATAACCAGCAGAGTCGATCCACAGGAGCTAACACACAGCAAACTGAATTCACATTCAAATCCCTTTATCTACTATTAAGGACTGCGTCAGCCAGGTGTTGAATATCCCTCCAGATTCTATGATGTAGGCGAAAGAGACCAAGTGAAATGTTTGATCAGGATCAAACATGACGCATCAGCCGATCCTGACTTTGACAGTTTCTGATAAAACGTTTTTTATTCTCAAGTGGCCTAATTACCACATTTCAGAATAAAAGACGGTAAATCCGGCGTCCTCTGTGATCTCCGTCTTTATTCTTTTCATTTTCCGCCGCCCCGTCACGTGTTGAAGAAAGATATTCTTTAGTTGCCCATTCACTTATTTATTCATCTCGCATCTATTAGAATCACAAATGTCCACCTGTTTGATGGAGCCTGTTTGTGAATAACTAAACTAATTCCTATTTGTACGGCCAGTTGGAAATCTTTGATATGATAAAACGCAGGACGCGCATCAAAAGAAAGACGGGCACTTCTCCGTCGTCACATTAGAATATGAATACAACGATAATTCAGCCCTGACGCCATCGCGCAGACGCGGGGAGCAGCGAGCCTCGTGGCCTCAGAGTATAGATGGTAAATTAAACTGTGCTTTTGTTAAAATAACTTGAAACTAAACGAGGAACCACACGAGACTCAGCGACGCAGCTCATTTAATGAAGTGGAGCAGAAAGTCCCGAATCCTCCAAGACACAACTCATTTAAAAACAAGGAGCCTCTGGTTGTTTGAGTTTTTCTTTTTCTTTTTTAAAGATTGTGTGTTTTTATATCTGCGCGGGATGAAGTTCTGCTTTTCATATTGTGGCTACAGAGTAATTACAACCCTCATCTCACTGCGTTTCCTTTATTGTGGCCACTGTCCTCCCCCCCCCTCGCTGACGTGCACTCAACAGAGGCTGCGTGCACGTCGGTGGGATCTTCAGGAGCAAATTACCGCTTCTAATTGAACTCCCCTCAATTTGCATTCCGTCAGTGAGCGTGCCATTAATTACAAACCTAGTCGGGGATTTAATGGTTTAAACAAGGTGCTGATATTAAAACACGGATTCCTGTAATTATGATGTATGCTTCGACGTGACTCTAAATGTGTGTGTGTGTGTGTTCTTCAGCAGGTTTTAATTACATTGGATGAGGTAATGTAGTAGTGTTGACTAGTTCCTCTCATCCTAACTTTTTATTTAAAGGCCAATACACATTTAAATAATTCAAACAATAAGAAAGCCAGAGGTTTCTCTCTTTTTTCCGCTCGCTCTCTGCTGCCTCTGGTTCTTCCTCCTTTCTTGTTTCTCCCCCTCTTCCTCCCAGTCGGCTCTCTCATCCCTGCTGAGACGTTTAACTGTTACAGTTTTCAGCTCCTCAGACGCAGCTCGGTCTCAACCACGCTGCAATCCCACACACACAGACACACACACACGCTGCCGTTTCCCACGTACACAGCACAACCAGTGAATCAATATTTGTACCATACCTTCCCAAACTTTTAAGTTTTGATCCTTTCTCCTGTTCCTCACATCCTCCCTGCGCGGAGAGAGAAGGCACCGAGTGGTAAAGTGGGTCACCCCTCTCCTATAGTTGTGGGAAGACTCGCTCCGCCGAGTGAGGCTGGCTGCTGCCTGAGGCGCCGACATGACAGCAGAGGCAAACCGATGGACTTAAAGGGGAAATCGAGTGCTTGTAGTCACAGGCCTGTTGGGGACTGCTGCGTTACTCAGTCGTAAGGAAGCGTGTGGAGAAACATATCATTTGAAACACATAGAGGACATAAACACATAACATAAATCGTATGAATGCATATTTGATAAACAGCTAGAACCTCCACCGGCGCCCCTAACTCGGAATGTGGAAGAAAGTGATAAAACATTCCTGGATTCGCCCTTTTTGTCCAGATTTACGCCAGAATTTGTGTATCTGAAAAAGATCTACCCCCAAACTGCACCCACTTATATCAATCCCCTAAATATGCCTGATTTTATTCATCAACATCTTTACATTATCAAAATGCAGAATGGTAAAGAAAATCTGCCCTGGAATCCTGGATCTGCCCCATTTTTCTGGATGTTTCCTGGAAATCTGTTCAGTAGTTTTTGCTTCATCTTGCTTACAAACAAACAAACCATGAAACAAATGGACGGGGGTGAAAACATAACCTCCCTTTTTTGGGAGGTGATTAAATAAAACAATAAATTGGCACAAGGATTTCTCAAGAGGGGAAACCGGCGAGGATCAAATCTTTGTTGTTACTTCACAAGCTCTCACTCAAAGGTTTGATCGGCAGGTTTAAATCTGGGGAGACGACACGACCCCCTCCTTCCTTCCCAACTGTGTGGGTCAGTAACCGCAATTAATAGCTGAGGGAGAGAGAAAAAACACACTTTCCATTACGACTATTCCAAAACCTGAGACTTATGACGGTAGAAGTTTGGCATCGTTTTTGTTCCAACCTGTTCGGCTCTGCCAGATTTGATTTGTAGCTCAAGCCAGACTCCCCTGTGCCTTTTAAAAGAAATTCTTACAACTGCTTGCAGTTGGATATGATCTCTTCTGGATTTGTTATCAGCACTGTAGTTTTCTAGGCTTCTTTTACTGTCCTATATGGTGTTCAAACTTTGTGTGTGTTTTATTGAATTCCCATAATTAAGAAAAATCCTTAAAACCTCCACGTGTTCAGTAAAACATATTCACAGGTTGGGGTTATCCCTCTCTTCGTTCCAGGAAACTTCTACGGGACCCCGAAGCCCCCTGCGGAGCCCAGCCCCGTGCAGCCGGACCTGGTGGACCAGGTTCTGTTCGACGAGGAGTTCGACACCGAGGTCCAGCGAAAACGCACGACCTCCGTCAGTAAGATGGACCGAAAGGACAGCGCGGCACCGGAGGAGGAGGAGGAAGAAGAGAGGTCTCCTGTGGTCAACGGCCTGGCTGGTGAGAGACGCTCTTTCATCCAGCTCTCACGGCTCATCGTGACGCAGCCGTGCTTTTCTGTGCTCAATTTATTTGTCTATTTATTTATTTATTTGTTCCTGCAGTTCCTGCAGTTCATTATGGTAATGTGCAAATGCAAAACAGCCAGATCTCTCTTCTCTCCTTCATTCTTCTCTCCAAACAAACATTCTCGGGATTAGCATGCGAGTTCAGCACTAAATCACGGCCCCGGCAAAGTCGCGACGCAGCCAAAGTCAGTGTTAAAAACCCTCGGTTCCAGGGACAGACGTTGTCCTTGTTCGATTCCTCCTGTGATGTCTCACGCGGCTCACAGGACAAATACACTCACTCCTCAATGTCCTTCGAACTGCTCCATGACTAAGAAGCACTTCAAAATGAAATGCTAATACAAAGTCAGAGAACATATTACATAACGACAATCCATATGAAATATTCTTCACTTTATTTTCAACACCGTTCAGCCGTCGTAAAACCAGTCGACTGAACAGCGCAGCAGCTTCTGGCTCTTTGCAGCTCCAGATGGAGCCCCCCCCCCCCCCTAACTAACCCCAGCTCACACACCACCAGCCGGGTGCAGGAGAGTCTGGATCATTAGCCAAATGAGCAGCTCAGCACAAAATGAACCAAAAACAGCTACTGTCCCGTAGCACATTGAACTGCATCAGCAAATGTGTTATTGTTGAGGATGTGTTGAGTAGATATCATGTGTGGCTGTGCAGGACAAAAAATTCCACATAAATCGATAAAGCACCGACGAATTACAGAGCAATGCAACTGTGAGACGATTTGAGTTTCCAGAGACTTTCTACACGCTGTCAGTGTCACGGACTGTAAATCTGAGCCCGACGCTCAGGCCAACGAAGCCTCCAGACACCCGGAGCGTCCAGGCCGACCAAAAATCATAAATCACTTCATATTTATCTTGGGACTGAGACTCAGATATTGGAATAAAAATTGGCACGGACGCGGTACAAGTTGCATCCGAAGGAGAAGAGAGAAACATCGTCAGGGATGAGAAATAATCTCTGTTGGCTATAATGTGATGATGGTCGGGTGGAGCTCAGCCAAGACAACCCCCCCCCCCCCCCCCCCCCCTGCTGGACAGATGTCGCTCCTAATCCCTCGCTTCACAAATCGTCTCGTCGCGAACGCACTTTATTAAACCTTTGTCGTCCCTATGTGCGTGGATTGGATTGCTGAAGCGGTACAGATGTGCAACAAAAGGGAGGGTCGCAGACACATGACTTCGCCTTGAAGGTAGTTTAATAATGGTCGTGGCCCCCCCCCCCCCCCCCCCCGTTCACAGCAGACCCGTGTTTGTATTTCTCTGCGAGGCCTGAATGCGGCGAATGGCCTCGAGCAAATGTTTGTGCGTCGTCATTTATTCTGACTTCATAAGTGATGAATCCCCCCCCCCCCGCCCCCCATGAAAATAAGAGGCCCCAATTTCAGCACAAAAAGCTTTAGACGTCTTCCAGTCAACAGCTGTCACTTTCCATCTCCACCATTCAGTTGCCCCAGCCGAACAGACTGAGCGTTCAACACCATGATGAAGCTAGGTCATGAAAACCTGCACACACACACACACACACACACACACATTAATATTAGGCAAATACACACATGTGTGATGCTAATAGAGTTGTGATGTGGTGCTCGTGGCTGAAGCTGAAGCATTGGTCAGCTCTGCCCTTGCCTCGGAGGCAGTTCCCAGTACATCGCTGCTGACATGCAAATCCTATGGCAATTGCTGTGCTTCCGTCCTCTCTCTGTGTACTCTCCTCTCTCGTCTCTCTCTCTCTCTCTCTCTCTCTCTTCCCCTTCCTCTCTTGTGGATGTAACCGTCCACCCAGTGAACAGAGGAACGAGCAGCTCAAGCGGCGGTGGCGGCAGCAGCAGCAGCAGCAGCAGCAGCAGCGGGGAGAGATGCGAGGAGCCCAGAGGAGCTCCAATGGCGCCACACTCTCACCCCCTGTCTCCTTCTCCTTCTACCATCTCCCGTACCCTTACTCACAAACCTTTCCTCTGTCTCTCTCCATGCCCGTGTCCCTCATCCCATGCCTGGCCCCAGAGCACAAGGACAAGGCGGAGTGGAGGAAGTCGGTGCCCAGCTACAACCAGTCGGCGGGCGCCATGGACATGCGTGTGTGGAACACACAGGATGAAAGTCAGGAGCCCTTGCCTAAAAACTGGGAGATGGCCTACACAGAGACGGGCATGGTCTATTTCATAGAGTAAGTAGCCTTTCTGCTGCTACTTGCCTGTTACTCTCCCATTACATCAGCACTGTGCTAATCCCACTCTCGGTACTTTCTCCAATTTATGTCTTTTCGAGTGTTGAGAGGTCTGGCAGCGAGTCCTCTCTCCTCACCATCCATCACTCGCCTCTGTGCCGCATGAAACCTGCTGCTGGACATGGAAACTATCTGTAGGCGCTCGTGTTGTTTTCCCGATGAAGCCTCGCTTTTATTTCACCGGCGTTGGATGTGGGGTTTGTTGGCCGGTGCTAAAAGCCGCAGGGCCTGCGTTGTTTACCTGGCCCCGTCAGCGTGGCAAGCAGTCAATGCTGAGGCGCTGAGGGAGCCAGGTGCTGCTGCTCGCTACCAAATCAATAGCTCCTTCTGCCAGCGAGAGAAAACACACAATGGAGTTCGCCACTCCTGACCCGCTCGCTCACTTCGTCTCCTATGATCTCCGCAGCCTTCTCCGGTCCATGTTCTCCTCGTTGTCCTTCCTTCAATCCCTGTTCACTCCGTCCCAATATCCCTATATGTCTCTGTCTCTCTTTATTAAATGTCATTAATGTTTTAAAAGCGTATTTAATAGAACATTTGATCCCAGAGGTGCAGAAGTTCGACACAGTTTCCTGTTTCCAAGGAGCTGTTAGCGCTGTTTGTTTGCTGGAGTTGGTGGAATAGCTCCTGGGTAAAGTGGCTCCTGAGAGTCGCCCAGTACTAATTGTCGCAGTATCTTAATTATTTTTAGATGATTTTTATTTATTTTTATACTGCGCCTCAAGCTCTGTCTCCTTCTTTGTATTCCAGTCACAACAGCAAGACCACAACCTGGCTGGACCCTCGGCTCGCCAAGAGAGCCAAGCCTCCAGAGAAATGCGAGGAAGGAGGTGAGACAGTGTCTGCACATAGTTCTGCAGCGGTAACATTTGCACGGGCACCTGTACCCCTCGCTCTCACTTATGTACTCTGCTCCCACACACACACACACACACACACACACACACACACACACACACACACACACACACACACACACACACACACACCACACACACACACACGACACCCCACACTTCATCCCAACTCCCTGCTGCATAGAGCAGTGTGTGCATGAGCCGCACGCCTCCCTCTCTGAAGGGGGGGCTCTGGCTAACAGACGGAGATTGAACAAACGAGCGGGCGCCGTCACAGTCACGCTGGTGACACAGCACAAACCTTCGGTCTCTAGTCGGCCCCTCTCTCCAGCTAATGGCTTCTGGTACACATGCAGGGAGCTCATCAGTGCAGCATGTCTCAAAAGGCAATTTTCTATGGCCCCTCTTGTGTAAAGATCTCCTCTGCGCCGCGTGTGTTTGTCACACAGCGGCACAAACTCAAGATGTTGCACACCACACACACACACACACACACACACCACACAACAACCAACACACACCACACACACACACACACACACACACAACACACACACACACACAACACACACACACACACACACACACATATATAGCAGAGAGAGAGGGTATTATTTTCCAGTGAGCTTGTACAACAACTCAGCATTTGCTCCCTCTGCCCCTGCCTCCTCCGTGTTGTGTGTTAAGCCCTAAACACATAGTAAGACATAAAGCAGACCAGCTGCAGGTGTTGGTAGTCGTGCTGTGAAGCTGCCAGGCAAAGCACCATGCCTCATTGCGTGTGTCCAATTGTCCGTGTAGCGTCTCAGCAGTAACTGAAGTGATCTGAGTCGGCCTTTTTCCCCCGTTTGCTCTCCCCCCCCCAAGAGCTGCCCTATGGCTGGGAGAAGATTGAGGACCCCCAGTATGGAACCTACTATGTTGAGTGAGTAAACTAACCCCCCCCCGAGCCTGAAGCGCTGCATCTGTCAACTGTGTTGGGTGGAGAGGAAATGGTTTATATGTGAATACATTTAGTCTCTTTGTGACTTGAGTGAAGTTACAGGGCTTCACTCTGCGTCTCCGTGGATCCTCTGACGCTGCGTCTGCACGTTGATTTCAAAGGCCCCGACCGTTCAGACCTGGTATCAACATCTGTCCAGAAAGATCTGATCTCAAATGGTCTCCTTTAAGTTTGTTTGTCCACAACTGGCGGTAAAATTCAACCCTGATTGTTTCTCCTGTGTCCGTCTGTGATTGGATCTCACCTCCTAGCTCAACATGCAAATAACCACAACTGTCATTTGTGTTCACGAAGAACAAATGATGTCACTATCTGCCCGGTCGGAGTTTCCATATGTGTCCGATTTGTGTGTGTCTGTATGTCAAGATAGTACAATTCTAAGTTTCACATTAACTTCTCTACTTGAATAAAACAAATAAGTATTTGTTTTTAAATGTACTGAAAGTATTAAAAGTAAAAGTAAACCAATTTCCAACTGACACAGTCTACTACATCATTACGGCTAAGAAGGAGGCGGGGTCCCCTCTTATTATTGATTACTTAAAATAAAAACAAACAATGTGAGCATGTTACACAATACTGTCGAGTAGTACAAATATTTGCTGATATATGTAGTGGAGTAAAAGTGAAAAATACCTGAAAATAAATCTACTTAAGTAAAGTAAAGAATAATTAAAAATGTATAGGTAAGGTACAGTAGTGAAGTAAATGTACAGATCACTCAGGACCGATGTTGATACCAGGTCTTTTTTATTGTTGTGTTGTTATTATATCCACATGTTCTGCAACTTAAACTTGTATCACTAAATTCCCGATGCAGAGAATCATCCCACGTGTTGTTGTTGAATCCGAAGGGACGTGCGGACCACGTGACGGCCGCACGTCACGCTGTTGTTCACACTGTAGTTTTCCCACAGTCCTGCAGAAAGCAATTATGTCACAGCACAGATAACAGTGGTGGGTTACAGCTTTGTGTACGTGTGCGTATGAGAAAGAGTGGAGACAGTGAGCACAGCAGACAATGAGGGTTTAGGGTCCCTGAGAGGGAAAGCAGGGCGAGATTCCATTCTGACCAGGAGTGTAAACAAGAGCGCAGTGTTTCATTTTAGTCTCATTACCGCGGACAAAGAGGGGGAGACCTGCAGGCCGGGTGGGGGGGGGGGGGTGGTATCGACGCGCCTGTTTATGCAAGAGGGTCATTGAGAGGCTGCCTCTCCTCCGCCTCCGCCTCTTTGTCTGGCAACATTTTTTGTTGTGAGCAAAGAAGCGAATGCGACGATGTGACACAAAAGTCTCATTATTTCCTGAGCTGCCGCCCCGAAAAACATGAGGTGTGGCAATTAGGGAGCGAGAGAGCGAGGCAGCGACCGGCGAGTAAATCAGAGGGAGCGGAAAGGAAAGTGAGGGCAATGTTTATCTCCTCAGAACGACTGCGGAGGGTATTTGTGCATGAGTCATGCACAGCAGGAGCACGCAGTCGGGTTTTTTTGTTGAACGCACACACACACACACACACGTACAGTTTGTAATGTGCAGCGTCAATGCATTGTGTCTTCCCACTGCGCTGTCATGTCGGGGATTTACAACTGGTAAAGCTCATTATGCAGATGAGCTACCTCTCCCCATTACCACATCACCACGGAGGGACATTTCTCTGGGTGGCAGGAAATGTGTCGGCGCACAACAGGTGCCGACCTGCGGATCGCTAATTGTTTTTAGATTGAGTTCCGAGTTGAATCCCCAAAAGCAAAGCTGCGAGGCTCATTATCTAAAGAAGCCTGTGGAAGGCACGAAGGCCGTCTGTGGGAGCGTTGTATGATAAAGGGCTCGTGCACGTTAACATCTGTCCTCATTGAATCTTGTGATCCAGAGGTTTACGATTCACCGAGCAACATGTTTATCCCATTAGAGCAACGTGGAGTAACGTGGGAAATAAATTGCAACTCATCCCCTTTGTCCGATTCTCTTTGGATTAACTGCGCATGTCCATTTAATGTTTAATCTCCGCGGTAGGGACATTTATAACCGTCATCTCGCCCGGGCCTTACGCTGAGGCCTGGTTTATGTGGCGTCTGCGTGTTCTTCCTCTGCCGCGTGTGGGTTCTCTGCAGGTATTCCAGCTTGACGTGCAGGTTGGGGTTTATTCGAAGCTCTAAATTTCCCATGGGGGTGAATGGTCTTGATATGTCCGCCCCCTGTGGTCGGCTGACGACCTGCCTGAGGTGTCAGTCACCTCTTGCCAATCAGCTGTGATTGGCTCCAGCCCGCCCTGCGCCCCTCAGAGGAGAAGTGCTATAGATGATAGATGGGTTGTTAGATACGTGCTCTCAATTCCTGTGTATGCGTTAGTGTTTCTGGCACTGGCAGATTTGGGTTAGTCCTGTACTGCAGGTGCTGACTCCCCAGCTCGTAGTCAAATCACAAGTTTGCATGACAGGCAGGGAACAGTGGTGACGAGCTGTAGGACCACTGGCAAACACGAAAGCAGAAACATCAGCCGGCAGCTCTGACTGTGAGTCGGCAACTGAGAGCGAACACAAATAGTAGAATGTGTGAGAATGAGAAGTAGGACAATGAGAAACAGGAGAAACAGGTCAGCTTTGACTATTTTCACTTTCTCCATCTAATGGTGTGATTTCACTTGTGCAGCCACATCAACCAGAAGACCCAGTTTGAGAATCCAGTGATGGAAGCAAAGAGAAAGCTGAGTGTGGACACGCCCATCGCCGTCCCGCCGCCGGCAGCCACGCCCTCAGGTAACTGCACCTGCAACCAGCTCCCCCCCCCCCCCCCCCGACACAGCACACGTGTGATTTATTCCTTTATTCCTGAAATGTATGTAAACATGAGAAACTGTCAATTCATCAAAATAAGAATTTACTGCTAGGATAGTGATTTTAAAAACTAAATAAATCTAATATTAATATCTAAGGGCCGGGGCTCTAGTTGTTCATCGGAAATGGACAGGAAGTGAGGTCATTAGCGCCAAATTACATCCTGGAATGTAAATGAGAGAGAGAGAGAGAGAAAGGGGGGTGCACTTTGAAGCACACACACATTTCAGTCTGCATTTAAATTTTCTTTCGGATAAATCAAAATCATATTTTTATATTATTCTTAGACGTAGGTTGGTTTTGTCCATTCCTGAAATACATCATCAGCTGTTTGATAACCCTAAAACCTGGATCAGGTTCAGCCAGATATGTCGTATTGACAATGAATTGTAGTAAGCCTCAAATTCTTGATCTAGCGCCACCAACGGGTCAAAAATGTCCTCAAAACTTTGGTTTATCATCAAAAACTTGCAAAAGTGATGTGGTATTTACCTCCAGAGGTTTTCAGCCTTCTCCATTTGTTGTTAATTTGTACGTTTCGCAAAAACTAGGATGCAGTGTGGGTTGGGGAAGAAACAAGCTAATTCTGGTGTGGCTCTTACAGCAAGTTTCATCCGGGACAGATTAAAGATCTTTTATTAAAACTAATAGTTTTCAAAAGCGTAAATGGTTGAAGTCGTCAACTCGTTAGAGTTTGTCACTGGGCATCGTGCTGCGTTCCCTCCTGGTTCCACTGCCCCATCAGGTGCAGCACAGGCAACAGACCCAGGTTCCAGCTTTGTTACTGGACGTGTGATCCAAACACTGGGAAGCTTTTATCATCTCCTTCGTGCCGAGGTGTCTGCCTGGAAGATGTTCCAACAGTTGACAGGCTGCTGATAAACAGCCCATTGCCTCTGAAGCAATGATATTCAATTTGAATAATGGAGCAGCGCTTCACTGGGCGGCTGAATTCATTTTGACAAGTAGATATGAAATAGCGAGGGCTCGGAGGTCCCTTTTTGAAAATGCTTCTGCCCGAGCGGTTCAAAGATCCCTCGTTAGACGAGAGGACGGGAAGGGGAGACGGAGGAGAAGAGGAGAACGAGGTGACTGCGGTGGAAAGTGACTCGTGATCATAAATTGCTTCTCCGCTGGGTCATCTGTTCATCATTTACCACCTGTGGGGAATGTCTCTGTTTAATCA
Organism: Reinhardtius hippoglossoides; assembly: GCA_006182925.3. Lineage (NCBI taxonomy): Eukaryota > Metazoa > Chordata > Actinopteri > Pleuronectiformes > Pleuronectidae > Reinhardtius > Reinhardtius hippoglossoides. The sequence continues at coordinate 24,177,751 of CM031675.1, read as the reverse complement.
CCCTCTCCTCAGTCAGTGTAAACGTCAGAATTAAACTCAAACACACAACGCGTCGCCACATTAGCATTCAAAGCGTCTGCCTCGCTCTGTTGCATGCGGACCCCACCTCCCACAGCCGAGCCTCTCTGCAGTCCGTGGACGATATTGCCTCTGTGCACCACACCGCCTGCAGCGTCAACTGCCCCCCCCCCCTCCCCTCCCCCCGTGCCTGCTCTGCACCTCTCCACCCTCGTTAATGAGAATTAATGGCCAGCGGCCTCGTGCGGGAATACGTGGACGTGCGTGAGGTAGCTTCTAAACACTGTTTTGACAGGGGCTGGCGAGCCTGACCTCCCAGACAGAGCAGCGGAGCAGAGGAGCAGAGCGCGGCCATAATTACAACCCTGACAATCCGGTCTGACATTTCATATAATCACCTCACCACCCCCCCGAGAATACACACTGTCCCTTTGTGGGCCCCACAGCTTAATCAAGACCATGTAAACATAGCGTCGGTGTGTAGCTCTCACTGCCCCCCCCTGTCAGCGTTGCTTTCATGATGATCATGCACGAAACAGTGCCGACAGTTTTCTTGACAGAGTGTGGGAACAGTATTGATACGACACACATGCTCACACCTGCAGCTGTCATGACAAACTGCATGTGTTAACACTAAACACACACACAACATTAGATCCATCCCGTTTGCGCTCTTCCTCTCTGGCACGGCTCCACTGCAGGCGTCATCTACCATTGGCATAATCTAATCCCCCCTTCTGGGCTCTTTCTCCATCGGTCACTATTTTGCGGATTTACTATGCGGTTATGCAAATGACATTCCCATGACACATTGAGGTGTGTAGGCTTTAGGGGGAGGTATTGGAGGGAGGGGGGGGGTCTATCGTACTTCCTAATGAATTGATTCCCGACCAGTGTAGTCGTGTGGGAACTGTGGGAGAGAGTGGAGGGACACTGCCCATAATCACGTTCGATGGCTCGCACCACGGGGAAAGAGGGAGTCGGTAGTTGTGGGAACTGTCGGAGAAGAAGCATGGAGGGACACTGCCCATAACTCACGGTCTCATCGGCTCGCACCACGGGGAAGAGGGGAGAGTCGGGCTTTAGTTAGACTCTCTCTCTCTCTCTCTCTCTCTCTCGCTCGCTCTCTCGCTCGCTCTCAATATAATTCCTTTGCCGTCTTCTATGAAGTTGCCCCATTTACACATCCTGCTCCGGCGCCCGCCCCCCCCAAACAAAACGGAAATTTGCAATGAAACGTTTACCTTGAGAATGTCAGGTTTATTTCAGGACAGATTTATCGCTGCAGTTATTCGTCGTTTGCGATGAAACTGGAGCAAAATGCACTCGTTTGTAATAACTGGAGGTTTATTGGCTTTGCAAGCAGAGCGGCAGATTTGCAGGATCTTTGTGTGTGTGTGTGTGTGTGTGTGTGTGTGTGTGTGTACATGTGTGATTATCTGAGTTTGCACTTTAAATTGCAATTTATTAATGCTTGTGTAATTACCAGCGGTGAGCGATGCACTGTTCGAGACACACGCCAACGTGCCATTGTGGTTCTGATGGAGACAGATGGTAGTTTACAAGGCAGCTTTTCCGTTTCCCTTCATTTCACAAGCCGGGTAGCGCACGTAAACCTGTGAACTTTAAAATCTCATCTGTAGAGTTAATGCCCCTGACTTCATTACGAGTTTAACAAGTAAGTGAAGTTTGTGTAGCAACTTTCCCAGAGCACAGTCACCAAACGTCGCACCGTAGAAGCAGCAGCCAACGATAAATATATGCAATAAAAGACAGAAAGACAATAGAGATGTAGGTTTTCTAAACGCTGTAATGCACAAAGTGATTGGAATATGAATAAATTGGGTTTTCAGTTGCTGCAAAATGAAATTCAATAGTGAGAGGAGGGAATTAACCAAGTTTACTGTTCTTCAGTGGATTTTTCGGGTATTTGTTCGGAGTATTGACGTTTGGTATTTTTCTGACGACCTTTTACTTTTTATTTGCTCCAGTTTCACACAAATCTCTTTACTTTCTTCTCCTCACATTGTCAAAAGAGGCTTGTTACTTTCGATCTAATGCATTTGAGGGAAAATATCGATCTTCAATTTCGCATCATCGAGCACAGTTTTCCCAACAGATTTCCTCCTAAATGGACAATAACACGGAAAAGACGATTCCTTGTTGTATTTCTCTCGGTGCAAATCATGTAACACGGAGTAAAAGACGTATCAAGACTAAAGATATGTCCCTGAGTTGTTTTAAACTCAAGTATCTGTACTTCTACTTGAATGTGTACCTATGCCCCCTCTGCAATCCATTTATTTTCCCATTACTTCAACCTCTCTCCTCTCCCTGCAGCAGAAGAGCCTGGTAGAGGAGTGAGGGGCTTCACACGAGATCCATCTCAGCTCCAGGGTTCCATCCTGCAGACGGCGCTGAGAAAGAGCCCACAAGGCTTCGGGTTCACGATCATCGGAGGAGACCGACCCGATGAGTTCCTTCAGGTCAAAAACGTCCTTCCGGAGGGCCCGGCTGCACACGACAACAGGATCGCCTCAGGTAATCCCCCCCCCCCCCTGCAGACCTAATGTTCATCAGAGTGCTCTCCAGTGTCTGGATTAGTCTCTGGCTTTAGCTGTTAGACTCCATCTCTCTGTGGAACGACCCCAGTGCAAAGTCACATGAGGTGAAACCGCTCGAAAGGAGAGTCGAGGGGAGTCAAATAGGCTTTTATTATTAGTGTCATCAAACAAAACCTAATCCAGTGTCACATTGATGGCGTGTGTACCGATGCACAAAGTGACACTGTGGTTTGGCACATAATGCAGTACATGTACCCCGAGTACACACACACAAACACATTTAGAGGAAAAAAAACAGAGCAGCGTTTCCCCGGTGAATGTCACATTGCTTGATCAAGCAGAGGTTTTAGGCAGAGGTCAGTGAAGCAGATCTAACAATGGAAACTTGTGTCAGTAAAGCACATGTTCCGTTTGTGTTTGACACCCACATTTTACTTGCGGTCATATTTTACAGGTTTAATGGGTTTGCAGACTGAACGTCTTGCGTGGCTGGAGAGCGGCGAGCGTCGCTTATCTGAAGGATTTGCATTCGCAGCCTTCAACACGGACGTGCGCGCTACACGCAGCTCCCGAGCAGAGCTGCTGTCGTAGCACCCACATGTTTGCAGCTGTGTAAACTCCCTTTAATTTTACATATTAATACTGTGATCACATGCATAAGGCTTTGTGGGATTCGAATTTGCCGTTAGTGAAGTGCCTCGGGTTTCACATTACAGTAATATTGATTGCAAGGCTCTTACAGCCGCTGCTGAGCACCCACATGAAAGTGGGACCGAGAGAGTAATTATTTTCAATATCTCATTTCCCTCGAGAGGCAGAGTCATTGATTTATCCAAATAAATGAATTTTAATTATTTTCATCGGGTAATAATTTGCCAGCAGTGGACTGTAACAGTTTTATTTTGCTGTAACTTTCTGCCCAGCTCTGTCATCTCGGTCACTAAGTCATTAGAGCGAAGCACCGAGGGTCGGAACAGGCGCTGCACGAGGGTATGGAGCTCATTTCAGGAAGTGAAAGCTTCGCTGTGTTCGCTCGGAGAAGGTATTGATTGCGTAGGTGGGTTTCTGAATCCCAGCCAACAAGCCAGTCAGCAGTTCAGTCGACCATGCAGCCCCCGCCCCCCCCCCCCCCCCCCTCCCCCTACAAGGACATGAAATGAGGAAGCACGTGTCTGTCCCTCGTGGTCTCTCCGTCGCCATTAACATCTGTACAGTAGACTGTGTATAAAGAAAGATGACACGTCTCCCTGGTGCAGCCGTCTTATATTTTTGTCTCAGCTGTCAATCGTATATAGAGATACACTTTTATTTATATTGCACTTTTCAAAAAGCAGGTTTACAAAGTCCTTCACAGACGAAGAAACGGAAAATACTAAAAGTTAATGCAAGAAAGCAATAAATGAAACAAATGTCTAATTAAAAGCTTTGATCTCCTCTCAGGTGACGTGATCGTGGACATCAATGGCTCGTGTGTGCTGGGGAAGACTCATGCTGATGTGGTGCAGATGTTCCAGTCCATCCCCATCAACCAGTATGTGGACTTGGTCCTGTGCCGAGGTTACCCGCTGCCCGAGGACTCCAGCACCAGCGACGACGCCTCGGGAGGCCCGGCACCTCCAAGGACGCTTCCCCGTCCCCCTCCACCTCCACGCCGCAGGACCCTCACTACACAGTCCCAGACGGGGGGACCCTGTCCCGGCATCCTGCTGCGGTGGCACCCATGACCAACGGAGGCCGCCACCACCACCATCCCCACCACCAACACCACCACCACCTCCCTCAAGACGGCCCCGACCCCACTATGCTACAGCCGGAGCTGGTGAGCGTGCCGCTGGTGAAAGGCCCCGGGGGTTTCGGCTTCGCCATCGCCGATTGCCCGCTGGGCCAAAAGGTGAAGATGATCCTGGACGCCCAGTGGTGCCGCGGCTTGTTGAAGGGCGACGTCATCAAGGAGATCAACCGACAGAACGTCCAGACGCTGACCCACACGCAGGTGGTGGACATCCTCAAAGACCTGCCTGTGGGCAGCGAGGTCAACGTGCTGGTGCTCCGAGGAGGTGAGTTTGCAGGAAATGAGAGATCGCGTGGCTGCGTGTGTGCACTGCAGCCACAGGTAAGCCGGAAACATGGAATTAATCCTGACAAGTATGTCACAGCTGCCGGGGCTCAGCGCCGATGCTTTGTCATCTCCGTTGTAAAACCGCTGCCGTCTATATTAATCTGCTCAGGTTACTGCGTCCGACAACAAACAGGTGTTAGTGCCTGGAGATATTCTGCTGGTTTAGTCTGTGACGTCATTTAAATCTCCCCAGGCTGCTCTTCTGTCATTTGTTTATCTCGCTCTAATTTGCCCTTCTTCCTGAAACAATAGGAGGAGAGAAGCCCACCCACTGGATTTGAAATTAATTTTTGCAGACAGTGAGAAAGCGACGTTGTTAGAGCAGCACCGACTGAGGTTAAAACGAGATCTAATGTGTTTGAATCTATTCTAAAGAAACAGGAGTGCTGTGTCCGGTCCACGTTGCTCGGACTCACGGACCCTCCCAATGTTAAATAAAGCGATTTCACGCTCGGGTCCACACTGACCCTGCATCACCCACCAGCACAAGTCACGCTTGTCACATGGGGAGCTACGCTGGGAAGATGCAGAGGGATGGGAGTTATACAGGACGAGAAGAGGAAGACAGCGGGCAGCGATCAGTGCCCTTCATCTTACCTGAAGCTTCTCCGGCTTCTTCCTCTCTAAATTATTCGCAGTGCAGTAGCCTAGATTCACAGATCAGTGTTGCAGCATATATCACAGTTGCATAGCTGGGCTCTGCGCCAAGCTCCAGGGGTCCCCTTCTGTGTTTGTGCTGCTGTTATTCACTTTTTATATTTTTTGCTGTAATGTACCACTCTTACACGCTTTCTGTGCGTGTGCGGGATGTGCGTGTCTGTTGTCACTGCTTAAAAAAGGGAGCAGGAGATCACAGCTTCCCAGGACTAAAAGGAGCAGCGCCGCAGGGCTTCCCTCCAGTCACCCACAGACCAGGATTAGGTTAAGCTTTGCTTCCAGGCAGGGGCCTGAACTCCCCTCTGATTACAGCTGGAATGAAACAGGAAATGATTTGGCCCGGCTCCCGGCTCTGGATTTAAAAGCGTCCGTCCCACTGGGATACGCACCGTGCCCACTGCAGCAGATATGGCGATAGTGATCAGTGACTATCAATAAAAGATACAGCCAATATGTTTATTATAGTAAAAATAGAAATCAAACCTTTTATTTAATTTAGTCCTGATCTACAAATCTACAGCAGCTAGTGGGATAAAAAAATGTCTCAACCCAGACATGTGCACATTCTTCAATGGTCCTAGGGTCACCTCTGTGTTTCCCATCCCATAATGACATGCTGCTGGAGTATACTGCCACCTACTGGCTGATAGACACCGTGAGTCAGAAAGCAAAGCAGAGTGAAATAATCATTTGAAAAAGCTTCAGGCGAGAACGCTCAGTGACAAAGTGCAGCACAAGATGCAGTTCACATGAAAAGTGAGCGTGAAACTCTGCCACTTAAATCCAAGAAGAAAAAGTAGAACTCATCCTTTAAACCACGTGTTTGATAAAAGACATTTGCTCGTTTCTTCTAAACTAATTGAAATCTATTCATTTCTGTGTCCACAGGTCAGACGTCTCCTGTGAAATCCCTGAAACCGGTGAGTCGAGATAAATTCCTGTAACTTTCCCACGAGACCAAAAAAAAAAGGAATATACCGACGATAAAGCTGCTGCTGAATTAATAAACAGAAAAGGTTTTAACTTCATCTTGGTTACCACTCAGTGTGTGTGTGTGTGTGTGTGTGTCTGTGTGCGAGCTACATTATTCAGGGGAGCCCACATTAGCCAGGCTGTTATTTCTGGAAGTGCATGTGGGTAAATATGCCGGCTCCTGGCAAACGGCAACTTAACATCCCTCTGTGTATAGGTGCTTAAGATGATACGCCGTGTTCAACAGCTTGTTCCCGTGCAGCTCTCTTAAAATAGAGAGAAGCCGGGGCAGCAACAGGCTTACTCGTAATATTGTATTGCTTCGGCACAGAATGATTCTGCATGGATGCACAGTTTTTAAAACTTAAGAGCAGTGTAGTAGTTTGGGGGTTTTATAAATACAGGACAAATAACTGACCTGAATCTCTCGTGTCTGTGTTTCAGTGCACGGCTCCCATGTCCCAGCCCACCCCTTCGCCCACATCCCATGCCGCTCCCCAGCCGCTGCCCCATCCGACCTCTCAGCCCACCCCCCAGCCCCCGTGGCAGGAGATGGTCAACAGCACGGAGACCCTCAACCAGCCGGAGATGCCCCCCAACCCGCTCTCCTTCCCTCCCAGCACCGCGCGCTCGTCTTCACCCAAACCGGACGCGTCGGAGCTCTACCTCAAGTCCAGGGCCTTGTTGGACAGCAAGCGTACGTCACTTTATCTCAGAGCTGAAAATGTGAAATCACAGGCTAGAGACAGGAAGTTTATCAGTTTCTCACTTGTTATCAAAATGTATGATGCACATCACAAGAATCACCTGTTTTAAATAAGCTGCATGTGACATTTACATCATGTAGTATTACATTTATATTCCAATTCATAACAGTCCCATCATGAAACCACATTTAAATCCATCTCGATGCAGATTTTAATTTACATGCCTGATTTTATATCCATGATATTTTTCTCTTTCTTGGCCCAAGTCCCATCTTTAAAGTTTCATGGAAATCCATTTAGTAGTTTTCAAACATCAAACACACGAACAAATGGACAGGGGCAAACTTGAAGTGAAAAAATATTAAATTAGTTCAAAATACTTTGCATAAGTTATCAAGGAGAATAAAATGTTTGTGATCAGGTCAAAGAGATGCGGAGGTTTTGGGGAGACTTATAAATAATCTATTTTATTTTCTAGATTATCAATGATCTGTGGTATCTGGGCCAGATGTTATTTTCCTTAACTGATTCAATAATGTCCCTCGGGCCAGTTTCAGAACCGCTGCATGATACAATACATGCATTTCCCACATGACCAGCAACACAACATGACAGTTTACTCCTCTCTCTCCTCTGCAGCTCTTAACACCAAGGACCTGGACGTGTTCATCAAAAGGAACCAGGAGTCGGGCTTTGGCTTCAGAGTGCTTGGAGGCGAGGGGCCGGACCAGCCGGTACGTAGCGTCCCACTCCGGTGCGGCCCGGCCAAGTACAACCGGGTCTGACGTGCAGCTAAAATCCCAAACCCTCAGATACCAGAGATTACCAGTCAGACACAAAGCAAATCGATACCTGAGCTGCATTCACTTACTGAAATTGCCAGAATTTCTGCTGCTGCTCGATACCACTCCACCCGTTAATCTCCCCGTCGAGCTGTGTCTCTTACATCCTGCTGTGTCCACAGGTGTACATCGGGGCTATCGTGCCGCTCGGTGCAGCTGAGAAGGACGGGCGCCTGCGGGCCGGGGACGAGCTGCTCTGCATAGACGGCGTTCCGGTCAAGGGCAAGTCCCACAAGCAGGTGCTGGAGCTGATGACCAACGCCGCCCGCAACGGCCAAGTCCTGCTCACGGTCCGCAGGAAACTGGCCCAGTCAGGTGGGTCTGCCGCCGAACGACCATCTCTGCTTTTCTCCCAGAGACGATTTTACTCCTTTCATTTCGATCCGAAACACTGGAGGAGAAACTCGGAGCTAAAGCTTTGATCTTGATTTTTCTTTTTATTACTAATCCCTTAAATGTTCTGGATGATTTCCTTGCGGACAAGTGTGAATTAATGAAGTTCGACCGAAATTGACTTTCAGGATGTTATTCTACTCTCAGATGTCTTCCTGAGAGGAAAAGTCAAGTTTTGGAACAGAATTATAGAATAAGAATCTTTTGTTTAACTCAAATTGAAGGAATGGGAATTAAAAAATATATATATATTTCCCCTAAACTTGGAAAAAAACAGAAACAGAAGAAGATGCTCCTGCAGCACAAACCCCTGCAAATACTACAAGTACTTCTTGAACTTACTTTGGATTGAATGTACTGAAAAACAACAGCTCTGATCATGAGGGTTTGTGAGGGACACAGCAGAACAAACAATACAATGAAGAGAGATTGAGGAAGATCAGCTCGTCCTATGAATAACAAATAGTAAAAGGCCCTTCAGCTTCAAGTGTGCGACGGTCGTGAATTTCAAATGTGCAGAAAGGCTTCAATAAAGCCGCCGTGTCTTGGTTATGGAAGGATCTCAAAAAAGGGACAAATTCAAAAAGGACGAACGGTTTCCTCGTGATCTGACCCTGATGTGTTTCTGTTCCCTGTCAGATGGAGGCGGCGAGGAGGAGGGTGGTCAGCAGCCCCACCACGTTGCGTCCGCGCTGGTCAACGACTCGCCCAAGATGCCCGGCGGCGAGGGGCCAGGCGCCGTCCAGCAGGCGGCGTCCTCCCGGCCCGAGTGCTTCGACGTCACTCTGCACCGCAAAGACACCGAGGGCTTCGGCTTCGTCATCCTCACGTCGAAGAACAAGCCCCCGCCCGGAGGTCAGGAGCAAACGGAAACATACTTTAGATGCAATTCAATTTTTCTCTGCTCGCCTCAAGCCTTTGCTTTGTTATTCAAAAGTAACATCTTGAGTTTATTGAATCAGACACGTAACAAAACAACCTGTTGTGATTCCTCTGTTTCAGTTATACCTCACAAGATCGGCCGTATCATCGAGGGCAGCCCCACAGACCGTATAGCTCAGATGAAGGTGGGCGACCGCATCTCCGCCGTCAACGGCCGCTCCATCATGGAGCTGTCGCACAACGACATCGTCCAGCTCATCAAGGACGCTGGGAACTCTGTCACACTCACGGTTGTGCCTGAAGATGGTAAGAAAACCTGAGTTCTGGGAGTTTCCGTTGTTAAGACGATGTTTTCAACCTTTAATATTAAGAGTTGTATGAAATGTGCTTTCGCAGACAGCGCTCCTCCATCTGGAACAAATTCCGCCAGGCAGAGCCCTTCGGCACAACACCGAGCTGTGGGCCAACAGCCTCCCGGCTATCCAGAGAGGTACAAGTACACACACAGACTCCTGCGACCTCCTCTCAGCCTCCTCCCGACTCCACCGGAGACAGTCTGAACCCTAAACTAGTCCCAGTTCCCTCAAAGCAGACACACGGCTTGTGTTTCATCGTGGTCCACACTCTCCTTGTTACCCAGGGAGACAGAAAATCCCCCCCCTCGGTCATCGAAGCAAAGAGAAAGAGACAGATTAATATTAGTATCTCACTTCCTTTCATCTTTCGCCTTAAACCATATTACCTGTGTCAGCCTTTTTTAAGCCGTTGCCTCTGCAGCAATTCCACATCATCAGTTCTCACACGCTCTGTTTCACCGTCTCCCAGCATGTGTTCCTCTTCTCATTTAGCCCTGCATCCATCCCTTAGCAGGGCCCCCCCCCCCCTCCTCTTCTCTTCTCGTCTAATCTCTGACACATGCCTCGGGTTAACCCAGACTACGAGCCGACATCTCGACGGCGTGAAGTGTGTAGACTCCTCTCCGCACCAGGGCTCGCTGAGAAGGGCCGAGACCCTTTTAGTGTGTTCGCACAACTGCGTTCCTACAAAGGCGTCGTAATGAGCTCTGCCAGGCATTGAAGTGCCCCCCCCCTGTTTATCCGGCACTGAACAGTAAAAGCAGGGCGGCTCTTTGAAGGATTTTCACTGGTCTCTGTGCGTGGAATAAGGAAACAGGCAGAAAGAGGCTCGTGCTGCCGAAGTGAAGGCGTGGCAGCGAGAGGATCACCCCGGACACGGAGGAAGAGGAGGAGGAAGAGGAAGAGGAGAGGAGGAGGAGGAGGAGGAGGAGGAGGAGGAGGAGGAGGAGGAGGGGAGGAGGAGGAGGAGGAGGAGGAGGAAGAGACTCATCCTTTATTCTCCGGCTCCACAACATAGAGCATCTCATGTGCTGTCGCTCCAACGCTGCACAAGCACCTGTATTAGATCCTTCAATGTCAAGACTGGTCACAGACGTTGGATCAGTATTTTTTGTGTTTTGCAGTAAATGGCTTCATCGGCAGGATTACGCATAAACTACAGAACTGATCTTCATGAAACTCAGTGGAAGGATGAAGAGCAGATTAGGATCAGGGATTAAGATCCAGGATTCTTTCTGTGGTTTCATGTGGAGGAATGTTTTCTCCTGAGCGTCGCTCTCGTTCTGTTCGTTCACTGCACAAACTCAAATGTGCAGTTCGTAGAAAGTGTGTTTTTGTTTTTCATTTCTGTCTCCGCACTTCAGACTCTTGACTGTGCTATTTCCGCGCTGACGTTGAATTCCCACGTTGCATTAAAAACAAGAGTGAATAAACCCGTTACCTGCAGAAATGTGGGTCACGTTTTAACATGTTCTTTTTTTGGGTGTGGGGGGGGTAGGAACGGTGACAGTGAGATGAAGAACTCTTTCTCACAGAGAGAGATGGGAGCACTCATCGCATCCGGCCCTAAGCAGGTAAGACCAAAAACAAATAAAGGCTCATATCGGCCATTTTATCTGAAATTGGTCAGGCTCTTGATTAAAAAAAACTACGCAACGGGGATTTTGTGGGTTGGACCAGAACCCGGGACTTTTCTATCTCAGGCCCGTTCAGCAGTTCTCACTCTCTGACTCTCCTCTGTGAACCTCAGGGCTGTTTCGTGGTGGAGCTGGATCGCAGCCAGCGCGGCTTCGGCTTCAGTCTGCGAGGAGGCAAAGAGTACAACATGGGACTGTTCATCCTGCGACTGGCCGAGGAGGGGCCTGCTCTGAAAGACGGACGGATACATGTGAGTTATGATGTGGGGGTGTGTCTATCCTCTGGGATGAACTGGGGAGTACGATCTTGCACAAGAGAAACTTTAAATGAAACTAAAAGTCTTACTCAGGAGTTTTCTCACAACCCCTAAATAATCTTCCAAAAAGTTACTTCCATTTTTGCTAAGTGGTAACAGAATTAGCTATTAGCAGTTCCTGTTTGCAAGTTTGCATGTTCTCATAATGGGTTTATGTTTTTATAGAATTTGGTGAAAGCCTCTCGACTTTTACCAGTTCTTGCTCTTGTCCCTGACGCGCTCGGCAAAGATGATCAATGCCTCTTTGCAAAGGAGGAGTGTTGATGCATCTGAGTTTCCTTGGAAAGTCTCACTCAAAGTAAATCTAAAAATATGTGCATCGTGTCTCCGTGTGATGTTTTCAGAAAGCCGGCGCGCAGCCGTCGCTTTCACTTCACGCACGTCTCTATCTGTGCCTCACGTCTCCGTGTGAAAACCTCAGATTATATTTCGAACAACAGCCACTGAACTCATCCTCCTGCTTGCGATGTCTGCCTCACAGGTCGGAGATCAGATAGTGGAGATCAACGGGGAGGCCACGCAGGGCATCACACACACTCGGGCCATCGAGCTGATCCAGGCGGGAGGCAGCAAAGTTCACCTGCTGCTCCGACCCGGCCAGGGCCTGGTCCCGGATCACAGTGAGTGACAGCTGAACGATGCACACACCACACCCAACACAACACACACACACCACACACACAACCACACACCACACCACACCACACACACACACACACACACCACCAACACACACACACACACACACAACCACACACACACACAACACACACACACACCACACACAACACACACACCCACACACACACACACACACACACACACCACACCACACACAACACACACACACCCCAACACACACACAACAACACACACACACACACACACACACACACCAACCACACACACCACCACAACCACACACACACCACACACACACACACAACACCACAAAACACACACACCACACCCACACACCAAAACATAACAAAGCTTTTGTATGGATATGCTTGATAGCAGGGTGCTGACTTTCTTTATTCTCATGCATGTGTTGCCAGCTTCTCTCTTGATCTACCCCTGTGTCTGCCTCGCTCTCTCTCTCTCTCTCTCTCTCTCTCTTCTCTCTGTGTTCTGCACCAGCACGGCTGTCTCCTTCTACCGATGTATCTCTTCCTCCTATAGGTCAGAACTCTTCTTCCACCCTGTGCTTCTACATGAAACCAGAGCATCACTAAAGGCCTCACTGCTTTTCTTGGTCTGTCCCTAATAACCTTGGTAAACCTTGTACTCCTTCTTTTGCCTTTGACCTGTCCTTTCAAAGTGACTCATCTCAAAAAAGAAAAGTGAGATGCCGCTGAACGCACACCTCATCCAAAGTCTCGTCTTAGCTAGATACCGATCAGTGCGAGGATCCGTGTGCGTTCACCGGCATGAACCCTTCAAATCCAAAAACCAAATTGGAGGGAGTTGCTCCTCTTAAGAAATCCAAAAGCTCATTTCGGCTCCACCAAGTTCATCACTCTTCCTTTTCTCTCTCTGGTTTTCTGCTGCATAAATCTGCTCTCAATCACAGCTGTGCAATTCTTATCAGCTCGAGGAAAATTGAAACGTCAGTGCCGGGTGAACACGAGCACCTTTTCCTTTGATGGCTATGTCGTCGGCTGATATATATTACAGAGGGATATTACAAAGCTAGATGGAAAACAACGTTTTAACACTATCGGGATGTTCCTGTGCTTCTTCTTGCATGACTTGTGACAATGTGCAAAATAGCTCAGGGAGATTTTTAGCTGTTTTTTATTTATTGGGTGCGTGTGTTTTCAGCTCAGCTCGATCCTCGTCTTACTCTCCACTGCTTGCTCCGCAGGTGCAAAGGACAAAGTAACCATTCCAACCTCAAGCTTTCCCAGATTCGCTGTATCTGAAGGACAGTCGTCTCCAGCCTCTCCATCCTCCGTCTTCTTCTCTACCTCGGAACTGTCCCCGTCTTCCCCCAAAATATCCGTCACCGAGGAGTTCTCTGGGATGGACCTCAGGGCGTCCGGGTCCCCGGGCACCGGTCAGGAGCACGGCAGGCAGGCTAACAGATCGAGAGGACAGCAGCCTCCTCCCCACGACCATAAGCGCACCACCAGCCCCAGCACGCCCGGCTCCAGAAAGACAAGCAGGGCCGACTCCAAGTCTGCAAGTCCCAAAAGAGCCACTGAAGGCTTGAGAGATCACGTAGAGCGCTCCCAGAGCCCGAGAAAGACCGAGCGAGGCCACAGCGGATCCTTGGAAGACATGAGCAAGGAGAGAAAATCCCCAGGGCAGAGAGACCACTACTCCACTGGCACCAGGAAGAACTCCAAGAGGGAACATGACCCTGCTGTGCCTGTGAAGAACCTGGAGGAGCCCCACAGCCCCCGGCGTCCAGCTGGCCAACAGCCCAGCGTTCCATCCGCAGAGGGGAAGGACCGGCGGTACAAGGAGGAGGACGCACCTTACCGGACCACGGAGAGCGGAGACAAAGGCTGGGCGACCGGCGAACGCCACAAGAAGGGCAAAAGGGCCGAGCAAGAAGCAGCGGCACAAAAGTCTTACTCCCAAATGCACAGGGAGAGGGCGGGGTCAGACGCCGACATTGGCACCCTGAGCCAAAAGAGCGGGAGAGAGAAGGGGGACACGCAACACCGGGAGGGCAGGCACCACGGGACGGCCGATGAAGTGACCAGAAAGGACCCCAGAGGTTCGAGCAGTAGCATCCAGGACCCCAGCTGCAACGGGACCACCGCCAGCAAGAAGGCTCCCATCACCCCAGGTCCCTGGAAAGTTCCCAGTTCGGCCAAGATCCAGTCCCGGGTGGACACAACGTATGCAGATGTCTGAAATCTTTCCAGGACTCTCTGCATCTGTGAAGATAAAGCTGAGCCTCTGAACATCCGGAAATGAAGGATTTTTCTTTATCACGGACGAAGCAGATCACTGTGTAACCAGCAACATAGCTTCTCGTTGCTTTTCTGTTTTTGTTTGTTTTCTTCCGTTCACCCAGTTTGCCTCGCGGTTGGTTTGCATCAGAGCTGCTGACGTCCGGTCCGACGCACGCGCTCGCACCCACCGGAGTGTTTGCATCAGACGGCGTCAGAGCGCGATGTTCTGAATGCGACACTGAAGTCTATTTTGTGCCAATCACAGACTCCGGTTTGAAGCAGCTCCTCCCGTCTGCTCACGGACACGAAGGATCCTGGGTTTTTGGGGTTTAATTTGTTTTTGTCACTTTTTTTTTTTTTTTTTAGAGGTTTAAGGCACATTCCTACAATCCCTCAGCTTCTCTTCCTGGCAGGACTGAGTCACTGTGGCTGTCACTGATGGATGTAGTAAAAAAAAAAAAGGTGGGTTTCTCTTAAAATTGGCAGCAAAGGGTTGACGGAGTGTCTTCTAAGTCATTTACGGCCTGTTCTTTGAGAGTGTGTGAGTGTGTGTGTGTGTGTGTCGTGTGTGTGTGTGACTGCATTCACTCTGAAACACTCTGATCCCATTAGCGTACCAGAGGGTGGACAGACCGCCCCGGAGCTTTATATGCATCAATCAGCAGACCAGATACTTGTGGTTCTAGTTCTAATGTTTGTCACACGTGTGTTGATAATAAAAAAAAAAAAAAGCATAATGTAATTTATTGAAGTTATATACATATGTAAACACAACTGTCAGTGCACATATCCCGCCGCGCCGTCATTTCACTTTCGATGTGGATTCAAAGTGCAGAAATAGAATGTGTACATAAGCGTCGCCATCTGAAATTGTTACAGCATTCAAAATCTATGCATTCTATTTCTAGGAGTTCACGGTCACACGAGCCCCGAGTCACGTTGTCGTCTACTGTTGCAGCTCTGTACTTTAGGTGTGTGTGTGTGTGTACGTATACAAGCTGACTGGTAGGCCTGTGTGTTTTTGGATATTCGCTGTAGCATCGACTATACTTAATCAGAAGCATATATTATTATTTAACAAAAAGCGATGACACGTATATTGGTATGATTTAGACGAGTTGAATTGTATGTGAAAGCGACTCGCTGAAAACCTCGAGAGATATTTTTATTGTGGGCACAAAGGACGTGTTGTCATCTCCTCACTCTAACCTCCAAATCTATTTTTGATCTATTTTTTTATTTAGTACGTGACCATCGATGTGAGAAGGAAGAAAGAATAGCATGTGCTTTTTATATTTTTTTTTTTTTTGCTTAGCTGTTAATTATTAACAACACCACGGCTGTCACTTTTGTGTTATAAATAAAACCAGGCTCCCAGAAGAATGCAGTTAATTTACCACACGTGGAGGGAGGGAGTTGGTGGTTGTATGAAAACCCCGATTTCCATTTGAAGTTTATCAAATTTAATTAAACAGGGACACAAGTCGCATAAGGAAGGAAAAAAAAACAAAACTATTTTTTATTTATTAGAATCAGCTGTGCCCCCCGATCTGAAGACAAAATGTAGTGTTGTTTATAACGGCGGAGTACAGAGACATCTAGTGGTTGAAACCTGTGGCGTCATCGTGGCGTGCCTGTTTCTAAAGATGCACAGCAGCGTCTTCTCTGAGGCCGTTTACTAATTTATTGTCATTGTGGAACGACGGGCTGCCGTGCGACTCGCCGGTCCGTCGCCACGCAGGATACCGTGGCCTTGCATCGCTCCAACGTAGAAAAACACAAAAAGAAGTCTCCTGATTTTTAACATCATGGTTTAGTTGTAAAATGTTTATAAATTGTACAGCACCTGTATAAATACTTGCCTTCATGCAGAAAAAAAAAAAAAATCAAAACCTCTGTAAATCGTTTCATTATTTTTCTAAGGGAACCGAGAGGAAAAGGATATAAAAAAAATGGGTGGAAATGAATAATGTGGTCATGGCATTCTGTTCATGCACTGATAAATAAAGGTTTACTGAATAAACACCGCTGTGGTATTTTTCATTTATTTCAGAGTCTTATCTGATTGGGGATATGAATCCTGCTGCGTCTGTTCTATTTTTAACATCTATCTTTGCACGAAAAAACAATTATTCCGCTCCGCTGCAGAAACTTCCTCAAAGTAAACAAACAAAATCAGTTTGTCTTTTTTTTTTCAGAACACAATCGATTGCAAACACAGACGATCCATTTTCTAACTATTGTTTTTTTTTTTTACTCAAATCATCATCTATCATTTTCCAAACACATCTGAGTTATTGGTTTGAAGATGCTCTTGTTTTAAAGCCTCATATTTTCTCATAAAGAAATGTAAAATGTCTACGTGTTGTTCAGCCTGATCTTAGACTGATCTTAGACCAGTGGTTCTCAGACATTTTCTTCAGAAGCTGCAATAAGTTCGAACAGTGACGGCGGAAGGAATTGATTAAAAAGGAATTGATTCCAAATTGAGTTGTAGTGAGATAAAAACTTTTTCTGTTTACCTTTTCTATAAAATCATATTCATGCAACTTGATGTCACTCTTTATGTATTTCCCTGATGTTCCATGCACACTTCGACAACCTTTGGCCTATTATACATATATATATATGTATGACACACATATCAGAACGTTTTAAAACTGATTCCACCTCAGTATTTTATTCTGAAAGTGCTGAACATGTGTGTGTGTGTGTATTTGTGTATAACGAAAACTCCAACCCGACTTATTCTAACCTCAACAATAGTTACTACTTGCCTCAACCTAACCTTAACTTAAGCCTCAACCTGACCTTAAAACATGTTGAATCCCTCTTAAGGTTATGGTGACTTGATTTGTGTCCCCATAACACCCCCCCCCCCCTATTATGTGACTGTATAACCAGATATAGGTCCCCACAACATGACTAATACCTGGACCACACACTGGTTTGCGTAGCTACTAACCCTGAACCTTAACTGTGACCAGTTTATACCTTAAACTAACCACGATTCACATCTGACCCCTAACCGAAACCAGTTTAGCCTCATGGGGACCAGACTTTGGTTTCCATGAGGTTTACTGGTCCTGAAAGGGTCATTTATACTGGAGAGTCCCACAGAGGCTACACAAACCAGTATACACACAAACAGACACACTCGTGTCTCCATGGCTTCAGAGGACATTACGTTGACTGACATGTATTTCCTGTTGACTTGACTCTAACCTCAACCACAGTTACTACTTCCCCAATAACCCTAACCTCAGGCTGAGCCTCAGCCTGACCTCAATCTAACCTTGGAACGTGTCTTCACCGTAATATTCAAGTCTCTACGTTACGGGGACTTGATTTTTGTTCTGTCCCCATAACGTCCCCCTATTATGTGACTGTATATACAGATGTAGGTCCCCACAACATGAGTAATACTTGGAACACACGCACACACACACGCACAGAGGGTGAACCACTGCCTCTCGTGGCTGTGGTTCAACCCTGCCATGACGTCAGAGGAGCAGAAGTGAGTGCGTGCGGAGCTGCACGCAGTCGCTGCAACTTGAACTTCAACTCCCATGCAGCATTGCGACGTAAACAAACTACACGACCCAGCGCTCCGTGCGTCGCGCGTGCGCAACGCAGCCAAAAGCGCCGGAGATAACTACAAGCGCGCGGCGCGTGGACTACAGAGTGCCGGGGGCGTGCGCGCGCCGCGAGTCCCGAGACCTTTAAATGCTGTGTACGTGCAAAGATGGCAGCTGAAGTGGAGCTGGTGCGAGAGAAAGTGGGAGACGAGCAGGTGAGGGACAGCCTGCAGAGATTCATCAAGGAGAGGAAGAGGAGGAAGAGGAAGAGGGAGCTGTCAGCGGACCGGCTGGAGAGGAGCGAGGAAGAGGCGAAGAGAGTGAAGCTCCATCATCATCACCATCATCATCATCATCACCACCAGCAGCAGCAGCAGCAGCAGCAACACGCTGAGCACCGGAGCGTGGAGAAGCATGTCCTGCACCACCACCACCACCAGCACCTCCACCAGAGCCTCAGCGGGGGGGCGAAGAGGAGCCTGCAGCCGGCTCTGCCTCCTCCTGCTCCCCGCCCCCCCACTCCTCTTCCTCCTCCTCCTCCTCCTCCTCCGGTGCAGCTGCAGAAGAAGCGAGCCCCGGAGCCTCCTGCGCTCTTCACGTGCACGCCTCTCAAAGTGGCCAAGGCCAGAGAGGATCCGAGGGACAAGCACCGGGACGCGGAGCTCCGGCTGCAGCTGAAGAAGGAGAACACCGAGGCCAACGTGAGGCACGAGCTGAAGAGGAAGAAGGGTGAGTTGGGTTGTTTAGAGATAAGTTAAGATAGATGAGATAAGTTAAGATGTATTGATCCCTTGTTCCAGCAACAGATTGTCAGAAGAAAACATGTGAAAGTGTAAATCAGAATAAAATAGAGAATAAAAATGCACACGATACACATATTTACATATTACATAAATAATATACATCATTTATAAATGACAGTATCCTTTATAGAGTATTTATAGTATATGTTTCTTTATAAGTGCATTCAGGAGCTTGCACAAGTCAGCAAGAGGTCAGGTGCGTTTTGGTTAGATATCATATTTAATTCATTTTATATAAATACATGTAATATATGATATAAATGCATAGATTACATGTAATTTAATTTTTGCTGTCCTCTTGCATCCTGTGGAGTTGTGCCGTTATTAAGAAGTAAACAGATATTTAGTTGTGTAATGATTTTGTGCAGATCAGTGTCTCCTCCTGTGTGATGATAAGAGAATGTTGTGTGAGTTATGATAAGTTAAACACATTATGCCTCAGTTAGTGAACATTCAGACGCAGAGTTCAGGAGGACCAGGATCCCCCTCCTTGACCTGTTCCTCCTCCCTGTCCCTGCAGAGCCGAGGCCTCACAACGAGAACCTCGAGTCCCTGACGCTGGAGGAGTATCTCCTGAAGAAGAGAAGGAAGAAGAAGAAGCATGAGGAAGAGCACCGAGCCAAGAAGGTCCGGCACATGCACAACAAAGCAGTTCAGACCGTGGGAGCCGATCTCAGTCTGACGATCCGCCCTGAAACGTCTCGGCCGGGCGCGGTGAAGCGCGAGAGCCATCGCCAGCCGAGCAGAGACACTATCGCCAACCACCAACCCTACCTCCATGCTCTCAAACTGGGTCACGTCCCCTTCCTGTCCCACCAGGACCACCACATCCGCAGCTCCTCCCTGCAGACGGGCACCTGGTACGGACGCCTCATGCACGAGGAGCGGCAAGCCAACGGCGGGGGTCCGTCCTGCACGCCTATTCCGACGAGCTGGCCTGTCTCAGTCCGGCTGAGATGGAGAGCTTCGCCCAGGAGTTCCTGGAGTTGGCCTTCGCCGAGAAGCCCAGAGGTGCCGCCTCCTACGCCCTGGCGGTGGTGCACAGGGCGGCCGCCTACCTGCCGGACTTCCTGGGCTACTTCGCCTTCAACTTCCCCAACACGCACGTCAAGATGGAGATACTGGGCAAGAAAGACATCGAGACCACGACCATTGCCAACTTTCACTCTCAGGTATGTGAGAGTGTTTCCACCGGATCACACATCGCTCCTGTAAGAGCCGCGCCCCCGGTGGTGGTCAGCGGAATTAGCTGATTCTTTTTGGAAGTGGGTCAAAACTTGGGACATTATTAATTTCTCAATTAGCTTAGTTTAGTCCGTGAAATGAAATAAGTGACACGAGCCGAACTCCCAATAAATATATGTATAAGAAGTTGTTTCAATCCAACAGCAAAATGTCAATTAATCAATTAAATGAATCGATGAATTCATAATTTTAAAATCTAGTCTAAGTCATTAAATATTGTAAATATTTGACAATAAATGTTCACAGTGAACGGAACCAAGAACAGAACATGGCTGCTCCCTCACAGTTTTTGCAATAGAGGCTGATCGACAGTTGAACAACAGAATAAGTATCTTGTGTATAAATATCCTTAAAAGTAGTAAAAACCCTGATTGGGTTATTTCTGTGTATTCTAACGGTAAAAATAGCAACTGAGACAATTAAAGTATATGTGTGTAGAGTGTGTAATGAGTACAAATGGAACTGGGACACACCGAGTGACACGAGCTGTTTCTCCTGTTCCAGGTGAACCGGACTTACTGTTCAGGAACCTACCGGGCTGGACCCATGAGGCAGATCAGTCTGGTCGGAGCTGTGGATGAGGAAGTTGGAGACTTTTTCCCGGAGTTCCTCGACATGCTGGAGGAATCCCCTTTTCTCAAGGTCAGTGGAAAACCAGTGGAAAGTGACATTTCATCCCAGTTTTATTAGCATTAAATAACCAATTAAAACCAAACTTACTTGAACATACACCAGTGGGATAAGAACTACGTAAAAATGACAGAAACCATGTTTGAGAAATATACTTTGACTCTTTAGTTTGGTCCTCTAACGTGGAGGAGGCGGGATTTATGAGCTATGCTGCAACCAGCCACCAGGGGGCAGCATCAATTTGATTTGCTGTAAACGAGGTTTCCATTGATTTAAATCAGAAGTTGTATTTTATGATTATATGGTTTAGACTTTTATCAGTTGAACCACTGGAATACTTTTTTCTTTAACGCTGCTTTAACTGAGATTCTAGTTTAAGCTCATACCAACAGGATTCAGCATCATTGAATATCAACTTAATCTCATTCTCGTTTCTGATTGTGTGTGTCTGTGTGTGTGTGTCTGTGTGTGTGTCTGTGTGTGTGTGTGCGTGTGTGTGTGTGTGTGTGCACACACAGATGACCCTGCCCTGGGGAAGCCTCTCCAGCCTGAAGCTGGACTGCCGCTCTCAGAGTGACGATGGGCCGATCATGTGGGTGCGACCGGGGGAACAAATGGTTCCCACTGCTGACATGCCCAAGTCTCCTTTCAAACGACGCAGGTACAAACACATCTTCAGAGGAAATACACAAAACGACTTCCATATTCACAAGATCAGATAATAACTGGTCATAGAATCATTTTCTGAACAGTTCAGAGTTGGTTGTGAAGCTTCCGTCTTAACCTCCTGCCCCCTCGTGTCTTTTTTTTCTGTCCAGGTCAATGAATGAGATTAAAAATCTGCACTATCTGCCGAGGGCCAGCGAACCCAGAGAGGTTCTGTTCGAGGACCGGACGAAGGCCCACGCCGACCACGTGGGTCAGAGTTTCGACTGGCAGAGCACTGCAGCCGTCGGCGTGCTGAAGGCCGTGCACTTTGGAGAATGGTGAGTGCTGATGAGAAGTCGTTCTCCTCCTCATCGTCACGTCGTGGTGTGCGTGAGGAAGGAGACGTCACTGTGTTCGCTCCATCTCTTGCAGGAACAACCGACCGCGGATAACCAAAGATGTGGTGTGTTTCCAGGCGGGAGACTTCAATGAAGTGGTCCAGAGGCTGCAGCTCGACCTGTACGAGCCCCCAGTGTCTCAGGTTAGAAAACCATTAAAACCAGTTTGTGCGTGTTGTTGTGTTTTCGTGACTACCACACTACAAGGTGGCAGTCATTGCTTGGATGTTAAACTGTGTGTCCCGGCGCAGTGTGTCCAGTGGGTGGACGACGCCAAGCTCAACCAGTTGAGGAGGGAAGGCATCCGCTACGTCCGTGTCCAGCTCTGTGACGACGACATCTACTTCATCCCACGGAACGTCATCCACCAGTTCAAGACGGTGTCGGCGGTCTGTAGCCTGGCGTGGCACATCCGTCTCAAACAGTACCATCCGGAGGACAAGGTCAAGGAGGAGGAGCAGCAGCAGCAGTGCAGCGATATCAGCCCCACCACAGGCCGGGTGTCTTTTTCCTCCCCCGCCAGGCCGGACGCCACCCTCACCCCGTGTGCCAGACCGCAGGGTGACCACACCAGAGGCGGAGTGGCCAAGACCGAAGAACTGGAGTTCCAGAGGCCGGCGACGCCTCCCCGGGAGCCTCAGCCGGCACCGCCACAACCCACCAAGTCTTACCAGGGTCTCCACTTTTCCCTGGCGCCGGTCCACTCCGGCTGCACGCCGTCAAAAGTGCAGACACTTCCAAAAGCGTTTGGCCACAGCACGCGGTTCCACGAATGATCGTTCTCCTCCGATGGAAACCCCCCCCCTCCACTGTGGGACGAGCAAATGTGCAGAAGTTTTAGACTAAAACTGAAAACCGAACGTCAATCAGGAAGCCTTTCGATTTGATTTATTCTTCACATATTTTTAAAGTCTTTAAATGTGGGTTCAAATGTATGATGAATAAGTGTGTATCACGTAAAGAAGCTTTTATTTTTAGACTGACGATGCAAGTTGCTGCACTTGCTTTTAGAGAGACAGGCTTTTTGGAAGTTGTACTAACTTTACCCAAAAGAAACTTTACCTTTCACAACGTGAATCAAATCCCGGGCACATGTTGGAATGAGTGGATTTCATTTTATTTTGAAATACTTCTCTCTGAAATGGAGGAAGAGACGTTGTCTTCACACTTTAGTTTGAAACCACGCGACACACAATGATCTAATTACGCTTCAAGCTCTATAAGTTGCACATACTCGTGATTCCTTATTTAAATTTTATATCGTTCCCTTTTTCTTACTGTTGATACTGTTTTTTGATATTTTATTTATTTTCCTAAGATTAAATTAACATAGGAACACAGGTTTGTAACCGGTGGTGAAGATTTAACATAATGATCTAACTACAGGAGGAGCTCCTGTGAACCTGTGACGAATAATCGTGTGGATGTCTTCGGACTTTAGTTTGTAAATATAACTTCGTGTAGTTAATCGCTCAGAATACGTGAATCCAGTCCGTGCACTCGTTCTTCATTTGATTCCAAATTCTATTTACACGTCGTCGGTTTGAACTGGTGACGTCACTGGAGGTCGATGAGGGCACAGCTGTAGTATCGTGTTTTACAGAATGAGGCTTCCTACAAATCCTAAAATAGTCCAGGGAGTTTCCACCTCTGTCTTTGCTTATTAATTTGTTTGTCTGCTGGATTTTACTACAACTGCAAACATTTCAAGAAAAAAGCCACTATACATTTTTTTTTAAATCACTTTCTTTAACATTGTGAGGTACATTTTTCTTTTAATCATGTATCTTGGTGATTTTTAAAAAACGGCCAAAATACAGGTTAACTCTCTACGCAAGAACCGTTCTAGTTACTTGTGACCAGGAGGTCATGTTGTCGCCCCTGGACATTTAGTAAAAGGACCAATTACACTTTTGTTGATTTGTTTTCAGAGAATCATTTCTGGATCTTGAGGGAAATGGTTTGGATGAGTGTTTGCAAACTGGTGCCGAATTTAAAAAAACACGGATCTAGTGAATTTGACTGTGGATTCATTAGGGGACCGATGGGCCCTGGCAGAGGGATGTGCTCATCTTATGAAACACATTCACTTTCATTCTGTAAAATCTGTGCTGTAAAAGGAAGTGATGACGTGACCCTGCCACCGAGTTAGTGCCTTGTGCTGTGTGGGGGGGGTTTAGCCTGGTTTAAAACTCTGAGGTCCATCTGTTGGAGAGCAGGATGCACAAGAGGGTTCGGCAGCCATCGTGCTTTTATCTCAATCTATTTTTTATTTTCCTGATGCTTTTTTATTTTCCTGCGTCTGCTGGTCACCTGGAAGCAAAGAATGACTGCATCATGCTGTTACTGAACACATTGGACCCTGGTCTGGAAGCAGAGCGGTTATTTCCATGTGTCGGGTGTCGTAGGTTCAAATACTGTCACGTCATTTGTTGTTTGCTGTTGTTGATGTTTGTACTCGGGACGTTTTACCTGAGTTAATGGAACCAACGTGATCCCGTCTGAAGTCGGGGGGAAAAAAACAAAAACAATGAGAATGCCTTGACTTTCTATATTTTTTTTAATAAATACTTTTGTGTGTAACCTGTTTTATTTAAGACAGTTACATTTCATGCATATTCAATATGCATCACATTCACTGGTATCGTTTCCCCCCCCCCCCCCCACATGTTCACGATTCTTTTAGAAGACGATGCTTTTTAAAAATCCTTTTAAAATAATCCAGAATGTCACAGTGTGTCCTGTCAAACCCGTTTTTTTTTTATCTCAAGTCGAAATCACAAACACACACACACCACACACACACACACATACACAACCGAATATATATATATAGTTTGGTAAAATATATTTGTCAATTTAGACACATTATTCTATAGAGAGACTTGTTGTCCAACGAGGCGTTGATCAAGTACAAATCCACTTCAGTTCGCGTGCAGTACAAAAGGCAGGTGGCGAGTGGCGAGGCACTTCCTGTTTGCTCTCGGCTGCTCCCTGCGAGGTGAGAGACACGAGGCCTCTGCGGCTTCTCGTGTCTGTGGAACGTCCAAATGTCTCGAGTCGCCAAAAAGCACCAGCGCTGCCTCAGAACCACGACTCTGGGTGACTCCTCGGGCCTTTTGGTTTTCCAAAACGGTTTCCGAATCCTGCGCAGGGTGAAGATGGAGTTATACAAAAAAATTTTAAAAGATTCTGTGTTGAAATAGACCAAATATGCAAACGCAGAAAGGAAAGTGGACGCACCAAATTTAAAGGCCAAGGCCGAGGACGAGGTCGGGGGTGCAGCTCCCGGCGGAGTAGGAGGTGGTGGAGGTGCAGTTTTAGCTGTTGGTGTAGTTTTGATGTTAGTGTCACTTTTACATTATAACTATAAGTGGGTTTATCGAGCTAAATTAGAAATTGGCTTACTTACGTTTTTGTTTGTGTCTAAAAAACCTGAGACTCTGGACAAAGGAAACAAAAACAGATTTAGCTGCTGGCCCCATTTTGAAACTACCATTGATGTGTGTGTGTCTCTCTCTCTCTCTCTCTCTCTCTCTCTCTCTCTCTCTCTCTCTCTCTCTCTCTCTCTTCTCACCCTTGTTCTTGACATCCCCTTCTCGTTGCCTCTGTCTGATTGGTTTCCTGACGGCTCGGCGCTCGGCGAGGGCCTGCGGTTCACGTCGGGCTGTTCCACTCGCACTGATGAACAGAGAACCAGACGGAAACTGAGATGATTTACTGCTTTTGAATTTGCCCCCAATGGTTGATCATCTCCAACTCGACGGTGTGTGTGTGTGTGTGAGTCACATACGAGGATTCACGAGGAAGAACCTGAGTTAACGAGACTTATTAGTGATGTGTGTGGTGGAACGTTTCTATATGTCAAGTGTTCATATGTGTATTAATAACTGTACGTGTGTGTGAGGTTAGCGTGTCAACGTGCAGGGGTCTGTCGATGTTCTGAGGCAACTCACCACTTCCTGCTGCCGTGACGACCACGGGAGGTGGAGCGACCTGCCAAACTGCATCGAGGGGCTCTGCAGCACAAACACACTGATCAACTGCCTCCACTGTTTTACATCAACCGGACTTTTTATTCATTTCACTTTTCTTTTTTTTTAAACAGGCAACCCTGTCATATGTAACTATAGTAACTAGAAGGGTGCATAACACTATTTGATTCTATTTGAACCAACATTTGTTGAAGAAATTAAGTCAGTTATTATTATTTAGCATTTTCCAGAATAGAAATATGTACTAAATATGTTTTCTCATGTTTCTGAAGGTTTACGTCAGTGGTTGAAACATTAGGTCACACACAAGAGAAACACTGAACACTGCTGCTCTTCAACTTCCAGGTCCAACTTACCTTGTTTTGAACTTTTAGCTCGAACACTCTGGTGAGGAAAGGAAAAAGAGTTTTGAGAATGTTCTATTCAAATTGGAAACGTTCCCGGACGCTGTACAACCCTCATGTCGGGGCCCGTGTGATCGTCATTACCTTGCTTCTGCTCATGACTACATCGAGGAATTTCTTGGGCTGAGCGTTGCCGTCCCACTCGGCCGACAAACCCACCCTGGGAGAGAGATGTGCTGTTTCTGAGGGCTGCAGCCAGAGGGCAGCTTTCTCCTGAGCTGTTGGAAAAGACCGGCGTCAATTGAAATAGCAGGAAGGAGAAGGAGAAGGAGTTGTGAGGAAGATGATGATGCAATTACCGGCATCTGTTTTGAGGATGAAGGACTCTGGGGTTCTGTCAGTCCGGCTGTTTTCATCTGCACAATAAGAGCAAAGTTGTGATTTATTATCTGGCGTATTGTTTTTGTGAATGTTGAAATGAAAGTAAGTCCATCGTACTGTGAGGAAGCAGCGGAGGAGTCAGTGGCTCCAGAGGAGGGAAGAAGGGGCGAAGCTCCGATGTTGAGTTTGGTGCGAGACTGAGACGTGTCACTGGCGCTAAAATACAAATAAAAGATATAACAACATTAAAATCATACAATTATCATCGGGCCTATTTGATTATTAGACAGTTTATACACCAACAAATCCTGAACTTACCTGTGAGCGTAGTTTTCACTCTCAGACTCTACGAGAAGGAGGAGAATGTTACTGTCTCATAACTGAGCATTCGGGTTATGATTCAAGATTCCAGAGACTTCATTCTTACTTTGCTCCTCATCCAAGGTTTCTTCTCATGCGTTGTCGCGCTCAAAGCTGATTTTGAGTCACCTGACCATTCTGAAGACGTTCCTATTCGCTTCAGGTTCACAGCTGGCGTGACCTCGGAGTTCTGCTCCACGGGAGCTGAAAGGCAAGCGAGCATGATGGGTTTCGTAAATTACAACATACGACGCACAACTGCTTCCTGTCTTTTTGTGCCTCGGCGCCAGCGGCAGTCAGTGGCAGGAGGTCACGTGATTCCAGGTTGTCCGTCTCATTGTCGTGAACGTGATATCTCAAGAACACCTTTTTGGGGAATTTCTTCAAATTTGAGACAAACGGTCATTTGACCTGATTGGAATTTAGAGGTCAGAGGTCAAAGCTCAAGGTCACGGTGGCCTCTTGAACATAAGGTCTCAAGTCTGAGAATGTCTTGATATTTTGACCAGTTGTCACTCACAGATCAACGGATTAGATTTCAGTGGCTTGAGGTCAAACTGCACTGGCTGGCGGAGGCGCGCGGCATTTATTGTTTAATGATGTTATCAGGTCACCTTGATCTAAATCCAGCTCAAAGGATTCTGCCGTTCTCTCTGGAAGTGGCGGCACAGGTGAGGGCGACCTGCCTGGGAATATGGAAACAACCATCACCGTACATTTTTAACTGAAAGAAAAGGCATCAGTGTGAGTTCTCTATTAACAACAAGGGACTGAGACATGTCCTCACCTTGCCACTCCCTGACAGCCTCAGCAGCAGCATTTTGAGGGATGATGACGGATAAACTTTCACAGGGATCTGAGGGCTCTGAAAGACAAAATCCTTGCATGCCGAAACGCTCAAGTTTAGATTTGTCGAAAGGGAAGTCAGCTTTGATCATTAGACATGAGAGAAAAAGGAATAAACGGTTCACCGACCTGCGTCCACAGCCAGAACGTAGGATTCAGGGGTTCGTTCAGGTAACGGAGGAGGTGCCTCCTCGTCCGTGTGAGGTTCTTCAGCAACTACATCAGAGAGAACAATAAACCTGCAAAACTGAGTTCTGCTGCTCTGATGTCTGTGAGATTCACACGTGCATTGACCATTTACCTGAGGCAGGCGTGTCATCTTCTAGAGGCTGATCATTCAGAGACAACGAGGGGGTGACTGTCCATGGTCTGGCGTCTTCAGCAGAGTCCATGGGAGCCTCCTCGGATAGAGGCGAGTTCATGGGGCTGTCAAAGTACGGGTCCTCCACCATCATACAAATGGCGACCGCCGGTGAAGGTGGAGGGTTCAGCGACGGCAGGTTATCCCTCTCCTCTGCTGCAGGGGCGCTCTGGCTCGTGTGCACCTGTTGGGGTGAGGTCCCGGGTCCCTCCTGCAGGTCCTGGCCGGCGACCCCCGCGTCAGGAGAGGCCCGGAGTAGGCTCCACTGTTGCTGGTCCATGTGCTTCTCCTTGGATGTCGAGGCAATGAGATTTTCTGGAGTGGAGGGCGAGGGATGGTGGAGCTGTGGTGGAACGTCCCTCTCCTCATTCTGCAGGGGCTGAGGCAGCGAAACCAGCTCCTGGTCCGGAGGCTTGTTTTCAGAGTCAGGCGTGACAGCACATGCTACCATCGTCACCTGGACAGTTTACAAGGTCGAGTGTGGGTCACAACAGCGCTTGAAATTAAGCAGAAGTCAGAACAATGTATTGTTGTCAGGTCTGTGACTTTGTCTATTTTCTGGTTATGTCCCTGCAGCCCTTGTTTACCATCACCAGCACTTTTCTGCGGATATGAATTACATCTATGAAGCACAGGGCTCATGCAGGAGAAAATGAATCGGCGTGTTGTTGGCAAGATTTTTTGAAAGCCTGAATGACACGGAGGACGTCAAGGACAGGAATTCCCCCGTCGCTGTGCACTGTGTCAAGAGTGGCAGAAAGAATGTGGCGTCCCGAGATACGAGTGTCGCGGCCCCGAAGGCGAACCAGACAGTTAAAGGAGCCTTACAAGCAGGGAGCGACAATACGGTTTGTAAATAAACAGATGGATAAATCAGGTTCTCTGAGTGTTTAGCCTGGAGCTTCACATACACAACCTTTTTGAATCCATTCATTCATGTATTCACACATGCGGTGATTGTATTATTGCTTCTGTGACCTCCCGCTCATTCACAACGGCGTGTTTTTCGGTTGCTCACCTCATTTCTGCATTTCTGTGCTTCCACGGCGTGCAGGTATCCCTTGAACAGCAGCTTGATGGTCCTGTACACCAGCTCGTACTGCTCCTGAACAGCAAAAACCTGCTCTGTGAGTTCGGCGTGCTCGCGACGCATGAATCATCAGGAGCTCGTTTACAGAAGGAAGCTTGAGCTGACGTTAGGAATTGTTTGAAATGTGGTTGTGCTTGACGTTCAAAAATAAAACTACCTTGGTTTGAACCACTGACGGCCTCTGGGTCCGCATGTCCTGAACCAAGTCGTAGATGTTGAAATCTGCAGTGATCATCTGGAATCAAACACGCAGAGAGGACGATGCTGCTCAGATGTTTCAATGTTATATTGATAATGTGCAGAAAGTGTGTGGGGGGGGGACACGTCACCTGTTTCTTCAGCAGGTTCCAGGTGTAGTCGATGGCACACAGGGCCCCTGTTCTGCCGCAGCCGGCGCTACGATCACAGCAGCAGGAAGTCAGTCACTTTTTTGAACCACTCAGCAAGGACACGTCAACATGAGTCCTCAAATTATTATTATTACTTCTAGTTAAAGACGACATCCTGATCAGGCTTATTTAGGAAACTGATAAGTATGAGTGTGTGAAATTTGGTGCAGTGTGACTGAATTCAATGGGACTGTTGGTGGAGATGTGTGTTCTTTTATGGTATTTTTCTTATTTGTGTTATTGCAAAAGTTTCTCTTCTTCTTCTTCTTCTTCTTCTTCTTCTTCTTCTTCTTCTCATTTGTTATTCATACTGCTTATTGCCATCACCACACACACATTCAATACTCTGCGGTGAAAGTCAGGTCCTAATTTAACCCGTGTGGAAAAAAACCCAGCTCACCACAAGTTGACTTATTTTAAATTCTGTCTTCAAATAATAATTTTTAAAAAGTAAACCGTGCATGTTTTTCTCAGCCTCTCAATTAAAGAAATGTGGATTCTTAACATGATTTTCTTCAGTAAGCGACTTCAATGAACCACAAGGGATGAACATTTAAAAAAAAATCTAAATCAAATTACAGCTGCAAACCACACATGACACTGACTCGGACCGGATTTGATTCAACGATATTCTCGGGGACGTACTGGGAGGTTGATGGTGTTGAAATGTTTAATCGCAGAGTTTTTGTAAAGGAACAAAAACTCGTGAACGTTTTTGCTCTGAGTTCATTTTGCAGCAGTGAACTCTCTCCGACGCGACGTGACTGACTCGTGATCGTCCTCAAAAAGGTGTGCTTTCAATTCACATGTTTATTTAGCTGCTTAATTCATCATCGTTTCGTTTAGTTTATGATTCTTAAACTCACAAGAAAAAACGTCTGTTACATTAAATGTACTTTAATAGTCGATAACACATTTTCGGGCACATTTCCCATTACAACACTAATTTAAATGTATCACACTGTACGTGGATAATCCATCTTACTCTTCGTCCATCGTCTACATTTACGAGATCGTATGAAAGTAATTTTCTTGAATAAATCAATAATCAATGGGCCATTGTTCCTGAGGCCCGACCAGAACAATGAAGACACATTTCCTGTTTCGTGTGTGTGTGTGTGTCGATGTTAGTTATTAGCTAGTTGATGTCAATGCCGTGTTAATGTTTAATGTTTGAGCGTAACTTTCAGAAAGAAAGGTAAATGTGAGTTTAGCGTAAGTAGACTGAGGGGAAATGCCCACATGTATAGAATAAATTGTAGTGGCTCGTTGGCTAACCGCCTACACATGCTTCCTGTTTCAAAGAAAGAGAGGAAGTGCTTAACCTCGAAGGCCTAACGCGGGGGGACATGAACGCTGCCCGCAGCCAACACATCCCCACAGTAGCTAGTCCATCAAACCAAGTGAGCTTCTTCATTGTTTCACTGTTCGTCAAACAATTAGAACTAAAGTGATAATAAGCTTTGTTGATTTGGCGCCCCCTTTTAAAGATGCAGCTGAAATCCTTCACATAAAATTATATTGTAAAGTTTGTTTTTAAACGTGTTTAAATAGACACAATTCAAAATGCAACAGTCCCCTTGAATTCAACCCAGCCGCACCGTACTGCACACGCTCGTGGATCTGTTCCCTAAATGTGGCTGATTGTTTTTCATCAATTATTAACTGGGAAAATGGTGAACAATGTAATTGGTTCCTTCCCTGACTGAGGCCACGTCCTCTCACAGAGTTCTGTGGAGACACGTTTAGTTGTCTTTGTGTCATCGTGCTTACAAACAAACGGACAGAGGTGAAAACATAACCTCATTGGTGAGCGTAGCGGAAACACACTTTAGAATTAGAGGCACTCAGAAGAGTAAGTCTATTGTTTATGTCTATGTTTTTTTCAGTTTGCAGTGTGTTGATCTCTCACGGCCACCGTACCAAGGGAACCTTTAAATGCAATGCGGGCGAGCGTCTGACCTGCAGTGGATGCAGATGGGGATGTCATCGTGGGCCTGGTAGGAACGCATCTCATGCAACATGTCCAGAATGGGGGGGATGAGGTCGGGCACGCCGTGATCTGGCCAGTTCACATAGTGCAGCTGCTTCAAGGTTCGACTACACTGGAAAAAGAGATCGTAGGTAATTACAAGGTCGCGTCTTTTTATCCTTTTATACTTTTATATATCTTACCCCACAAACATGTCCATATTAAAGCTGATCATTTACACAAATAACACAACACATTAAGAGATCCTGTCTCAGTTGTAGAGATTTGCCTCTAGTCTCTAGGATAAATCAACACTTCAGGTGAGAGTCTGTTTCACTTCTCAGGAAATGGAACAGTGACAGTTATTGTCACAGTCAGGATATAGACACTACTTACATTACGGAAAGTCACCCTCAATGTCCTTGTCAAATAATCTCCTTTAGATTCCTCAGATTCCTGTAAAAAAATTTTAAAAACAGCAGATAACGTGAACGTCTTCTCTACTTTATACTGGAAGTAAAAGTAAAGAAAAGTATGAATTAATAGTGGATGTTATATGACTCAGATAGAGTGAAATTATAATTGCAGAGTGGCATGGTGCAACAGTGAGAACAGAAATACTCACACAGTGAACTGTGAACGGCTCACAAACAAATGGCTGCTCGTGTTTCTGTGGCCAGTAGCGCTCGCACTTTTTCTACAACGCCAAAAAGAAAAGCTATTTAAAATGTTCCCCACAAACCAAGTGTGCGTGGTGTTGAAACTACACCCCAAAAAAACCCCCACATTGATAAAACAGAAAAAGCATCATTGTCATGTTACCTTCCCCATTTCAAATTCTCGACAGGCCATCACCACGACCTGTGGTCAAACGATAAGAGATAGAGTGACAACCTGAGTGACCAGATCTTTAACTGAGGTGGAGGAGTTCAAAAGGTCACTTTATGGAGCCGTCGTAAAAATGATCATGCTCTGTCCACAGACGACAGCTGGGTAGTACTCATACCTTTATGTTATATTCCCAAAGCATCCTGAAGAAGTCCAGCACCGTGTGGGGCAGAGGACCCTGAGTAGCAATGTACGCCCTCGACCCTGACACCCCCTGTAATTTAACACATTGTGAATAATAATTTAACACAAAGTTTATATGAATAAAGAGATTGTCTTTACAATGACACCGTTCATTTACCTTGATGAAATTGGCGTTGATGTAGTCTGTGTCATTTTTGGTTGCGGTGAAAATGAGCTTTACTCTGCTGTGGTCGACTAAAAGGAGAGAAATATGAAATGTCACACAACTCAAGAGTCATAAACTGAGCAGAAGAGCTTTTTAACAGAAAGAGAAAGAATAAATGAAATTGTAGAAATCTAAACATGAAGAGATTAGCATGAGAAAATGTGGTAAAAAAAACAATAATATAATAAAATATAATGACAACAGCTTACAGGGAACAATGTCCTTGTATCGGTTCTTCTTGTTGTTCTCCTGCTTGTCTGCGGTCTTGGTCGGGAAGGTCTTGTCAGTGCGATACTTGGTTGACTGGGTTTTCAATCTCTGAAAGACATGAAGGAAATTAAATCCAACTACGTAACATTCACAGAGTCTCAGTCATAATTCCAAGAGGACTTAGAGGGTAACGATTTGTCTGATGCTGCTGTCTTGGGGTTACGGAGTCCCCCAAGGATCGGTTCTTGGCCCGGTTTGATTTACTATTTATATTCTTCCATTTTAAAATAGCTTTTTTAATTTTTTTCTAGCCAATGTCAAACACAACGATCTCAGGAAACCGCTCAGCTCTGCTCACCTCGAGTTACTCCAGTGTCGGCCCGTCTCAACAGTGGAATTTAGAATTTAGCTGTTAAGTTATTATTTATCAGGATCTTCATGGTGAAGCCCTTGAGGACAGATTGGTAACAGATTACCCAGTTCACTAAAATAAAATAAAAAATGTTCTCTCACTTTCATTAAACTGATATTTGCTGTTTCGTATAATATTTATTTTGTTTCTATTTCTGTTTTCAATACTTAATTATGTTTCGGTGCTTTTAAAGTGGAGTAGTTTGTAACGATTGCTTTTTAAAGTGCTACAATGGAAGGAAATTCACATGTGACCGATTGCTCACAGTCAGTTTGTATGTGATTCATCGCTTGATGACCAGAATCTGTGAATCACTTCTCGAGAAGCTGACACGGTGGCTCACGAACCGAGAGGATTTCCATGTGGAATCTACAGCGTGGAGGGTTTCACACTGAAACTCATGGCACGTCCATGCTTACGGGACTTTGTTGAGGGACACTGGGCTTTTTGTTCACAGGCGATTTCTCTCGCAGTTGTAGGCAGTCTGTTTTCAGCCTCGTAGACCATCTGCACTGCCGAAACCACAAAGTGCTTTTTGTTCTTCAAGGAAGTGATGCAAGAGATCCCTTCTGAGTGGCCGGGGTGCGAGCAGCATGACAGCAGCATGAGCTGTCCTCGGGCACTGGCTTGTCACCCATCACCATGGCAGCAGCCCACAGATGTTGATGTCACCCTCAGGCTCGAGACGTCTGATGCATATTTATTTTATGCACTTATACTTGTGTGTGAATGAAAAGATAAGCGAACAAATCACAGTCTGTGTAACTAGTCTTTGTTAGCCCTCAGGTGTTTCAGTGCGTTTGCCTGCAGGTCTTAATGGTCATGTGCCTTTAACGACAAGCATCAGTGAGAAGAGGAAGAACAAGTCTGGTGTTGGAGCTGTTAATGCAACAGCAGCCTGTTACTTCCCTGAAACAAAAATGTGGAACATTCACTCACACTCACTCAGTTCAGACAGAACACACTTCGAGGCTTCATCCACGATACCACTCCCCGGCTGTATATTTCAACTAAAGGAACATAAACCTCGACTCACAGAAAACTCCCCAGCAAAGCCATTCGGTGCGTCCTCATCGGCGGCCTCCTGTCTCTCCAGCTGGGCCAGGAACGTCCTCAGTACCCTGGCCTGCTGCTCCATGGCTGGCTGTTCACTGCCGGGGATATGACACCTCTCATGTCAGGTCACAGAGGTCCTCGTCCACAAGTCATGGAGAACAGTGAGGTCGTCAAGGCTTGGGTTCAGGGCTGTGGGACCCCTGCTGCTGCTGCTGCTGCTGCTGCACAGAGCACCTCTTTGGTGCAACGCTCACATCAAGGAACTATTGTGAGGGACTTATTCAAACTGTCTGAGAGGAAGCAAGAGTTAACTAACAGGTTCTGTGGTCATATTAAAAAAAATGTGCCGCACCCCCTTTGGTGTCTCTCCCTGGGTCCTAGAGTCACCAGGGTGTTTGATTGCATTGCAGTGTCACAGAAGGAATGAGAGGGAAACACCCACAAACAGAGGAGGCCGCACGCTTATAACCAGGCGTGAACAGCTGTTCCAGCCCCGAGGAACAGCTGTAAAAGACCAGCGGAGGAGGGATGTGGTTGGGGATGGAGGCAGAGGCAAAGGGAGTGGTGAAGAGGACAGGAAAATCCAGTTCTCTCCATTCCTGTCTCCTGAATTTCCAATAAGCGTTTGTTATGGTAAACCAGCTCCCAGAGATGAACCAGTGTCCGGTTAACTCTGCCAAAACTCTAATGTATTTATTTTTTGTAATTTTGGGGCAGTCTGGTTTATAATTTCACTTCAGGCTGAAGGAGCAATAAAATGAATGAAATAATAAATAATAAATAATAAATAATAAATGATAATGAATAATGATAATAATATGGTGGTGACATCTAGTGGTTTTGTGGTAACATAACATTTGCAGCAATTCTTCCTCTGTGGACCTGATTTGGTTCAATTTACTGTCAAATTTTGCAAGTGACACCATCGTTTACGTGAGTTCGTGTAATAAGGGTCTGAAATGTGTCAAAACGAATCAAACTGTCCGTAGCCGAGGTGAAAATGCAGTTTCCTCAAATCTCACTATATTTCAAAGAGGCTTTTACAAATGTCCCAACCAAAGAGTGACCTAATTCGAAAGCAGGACATGTAGTATGTGTGTTCAGTTCGTGCAAAAGCATGCACCTCAAAGGAAGCTGTACATAAAGCACACCACTCGAGCCTTCACCACAGTCCACTCGGGGGTTGGTTGATAATGCAAACCTTTCATACTCACACCTTTAACATCGCCATGAAGATCTTCTGTCTCATTTTTCTTTTTCACGGTGAGTGAATTATGATTCATAACTTCTATTGATAACCATTTTAAAATGTTGTATCATAGTTCTAAAAGCTAAAGAAGTCTATTCCCTTTAGAAAATGGGAAAATTCACAAATAAAGTAATAATAATAATAAAGATTTTAAAAAAGGAAATTTTGATATAGTGTCATTATAAGTAGGTTTTCTTGTTTCAATGACATAGGGTTTAATAATTGTATCAATAATATAAAATTAATTCATAAAAAATAAATAAATAAAATAATTATAGTTGATGTTGTTCAGTTTTCTTTGGTGAACACAGGTGGACTAACTCATTGTCATAGCTGCTTTGCAAATGTAATTTAATGTAAATGAGATGCATCACCTTGTTTCCATGAAGCTCTGAGTCTGAGCGGAATCTCTTCTTTTCAGGAAGCCTTCAGCTGCAGTGTGATAAAAAACAGATCACAGCACATATCGGAGGCCAATTCATTCTTTTCTGCAAGTACGACACAAACCATTTCCTGTACAGTAAAAAGTACTGGTGTCGAGGGGACTCCAGTACCACCTGTACGGTTTTAGTGCATTCAGAAAATGTCCGTCAAATCGGAAGCAGATCCCTCGTCACAGATTTAGGAAGAAGAGGGTTGTTTGTGAAGGTCACAGATCTGCGGTTTGATGACACTGGAGCGTACTGGGTTGGGATTGATAAAATATACAGTGACATCATGACTTCAGTTAATGTGCTCATCACTGAAGGTAAGAACAGCTTTAAATGTTCACTACAATCACAACATTATCAATATCTATAGTGTGCGTTTAAACTTCTATTCCTCTTTACGCCGTCAACCTGAAGGGATTCAAATGAACGTTTTGCTTCTTTGTGCCAGTTCCTCTGTCCAAACCCAGACTGTGGCCCTTGACATCTCTGGTGGACGGGCCTACGTGCTGGGGGCAGCCGGTGACTGTGCGCTGTGGTTGTGCAGAGGGCTCTGGTGTTCGTTACGCCTGGCATCAGCGCACTCGCCTCAAGGACTCACTCCTCCACCTGTCATCCGACTTGAATCTTCACTGCGGCTCGCTGGGAGAGGACAGCGATTATTACTGCGTGGCCACTAACGCCCTGAGCAGTCAGGAGAGTGAGGTCCTCTCCGTGCAGGTCCTGAGGCCTGCACACAGCGACTGTATCTATGTTGTGAATCTGCAGGGTAAGAACAGATGAGGTGTTGTATTCTCTCTGAGAAATATAAAGGTAAGAATCAGCGTTCCTTGTTGTCTGCAGGGAATAATCAAACATTTACAGGACATAATAAGATATTGTTTTATGAGAGCATCTGCTCAGACTTTGATTTATTATCATTATACAGCAGATACCAACAGGTAAAGACATTAAGATTTGACAAATAGGATTATATTACTGCTCAAGATAAAGTCTCACTATCATTTGTACTTGCTCTGGTCCTCATGACAGCAGTGTCTTTAAGGCATTTGTTGCTTTAAGGGAATTTGTACTTAATAATAATAATAAAATAGTACTTTATAATTCCTTTTAGGTACAGTAGGTATAATCGTTTGTGTCATTATGGATGATTGTTGCTGATTTCGTCAGTTTATTGCACAGCTTTATGGGTCAAGGCTGAACAACACAACCTACATTCATACTTTCCATTGTAGGCTGTAGAAGCTTGATATACGGTGAGTGGCAGACAGAGGTA
This sequence comes from Reinhardtius hippoglossoides, assembly GCA_006182925.3. NCBI lineage: Eukaryota > Metazoa > Chordata > Actinopteri > Pleuronectiformes > Pleuronectidae > Reinhardtius > Reinhardtius hippoglossoides. Next base: position 24,140,470 of record CM031675.1, on the reverse strand, counting down.
AAGGGCAAGTGACACCATTACAAGTCTGTTAAAAGCTGTAAAAAAAAGGAATAGTCTGATGGAATCACACCTCCCATCTATTAATTGCAGAAAGAGCTAAAAACCATCCAAGCAACTTGTTTGATTGGATTAATTGGAATGATCATTGATAAACATCATCATTGTGAATACTGTATAAATAGATTATATATTGTTTATACAATAGTTTCAAATTAATCCGTGTCAGAGTTTGTCTTTACTGACCCCTAGTGGTGATATCATAAAATACACTGTTGCAAATAGTACTATATATGGCCCATGACACAACTCTTCATTGCAACCGTCAAATTTTCCACAGACAGAAAGACACGCCTTCAGTTTCTGTTTTGATTCCTAAACATTACAAATTATTGTTTAAAAAACCTCCACACAGGAGCTTCATGTTGACATTTATTACACTTACGCTTTATAGCGTATACTCACAGGGTGTGATCTGTTTCAAGGTTGCTGTAAAATACATATTTCACAAGCTAAAAGCTAATAAAAGAGCAACGTTTCAATGTCTTTGTTAATCATCAGGCCAACCCAGCTACGACTGTGCAGACAGGATGTGCACCACCACTACCAGTGGGAAAATCCACACGGAACCAGGAAACCAGCCTTTACAAATTAATCACACCCGTCCTGATCTCCTTCTGAAAAGGTCAGACTACAACACAGTTTACTATTAACCACCTTGGTGGATATAATAAGAGCTTTTTAGTCACACTAATCAGATCTGCTTTTTGTTTTCAGGTTCCAGACATGGGCACCACTCTGGTACACGTTGCTGCGTTGGGGTTATTTGGCGTCCTTACTGATATTTCTGTTCATAGTTCTTAAATGTACCAAAACAAGACAGAGGAAATGTCCCAAGAGGAAGAGAGAGGTTCATTTCAAGCAAGTTCCACACTCGGTTCAGTGACTTGCATTATGCAAAAGTAGATGTTTGGAAGTAAAGTTAGAATTTTGACATTTGCTTTTTGCAGTTTGGTGCAGAGTCAAATAAAAATCCTGATCCAGTGAATATAAATGTGTTTTCATAAGGAGGTATGGGCTCTACTGGGTGACATTCTTGTTTCCATGTACATATTTCTAAATACAGTTTTTGACAGATTTATATGACCTGTGACAACTGTTCAAAAGTTGAAGAAATTCCATCAAGCGGTCTGGAAATATCACATTTAAGAGGCCAAAAATATGAAAATGAAAATGGTTTATATCAGAGTAATAAACGAACCTAGTATAGTACAGACAGTATTGAAACTTCAAAACAGTTTAACATTGTCTCTGCCATTCCCAGAATAGACTTTTCATATGGGACACCAGTTATTAAAGCTCTGGCCTTATAATGTGGATTATAACTTTTGTATATATTTACATTTTGTAGTATATCAATATTGTTTTTATTTCAAGTTTTTCTTTGTATGATGGTTGTTAATGATTAATAATAAATACTACTAATGAGAAAACTGAGACTTCATATTTTCATTGTTTTCCCTGTAAATTCAGACTGATATTGAACCGGAAGTAAGCCGCGTTTTACTACTTTAAACACGATTTCCATAGAATCTTCAGAACGTGGTCTGCCCTTGATGTGTGGTTAGTGGGCGTGGTTAGGCGTGGCGTGTCGGACACAGGAAGTGAAGCGTTTGTCCTTCCAGAGCCACGCCATTCCTTTTTTACGCACTTCAGAATACACAACACAGGGTTCAGTTTCCTCCTCAGGCCCCGACGTGACAGCAGCTTCCTTGTGCGGCTATTCTCCGGCTCTCCTCGTCCCTCCTCGTCCCTCCTCGTCCCACTGGGTGAGTTTTACATTCTTTTAACAAACCGCAGTCTAAATATGCGTTTGGTTTTTCTTTATCGAGAGTGTTAGTCTGGCTGGTTGCAGTCATTTCAGACTTTCAGTCATAAAGGTCATAAAGATGCTGCGTGAAGAACAGAATGAGGAATGAGCAATGCATTGCACTCATATTGTTATTCCACGAAACTTAATATTCTTAGTTCTTCTCCCGCAAATTTTGTCACACATACACGAGACCTACAAAAAAACCTGCAGAATTACGTTGAATGGTGTGCTATGACTTTTCTAAGAATTTCGTCCAACAGTTTGCGAAAAAATCGCGATAAAATGGCCGAAAACGACGAATGGGACTCAAGGTCTCTCGCCCTAAAGAGCGATAGACCAAAAATGACTGTTTTCAGACCCTTTTTCCTTCACTAAAACTGCTCTCAAATCCACAAATGGAGGTTGTCAGACATGGTTTTTAGATCAAATCGAAGAGGAAATAGTTTCCTTCGCAGACATGTCACTCTCAAATCTCTCGGCCCTATACTTCCGTCCGTCACAAAAAATCAAGGAATTATTTCCGGCACAGACTCCCATTGGGTCTCATGTTAATTTTGACTGAAATTTCTGGAAAGAGCAAAACGGGGAAAAAAAATCCTAACTCGCTCCCACGGCCCCATTTCTTAACTCTCACAAATAAAAAAGATATCTGGTTGTTCTTTAAAGTCTTGGGATTCTCAAAATGTTTTCGTTTTACAGATAGGACTCATAGATTTTGAATTAGAGCGTTTTGTTCGCGACGTTCTCCCGAGGTCCAAACTGTCTCTATCTCTGACACAGGTGCGGTCGTTAGTGGGATACACATGCAGAGGAGGGGGGCCAAAGGGAGAAAGGGGGACAGTGACTCAGAGGTGGTGAGTTGAAGTCCAGGTGAGGGCAGAACTTTAACTTTTCTTTGTCTTTCAGAGGGGGACCTTTGAACTCTTTAAATATACAACTTTCTATGATTTTTGAACAACAATGTGATTGGATCAGTGGGTTGAGACGCTGACTCAGTGATCCACTGGTCGTGAGTTCAAAACCAACTGAAACCAAAAATGTATTTTTGCTTACACGATGTCCAATTGCACTCAACTTTAATATTGACTCATTGTTACAGCGCCACCTACTGGTCAGTGTTAACATGAAGTGATCAATCTGTCCAAAATTACTCACACTTCATCAGAGCCCCGACCTGACCAGATATATTAGTGTGTATGCAGTGATAGTGATAGCGCCACCTACTGGTCAGTGTGAAAATGAAGTGTGAGCAATCGACCCCAAAATTATGTCACATGATCAGAGCCCCGACCTGAACAGATCTATTCATGTGTATGTAGTGACAGCGCCACCTACTGGTCAGTGTGACAATGAAGTGAGCAATCGGTCCCAAATTCCTCACACTTCATTAGAGACCTGACCTGAACAGATCTATTACTGTGTATTCAGTGATCGTGATAGCGCCACCAACTGGAGAGTGTGAAGATGAAGTGAGCAATCAGTCCCAAATTTCATAGACTTCATCAGAGCCCCAACCTGAACAGATCTATGTATGCAGTGATAGCGCCACCTTCTCTCTCTCTCTCTCTCTCTCTCTCTCTCTCTCTGAAACTGGTACGTTTTCTCTCTCTCTCTTAAAGCAGCCAGTCTGTCTCTCTCTCAAATGGAAAGAGTCTCTCTGGAGCCGGCAACAAGCACTAGGCACCCATTCGAAATTTCTCGGCAGGAGGAATTTTCTAGTTCTAAATACACTTTTTGACAAATTTATATGACCTTTGAAACATAATCACTTTATCTTTAAGCCCAAGTGACAACTGTTCAAAAGTTGAAGAAATTCCCTCAAGCGGTCTGGAGATATTACATTTTGTAGTATATCAATATTGTTTTTATTTCAAGTTTTTCTTTGTATGGTGGTTTTTAATGATTAATAATAAATACTACTAATGTGAAAACTGAGACTTCATATTTTCACTGTTTTTCCCTGTAAATTCAGACTGATATTGAACCGGAAGTAAGCCGCGTTTTACAACTTTAACTAAATTTCCACAGAATCTTTTGAACGTGGTCTGCCCTTGATGCGTGGTTAGGCGTTGCTTGTCGGACACAGTAAGTCAGTGATTCTCAAACTGTGGGGCGCGGAGGGATAACAGGTGGGGCGCGCGACCGGGAAGGGGGAACTGTGAGGCCGAACTAATGTTGTGACGTCCGCATCTCTTTAACGGCGGCTCTTCAGCCCCTCTGCAGCGGCTCCCTGTACAGTGTTGTGCATGTCGCGGATATTTTTCGCGAACAGGGAACTTTACGATATGTTTCATATGTTGAACGTACAAGTGAGGGAACGTCACGTTAATTTGTTAAATCATCATCGTACCAGGCCAGCATGAAATACCAGGAGCGGGCGAATGTGTGTGTGTGTGTGTGTGTGTGTGTGTGTGTGTGTGTGTGTGTGTGTGTGTGTGTGTGTGTGTGTGTGTGTGTGTGTGTGTGTGTGTGTGTGTGTGTGTGTGTGTGTGTGTGTGCCGACAGACAGCGCACACACACACACAGGCCGATGAAGTACGATGAAGTCTGTCTTGCTCTTGGGTTCACAGTGAATGAAGGAGGACATGAGGAGAGACCAGTGTGGATTTTAGGTCTGAATGGGACACAACAAATTAAGAAGACACTTAGAAACATTACACCCCAGTCACATGCATGTTTTCTTTTTGGTTGAGCTTCATCATCTTTGTAACAAAGTGATTATAATTGAATTAATTTTTTCTCTATTTTTGAAAAGTACAGACTGATGGAGGAATGTAGTAATACATGTCACCAAAAGTACTTAAATTAAGTTGAATTTAAGCAAAGTTGTTGCACTATTAAAGCGACACAAGTTGTTTGTCCTTCCAGAGCCCCGCCCTTCCTTTTTTACGCATGTCAGAATACACAACTCAGAGTTCAGTTCCCTCCTCAGGCCCCAACGCGACAGCAGCTTCCTTGTGCGGCTCTCCTCCGGCTCTCCTCCGGCTCTCCTGCGGCTCTCCTCGTCCCACTGGGTGAGTTTTACATTCTTTTAACAAACCGCAGTCTAAATATGCGTTTGGTTTTTCTTTATCCAGAGTGTTAGTCTGGCTGGTTGCAGTCATTTCAGACTTTAAGTCGTAAAGGTCATAAAGATGCTGCGTGAAGAACAGAAGGAGGAAGACGAGGAGTCTCTCTGAATCTCTGATGCTCATGAACTAGACTTTGTTCTACACTGTGAGTTTAGTAAATACATTTGTGTCATAGAGAGATAAACGTTGTGGTTCACAGCAGAATAAACAGAGAACATGATCTTTCACCCGAGTTTTGATGTTTATCTGATGAACTGAGGTCACAAACAAATGGTTGCGACACTTGCCTTTTCAAAATAAAAGCACCCCAGGGTTTTTATTGTGAAATATTTGCAGGAGCAGAAGATGCACAGCTTCATACTGTGTAGTACTGGTATTTGAGTACAAGGGACTTCTTCCATACTGGGCAATAATCATATTTGTGGCCATATTCAAATCAAAGCCTATATGTAAAAACATATGCAACTGCAGGACATGTTGTGGAACTGAGAAGCTACATATTGTAAATATTAATTGATATTAATTGATACTAAGTGTTTTTTTTGTCTCGATGAGACCAGACCCAGAAGAGCCGTCACGTTAGCTGACTAAATCCGACATATATTGAGAGGTGTTTTTAGCGTGAGGTTGTGTTTATCCAGTTGTGTTCCACTGTGAGAGCCTTGCTAATTCACACATGTTTTTCCTTCATCAGAAAATGGGGCTTGTGGACTTGTCCCGTTTCGTCATGGATCTCACATCCGTCCGTCTCCTGCTCATTTTTGGTCTTGTCGTTGCCGCCCAAGGTCAGTGTGGAAGAGCTAATGAATCAGGAGCCAAAGTGAAAGCAGCGTGAAGCCAGGCGGCCCCTTGTGTTGGGTCATTTTCACAGACGCCCCCTTTAATCTTCTCAGTCATTGTGCAGTAGAGTGACATGAAATGTGATACGAGCATAGTCGGAAGGAAGAAGAAGAGAAACGTATATCAAACGAGAGACTATAACTAAAATATAGTTGTGTTTTCATCATTTTTTGCTGCTCCAACTATCTGTACAGCACAAACAGACTGGCTTCAACGTGCTTTCACATGACAGCTCACTTCACTGCGGTAGAAGTGTTGATTATAACATTTTCATCATCTCCACAAACATTTAGAGTCACAGAGTATAACCTGTATTTCTATAGAGCTTTTCTGGTCCTGATGAGCATTCCAAGCTCTTTAAAACACAGTTTTGCAATTCGCAATCACTCTCTCAACTAAAACAAGAACCGCTGAAGGTTACAGATCCCAGTTAAAACAGTTGGCACCTGTAGTGCAACCCACTAATTTCAATATCTTTGATGTTCAGTCTCTTGCCCAAGGACACTTCAGCACGCAGGAATGTTTTGTTTTCTTTACTCAGCTAAATTGTGAATGAACAATATATTTCACAGTTGAAATAAAGGTTGAATAAACTTTTCTGTCTTTCTTTTTCCATTATAGCTCAAAGCTGTACCAAACCTGTGGCCGGAGCCAACATGGGCTTAAAGGACAGAGACATTCTCTTGGATACGTTCCCGAATGGCGCTATGGTTTCTTTCATCTGTAATGTTGGCTTCACGCGTGAAGGAGGGTCCCCATCCGTTACTTGTGAAGACGGCAGCTGGAGTCCTGTGAAGCTGACATGCCAGAGTGAATATCAGGACTTGATTTTTACATGCACATTACTAACAGCAGACAGTCAGACCCATTAAGCCCTGGTATTAATATTATAATTGTTATTATTAATATTATTATTATAATCTGATCACAAGTGGTCAGCACCAAGTGCTTGAAGTAAGTTTGAACGCACACAACTGTGTCCTTAATGCGTTCTGAGATGCGATCACCCCGACCACATTTAGACGAGGTCTGGGACACGTGAGACACTTTTCACTATGTGAACGTCAATCATTCCGGAGCTAATTACGAAGTTCACGACAATGTCACAATGAATCAAACGTATTTTTAACTCCTCCCAGTGAGTGTCCATACGATCTCTCGTCGCAATATCAGCACATAATGATTGATATTATTATTTATACTCAGACAGGGTGAAAATAATAATTTATGTCCGTAATTATTTGCATAAAGAGCAGGGAAGTAGTCACAAGTGGTCACAGGAGACACATTCAGGACGGACTCTAATGTCAGGTGTGAACAGACGACCTTGTCCAGTTGTGATTGAACCTCAACGTTGATACCAGGTCTAAACGGGGCATATTTCACAATCAGTTTAGGCAGCACTGTCTGAGATGGAACCATTTAGTAAATTATGTCTTACCAGCATATAAATGATGAGTCACTGGTAATATCTGACCAGCCTGTTGAGTCATTTGTGCATAGTGTTACCAAATCCTTTTAAAGGGAGGACTTTAATCTTTCTTTCTTTCAGTAAAGACCTGTGGCTCTGCTGGAGGAATTTATCACGGATCCATTGATTACCCTGAAGGGACTGATTTTGGCGCTAAAGCAGTGGCCATCTGCAACTCAGGGTTAGTAATAAACCAATGATGCTGGTGTTTGTTTTTAAATCTTACTCTTTTAATCTAAAACAATTGTCAGAAAAACGTCATGCTTCCTGATCAAACAACTTATTTCAACTAAAGTGGGAATTTATTGTTCAATAAATAATGAATTACTATTCTGTGGCATGTTAATGGAATGGCAAACATAGATCTTTGTGAAAATCGGTGTTCTGACGTCAAACTCCCCCCCCCCCCCTTTCTAGTTACGATTTGGTTGGACAAGCAGAAATCCGGTGTGGAGACAAAGGGTGGCTGGGCAGGTTGCCTAGATGTGAAGGTTGGTGATCTTTCTTTAGCAAAAAAAACTTTAACCGTTGTGTTGTCCCTGCTTCCCCCGGCTGTTGGCCCCCTCACATAGCCCCCCCCATATTAGGACGCACACATAGCGCAATAGACAAGTGAGCAGCCCTTGCAGATGTATTTGTTACACCCGCGGCACATGGTGTGAGTTTTACAGTCCTTTTTCCTGGGGCATATCTGACACCTCTTCCTCTTACTCGCCCCGAGCGGGGCTGCTGCTAGGGCTATGGAGGAGGCCGGACACTCGGGTCGAGCGTCGTAATCAACAGCTCTCTGTGCGGCGGTGGCGGCGGCTTTTACAGCCTTCACAACCGCGGCGGACGCGTCTGTGCGGGGGATGCGCTCCCTTCGTGCGATGAACGGAGTCACCAGAGCCTTTCCCAGCTGCTCTAGGAACACCCTCCGCTTGTTCCGCTTGCCCGGCATCCAGTCTGGGATGATCTCTCTCCATATCACGAAGGCGTTGTAGGAAGAGACGTCGAGAATGTTGTGAAAGACGACCAGGGGCCAGCGCGCGGTCATCCTCCTGCAGCTGTACGTTCCGATCACCTTGTCTAGGTTGTCCACGGCACCTTTGTTGCGGTTGTAGTCCAGGACGATGACCGGTTTCCCGTCCTCTCGGTCGCTGATGTCGGCCTCAGGGTGCCGTGTGCTCAGGAGCACCACATTCCGGTTTTTCTTTGGGATGTAGGACACAAGAGTGGCAGTGGGCGTGAATGCGAACTTGGATGAGAACACCTCTCTTCCCCTGACCGCGAGCAGCCCGGTCGGGAGCTCGGGCTTGTTCTTCCGAACAGTGCCGACCACGGTGAGCTTCTTCTCCAGGAGCTGCCGCGCGAGTTGGTAGGAGGTGAAGTAATTGTCGCACGTGACGTTACGACCGTGCAGTCCCTCCGTTACATCGAGCACTACCCGCAACCCCTGGTTCCCTTCTGGCCGTCCGCCGCTCGGTTTTCCGGTGTACACTTGCATCTTACAAGCGTAGCTTGATTTCGCATCGCAGGCCACCCACGACTTGATCCCGTATTTCGCCGGCTTGCTGGGCATGTACTGACTACAATATAGTTGTGTTTTCATCATTTTTTTCTGCTCCAACTATCTGTACAGCACAAACAGACTGGCTTCAACGTGCTTTCACATGACGGCTCACTTCACTGCGGTAGAAGTGTTGATTATAACATTTCATCATCTCCACAAACATTTAGAGTCACAGAGTATAACCTGTATTTCTATAGAGCTTTTCTGGTCCTGATGAGCATTCCAAGCTCTTTAAAGCACAGTTTTGTAATTCGCAATCACTCTCTCAACTAAAACGAGAACCGCTGAAGGTTACAGATCCCAGTTAAAACAGTTGGCACCTGTAGTGCAACCCACTAATTTCAATATCTTTGACGTTCAGCCTCTTGCCCAAGGACACTTCAGCACGCAGGAATGTTTTGTTTTCTTTACTCAGCTAAATTGTGAATGAACAATATATTTCACAGTTGAAATAAAGGTTGAATAAACTTTTCTGTCTTTCTTTTTCCATTATAGCTCAAAGCTGTACCAGACCTGTGGCCGGAGCCAACATGGGCTTAAAGGACAGAGACATTCTCTTGGATACGTTCCCGAATGGCGCTATGGTTTCTTTGATTTGTAATGTTGGCTTCACGCGTGAAGGAGGGTCCCCATTCGTTACTTGTGAAGACGGCAGCTGGAGTCCTGTGAAGCTGACATGCCAGAGTGAATATCAGGACTTGATTTTTACATGCACATTACTAACAGCAGACAGTCAGACCCATTAAGCCCTGGTATTAATATTATAATTGTTATTATTAATATTATTATTATAATCTGATCACAAGTGGTCAGCACCAAGTGCTTGAAGTAAGTTTGAACGCACACAACTGTGTCCTTAATGCGTTCTAAGATGCGATCACCCAGACCACATTTAGACGAGGTCTGGGACACGTGAGACACTTTTCACTATGTGAACGTCAATCTTTCCGGAGCTAATTACGAAGTTCACGACAATGTCACAATGAATCAAACGTATTTTTAACTCCTCCCAGTGAGTGTCCATACGATCTCTCGTCGCAATATCAGCACATAATGATTGATATTATTCTCTATACTCAGACAGGGTGAAAATAATAATTTATGTCCGTAATTATTTGCATAAAGAGCAGGGAAGTAGTCACAAGTGGTCACAGGAGACACATTCAGGACGGACTCTAATATCAGGTGTGAACAGACGACCTTGTCCAGTTGTGATTGAACCTCAACGTTGATACCAGGTCTAAACGGGGCATATTTCACAATCAGTTTAGGCAGCACTGTCTGAGATGGAACCATTTAGTAAATTATGTCTTACCAGCATATAAATGATGAGTCACTGGTAATATCTGACCAGCCTGTTGAGTCATTTGTGCATAGTGTTACCAAATCCTTTTAAAGGGAGGAATTTAATCTTTCTTTCTTTCAGTAAAGACCTGTGGCTCTGCTGGAGGAATTTATCACGGATCCATTGATTACCCTGAAGGGACTGATTTTGGCGCTAAAGCAGTGGCCATCTGCAACTCAGGGTTAGTAATAAACCAATGATGCTGGTGTTTGTTTTTAAATCCTTTTCTTTTAATCCTAAAAATTTGTCAGAAAAACATCATGCTTCCTGATCAAACAACTTATTTCAACTAAAGTGGGAATTTATTGTTCAATAAATAATGAATTACTATTCTGTGGCATGTTAATGGAATGGCAAACATAGATCTTTATGAAAATCGGTGTTCTGACGTCAAACTCCCCCCCCCCCCCCTTTCTAGTTACGATTTGGTTGGACAAGCAGAAATCCGGTGTGGAGACAAAGGGTGGCTGGGCAGGTTGCCTAGATGTGAAGGTTTGTGATCTTTCTTTAGCAAAAAATACTTTAACCCTTGTGTTGTCCCTGCTTCCCCCGGCTGTTGGCCCCCTCACATAGCCCACCCCATATTAGGACGCACACATAGCGCAATAGACAAGTGAGCAGCCCTTGCAGATGTATTTGTTACACCCGCGGCACATGGTGTGAGTTTTACAGTCCTTTTTCCTGGGGCATATCTGACACCTCTTCCTCTTACTCGCCCCGAGCGGGGCTGCTGCTAGGGCTATGGAGGAGGCCGGACACTCGGGTCGAGCGTCGTAGTCAACAGCTCTCTGTGCGGCGGTGGCGGCGGCTTTTACAGCCTTCACAACCGCGGCGGACGCGTCTGTGCGGGGGATGCGCTCCCTTCGTGCGATGAACGGAGTCACCAGAGCCTTTCCCAGCTGCTCTAGGAACACCCTCCGCTTGTTCCGCTTGCCCGGCATCCAGTCTGGGATGATCTCTCTCCATATCACGAAGGCGTTGTAGGAAGAGACGTCGAGAATGTTGTGAAAGACGACCAGGGGTCAGCGCGCGGTCATCCTCCTGCAGCTGTACGTTCCGATCACCTTGTCTAGGTTGTCCACGGCACCTTTGTTGCGGTTGTAGTCCAGGACGATGACCGGTTTCCCGTCCTCTCGGTCGCTGATGTCGGCCTCAGGGTGCCGTGTGCTCAGGAGCACCACATTCCGGTTTTTCTTTGGGATGTAGGACACAAGAGTGGCAGTGGGCGTGAATGCGAACTTGGATGAGAACACCTCTCTTCCCTGACCGCGAGCAGCCCGGTCGGGAGCTCGGGCTTGTTCTTCCGAACAGTGCCGACCACGGTGAGCTTCTTCTCCAGGAGCTGCCGCGCGAGTTGGTAGGAGGTGAAGTAATTGTCGCACGTGACGTTACGACCGTGCAGTCCCTCCGTTACATCGAGCACTACCCGCAACCCCTGGTTCCCTTCTGGCCGTCCGCCGCTCGGCTTTCCGGTGTACACTTGCATCTTACAAGCGTAGCTTGATTTCGCATCGCAGGCCACCCACGACTTGATCCCGTATTTCGCCGGCTTGCTGGGCATGTACTGACTACAATATAGTTGTGTTTTCATCATTTTTTTCTGCTCCAACTATCTGTACAGCACAAACAGACGGGCTTCAACGTGCTTTCACATGACGGCTCACTTCACTGCGGTAGAAGTGTTGATTATAACATTTCATCATCTCCACAAACATTTAGAGTCACAGAGTATAACCTGTATTTCTATAGAGCTTTTCTGGTCCTGATGAGCATTCCAAGCTCTTTAAAGCACAGTTTTGTAATTCGCAATCACTCTCTCAACTAAAACGAGAACCGCTGAAGGTTACAGATCCCAGTTAAAACAGTTGGCACCTGTAGTGCAACCCACTAATTTCAATATCTTTGACGTTCAGTCTCTTGCCCAAGGACACTTCAGCACGCAGGAATGTTTTGTTTTCTTTACTCAGCTAAATTGTGAATGAACAATATATTTCACAGTTGAAATAAAGGTTGAATAAACTTTTCTGTCTTTCTTTTTCCATTATAGCTCAAAACTGTACCAAACCTGTGGCCGGGGCCAACATGGGCTTGAAGGACAGAGACATTCTCTTGGATACGTTCCCGAATGGCGCTATGGTTTCTTTCATCTGTGATGTTGGCTTCACGCGTGAAGGAGGGTCCCCATCCGTTACTTGTGAAGACGGCAGCTGGAGTCCTGTGAAGCTGACATGCCAGAGTGAATATCAGGACTTGATTTTTACATGCACATTACTAACAGCAGACAGTCAGACCCATTAAGCCCTGGTATTAATATTATAATTGTTATTATTAATATTATTATTATAATCTGATCGCAAGTGGTCAGCACCAAGTGCTTGAAGTAAGTTTGAACGCACACAACTGTGTCCTTAATGCGTTCTGAGATGCGATCACCCAGACCACATTTAGACGAGGTCTGGGACACGTGAGACACTTTTCACTATGTGAACGTCAATCTTTCCGGAGCTAATTACGAAGTTCACGACAATGTCACAATGAATCAAACGTATTTTTAACTCCTCCCAGTGAGTGTCCATACGATCTCTCGTCGCAATATCAGCACATAATGATTGATATTATTATTTATACTCAGACAGGGTGAAAATAATAATTTATGTCCGTAATTATTTGCATAAAGAGCAGGGAAGTAGTCACAAGTGGTCACAGGAGACACATTCAGGACGGACTCTAATGTCAGGTGTGAACAGACGACCTTGTCCAGTTGTGATTGAACCTCAACGTTGATACCAGGTCTAAACGGGGCATATTTCACAATCAGTTTAGGCAGCACTGTCTGAGATGGAACCATTCAGTAAATTATGTCTTACCAGCATATAAATGATGAGTCACTGGTAATATCTGACCAGCCTGTTGAGTCATTTGTGCATAGTGTTACCAAATCCTTTTAAAGGGAGGACTTTAATCTTTCTTTCTTTCAGTAAAGAACTGTGGCTCTGCTGGAGGAATTGTTCACGGATCCATTGATTACCCTGAAGGGACTGATTTTGGTGCTGAAGCAGTGGCCATCTGCAACTCAGGGTTAGTAATAAACCAATGATGCTGGTGTTTGTTTTTAAATCCTTTTCTTTTAATCCTAAAAAATTGTCAGAAAAACCTCATGCTTCCTCATCAAACAACTTATTTCTACTAAAGTGGGAATTTATTGTTCAATAAATAATGAATTACTATTCTGTGGCATGATAATGGAATGGCAAACATAGATCTTTGTGAAAATCGGTGTTCTGACGTCAAACATTTTCCCCCTTTTCTAGTTACGATTTGGTTGGCAAACCAGAACTCGTGTGTGGAGACCGAGGGTGGCTGGGCAGGTTGCCCACATGTGAAGGTTGGTGATCTTTCTTTAGCAAAAAAGACTTTAAAAGACAGAAAACATGTAAAAAGCATTAAATTCTAATAAGTCTCATTTTTTTATTTTGCAGCAATTACTTGTGCGCCGCCACTTGGGATTGAAAATGGCGATTTCAGTCCAAAAAAAGAAGACTACTACGAATTTTCGGAGGTTATACAATTCATTTGCCAAAAAACGTATTCACTCAAAGGTTCCAAATCATTAACATGTTCAGAGGGTGGGGTGTTCAAGCCTGATCCTCCAGAGTGTATCAGTAAGTGGCTTTTATAGTTTTTCTAAAGATTCTCTGATGTAACCTGAGCCGTGACTCTCACCAAGACTCTATTACTTTCCATTTTCTTTGCCTGCAGTTGTTAATTGTGAAGAGCCTGCTGTTGACTTTGGTAAATGGGCAGCGGGTTCTCGACCCCCCCCATAAACACTTGGCTAGTGTGTGACGACCCTCTCATTCTGCCTGCCGGTGAGCCTTGCTCTGTGCTGGTGGGTGGAGCTACAGCCACCTACCTGCCCATCTGGGTGGGTCTTCCCAGAATGCATATAACTCTGCTCTTCTGGGAGTGTCTCTCTCTCTCTCAGCAGGGCCTGCTGCACCAGCCTGAACCTGGATCCTTTGTTTGGTTTGCTGCACTAACAAACACGCATCCCACGACATTCTCACTCATCCACACACTTCTGACACCACTGATGCCCTTCATACTTACACACCTCACTAGTTAGGAAATATGATGTTTGAGTTCAGTTGAATAAACTACTTTTGATTGGTCGATCTGTGTGTGATCTCCCTTTTTGTTGCCAGCCTTGAGCCAGGTGGTAACAGCACCCATTCGAAATTTCTCGGCAGGAGGAATTTTATAGTTCTAAATACAGTTTTTGACAGATTTATATGACCTTTGAAACATAATCACTTCATCTTTAAGCCCAAGTGACAACTGTTCAAAAGTTGAAGAAATTCCCTCAAGCGGTCTGGAGATATCACATTAAAGAGGCCAAAAACATGAAAATCAAAATGAGTTATATCAGAGTAATAAACAAACCTAGTATAGTACAGACAGTATTTAAACTTCAAAACAGTTTAACATTGTCTCTTTCATTCCCAGAATAGACTTTTCATATGGGACACCATTGATTCATAATAAATACAACTAATGAGAAAACTGAGACTTCATATTTTCACTGTTTTCCCTGTAAATTCAGATTGATTGCTCCCGGATCAGAGCTCGTTCACGTGAAGCAGCCGGTCAGTGACAAACAAGACACAGTGTAAAATCCAAGTTGAAAAGAAAGTACGATGAAGTCTGTCTTGCTCTTGGGTTCACAGTGTTTGAAGGAGGACACGAGGAGAGACCAGTGTGGATTTGAGGTCTGAATGGGACACAACAAATTAAGAAGACACTTAGAAACATTACACCCCAGTCACATGCATGTTTTCTTTTTGGTTGAGCGTCATCATCTTTGTAACAAAGTGATTATAATTGAATAAATTGTTTCTCTATTTTTGAAAAGTACAGACTGATGGAGGAATGTAGTAATAAATGTCACCAAAAGTACTTCAATTAAGTTGAATTTAAGCAAAGTTGTTGCACTATTAAAGCGACACATGTCACAAAAAGTTGTTTGAAAAAGGTTTTTTATTTGGACATCAGAAATTCCTGAAAGTAATGTGAATTTAATGTTCATGTGTATGTTATGTAAATACACATGTTAAACTTGGCCCATTTCGTCATCATTTTGTTGGGGCACTATCTCCAAAGTGGGGCATGACAGAAAAAGTTTGAGAACCACTGCAGCAAGTGAAGCGTTTGTCCTTCCAGAGCCACCGACTTGGACCAATGGGAAGAGACAACACGTATGGAGAGCGTGGGGGGGGGGGGGGGGGGACTTCCGGAAGAGAAAAGTTGCAAAGAGAAGACGGCAGCGCGGTGTAGTAGCCTGTGAGAAGTTTATTTTGAAACGAACTCAGTATTCTGCCACTGGACATTCTCCACGGTAGCACCGGGTTTGGAGTTAGCTACTCCTACGGCTACGGCGACACATCTCCCCTACCGGGTGTACGATAAGGACACTATTGACTGACTTTACAGAACGAAGTGGGCGTCACGAACTTTATGGACGGTATCATAGCGGTATATGGACTTCATGCCTACCGTGGTGCAGTGCACTTAAATGCCATGTGTTGAGGTAATATTTGGTTCGCCGCGGTTCGGTGATACGACACGCGAACTGAAGTTCTATTTTGTTGTTTGGAACTGAATTGTGTCAAAGAGAAGGTTTACTGTGAAAATATACGTTTCATTATCCGAAAGGTAATTGTACTTGAAGACTCACTCCAAACGAATGTTGTTATTATTATTATTATACTGTCTGGGAAAATAAGTTCTGTGTCTAGATAAAAATGAATGTGTTTATTTTTCCAGTTAAGAAAACCTGGTCTGTGAGGTTACGGGAAGGGATGGGGCTGTTTAGAGTGAACGTATATTTCTTTAGATTTACACATCACTGATCTGAACTCATAGTCCATTACGATTTGATGTTTACCCGAAGATTTGATGTTTATCTGATGAACTGAGGTCATAAACAAATGGTTGCGACACTTGCCTTTTCAAAATAAAAGCACCCCAGTGTTTTTATTGTGAAATATTTGCAGGAGCAGAAGATGCACAGCTTCATACTGTGTAGTACTGGTATTTGAGTACAAGGGACTTCTTCCATACTGGGCAATAATCATATTTGTGGCCATATTCAAATCAAAGCCTATATGTAAAAACATTGTGCTGCAGAACATGTTGTGGAACTGAGAAGCTACATATTGTAAATATGAATTGATATTAATTGATACTAAGTGTTTTTTTTGTCTCGATGAGACCAGACACAGAAGAGCCGTCACGTTAGCTGACTAAAACCGACATATATTGAGAGGTGTTTTTAGCGTGAGGTTGTGTTTATCCAGTTGTGTTCCACTGTGAGAGCCTTGCTAATTCACACATGTTTTTCCTTCATCAGAAAATGGGGCTTGTGGACTTGTCCCGTTTCGTCATGGATCTCACATCCGTCCGTCTCCTGCTCATTCTTGGTCTTGTCGTTGCCGCCCAAGGTCAGTGTGGAAGAGCTAATGAATCAGGAGCCAAAGTGAAAGCAGCGTGAAGCCAGGCGGCCCCTTGTGTTGGGTCATTTTCACAGACGCCCCCTTTAATCTTCTCAGTCATTGTGCAGTAAAGTGACAGGAAATGTGATACGAGCATAGTCGGAAGGAAGAAGAAGAGAAACGTATATAAAACGAGAGACTATAACTACAATATAGTTGTGTTTTCATCATTTTTTGCTGCTCCAACTATCTGTACAGCACAAACAGACGGGCTTCAACGTGCTTTCACATGACGGCTCACTTCACTGCGGTAGAAGTGTTGATTATAACATTTTCATCATCTCCCCAAACATTTAGAGTCACAGAGGATAACCTGTATTTCTATAGAGCTTTTCTGGTCCTGATGAGCATTCCAAGCTCTTTAAAGCACAGTTTTGCAATTCGCAATCACTCTCAACTAAAACAAGAACCGCTGAAGGTTACAGATCCCAGTTAAAACAGTTGGCACCTGTAGTGCAACCCACTAATTTCAATATCTTTGACGTTCAGTCTCTTGCCCAAGGACACTTCAGCACGCAGGAATGTTTTGTTTTCTTTACTCAGCTAAATTGTGAATGAACAATATATTTCACAGTTGAAATAAAGGTTGAATAAACTTTTGGCAGCACTGTCTGAGATGGAACCATTTAGTAAATTATGTCTTACCAGCATATAAATGATGAGTCACTGGTAATATCTGACCAGCCTGTTGAGTCATTTGTGCATAGTGTTACCAAATCCTTTTAAAGGGAGGACTTTAATCTTTCTTTCTTTCAGGAAAGAGCTGTGGCTCTGCTGGAGTACTTGATCACGGATCCATTGATTACCCTCATGGGAGGGATTTTGGCACTAAAGCAGTGGCCATCTGCAACTCAGGGTTAGTAATAAACCAATGATGCTGGTGTTTGTTTTTAAATCCTTTTCTTTTAATCTAAAAAATTCGTCAGAAAAACGTCATGCTTCCTGATCAAACAACTTATTTTAACTAAAGTGGGAATTTATTATTCAATAAATAATGAATTACTATTCTGTGGCATGATAATGGAATGGCAAACATAGATCTTTGTGAAAGTCGGTGTTCTGACGTCAAACTCCCCCCCCCCCCCCCCTTTTCTAGTTACAATTTGGTTGGACAAGCAGAACTCGTGTGTGGAGACCGAGGGTGGATGGGCAGGTTCCCTATATGTGAAGGTTGGTGATCTTTCTGTAGCAAAAAAGACTTTAAAAGACAGAAAACTATGTAAAAAGCATTAAATTCTAATAAGTGTCATTTTTATTTTGCAGCAATTACTTGTGCGCCGCCACTTGGGATTGAAAATGGCGATTTCAGTCCAAAAAAAGAAGACTACTACGAATTTTCGGAGGTTATAAAATTCGTTTGCCAAAAAACGTATTCACTCAGAGGTTCCATATCATTAACATGTTCAGGGGGTGGGGTGTTCAAGCCTGATCCTCCAGAGTGTATCAGTAAGTGGCTTTTATAGTTTTTCTCAAGATTCTCCGATGTAACCTGAGCCGTGACTCTCACCAATACTCTTACTTTCCATTTTCTTTGCCTGCAGTTGTTAATTGTGCAGAGCCTGTTATTGACTTTGGTGAATGGGCAGCGGGTTCTCGACCCCCCCATAAACACTTGGCTAGTGTGACGTTGGAGTGCAGTCCCGGATACGACATGGTGGGAGAGAGGACACAGACATGTGACATAAGTGGCGACTGGGCACCCGGACTTCCAACATGCAAATGTAAGTTATATGTGAGTTTATGCTAATGTCAGATTTAATCCCATTCCTATGTGATTGGCTATTTATGCAAATGAGGGGATATTTTCACTGTCTAATTTTTCTTCAATTATTAGAACTATACAAAACTCCAGGATAGCTCAATAGAATGAATCCCCAATCTTCTCTCACACATCCTCTGTTGGTCAAATAGATTTTGCAAAGACGTCCGTATTATACGCTGTCTGAACAGGGCTTGAGTGCTTGAGGGCTCTTCCTGTGGAAAGCTGGAAACAACATAACAGCATTAAATAACAATACAACTACAAGTTTTCAACATAAAACCAGCGGCATTAATTCATGACAGCAACTGTAAATAAACAAAAACGGTAAAGATGATTTGTCTGTTTTTAAAATGGATTTGAACTAGTTTCCACAGCCTTAAGGAATAAAGAGACACAACTGTAATCGGATGTATGTGATCCAAGCAAATCCCTGATCACAGTGTCCTGATTCCCCTTTTACTTTATTTTTTATTTTTTTGGAGCAGTGTCTGCCACAACTTCAGCTGCTCCTAAACCAACTGACCCACCTGGTAAGTCATCAAAAATAATCTGTCCTGTTAGAGTTATTTCTGTCCTCTTCCATGAGCTCATCCCTTTTTTTCTACCTTTTGTTTACAGCGAGTGGAAAGTGACGGCATTAAAAAGTATGTTGTTCCAACTCCGAGTAAGTTTCAACTTCAGTCGATCAAACCACAGTAGATCAAGAAAGTAAAGAGTTAACGCTGATCACGATGGCCCCAGAGGAATGACATGGAATTCTTCAACAGGGCTGTAAGGGTTTTTACACTGTGTCTGAAAATTAACACTATTCTTCTTTTTCCTTTGCAGCAGTGAGCATTAGCGTCCTGATGGCCCAGCTGTACGGGCTGTACCAATGATCTGAATGGAAGAGGGTCGCCCCTGGACGAGTGTTTGAACCTGCTTATGGCTTTAATTTGGAGAGACAGACGTGAAGAAATGTCTAGAGATCCTGAAATCTCTACAAATTGCGCTCAGTCCTCAGCTACTGCTTGTTGCTCTGGTTAGTCGACAGTGATGTACATATCTGATTCTCTTTTAACTTGCCTTACTTATTCCTGCCCATATTGAAGACCAGTGCAGAAGTTTTTCTTTTGTCTTAATATTAATGAATGACATTGTGTTTGTCAGAGAAGCTTTATCTCCATATAGATTTTATACTTTTGCACTAAAACTCAAGAGCACAGCTCGGGCCACTGTAGCATGAAATGCAGCAATGGTTGGGATTGAGAAAAAACTGAATGTATGCACTGCTCACCTTTTAAAATACAGCCGCGTTTGCCTGCAGGTCTTAATGGTCATGTGCCTTTAACGAGAAGCATCAGTGAGAAGAGGAAGAACAAGTCTGGTGTTGGAGTTCTTAAATGTATCAAAACAAGACAGACGAAATGTCCCAAGAGGAAGGGAGAGGTTCATTTCAAGCAAGTTCCGCATTCGGTTCAGTGACTTGCATTATGCAAAAGTAGATGTTTTGAAGTAAAGTTAGAATTTGGACATTTGCTTTGTGCAGTTTGGTGCAGAGCCAAATAAAAATCCTGATCCAGTGAATATAAATGTGTTTTCATAAGGAGGTATGGGCTCTACTGGGTGACATTCTTGTTTCCATGTACATATTTCTAAATACAGTTTTTGACAGATTTATATGACCTGTGACAACTGTTCAAAAGTGGAAGAAATTCCATCAAGCGGTCTGGAAATATCACATTTAAGAGGCCAAAAATATGAAAATGAATAGGAGTTATATCAGAGTAATAAACGAACCTAGTATAGTACAGACAGTATCGAAACTTCAAAACAGTTTAACATGGTCTCTGCCATTCCCAGAATAGACTTTTCATATGGGACACCAGTTATTAAAGCCTTGGCCTTTTAATGTGGATTATAATTTTTGTATATATTTACATTTTGTAGTATATCAATACTGTTTTTATTTCAAGTTTTTCTTTGTATGGTGGTTGTAAATGATTAATAATAAATACTACTAATGAGAAAACTGAGACTTCACATTAAGCCGCGTTTTACTACTTTAACTAAATTTCCACAGAATCTTCAGAACGCGGTCTGCCCCTGATGTGTGGTTAGTGGGCGTGGTTAGGCGTGCCGTGTCGGACACAGGGAGTGAAACGTTTGTCCTTCCAGAGCCACGCCCTTCCCCTTTTTTACGCGCGCCTCAGAATACACAACACAGGGTTCAGTTTCCTCCTCAGGCTCCCGACGCGACGGCAGCTTCCTTGTGCGGCTCTCCTGCGGCTATTCTCCGGCTCTCCTCGTCCCTCCTCGTCCCTCCTCGTCCCTCCTCGTCCCACTGGGTGAGTTCCACATTCTTCCGTCACCCAGACTAAACAGAAAGGCTCCCCGGTGACGTCACACTAACGCGATTTAAACCGCGTCTCATTCACGGCGAGGCGCTTGTCGCGTTAGCTAGCTCGACGGTCCGGGTGGCGGATTCGTCATTTTTTTTTACAAAATTAAAAAAACAACAAAAACAAACAGCATTTTTCCTCAAACAGAAACCCGAGTTAATATAACATGTCTGCGTCAACATCGCGTTTGGATGGGTCACGATTATAATGATGCGGGTAACGTAATAAATATAGTATTACCAAAAAAACGTGTCGAAACGACGTGGTGAAGCAGTGTTAGCTTCTGGTTTTCGCTTTTTTTTTAATCTGTCAACTGTAACACGCATGACGTTGTTTGAGACGCCCCAGTTGTCTGGCGATTGTTCAAGGGGCAACTCCCCGGTCTGAGCGATGAGGCCAATACGGAAGTGCAAAAAGGTGCAGTTCACTGAGTGGCCACTTGAGGCTGGCTCCAGAAACAGATTTACTGTGATCAACTGAAACGTGAGTATTTAAAGTCACATCTGCATTTTAAGAGCAGCTGTTTCAAGTAGCATTACGTCTCCTCAAGCTCTTTATTCAGAGTATTGGTGTTGATGTGTTGTAACGTGTTAGTGAAAACTAAACCTACATTCATTTTTTACATCGTTAATCTTAGGCAGACTTTACTGAATTATTGTGTTAAATAAATGGACATGCAGAATAATGTATTTTTTTGTCACATAAATAAATTATAGGAAGTGTAACTTTACTAGAATAGACAGTCACATAGAGAACCTGAGGCTGATGTCCACCACCTATTTCCTAAGCTGAAATGATTATGATCTGATGCACTTTGAAGTTATAAACTTTTATTTTTACCATGTAAAAGTCTGTTAAGGAGTTAACCTGGCACATGTATGACTTTACATATCTGTGTATTTGTGTTGAATGTTCCTCCAGGTGACTCCGACAGCCTGCACCTGTGGATGTCCAACATGAGACACAACTGGAATCCAACCAGACTGAACACAGAGTCATCACTTCAACACTGACTCCAGGTACAGACCTGTTTTCATAACTTACAAACAATCAAAGCAAAGTATTGCACATAATACATAATGCATTAAATTATAAATGCAATACTATTAATGTGGAAGAACTCCATACTGTACATTCATTGTCTTGGTAGTGCACTGTTTAATCCAAAACCATATTCAAATACATAGTTGAATATCCACAGAAAACAAGGATACAAACTTTGTTCATACTTAACACTTCCTCTACGATAATGCCATACTTTTATGTTTCCTGTCATTTTATTAGGGACGGACGAGCCTGAAGGACACAGCTGTGCTGACCGTGTTCGGTCTCTTATGGCAAAGAAGAAAAATAAAACACAGTTTTTTTATCTAAAGTGTATCAAATCAGAAAGTAAAAGATAAACATTGTTCTGATAAGTGTTCATTTTTTAAACCAACCATAATGAATATAGAAATTAACTCTATTATCCATGACAGTTAGCAATGACTCTAAACAGTTGCAGGCCATCTTTAGTTAAGGGAGGAAAACATGAAGTGTTGTGCAGATGAAGCTGGTGCAGGTCGTCCACATGTTGAACAGCCTGAAGCTGCCGATCTCCACCATGTTGCTGCTGCCACAGTGGACGCTGAGGACATCAGGTGCTGCAGTGCTTCATCTAATGAGAAGAAGAAACTCACTATAAAAGGATGTTTTATGTTGTTCCAGCAAAGACTGGTTCTTACAGTTCATTCTGTGTTCAGCAGGTGGAAGCACCACAGATTTCAGACAGAACCGATGTACTGGGCTCTGGGTTTATACCCTCATGGTTAAATGCACATATTGTAAGTACCTTTGGATAAAAGCATCAGCTAAATGAAATGTAATGTACTGAAAGAAATAAAACATTGTACAAATAGATAAAATGTCTTTCTACCTCATCTGTAATATTCAAGGTGATAATCTCCCACAGAGCTGTTGATAACAGTCCACATCAAGTCTCTCCACTTCTCTGAGTGAAAACATAATTATATAATAAATATGAGAAAAGTTTGAGTGGAGATTATAATCTTATCTAAACTGTCTAATTCACTGTAAATTCCATAACAGGCTAAATAAACAAGGTGGCAATAGTAATGGTTATACCAGCCTGTATCAGAACATTTGTGAAACATATAGTTACTATCACATGCAACTTACACATGTAGCGTATTGATATTAACTTATTAACTTATTAAAATTTAAATCAAGTCACAACCAAACACACGACTGTAGTAGTGTAGTTAATTTGCTTCAATCTGTTCATTACACGTTAAATAAACGGTAACTTTTATAACAATTACATATTAAAAACCACTTGAGGCATGTAAGCATATGATTATGATAATAGATAAAGCAATAGGTTTTGTTGTTGTGTAGTTTCAAGGTTACTTACCTCTAGGGAGTTCGTTGTAAAGATCGCGACCATCCGGAAGCAGCAGCACGCAGCGCTAGCCGGTTAGCAGCCGCGGGTAGCATGTAGCCTAGCTCCTTAGCCTGAGCTAACCAGGTAACATTGAGCTTTACGGGCGTGGCTCAGCTGTCAGTCTACACTCGCGCTCCTCCTCTTTGCTCATTTATTGGTTAGCCAGGAACTGGGAGGAGTCAGCACCGGCAAGATGGCGCCGGGTGAACGCCTCCTACTAGCCTCATTCTCACTCTGCAGAAACCAACGGGTGACGTCACGCACGCTACGTCCATTATATATACAGTCTATGTTCCCAACACAGAATAATAACAGGCGTCACAAACCGATGATTCGTTTCCACAGCACTTTGACGCAAAGGGGACCCAAACTGCGTGGATTCACTGTTGTCAGTGTTCCTCTGCCCCGAGATATGAGAAGAGCCTCGGTTTGGTTCAAAAAGGTATTTATTAGAAGCAATGAAAAGCTACTACATAGCTATGGGCACTCCACACAGCCCCGGCCCCTCTGATAGCGCCAAGGGAATATCTAGAGTCGCCCCGAACGGACGGCGGGTGCAATATTTATAATAGTAGGTCAAACTTCATTGGTCAATGGCGAGGGGGAGTCACGTGGTTAGTAGCACAGGCATGGTCCCAGCCTCTTGGCACTGGAATCCACCAATGATGAGGAGCCACTCCCAGGTTCGCCCCTCCTTTGACAGTTGCTGGGAAAATCTTCACATTTCTAACAGTTTGGTTTTGTGTATTAAAAACAAGCCTTTATCCGGCTGAAGCCTTGTGGGTCTTCAGTAGTTTTGCAGATACGGTGTTTGTTGTTCATTGGAGTAAGAAACATTGTGTTTCTGTTTTATCGGCTGTATGTTCTGTGTGCGTATGCGTGCGTAGTCATCAGACAAGACAACGCCTTTCCTATCTGCCTTTCAGAAGCTGGGGCAGCTGCTTGATTTCTTTCTAAGGCATAGGTCACAGTGTCTTAATGAGCACAGTGCATTCATATATGTGTGATGTTGAATAAAGCTAAAGGAATACTGTAATATATATAAAGGTTTATGTATGAGAACAAGTTTAAGTACAGTGTATTGTATGCCACGGATTACAGTCCTAACACATAACAAAATATTAATTCTTTCTGTTAAGGTACAAACATGGTGCGTGTAAAATCGATCCTTTTCGGGGCTATAGTGTCTAATTATATTATTAAAATCCTAACACTGTACAGGAAACCCACCTCACATTTAACACAGCTGCTGTTGCACATCTGGTGCACGCACGACTTGTATTACAATCCATTACTAGTGAGGAAGAGAAACGTGCACGATGCTAACTAGCTGTCAGTTAGCTAGCTTCCTTCCTGGCTAGCCAACCATAGCTAGGTCAACAAGCTAGCTGCGTTTGGGTTTTTCTTCATCCAGAGTGTTAGTCTGGCTGGTTGCAGTCATTTCAGACTTTAAGTCGTAGAGGTCATAACGATGCTGCGTGAAGAACAGGATGAGGAACACGAGGAGGCAGGTGTTTATTCGGAGTCTCTGATGCTCATGAACTAGACTTTGAGTTTAGTAAATACGTTTGTGTCATGGAGAGATAAACGTTGTGTTTCACAGCAGAATAAACAGAGAACACGATCTTTCACCCGAGTTTTGATGTTTGACTGATGAATTTAGGTCACAAACAAATGGTTGCAACACTTGCCTTTTCAAAATAAAAGCACGCCGGGGGTTTTTGTTGTGAAATATTTGCAGGAGCAGAAGATGCACGGCTTCATACTGTGTAGTACTGGTATTTATTTGAGTACAAGGGACTTCTTTTCCATACAGGGCAATACTCATATTTGTGGCCATATTCAAATCAAAGCCTATATGTAACAACATTGTGCTGCAGAACATGTTGTGGAACTGAGAAGCTACATATTGTAAATATGAATTGATATTAATTTGAATATTGTGCCTTGATTAGACACAACTGCCCTTGTGTATATTTACTTCATGTACATTCAGCATTTAACAGAAATTGCAAAAATTAACAAGTAGGACCCTCGTAAGGTTTTTTTTTGGCAAGATATCACGGTGGTAGATCTCGTCTTACGTTTGGAATTAAAAAGTGATCTTGGGCTCGCAAAAGGTTGGTGACCGACCACTGGTCTACAGGATCAAGCTGGAGTTGTGGGTGCGTCTTGGAATCCACTTCTCCTAAATGAGTAAGCCTTTGATGACACGAGTCATCTATGTCAGTGGTTCTCAAATGGGGCTATGTGTATTACATCTTTTTTTTTCAAGCAAAAATGCTTTGCGCTGGTTAGGGGGTACATCACTGAAAAAAGGTTGAGAACCACTGTTCTATGTCATCAAAGGAGCCTTCTCCTAAATGAAGAAGGAAGAATAAGCTATACAATAACAAAGACACACCCAGCCATGCATGAAATAACACAGGAAATTAACATGTGTCCCTTTTGACCCATGTTGTGAATTAGAAGAGGTTTGCGTAGCTTGTGTGTCAAAGGGTTAAAGTGTGGAAGAGCATTTCCTTTTCTACACTGAACACGGTATCGCCACCATAAAGAGACTTATCCTGTGAGTAACCCGCTATAGATGAGTCATCGTTAAGCCCACACTCCTCGCATGGGGACAAATGGCTAAATATGTAACATGACCACAATCTCTTTTAACACGAAATACACAATCAGCCAGAGTTGTCATATCTGCACAGGGTATTTTAATTACTCCTTCGACTGACACAGTTCCAACAGCACGTAGTAATCTGACAGAAGAGAAGAAATACATAACAGGTTATAAGACAATGAAGACGTTAAGTTAGTTTTCCAGATTTGCCTCGTCACACGTGTCATGTTGACAACGCACTCGACCCACTTCAGTCAGATCATCTGATGATTACACACGGGCGCTTTGTCAAAATGACGAATCTGCGGCCGAGTCTGTAACCGACCAGCAACATCTGGAATAAAGACAACAAATCAGCAGTTGCCGTGATTCACCGGCTGACAAAGCTGGTTGAACACAACGTCCACACCCAGGATCTAACGCTAATTTCGGCGTAGATCCTTTCACTAAAATCGCTACGATAAAGTCACGAGTCATGTAGTTAGCTTCCCCGAGACGCCTTCAGCCGTTGTGTTGAATCATTTTCACCCAATCAAAAGTGTCACTACGGACAATGTGTGAAGAAGCTCGGTGAGACCAGACACAGAAGAGCCGTCACGTTAGCTGACTAAAACCGACATATATTGAGAGGTGTTTTTAGCGGGAGGTTGTGATTATCCAGTTGTGTTCCACTGTGAGAGCCTTGCTAATTCACACATGTTTTTCCTTCATCAGAAAATGGGGCTTGTGGACTTGTCCCGTTTCGTCATGGATCTCACATCCGTCCGTCTCCTGCTCATTCTTGGTCTTGTCGTTGCCGCCCAAGGTCAGTGTGGAAGAGCTAATGAATCAGGAGCCAAAGTGAAAGCGACGTGAAGCCAGGCGGCCCCTTGTGTTGGGTCATTTTCACAGACGCCCCCTTTAATCTTCTCAGTCATTGTGCAGTAGAGTGACATGAAATGTGATACGAGCATAGTCGGAAGGAAGAAGAAGAGAAACGTATATCAAACGAGAGACTATAACTAAAATATAGTTGTGTTTTCATCATTTTTTGCTGCTCCAACTATCTGTACAGCACAAACAGACTGGCTTCAACGTGCTTTCACATGACGGCTCACTTCACTGCGGTAGAAGTGTTGATTATAACATTTTCATCATCTCCACAAACATGTAGAGTCACAGAGTATAACCTGTATTTCTATAGAGCTTTTCTGGTCCTGATGAGCATTCCAAGCTCTTTAAAGCACAGTTTTTCAATTCGCAATCACTCTCAACTAAAACAAGAACCGCTGAAGGTTACAGATCCCAGTTAAAACAGTTAGCACCTGTAGTGCAACCCACTAATTTCAATATCTTTGACGTTCAGTCTCTTGTCCAAGGACACTTCAGCACGCAGGAATGTTTTGTTTTCTTTACTCAGCTAAATTGTGAATGAACAATATATTTCACAGTTGAAATAAAGGTTGAATAAACTTTTCTGTCTTTCTTTTTCCATTATAGCTCAAAGCTGTACCAAACCTGTGGGCGGAGCCAACATGGGCTTGAAGGGCGATGACATTCTCTTGGATACGTTCCAGAATGGCGCTATGGTTTCTTTCATGTGTAATGTTGGCTTCATGCGTGCAGGAGGGTCCCCATCCGTTACTTGTGAAGACGGCAGCTGGAGTCCTGTGAAGCTGACATGCCAGAGTGAATATCAGGACTTGATTTTTACATGCACATTACTAACAGCAGACAGTATGGCCCATTCAGCCCTGGTATTAATATTATAATTGTTATTATTATTATTATTATTATTATTATCTGATCACAAGTGGTCAGCACCAAGTGCTTGAAGTAAGTTTGAACGCACACAACTGTGTCCTTAATGCGTTCTAAGATGCGATCACCCAGACCACATTTAGACGAGGTCTGGGACACGTGAGACACTTTTCACTATGTGAACGTCAATCTTTCCGGGGCTAATTACGAAGTTCACGACAATGTCACAATGAATCAAACGTATTTTTAACTCCTCCCAGTGAGTGTCCATACGATCTCTCGTCGCAATATCAGCACATAATGATTGATATTATTCTTTATACTCAGACAGGGTGAAAATAATAATTTATGTCCGTAATTATTTGCATAAAGAGCAGGGAAGTAGTCACAAGTGGTCACAGGAGACACATTCAGGACGGACTCTAATGTCAGGTGTGAACAGACGACCTTGTCCAGTTGTGATTGAACCTCAACGTTGATACCAGGTCTAAACGGGGCATATTTCACAATCAGTTTAGGCAGCACTGTCTGAGATGGAACCATTCAGTAAATTATGTCTTACCAGCATATAAATGATGAGTCACTGGTAATATCTGACCAGCCTGTTGAGTCATTTGTGCATAGTGTTACCAAATCCTTTTAAAGGGAGGAATTTAATCTTTCTTTCTTTCAGTAAAGACCTGTGGCTCTGCTGGAGAACTTGATCACGGATCCGTTAATTACACTGAAGGGCTTGATTTTGGCGCTAAAGCAGTGGCCATCTGCAACACAGGGTTAGTAATAAACCAATGATGCTGGTGTTTGTTTTTAAATCCTTTTCTTTTAATCTAAAAAATTCGTCAGAAAAACGTCATGCTTCCTGATCAAACAACTTATTTCAACTAAAGTGGGAATTTATTATTCAATAAATAATGAATTACTATTCTGTGGCATGATAATGGAATGGCAAACATAGATCTTTGTGAAAATCGGTGTTCTGACGTCAAACTCCCCCCCCCCCCTTTCTAGTTACGATTTGGTTGGACAAGCAGTACTCCGGTGTGGAGACAAAGGGTGGATGGGCAGGTTGCCTAGATGTGAAGGTTGGTGATCTTTCTTTAGCAAAAAAGACTTTAAAAGACAGAAAACTATGTAAAAAGCATTAAATTCTAATAAGTGTCATTTTTATTTTGCAGCAATTACTTGTGCGCCGCCACTTGGGATTGAAAATGGCGATTTCAGTCCAAAAAAAGAAGACTACTACAAATATTTGGAGGTTATAAAATTCGTTTGCCAAAAAACGTATTCACTCAAAGGTTCCAAATCATTAACATGTTCAGAGGGTAGGGTGTTCAAGCCTGATCCTCCAGAGTGTATCAGTAAGTGGCTTTTATAATTTTTCTCAAGATTCTCCGATGTAACCTGAGCCGTGACTCTCACCAATACTCTATTACTTTCAATTTTCTTTGCCTGCAGATGTTAATTGTGCAGAGCCTGTTGTTGACTTTGGTGAATGGGCAGCGGGTTCTCGACCCCCCCATAAACACTTGGCTAGTGTGACGTTGGAGTGCAGTACCGGATACGACATGGTGGGAGAGAGGACACAGACATGTGACATAAATGGCGACTGGGCACCCGGACTTCCAACATGCAAATGTAAGTTATATGTGAGTTTATGCTAATGTCAGATTTAATCCCATTCCTATGTGTGATTGGCTATTTATGCAAATGAGGGGATATTTTCACTGTCTAATTTTTCTTCAATTATTAGAACTATACAAAACTCCAGGATAGCTCAATAGAATGAATCCCCAATCTTCTCTCACACATCCTCTGTTGGTCAAATAGATTTTGCAAAGACGTCCGTATTATACGCTGTCTGAACAGGGCAGAGTGCTTGAGGGCTCTTCCTGTGGAAAGCTGGAAACAACATAACAGCATTAAATAACAATACAACTACAAGTTTTCAACATAAAACCAGCGGCATTAATTCATGACAGCAACTGTAAATAAAACAAAAACGGTCAAGATGATTTGTCTGTTTTTAAAATGGATTTGAACTAGTTTCCACAGCCTTAAGGAATAAAGAGACACAACTGTAATCGGATGTATGTGATCCAAGCAAATCCCTGATGTCCTGATTCCCCTTTTACTTAATTTTTTATTTTTTTGGAGCAGTGTCTGCCACAACTAAAGCTACTACTACTACCACCACCACCACCACCACCACCACCACCACCACAACCACACCTTCAGGGAAACAAACGGGTAGAGTCTCTTTTGATGCTTTTGTTTTGGCCAAAAAGCTTCTTTTTTTTTTTTTTTGTGGGGACCGATTTAATCAAAATTTTCAATGGGATTTTGTCGGTGATTGTTTGTTACAAGTACAATCAAACCTTTATTTACACAGCGTTTTGCACCAACTACACGTGCGGTGCTTAGCAACTGCTTGATCATGATCACACCCTTCTCTGAAACATGTAAATGGGGGAAATGAATGGAACAGTGTATGAGCCAGTCATGTAAACATCATAATCGAGACACAAAACGGAAACATAACCACAACGGATGTGAGCAACAACGGATGTTGACAATGGAACCAGCAGAGTTCATTTTCTATTACTGCTAAATTCTTGTCTATTTGCGGATTTGGGGTACAGGTGCATTCTTGACCACAACAAGTAACTATTAACACTTCACATTTTAACGCCCACTGCGGTTGCAATTGTGTTGTGTGGTTGTTGTGGATGTGTTGTCACTTCTTGCATTGTAGTTGTGGCTTTAGCGTTTATGATTTCCGTTAATGTGCTTGCGTGAGACTCGGCAATTGTACAATATGCTTAATAACTCAGAATTTCCCAGAAAACATTGCTCAGCCCTCGTTGATGCTGCATGTCCGGTGTTTGAATTCATCCGATGATGCTTATGTGTAACATGCAATCATTTTTTTCCCTTTTCTTTATATCTCTGGTTCAGCTGCTCCACAACCAATTGACCCAATTGATGGTAAGTCATCAAAAATAATCTGTCCTGTTAGTGATCCAAGCAAATCCCTGATCACAGTGTCCTGTTCCCCTTTTACTTTATTTTTTATTTTTTTGGAGCAGTGTCTGCACAACTTCAGCTGCTCCTAACCAATTGACCCACCTGGTAAGTCATCAAAAATAATCTGTCCTGTTAGAGTTATTTCTGTCCTCTTCCATGAGCTCATCCCTTTTTTTCCTACCTTTTATTTACAGAGAGTGGAAGTGACGGCGTTACAACGCCTGTCACTATAGTTCTGGGTAAGTTTCAACTTCAGTCGATCAAACCACAGTAGATCAAGACAGTAAAGAGTTAACGCTGATCACGATGGCCCCAGAGGAATTACATGGAATTCTTCAATTCAATTTTATTTCTATAGCGTCAAATCATAACTTACATTATCTGAAGGCACTTTACAAAGAAGGTGGAGACCTTAAAAATTATAAACAGTTCCCACAATGAGCAGCACTTTAGCGACTGTGGAGAGAAAAGAGGGGAGAGAGAGATAAACAAGAGAGTGAATAAGAGTGATATTTATAGATGTTATTAATGAAAGCAGCAACAATTAATAAAATCATGATGATAATAATAATAATGACAAAGTGCCACATTGCCGATCTTACTCTTCTCATGTGGGGATGGTGGATGCATTTGATGGCCTCATATCCCGTCATCCTTTTTCACACATTTGCATTTGTCTCATCAAAATAGCCGTTGTCGCTGTTGCCATCATTATCGGTGTTTGTGTCATCGCCATCATCAAGAGAAAAAAGCGGTAAAGGTTTTATTTATCCTTTTAGACTAACACCTTGAAGCGGCTGCTTCTCTTTTATGGCTGCTGTATTGTATTCCAGACCAACCAGTAACAAAACCCGATCCTCTTTGTGACTTTTGCGACTTCTCCAACCTTTTCTGATTTTTGTATTTAAACATCCTTTTCCTACTGTCTAAGCTTTCTGCCCGTCAGCTATTTCTAAATGTTGCATGCTGAAGTAAGTTGTGTGCGTTCTTAAGGTTTTTATCCACCACAGTTGTCACAAGGGGGCACTGTTGTAAGCCTCAGAAGAACTCTCCTGCACAGAGCTGTCAGTCACTCAGGAGAAAGAGCTCTGCCCCGAGCGCCTTGTGAGGTTTTAATCGTGTAGAAGAACAAATCAGCTGAATGCATCATGAGACGGCTTGTTTAAGTCGAAACGATAAGTTATGCCATGGTTACATTAGACTGTTTAACCGGCGCCAGTTATTCAGTGGCACAGAAATGTGTTATGTCCATCATCTAATATGCAGTGTTAGGGTTAACCCTGCACATCAGATTAAGACCAATGTCTGGAGAGGTTGGTGTGATTTGCACATTTCATTACACTTGAATATAAGGCAGATATTGTCTTTGAAATGCTTTAATAATCAGCCCGGGAACTGTTCAAAGAACAATCCAGTTCCTTTTCTTAAATTGCCCGTCTAGTTCGTTCAAATTTTACATGAACTCATTTTACATCTGCAAAGTAGGAAGCAGTGGTTAATACATGTTTCCCAGGAAAAGCTTTTAGTTGCTGTCGGGGCAGAGTTGTTGTTTGAGTGTAAAGACGAACTCGTGTGTAGGACAGTATCTTTAAAATCATACTTATACAAGTTGTGAATCTTAAATGCACATCTAAGCTTCACAACTTTGGCTCTATAGGGCTAAATTTGGTAAGTCAGTGAATTGTGATTTAAGAAAAGTGAATTTGGTCAGTGCGGCTGCGAGTCCTAGTTGGTGGTGTGTGTGTGGTATTCTCTTTGAAAGAAGTTGGTCTGGGTCTTCTCTACACTTTATTACATTCTACTGGGTCACACATTAGCAGTAAAGTTGACCATTATTGGGTTGCAGCTCTCAGAGAAGTTATCCTGAAAGTGACACTTCAAAACCAGCAGAAGCAATTCCACTCTCGGTAAGAAGATTGACCACAAAGTACACTTGAACCTATGTTTGCCAAATGAACAGATAACGCTGAGCGGCACCGATATATGATGATGTAGGCAGAACATTTTAAAGGAGACGTATGATGCGTTTTCAGTGTTTCTATCCTTTGGTGTGTTTATATATGGTAAATGGTTTTGTATTTATATAGCACTCAAAGCTCTTTACAGTACAGTTTTACATTCACCCATTCACACACACATTCATACACTGCATCTATTAGCAGCACTTCCTTGTTCTATGAGGGGCAATTCAGGGTTCAGCATCTTGCCCAAGGACACTTCGGCATGCAGGTGGGGAAGACTGAGGATCGAACTGCCGACCTTCAGGTTGGAGGACGACCGCTCTACTCCTCAGCCACAGCTGCCCATACATGTTTGTGTTTCTATGTCCAAAGTCTGTGGTAACTCTGCTTCCCCGAGAGAAAACACTGCTCCTGAAACGCCTCCTCACTTGTCCTGCTATTTTTATGTCCCATAACTTTTTTTCTTTTCCATTAATCAACAGGGCTGTAAGGGTTTTTACACTGTCTGAAAATTAACACTATTCTTCTTTTTCCTTTGCAGCAGTAAGCATTAGCGTCCTGATGGCCCAGCTGTACGGGCTGTACCAATGATCTGAATGGAAGAGGGTCGCCCCTGGACGAGTGTTTGAACCTGCTTATGGCTTTAATTTGGAGAGACAGACGTGAAGAAATGTCTAGAGATCCTGAAATCTCTGCAAATTGCGCTCAGTCCTCAGCTACTGCTTGTTGCTCTGGTTAGTCGACAGCGATGTACATATCTGATTCTCTTTTAACTTGCCTTACTTATTCCTGCCCATATTGAAGACCAGTGCAGACGTTTTTCTTTTGTCTTAATATTAATGAATGACATTGTGTTTGTCAGAGAAGCTTTATCTCCATATAGATTTTTATTCTTTTGCACTAAAACTCAAGAGCACAGCTCGGGCCACTGTAGCATAAATGCAGCAATGGTTGGGATTGAGAAAAAACTGAATGTATGCACTGCTCACCTTTAAAATACAGCGGCTCAGTTTAAATAACCTTTTAAGTGTGAGGCTGAAGAACCTATCCAATATGTGTCACTTGTTTCAATCAAAGCTTGTAACTGAAATAGATATTAATGACACCCCTCGTAGAGGGAGGCGCTCCGAGGTCGATAAACCAGTCCTTTCAGAAAGGTGGGATCGTGCCTGTCGACGTGTGGTGGCTTTTAAATGCCTTATCCCAAACAGACTTTTACAACTGTTAGCTGATGTTGCTGGTGACAGGTAATGAGGCCTGATCATGAGTCTACTAAATGATGAGATGTCATGTATTCGCCAGAGTCTGAACAAATTCCCCACAATACTGTGAAAAACAGGAATGCTTCCAGTGTTACACGTTTTGACGGTGGCTACATCAAGATGTACAGAATGTGATTCGTAAAGGTTTTAGCACCTGGTCAACTTTTTATTTATTTGTCAAAAGAAATTTGTAGTTTGTGTAAATTTGCCATAAAATATTTTGTAAACATGGATGAAATAAAAGTGTTTATGATACGCCTTTATTTTGCACAAGCTTTGCTCATTGCTACTGTTTGAATGTTTCTTCAACCAGAAGTCTCTTGGTCCCTAAGCTTTAAAGATACGTTCAAAACATAAAACTAATTAAGAGGCAATTACAAGGAAACACTAGCTACTGTAAACATGTAAGGAGTCCATTGCATGCTTTCTCTACAGATGTGAATTCTTAATATGGCAAGAACCCAAAATATATACACATTCACAAATATGTATGATTAAATGTTTAAATAATCTGGTAAAAGTGATCAAGTAATTCGCTTAGTGTTTGTTTTGGGTCTTTTAAACACTATTTAAATAATACAAACCACAATTCTCTGATGCAATAGTTTATTTTACAGTGTCAAACAATCCAATTACTCAAATGTGCTTAAAATACTTTTAAACCAACATTTCATCAAGTGCAAATATTGTACTTTTTTTTACCTGACACCTGTTGCATTACTGTGAGAAGAACCGTTTACAGAAGAGATAGATATAAAACAATGCATTCTGCCGTTAACACTAAAATATAAAAAATCTTTGTCACTCATTTAAGCAAAGAAAAAAATCTTGATTCTTCTCCCGCCCCTGTAAAATTAACAATCTAGATTTCAATGAGCGACCCTGAACTGTTTGAGAACTAAATTACTACTTTGCCTCGGTTTTAAACTGTTCAACTTCGAAGTTTCAGCAGTAAAATGAAGACGGCTTGGTTGCAAAATCCACATCGAGGTGAGACGAGATCTGTCCTTCACTGTAACCGATTTCAAATGGTGCTAGAAACAATAGTAGACTCTGAACACCAAAAGAAATCGGTCAACCTTGGAGATAGGACAAAGAGCTTGAGCTGTCGCTGCAGATCCACGGTTTGTTGACCACTAGGAGGCGCTTCAAGGGAGCGACGCTGGACATGTGACGTTGTCTCTCTTACCTTCGTCACTAGAAACCTGCTGTGACACTGCGTGGCTTCCTGCTGCTGCTGCTCAGTGAAACACATCCCACCCCAAGAACACTGATTTCAAATGGTGCTAGATAGGTGACGATACTCTAAGCCACCATCTGAAACCAGCTTCCAAGGGGGGCACAAAACGGACTTCCTGTGGCGCCCTCGAGGGAACCTTCACGAAAAAAAAAAGTAATAAAATCAATATTAGTAGAAAATCCCAAAGGGAAATCAACCCTGTGTAACAAGTTGTGATTCTCCGTTGTCGCGGATGTGGTGCGAGCGGCGATCCCACGAAGGCATTTCCGAGAAACATTTCCGTCGAAGAAACTGAAACAAAAAGATTCGAGAGAACAAGAAAAAGTGGTTCAGATGCAGCGGCAGATAGACGCGTGGCTCAATGTCTGCAGGTAGTGTGATTAACAAAGAGCCTTGGAAAGATACCGTCGATATGAAGCAGCGACTCGAGGGACAGCCCCGACTTACAAATCTGCAACACACACACGTTTTTGATATTAGGAATTAATATTTTCAAGAAGACTAAATCCGTTCTGGGATCTGGGGCAAACCTTTAAACTAATTCAAGATGCTCCTTGTAGATTGCAGCTTTCTCTCTTTACTTAAAAAAACACGACTTCGGGGACAACAACAAGCGCTGGTCGACATTTAACAGATTTTTATTAAGCATTGACAAACTGATCTATTCTATCTCACGAGCATCCACCTCTTACAGAATACTTGCATGCTTTGTTTACAGATGTGAATTATTAAAAAAAGCCAGCGGCCAAAGCAATGATACGCATTCGGAAAAAAATTGGATGATTCGACTGTTAAATAAGATCTGAGAGAGGCAGACGTTGTGGTTTCATACCTCAGCTCAGCCGTAGACTTTACCATTTGTAAATAGAACAATCAAAGGAGACATAATCTGCTTGTATTCAGTTTTAAATTAGTGTTATTACTTGAAAAGTTTGACATGAAAACTTTCCTCATACTGCAGCTCCTCTTTTAAGGCCGCCCTCCTGATAAGATCTGATTGGCCAGTCAGCCCGCTCTGTTATGATTGGTCAACAGTGTAGAAAATGTCGGCCTCTGCTCCCTTTTTAGGAGAGCGTGCTTCATGCAAATTATGGCGAACGTTAGCGCTGTTCCCATACCGATACCAGCCAGAATCGGAAACGCCTCCAATACCAGCGAAAAATGCAAATCTATGTACCATTCCGATACCGCGTCTTTAGAATATATTTGTTTAACCCAGATATAACTGCAGTTTTCTTTTCACAGCTCCAAAACAGCAGTTGAGCTTTGTACTGCCACTGGCACGAAGAAGTACCGATAGGGAAGCGTGAGCCAGAACTTAATGTCAGCAGTTAGTAAACATTTCACGCTGGAAAGTGCCACCAGCAAAACAGCGACATGTGCAAAACTTCAGTTTCCAGCTATTTAAAAAGGAAGTAACTGTTGTTTATTACTAGTTTTATTCAGTCGCTGTAAGAAAAGCTGTATGTTACTCATTCTCTTCGTGTATTTGATTTTCAAAGCAGAACCAGGTCAGACTACGATGATAACAATCACTGCCACACGGGGGCAGTAGCGTACAGCTGTGAAAATACACTATGAAAGTTGTTATTCTTTTATATTCACTGGTATCGATATCAGCCGATATGAAAAATCCAGGTAACAGAATTAGTATCGGGACAGGAAGGATGGTAACGAACACTGAAAAAGCACAATATGTCTCCTTTATGATTGAGTTAATGACTCGTAGTGAAGCTGTCGTCGTTGTTTCCGAGCAGACCGAGATGACGGTGCAGGGAAAACTGGCAGCACCTCCGATACTATGGACCTTAATTGTAATGCACTCCGAGAGAGGTTAGACTCTCCGGCTCGAGAAGGAAGTACGATTCACCGCCCTGGTTCGGGCCAGAAAGCAGAGAGGAGGGAAGCAGGTGAGTGCAGAGCGAGATAGAGAGATGAAATGGAAAACCACAGAGAAAGCACCAGAACATCCCCCCCCCCCCCCGCCCCCCTCTCTCTCTCTCTCTGTGTCTCTCTCTGTCTCTCTTTCTCTCAATCCGTTTCTCTGTAACACGCCTACACGACTGATCTGATACCCGATCCAAGCCTCATGGATGTGCCGAAGTGCCGAAACAGGAACAGACACACAAAACACGGTCGCTGTGCGTCTTCGAACGCGAGCGCTCACCTGCAGCTGCAGCAGGGACCTCGGTGAGTCCTCTCCTCTCTCGTCGCCTGGTAGAATGCTCGGGGATGCGTTCGCTCTCCGATCGACTAGAAGGGAAGAGCAAGGAAGTGGCAGTCAATCGCTGGCAGTGGGAGCCATGGTGCAGACACGCAGCAGTAATACGCTGACGGGGTGGGGCAGGGACAGGTAGTGACCAGTTCACTGACATGTTGCCAAGTGTAAACAAAGTACAAAACCACCCAATCGATTCTAAAATCCTTCCTCCCACTGACGCCTGTCTTCAAACCCTCATCCCTTCAGAACACATGCGCCCACACACAGTCTGCCTTCGCGTCTCCGCCACACTCGTCTTTTAACCTCCCTGGAGCCAGATCAGACGGGAGGAAGGACAAAATCCCCACAGCTTTTGCAAGTTGTGTTTGTGTGTGAGGGCGTGTAAGGCAATATAAGCGTGCGCGCGTGCGTGCGTGTGTGTGTGTTTGCACTGTA
Source organism: Reinhardtius hippoglossoides (assembly GCA_006182925.3). Taxonomy (NCBI): domain Eukaryota; kingdom Metazoa; phylum Chordata; class Actinopteri; order Pleuronectiformes; family Pleuronectidae; genus Reinhardtius; species Reinhardtius hippoglossoides. The sequence goes on along the minus strand of CM031675.1, from coordinate 24,102,684 downwards.
GCCACAGTGACGGTTTTGATCAGAGAGCCTGTCTATCTGTAGGTGTCTGGTTCCTTCGGCTGGCTCAACCCAACCCCGTCATTTTTCTTTATTTGGGCTGTTTGTTGCTTGTGTGCCACTGGACCTGTTGTGTAACGCTTATGAAAGATTTAAAGGGACAGGCGGCCTTCGGAGAGAGAGAGTGTGACGCACCCTGGGGAAACTCACAAGGGCCACGTCGTCGCAGGCGTCCGTCGTTTGAAACACAGACTATTGAAACCAAACGGATTTTAACACCGGAAATATGCATGATATGACATTTTCTTGTGTACAAACACTTTAAACATTGACCCATTTGTTCAATTATGTTACTAATCAATGCTGTAAATACTGTACAGGGTTAAAATACAGCTTATTTAAAAAGACGTGAAGCTGGAACGATGCATTTGTCTCTCTAACGGTGCGGCACCTTTACGCTTTGTGTTGATGTGTGTGTGACGAACCAGTCTTCACTAATTCATAAGGAATGCCCCCCCCCCCCCGTAGTGGTGAGGTGACTGGGACAGTATCAGCTTCCGCACTGATAAAAGGAACCTGCGTTTCTACAATCATCATAAATACGCAGCCTCAGTAAAGCGTTTGTTATACCATCAGCGCATTTATAAGAGAGAGCGAGTGAGAGCGAGAGAGCGGGGGGGGGGGAGAGAGAGAGAGACGCTGACTGTGGAAGCGGGAGCTGCAATGCAGACCACGAGCAGCCACACACGCTCTTGCATCATCTCAGAAACGTGGCGTCTGTCGGACGCCGGCCCTCCAGCCAGCAGAATGAGAAGAGCTCGCTCTCGACCGGGGGATTTTAGTCCCTCGTGCGGGGACAGACACCATCAACAGACACGGTCCTGCTGGGAAGGAGAAGCCGAGCAGCCCCGAGTCCGGAGCAGGAAGTTTCACAGCTCGCACAGTTCACATCGATTTTCAGGAAAAGAAACTGATATGTTGTCGGGGGAAAAATGGACTTGGCAATTGGATTATCAAATATTTCACATATCCATGTATGCCTTGGCTTAAAAACGATGTTAAAATCAATAAATAGAAGCCAATATTCACACAGCTGCTCTTAAAAGCTCCACCTAGTGTTTAGTCAAGTGGAGACTGTATTTCTGGTCCACTTCCAATTCACTAATTCAGGGTTTCTTGCTGCTGCAGGCTACAGAATCCTGAGATCAACGCAGGGCAGGTCATGTGGAACTTGTCTACACATGCAGAATAAAAGTGGCAAACTAATGATTCACTATGTGGAAATCAACATATTCTTATACACTAATTAAATAACTAATTACACTGAAATAACGGCTTGAATTTCCTTGTTATTATGACCCGTTTCGTAGCTCTTTCAAACAAAGATCCAGAGAAATGATTAGAAAATGACGTTACCTGTAAAACACTGTGTTACTAAGGTACAGAGAGAAATCTGCTGATTGATGAATGTACGATAATAACTTCACAAATGCCACAAACACTGGCAGGGAGGTCCCCAACACAAACATGTGACCAACAAGTCATCTCATACAAACGGACTTGTATCCATGGAACAGTGTTTCTGCACAAGCTGTGTATAAAATAAAGGCGCCTCTTAACCAATGAGATTTTGACCTCCGGCTGCTCGCTTGCACTAAGCCAATAAAGTGCTGCTGTGCAGCTTGTGGAGCCAGGGGAGCTCCTCCCATCCAATGAGAATCCAGCTTTGGCACGATGGCCTGTGATGCTGCGGCTTTAGGAAGTCCAGTGCATGTGAACTGGAGAGACGCCAAAGCAAAGTCACCAAGAGAGCAAGGTAAACAACTTCTCTCTTTCTCCCCCTCTTTTTCCTCTCTATCTCAGCTTCTCTAGCTCGGGTCCTTAGCCGTGACATTTAGCCCTTTTTCCATCGCTCCCCTTCTCTCGGAGAGCAATGGATGGATAGATAAACAGATAGAGAGAAAGAGAGGGCGAGGTACAAGCTGCTGCGTACTGGCGGAGGAGAAATCCAGACTGCGTCACCGTCTCTGTCTCTCCTTACTACGCAGAAAACAAATGTGTCTCGGGAAGCGCTTTGCCAAATCCCAGTGGCCCAGAGGAGCGAAAAAACAAATCACAAGACAAAAGTGCCACTGGCCACAGACACCGAGCGGATCTGTTGTCCGATAACATACAGAACCCAACCAGTCATACAAGCACGCAGGCTCACTTCTCCCCATCAACTCCATCAAGAGTTAACTACAACAAGTAGTCGTCGACAGCCCCGACAGAGAGACAGTTACAGAATATTCACATATAAGGAGATTTAAATCAAACATCAGTATTTTTTTTCCCGCTGAATACAGCAACGAACTTGTCCTGTAATTTGATTTGACGGCAGCTGTTGTGTACACACGGCTGCGTCGGTGCCCACTCCCATATAACGCTGTGTCAAACATATAACACTGTTTCCTAATAGGTCATGCGACACCATGCATGAATGTATTCACCGATTCACACCGGTGTAATCATCTCTATTCCGTGTTGTGACGGTGGCAAAAAAAAAAAAAAAGAAGAGATGTTTGAATACCTTGATAATTCTCGGCACAACATTCCTGACTGAGCTTCGCTGTGGTATTAAGAATCCTCCAGAATATTCTTTTTTGTTAACCCCTTTGTCGCACCTCAGCCCACCCAGCACGCCACCACAACAAGATCTAGAGACACTGTGCCATCTTCAGCATCCATGTTGAAACTCCCAATACCAGCTCACACAGGAACTACACTGCGCACACACAGAGACACACACACACACACAGAGACACAGACACACACATATATATATATATAGTAGCGAGAGGCAGAGCAGATCAGAACTACCGAAGAGGAGAAAGCCGAGCTTGTCCGAAACCACTGTGTCCACTTCAGGTGGAAAACTCCATGACTCTGGGCTTCTGCTACCTCAGCTTCTGTTTCTCCCAACATGAAAAAGTGACGTAGCAACTAATCCAAAATCTCTCTCTCTCTCTGACTTGCTCTCCCTCCCTCTCTCTCTCTCTCTCCCTCCCTCCCTCTCTCTCTCTCCCCCCCCTCTCTCTCTCTCTCTCTCTCTCCTCCCTCTCTCTCCCTCTCTCTCTCTGTCTCCCCCTCTCGCTTTCTGCTTACCTCTCAAGCACACGCACTCTTTTATTTTCATCTGGTTGCAGATCAGCCATTAACACTGCCGCTTCGAACTAGCACATAGACACAGAAATGGAGCAGACCACACAGAAATGCATACGTACGTGCACACGCACGCCCAGCCGTGCACACGCGCGCATGCTCACGCTATTCCTCTTCCTGAGTGTGACGCAGCACTTAATTCTCTGCGCTTTTATACCAGTGTTGTGGCTGCACAACGCAGCGTAATGATCAAGCTGAGGCAGAAACACACTTTCCCGCAGCCACACAAGGGAAGACAGCATGAGCAGACTGCAGTAAAAGGGGCCCTACCACCACGGCTCCCAGTCCCCCACTCTGTGACGCTGCTGTGTCCCCATTTCCCCCCCATGTCCCCTGATAATTGGTCTCTCTGCCTCTCCGCTGCCCTCCTCTCTGCGAGAGACACACTCTGGCTCCTCTGTCTGCGAGGCTGAGCTGACTGAGCCTCCTCGATCACCTGACAACCCACTGGTTTTAAAGGCACATCACCAGCTTATGTACCAGTTGCATAAGCGCTCAGATGGTGTTTTGGCTTTTCAAATACTGTCTAACGAGAGACTCCGCTCATCTCTAAAGCTCCAGCGGGAAGAAATACTTATCTATAAACATCGATACGTTGTCTTTTGTTAAAAAAAACAACAACCATATGATGGTTGATACAGTGATTTCTGCATTCTGCTCCTCGTTCAGTGTTAGTACTTTTTACTTCCTGAATAGAACTAGCATAGAAAAGAACAAAGCGTGTGAGGAGATTTACCATGAATAGGCCGACCACATGTTCTTCCTCTTTCAGTTCTTGTTGTTTCCTGCCTCAGACCTCATCCAGATGAGACAAATACCAGTTCAATCCTCTATCTCGACTCAAAATAACACGACTGTCTGGTTTTAAAATGTCTCAAATCTTATAAAAATGACGAGAATATGAAAACACATTAACTGTTAACTATTACGTGATTGTACAACACTTTGTATCGTATGAAATGTTAGAGGGAAGTTGCTGTGTCTTTAAAATGACTGTGTCGCCGTCTTATAAATAGTCTGTTTTGGTTCAGTCAAACATTAGCAGAGTTTATTTTAAGAATTTGGGCCTTTGCAGTTTCATTTGATTCTTCACGTACCTTGATCGGATGAGTTTTCACTTCTAATGCAATTTGGCCAACGGAGCTGTGGGAAGACAAAAAGGACAGAAACACAATTCGTCAGTTCAAAGTCTATTTTTCAATAATCCACAATTAGGTTGAAAAATAATGACCTCAATCGAATTGGCCCCAAAATTGCTGTTGTAAATACCAAGGCAGCACCGCAGCGTCCTTCCCGGCACCGAGAGAGGAACGATCTGTTCTGCACAAGGCTGCGGTTCTGTACTTTTACATGCCAATCTGAAACGAGAGCTTGGTCTCAGTTAGCAAAAGACAAATAAAGTTTCTGTCTGGAGCAGCTCAGTCGTTTGTGTTATAGAGACATAATGTTTGCATTCAACAAGTGCCTTCATCAATAATTCATATCTTTTGAGTTTGGAAGAATATTTCCACAGTTTATTACGAAAATCACAAGTGTTGGCTTGAACTGCAGTCAACGACATTTTGAGTGTGTTTCCAAAAGCTGCAGCTCGGTTTTTGAAAAGGATTGAACGATAACTCAAGGATAATTCAAAAAGGCCGAGTTGTCACAAAACATCCTTTTAAAAAATAAATAAATAAAAAATAACTTCCTTTATCCTCCAGGTCTAGATTTTCAATCTAGTGGCTGTAAATGTTCTTACCTAAAAATCACTTGTAGCCTTGTGACGTGCAAATTCCCCACCGGAGTCAGAGGATACAAAAGCCCACAGCTTCACCTTACAGGGACCGAGAAAGGAGAGCGGCGGTAACAGAATCAGCTTTCACCCCCCCCGCCCCCCCCCCCCCCCCCCGAGCTACATGGGAAACGCAAGAGATCTCCGAGATCAAAGCACGTTTGCTCAGAGTAGATACCGAGTATTGATCCGAGGGTTGAGGCGAATCCTCCCTTCAGTCTTTACGTGTGTGTGTCCTGCAGGAGATCACTACACTAACACGCATGCTAAAAAAAGGAATTTCTCCCGAGCGCCACGTTACATCTAATGCATCTTAAAAACCCCCGAGTGAGCTCATGTGCTGGTTCCTTCTCGGTATCTTTATCCATACACCCAATCGTTCTGCAGCCTGTCGCAGCAAACAGGAAGTTTTACTGTGGTTTGTGTTTATGCTGACGGAGACGGCGCTACAGCTTTAAAAGACACATCCACGCGCTGCTCCTTCCTGTCTGCTATTTATGCTCCTCATCCAGTGGGCAGTGTGTTAATTTTAGCCGTGTCATCTATCAACCATGCTCGTTCCACTTCCTAAACCTTAATCTCTCCCCTGGAAAAGTGCCCAGTCGGCTCCATTCATATACTGTTTTTGTGCCGTATTGGCATCGACGGGCCTGGATCCCAAACGCTCGCACGCGTGCATTCAATAAAACAAATGACATGTGTTGTGTGTGTTGACAGTAAACAGTGATCGTGTTCTGTCATTACCCCCCCCGATCTGCAGGGGCCACGTCTTCAGCTCGTGGTCGCGTCGACTGAGAAGGAAGAGACGTCACAGCAGGTCCTGAGAAAATCCCAGGTATTATTATTATTTCAGGACATTTCAAACATAAAAATGAACTAATTTGATTTAATTTAAGTGTGACACTTTGACAACTGGCCACCATTTCTTGTACGGTAAATATCGCTGGCTTTCCATGACGTGCACTGGCTCTTACCTTTGAGAGAGAGAGAGAGAGAAGAGAGAGGAGAGAGAGAGAGAGAGAGAGAGAGAGAGAGAGAAGAGAGAGAGAGAGAGAGAGAAGAGAGAGAGAGAGAGAGAGAGAAAAAAAAAAACGAGAACAGCAATATTTATCTGGAGCGGAAGTCTAATCTGGACTCTGTGGTTTCGTTAGATTCTCTAATACGTGCGTCTCAAACATGCAAATCCAAATGTGGAGATGTGAGACACAGCAGACGCGTCCGTCCTCCTGTGGACAGAGTCACTGGGAGTTTACAAACAAGGTAGATGTTCTTTCCCTGGAAAAAATAAATCTGACTCATTCCAACAACAATGTTTTTCTGATACCTCATGCTCTGTGCGTCGACCCTTCACGAGCACGCCGCCCCGTGTTGGAAGAGGGAATTACTCTTCAGAGGGTTTGTTTACATCAGGAATAAAAAGTGCGTATGACATAGAAACCTCTGGATGGAGCCGAGTCGAGGCGCAGGCGCAGGCGCAGGAGGCGCAGACGCCACAGCTTCCCAAACGATAAGAACACAGACCGAGGAGGAATCGATAACACTAATTATAACAATACGTTGAAGAAAAAAAATCAAAATATACATTTCTGCAAACGGAGCAATGAGGAAAAACAATCTTACATAATATTAACTTCAGGTCTTCACACAGCAAAAGATTCTTGAATGAAGTGGTAACTTATTTTTTTACATTTCTTTAAATATGTTATTGTTAAAAAACAGAATATTTAGCAGGGACATTATACACAGCAGGATACTGACAAGTATAACAATGACACGATTTTAAAGTAAGTAGTATGTATATATATATATACATATATTCATTTCCAGAAAAAAAAGCAGAAACATACAGATTCCTTTTGTTTTTCTTTTTTTTTAAAGTACACTAATTTAAAGTACCTGTAACTTAATCCAACTTCTCTTCCTGGTCCTTGTAATCGAGACAACAAGTCGAAGCTGAGGTGAACATCGACGACAGGCGCAGGTACCACGCACATTGAAACCATTACGCAGCAACCGGGTCACTCACTCCAGAGGTAAAAAACCAAGTGCGCAACATCCTCCTGCGGCACGCACCTCCATCTCTCCATCCCTCCATCCCTCCATCTATCACTCCATCCCTCCACCCCTCCACCCCTCTCTCTGGCTCCGGAGAGAAATGAGCCACAAATGCGCACAGACACGTTTTTTTGTTTTTGTTTTTTTTTCACAAGGAAACAGCTGAGAGCAAATACCTCGCTTATTTCCGGGTAACGTTGGAAACTGCGCACGACATCGCAGTAGCCAAATCACGGTCGTGCGTAATTCTCATTGGCCGCAGATAAAAGAGAGAGGCACTTTAAAAAAAAGAAGAAAAAGAAATAAAGAAAGAAAGCACGCGTTACATAAATGGAACGCAGGTGAATGATGACATAGTGGGGGGGAGGATTAAAACAAAAAAAACGCGCAGTTACCGAAATGCACGCAGATGATGGTGCGTGGATGGTGCGTGGATGGTGCGGGGTTCACCGGGGCAGAAAGTGCAGGGAGACGCAGAGCTCCTGGAGGAGGAAGAGGAGGAAGAGGAGGAGGAGGAGGAAGAAGAGGGGGGGTGAGCTACTCACAGTGTCCGGGTCTCGAGAGCTCCGGTCCCGGTCCTGGCCGCCGTCCTCCTCCCGGTGTTGTGGTTGAAATCCTCCGCGGCGCCTTTAATGAAGCAGCTCGTCCGTCGACATCTTTTCACAGCAACACCAGCGCGCCACGCCCACCCGCACACACCCCCGTTTCCTGATTGGACGACGCGGCGAGATGCGTCGGCGCGGTCACGTGCTTCTGACGCATGTTTGCAAACAGGAACTGGGAAGCGTGTTATGTATGAGGCAGGAAAATAAGGAAATAATAAATATAATAATGGAAATAATAACATTGACACCAGTTATAATAATAAATATAATAATGAAAATAATACTAGAAATAATAACATTGACACCAGTTATAATAATAATGATGCTAATAAAACTATATTAGTAATAATAATAATAATAACAATGATAATAATAATAACACAACAGTAGAAATGGTAATACTACTAATAATATACTTCATATAAACAATACTTTAAAACAACAACAACAATGATACTAGTACTACTACTACTAATAATAACAATAATAATGGTGATGATCGTAATGATGATGATAATGATAATGATAATGATAATGATAGAAGAAGAAGAAGAAGAAGAAGAAAAGAAGAAGAAGAAGAAGAAGAAGAAGAAGAAGAATAGTAGACTTTATGTATACAACACTTTTCAAAGTTAAACAAGATAAAACATGACAGGTCAATAATACAAAACTCAAATCTAATAAGACCCCCAACAATTATTTATGAGTAAAAGGAACCAGGTAGGACATATTAAAAGAACAACAGTGAACTGGAATTAATAAAAAGATGCATTTTTAAGAAGGGATTTAAAATCTAGTCCATGTTATTGTGAATGATTCATAGGCCACGTGAAGGAGGCAGCTCACCGAGTGTTCTTAACAATCATAATTACATGATCCGCATTGATTGAGCCTCAAACAGCTCCGTTTCCTGATGGTTTATTATAATAGTAGCAGCCATTGCTTTAATGATCCTTAGCTGTTTTTATGAATGTAAAATTAAATCTTGATTCAGGTGAAATCACTCTGACGTCAGATTTACCAAACTTTCATGAACATGCTCCCCTGCCTCGCCTCCATGCCACGTCCTGATGATATTTACTTACTACTTCTCTATAGGCTTATTTGGTATGTGAACAATAAATGAAATATACAGGTAAAGCAGCTTTCTTACATACAGCTTTCAAGATTTATTTGTCACTTACACTTAAGTATTGCATGTTACGTATTACTTACTGGGGCCTATTTTGACTCTTGCTGCTGTAATATTGCAAATGTCCCCATCGTGGGACGAATACATCTCATTTTCTTTTTGTTCTCTTATACAATGAACAAAATACATAAATTCCTCATGGCTGTCCAAAGTTTACAGGTTCAGTGAGAGGGTGTTCTGATAAAGGAGGAATAGCCCCTGTGCCCTTTAGGGTCGAAGCTATTAGAAAAACAATATAGAGTTGTCAAACTGAAGCATTGATTATAAAAACAAACATTTCCAGATGAATCCCATGATGCCCCATTGACCATAGTGTGTATAAGTAGCTAATTTGATTAATTTGTAATTGTCTGACAGCTTCTTAAATCAACCACAGTGTTTCTATTAGATTATACACACAGTAGATTCCGATAATAGATCCAAGCCCTTTAATCTAAACCTTGAATCGTGTCACAAAGAGGACTCTGTGACCAGGTTCAGTTTCCTCGGCCTGATTGAATCACGCTTTCCCCACGAGGGCCTGACTGCAGCGACAGTCTCCTCGACTCGACTCTCCCACAGACTCGGTCGACACTTCCTGTGCATGCGGAGCTGCTGCAGATCAGACAGTAGAGGGCTTGTTAGCCTGGAAACCCATTTCCTCCTGGTTCCTGCTGCCTGGCAACATTGCAGTGACCTGGTGCTGCTGCAGTTTGGTCCTGTTGGCTTTAAATAGCCATTTTTCTCATCTTGAATACTTTCATTGCCTCCAACCCATTTCTTATTTCTCACGACACAACACTCATTGATAGAGTTGTGTATGTTCACTGTAAAAGAATCAGTAAGTTACATAAAATGACTCTTTGATTTAATTGTTCAACAGCTTTATGTCGCCTGCAGATTCATCCTTCGGGGGAGAATAATGATGGTGCGTGTTGTTTTGCTTCCACTTCATCACCAGCACATCTTGTTAGTGTGCACTACACTCTTGTGGCCTAAGAGGTGCACAACACCCAATACTCAAAAAGTGGATTTATTCACTGCTTTATTACATTACATTACATTTCATTTTATCCAGACGTGGTGCAACACAGCACTCAAACCTCCCCAGTATTGAGTTGGTGCACAGACGTTTATGACATTACAGTTTTCTACCTGAGCACAGCCAACTTCAAAACAGAAAGAAACAGAAAGATTAAAAACAAATATTAACAGAAATAAACAACCTACAGAAATCTCTCAAGAATCCTGTAGTTTAGGTTTGTGCCCTACCTTGTAACCTCATGAGCTCGTGTATGAAGAGCATCTCGATCACCACCTGGCCGGCTGCAGTAGAGGTCACACGTCCCACCTCCTCCGTGTTAGCAGATGGGACATGGAGCAAACAAACAAAAAAAGAAAGTACACGTTAGATACATTTTTCTCAAAGGTGGTTTCTGTCCTTTCAGATAGTATTGCACTCTTGTATGCAAGTTTGGTTTGAATTAGTAATTTGATGCAATTAAAATGGGGGGAAATGTGTCGTCCAGCTTTATGCTCAAGACTTTATTTTGTAGTCGATAAACATGAATTTGTTCTCGTACGTTCCACTTGCATTTGTTTCTGTGATGATTCGGTTCAACTGCGTGAGATCAATGGAGTTTGTTTATCTTATAAAGACCTGCAGGTATTTTAATGCTCTCATCTATAAATCATGTTCAAGTTAATATCCGACATGTTTACCAAGCAGCTTCATTAGAAACCGTTCACAGACAGAACAACATGTGGAACAGACTCCCACCGGGCTGCGGTTTCAATTTGGCAGGACTTTATAAACCATGATTCAATAATTACGCAAATTGTTTCCATTTCGTTCTTTTCTTTTTGACTTCAATGTCTCCAGCTTGCCCCTGGTTTGCCCCCAAGCCCACAGCAGGGGGCATCCTAACCCAACAATCCGTCAGACCTCACTTTCCGCTCCGTGCTGCCCTCTAGCTATAGCAAGGAGTATTACAATGTGGAATTATGTACAGTATATCACTTATAGTAAATATAGTTATGTTATGTGTGTTGTGTATGAGCTTATATCAAGGTGTGTGCATTTAAAAGTATTTTGAAGCAAATCTAACAATTTCTTTTGACAGCCTCATGAATTAGACCTTTAACATCTTGTGGTGTTATTGTGCGATTTGTCACCATCTCAACACTGACGTCAGCTTTTGTACATTAACACTAGTTTGCAGTAATCCAGTGCACAGACTCTCCCCTGCAGTTTACTACAGGGTGTGATGCATCCATGGCCGGTTGCATCACTGGAAAAGAGAGACGATGCTTTCCAGATTGTTTCCTACAGCAGATGTTCGGTGTTCGACAGATGACAGCACAGAGAGCGCCGTGCAGGAAACAGGCGGGATATGAACTTTCCATTGTTATTTGTTGTTTAGGTCGTCTATGGAGACAACATGCTCAGTTCAAGGTTTTCCAATTTGCATCTTTTGTTCATCGGAGCATTTCTTCCATTTTATTCTGTGAAGACGTCTCAGAGCAAAAATACCTCCACAGATATGAAGTACAAACTCATAACACACAGACCGAAGTGTAAAAGAGTCATTAAACAAAAAAACGATTTAAGATTAAACGGCCTTTAGACCGTCTGTCTGACGAAACGCTAACATGTGTCTGGTCACTCCCTCATGTGTGCACATTAGTCAGCGGGGCCCCATATTTGTCTAAGAGAGGGCCCCTCCCTTAATGTGGATCCCAGCTTTGAAACGGCATAGTACATTTCCCATGATGCATGTTTTTTTTTTTTCAAAGTATGTGAAATTATATTAAATTCCTCCCCAGTCATCATGTGCTTTAGATTTTGAGAGAACGTCTACGTGAGTGTGGGCGGATACAAATTGTTGTGTTCATGCATGGAAGGGTGTCGCATGAGAAGAATATCCTTTCACTGAGAAAATCTTTTTATGAAGTTTTAATAAAGCGCAGGAGATTCCTGAAACTTCCTCCGGTCACTTTCAGACACCCGCTCACATAGAGTAGTGTTGTTTGATTTCAGAGTTAATAGATATGAAACTTTTAGGAGAACAATTTAACCATAAACTTTATTCTAAATGATTATAAATAAAAACCCAAATAGAAAGAATATATAAAACTTAAAAAACTACATTGTTTATTCTGTAAAATAAGTTCATATTGCAGAAACCTTATGTTTTGTATATGTTTGTTGTATTGCATCAGAATATGTGGCTCTAGTTTCTCTACCTCATCCTTTCAAGCGGCCATTTCTTTAATTTTTGTGAACTTTATACCACGAATGAACTTTTTACAAATAAAATGTTTCCGAATGTGCCTTATTAATCAATTAAAAGCTCTGCTAAACCCAAAGAAAAGGTCAAACAGACAAAGATCGCATTTACCTCTTACCTATCGTTACCTCTCCGACCAGAATTGATGCTAATACATGAGGGGCTATCAGCCGCTAGCTCTTTATTCCCCCCCGGGAGTTATACCAGACCAAGAAACGCTGATGTTGTGCCAAATCTACGGGAAGTGCCAACAGGTGAGTCGCTGCTAATGAGGTGGATTATACAGGTGTGCTCCATCTGCTGCCCCCAGTGGCCAATATCGGTTATTGCAGGTGGAGGCCAAAAGTCTCTGCTCAACACAATACTAATACTACTACTAATACTCCTCCTACTACTTCTAATAATACTAATAAAGGCCCTTTCTATAGGCTAGGATATACAAAACAGAAGGATGTCAAGTCCTGGCTTGTGGATTGATATTCAATGTATGTGTCTTATATTTAATTCCCTTGAGAATAACTATATATTGTCCATGGTCATCTCTGGTTTTTGTCTATTTTCAAAGTTGGAAATGTTGTTGTGTTATTGCTTAAACTCCACAGAGGTTGTCATGGAAACACCAGCGTGATGATTCCAGAGAGGAAGAAAGTAGGCGAACATTCTCCGTGTTGTATTTTCTTCTCGAAAAGAGGATGAAGTCGTTCTGAGGAGTGCTTCAGTGTTTCACGTTTCACGTTTTAGGTTTCAAATGATTCTCCTGCAGGATCCCTTCCTCTCAACCTCTTCATGAACCTGCGAGTTTATCCTCTCTTCATTTCCATCCCAGGCTAAATGTGCAGACGGCACCTCCTGACCTCAGGGTCCCGCTCGGTCTCTCGTGTGCTCTCTCCTCCCTCCCACCCCCCACCCACCCTTCCATTCCGCCCCCGATATTATCTTACCATCAATGAGCTTGCGAGGGGCGTGCCTTGGCAGGGCCGGGGAAAAACATGACGTGGTTGGCAGCTGTGACTACGTTGATGGGGGGAGCCTCCCCACAATAAAAACAACCAGCTGAGTTTAGTTTTTTTATAATCCCAGATTCCATTGCACGTACACTACTCTTGGCCGACTGGAGGAGCGGAGGGGTGGAGAACCTCAGAGCTGGGAGGGGAGGGGAGGGGAGGGAGCGGGGCCGGGGGATTTATGTGACATTGAAGAAAAGCTGCGGAGGAGAAGATTAGGAGTGATATACTGTAGGGGAGCAGGGGCCGGTGGGTGGGAATTGAAAGGGTCCAAATTACAAATCATTTAACTCGTGGTTTATATATTTATATAAAGTAGGGCTGTGCAATACATTCTGCTGTTTGTCACACATACCCTTTTCTTGTGTATTGGGGTCATAGCTTCGCAGATGTTAAGTTACTTCCTTCCATCTTTGTGATTCTTTGCTATGTAGCTGAATAAACAGCAGCTTGTTTAACAAGTGACAACACTTGCTTTACTTCATAGGGACTATTTCTTCATCCTAGAGTTATTCCAGTGATAAATGCTCATAATGAGGCCTCTCCACAATCCACACATCTTCATGTTGCTGTTAATGTTTACTGTCTTTGCAGATTCCATCCCTTTCATCTCCGTCTCCTGAATTTGGGACGGTGGCAGTGGTTGGTGAACCATCCGATAACATTGTGCCAGAGGGAGCGGTACTGGGACACCTACGAGGACATGGTGCAGACAACTAACAGTACTGCTGAGCACAACGCCAACCTTTCGAGAATTTAAGGGAAATGTACAGATGCAACTAGACGAAATGTGTATTTTGTGTGTTTCTTTGCCGCTAGTGTCTCGGCTCAATGAACTGAAACAAAGAAGAAAGATCTTTACTATGTTAAAGAGAACTTTGATGCACAATTGTGCACAATGTTGAGTGGTCAGAACCACACACACCAAACCCAATCAACCGTGCAGCAGCCGTGAAAGCTCTGCGGGGTATAAGCAGGCTATAAAAACACGCACACTCCGTCCTAATCAAGCGGCACCGGATAGCACAGACTCTTAGACATCAGTCTCCTAAATGGGCCTGTTCTTTACATCTACACCCATGAATTATTCTTTGGGAAATCTGTGAACATGTCGCTTCGAACGGGTTCCTCCCTCATCTATTCCGCATCCTTCCACCACGTTTTGTGATAATCTGTCAGGTGTTTTTTTGCATAATCCTGTTTACAAACAAACAATGGACAGAGGTAGGACATGTGCATGACTTGATACTTTCAGGGTAAATGAGAAAATATGGATTTTTTTTTTGTGTGTGTGTGACTTTAACCTCTGAGTTCAACAGAGGGGAGCGAGGAGCCGTGCACTCGATATCCTCACGTCGGTTAGAGGCTGTGTAGAGGAAGATGATCTCAGCTGAGGAGTCACCTCACAGAGTTCAAGGTCAATAGGTTGCAGGTACCAGGCGTGCACGAGAGCGCATACAGGAACATTCACCGTTTCAATTTGAACTGTGGAGCAGTTGGCCGCTCTCAGATTATAGATGACGACATTCGACTCGATGTATTTGTGTATATTATGTGCTGCTTGAGCAGTTGTTGGCGTAATGTGACGACGGGACTGTTTCACGCCGCCGCTAAATGACCTTGAGGAAATGTTTTCCAGGGGCAGGGGCAGGGTGTGAATTCACATCAGGCCGGATCTCGCGATGAAGGAGAGGGTGTGGATTGATGGGAAATGAACTCGGTCACACTGTCATGTACGTGTGGACGGTGAGAGGATGAAAACTTAAATATACAGCGTGATGGACGAGCGGGTGGACGCTGCACTGACGTGGGCTCACAGAGCGTGTGGAGGAGAAGGCAGCTGGGGGATGTTTTCACTGCCCCACCCACCCCAAGACAAAACAGTGTGAAGTGATGTCATTACTACTGCTTATATCCAAACCAGCTGTGTGACCTTATGGGCTGTGTGGGATTTAAATTCCAGGCGTATATGTATTTGTGCACGTTTGACTCTTTCGTTTTTTAAGATGGATGTTTTCTTTTTTTAATAAAAAACGAGTCTGGGACCCCCCCCAAAAAAAGACAGTTCATCAAAAGTTGTTTACTTTTTACATTTTTTTTATTGTTTTTCACGTGAAATCAGATTTAAACCGCAGGGTGCGAAGAAGAATGAAACAATCACACTGGAATGTTAGCAATGAAAAGCAAGAAATGAAATGAAAAGGAAAGGATCAATGTGAGGAATCTCGTTTATCTCGCTGGTTCCAGTTTTGACGAAAAAATAAAACACATTTTTTTCCTTTTGTGCTTTCCTCTCTGGTTTCGCCAGAGGAAAGAAAAACAATCAGGCTTCAGCCGCAAGATGCTTCTTTCTCGCCGTCGTAGCACCTGAGCATCTCGGTGTGAGACCCGGACATCGACATTGCAGAGGTGCCACAGAGTCCAATGTTATAGTACAACACAAGAAATGAAAAGTACACAGAATACAAACCAGACAGTCACCATACTATACACACTGATCAAGAGAATACTGAGGGTAAAAAGAGCTTATACAGGATATTGAAAAAGAGAATAACACTGACAATGGATGAGCTTCGCGTTAACTTCGCAGTAGCAGATTGGTGAATTCCTTCAAACCGGTGAGTCGTCACTCCACTTATTTTACAAAATTGTACACATTTAAATGGCTGATGTCACGTGCACATTCAAACCCCGTCGCTCCACGTCAATCATGCATACAGTACATACCGAGCAGAAAAGGAAGCTGTGTAGATGCATATTTACAGTACAGATGTCGACCCACACACGTGCAGGATTTGCCACACGCACACATTCGCACACATCAGATAACTCAATCAGATGAACGAGAGCCCGATGGGGTTTCTCTCTGAGAAGCTTGTGAACAGATTTCAAGGCACCGTGGTTTGTTTCCTGTCAATCTGTCCGTCTGTCGAGGCTTTTCAATAAACCGAGGAACAATTTCATTTGTGAGCTCATTCTGTTTTTCCTAATCGAGGGTTTTGGTTGAAGCTTGGAAGCGACGACGAGCACGAGACCCTGCTGGGTGTTGACAGCACGTGAATGTGACTCCAGAGGCTGCAGTCGTCGTGGGAGCCAGTGTTGATTAACGCTAAACTACACAAACCCTGAACTGCCGTGTGGACGGGGGGGTTGTGTTTGCTGGGGGGGTAGTTCCTGGGCTGCCAATCGTCGGTCGTCTACTTCACAGCTCGGTGTCTGCCGTCTTGGCGGTGGAGTGGCCGTTGGTGGGAGGAGGAGGAGCGGGCTCGGTCTTGGGGGCCTCGGGGGACTCTCCGTTCTCGCTGGGCTTCTCCTGAGTTTCCGGAGGGGGGATGAGGGGGGCCACAGACACAAGGGTGTTCCCCTGGTTCTCCTGATCCGCGGGATAGGCCTCCTCTGCCTGCAAGTACAGAGCAGATCCAGAAACTCGTTATGGAAAGACTGGATGGAAAATACCCGGATATCATTATCACTTCACTAACCCTTCACTGTGGATCTAGATGAAATGTTTAGGAGACCGATATCTGGCGTGTGCAATGACAATAACATCTCCGTCTTTAACAGAACAAAGATCTTTCTACATCGGTTCACTTCATTAATGTGAGACACTGCAGGCAAAACCAATGTTTTTGAGGCTTTGGGCAACAGAAAACATCCAAAATACACATGCAGGTGTTTATTTGACGATACTTTGTTTATTTACATCTGTAGATTTCCCTTTAATTCACCAAACGTTAGCATTGTACCCAACATGCAGTCCCGTGAATGTTTTCTGCAACATGAATCATCGCAGGTGTCACGGTAAAGCTCCCTCCTGCACAAAATCTTTACTCTTAACCCTTTACTCCTATTTCCTTTGTGTTTTCTGCAGATATAAATAATAGTTTCCAATAAAACATTTATCGGGTATTAATAAATCAGCCACTCTTTTCATTTAAACTTTTAAGACCAATCGATAACCGTCTACACGTAAGATATAAATCTTCAAAGGTTGGTCAGTAAAATAATCTGAACATGTTAAAAAATGACAGAGTTGATTTATTGATCAGATACAGTTCTGCACACAGATGCATCCTTTAACCCCCCCCCCCCCCCCCCCCCCACTGTTCCTCGGAGGCTCACACACCCTCTGATGTGGTCGCCGTCATGTGATATTGAGAGTGGTGCAGAGAAACAGCTGCGGGATGAAACAACAAAGCTCTGCAGACGAATGAGGCAGCGGCGAGGAGGGTGTGGGTCTTTGGATGCAACACACACTCAGCCTAGTCTCTCTGATAGCTGTCCAGCAACGTTCCCTGATTAAACACCGACAGGAACTGGTTCAGAAGTGAGGGAATCGACCTGTTTTGAGTCCAGATGCAGGGAGACGTGAACCTCGCCCCGAGAAAAAATCTATGCACTGCTGCAGGATCTATAACTACAGCACATGCAAGTCCCTCAGATGTTACTTCAGATCCATTTTAGATGAACAGAAATCAGATTTTCACTTCATTGGCTGAACCATCTACCGAGTCAGTAACTCGGCTACATAGGGCGACATGCAGTGCAGTACATTGAACATTGACTCTCAACAGAACTCGAGAAAAACCTTCTCACCAGCCTCACTCCCTTGGGGTCGGCCTTGCGTTGGAATTTCAAGATACCGGCAATGAGCGAGACGGCAGCGAGCAGACCGGTGCCCAGAACCCCGCCGAATACGGAGGAACCGGACGATGATGGGGTCTCAGTGCTTTTCACACCCAGCTGAGAACAACATGGAGAAGATGAAATCGTGGTCAGAAGAAGTAGGTTTGTGATTTTTAATGTTGAGTGAGAAAACAAAGGAGAAATAACTCGGGTTGTAATAAACTTGAGTTCATTTCACGCGTCACATTCCGTTGGCATCATCTGGTGCTTATCTTACCTTCTCTTTCAGATTTTCACTCTGGAGAGCTTCAGCCAAAGTTCCCAACTTCGCTGCAGGGGTAAAAAAAAACATTAGAAATAGATCAGTGCTGCTGCAAAACCACCCGAACAACAAATAAGTGTCACAAGTTCATGTTAATATACTGTATCATCAGTACTCACCATCATCACTGGTCAGCAGCATGGTGTTGCCGTCTTGGAAGATTTCTAGATTGCAGATTTCGGCGTTGCACCACTCCGCAGGGTTCGCCTCAATAATGCCTTTGGAGACCTCCTATGAGAAAGGATGGAAGGAGATGAGTGTTCACTGCATACTGCAAACTGTCTGGATAAACTCAGACGAGCAATAACGTGAGATGTGTATTATCATATAGTTAATTTTCCCTATTTTGAAAAACTTAATTCACTGATTATAGAAAAATAATAAAGGAACTTAACTCAAAACTTGCAAACAAATTACAATTTGATGTTCCTGCCCATCAGTGCACATGTGCCTCCGTGTGCGTAATGGAGACAGAAAGCAGTCGGATGGAAAACTTGCTGACCGCACCTTCTTTTTTCCCACCTTCGCCCTGAACTATGATATCACCCCATTGCACAACGCTACGCTTTGTGATTTGGGAACGCGCTTTTCATTTTCTGTAATGCGATCCAGACAGCTCCCAGTGTTCCCACAGGACCGCTATGAGCAAACCCCCGAATCCTCAGTTAGTTGGGAGTGGACCCGCAGCTGGACTGATCTGTGAGGAAGGGCGGAAGACTCGGAAAGATCACTCCCGTGGATCCTCTTCGCTCGTCCATCTGTCTGTGTCACTTGTGACCCATCATACGCCGCTCATCTACTCTCGGGAATCTCATACTCGCTGGGGTTGACCTCACGTGGCACCGACGCCTGGAGTTCAGACGAGTTCACGGCAGGAATTCGATAAAGACACTTCAACAACACAAAGGTCTAATGTGACACTGAAATACTCATGTATGCATCGTGCAGAAGAAGATCTTTGCAGCGTTGTTGCTTTGTTAACTGTGTTCCAGCTCTTTCATTCAGCCATTCACTCGTTTTTTGAACTAATCAACATCTGGCTCAGGCCTCTGGCACAGTGCGCCCATGTTTAGTTTCAGGCCGAGCAGATGACAGATGACTTCTGCAGCTGGTCCTGGCTCGGTGGATGTTACAGTAAGGACCCAAATGGAGGCTAATGTAAAGTATGCATCTGACCGTCTGCGTCGCCGCCTCTGCACCTGGACCAGCGTTTGCTGTGCTTTGACACAATTAGGATTTAACAGTGCAAGAGAAAAACGATAACCGTGTCGTAAAACGGCTCCAAATAGGACGTTTTCTCGACAGGCTGATATCTAACTCCTCGTCTTCCTCTCGGGACGAAACCTGAAAACACCTCTTTTTGTAGTAAAAACCTTTTTGCCTTATAAAAGAAAAAAAATCACTAAATGAAACCACACCCTTGCAATTCCTCCTCTGGCCCCAAGGACCTCGGAGCAGGAGAGGAAACGTTAGTCGTCCTCTTCATTTATCTCGTGCCAGGAACACAGTCTCCAGATTTACAACGCCCGAGGAATGTCTGAGAAAAGATCTGCCTTTATCAGGGGCTGTATTTCCAACTGTTGCTCTTTAAAAGCACATTAATCTTACTCTCTTACGAAGAGTGAGCTATTTCCTCTGGAAGGTGCAGGCGGGGTGGGGGGGGGGGGGATAAAGGTCCCTGTAAGAAAAGAATGTGTCACTAGATGCTTCTGGATTACTTTGGATCAGTGGATTACTTTGATACCGGAGATGGTCTCAGCTCTCAGTTCACTGTGGTTTTAAATGTTGCAAGGCCGAATCTCAACGGGTTGTTGGTTCGATGCCGCCTGCGTTTTGGCGGCGGCGCAGGGTCCCGCTGTCGTGTCGGTGGCAGGTTGATATCTTACTTTTACAAGTCATAGTGTAGAGATAAACTCACGCAATTTTCCGTCTTTACCACGGCCGTGACAGCCTTGCTCTTTGGGATGTCGTCTTTTCCAACACACTTCACGCCCGGCTGGGGAGACAGAGCGATAAAGGAGTTCAGGAGAAGGAATGTTGCGACCTCAGTGTCCATTAAAATAGAAAGGCAGCGTTTGAACATTGCACAGGCAGGTACTCACCGCCACCAACAACTTAACGACACTAGAGACATCAGTGGCTGCATCTATCCCATTGTTGCTGTCGGAGGGGGCCACGGTCGTCCCTGGGTTGTCCCCGTCCATCTTGTCTGCAAAAAGTGCAACGCTTATAATAGTTGCTGGGAATGGGTTATCTCCAGGAACCACAGAGGCTGCAGGGTCTTGACCTCCTGCAGTCGGAGAGCCAGCTGCAGTCGGGGCAGCGGAGGCATCTGGAGCGGCAGCATCTGGAGTGGCAGCATCTGGAGCGGCGGCATCTGGAGTGGCGGCATCTGGAGTGGCAGCATCTGGAGCGGCAGCATCGGTCGCTACGAACACAATCCACCGGACAAGGATGTTATACACGGGAACACAGTGGATGGGAAGTATGAAATGTGAAGGTGACCGTCACTAGATTCAGGAAAAAGTGAACTTTGAAAATAACTTCTCAAAATAGCCACTGCTAATCGCAAATCTCATTTATCAAGGCTCCTACCAGCGATGGCGCCGGCGGTGAGATCGGCTGCAGACGCGACCTCGGGTGCTGCCGTCGAGTCATCTTGACATATCACCTCATCTGCAAGGAATGGAGAGAGAGAGGGAGAGAGAGAGAGAGAGAGAGAGAGAGAGAAGAGAGAGGAGGAGAGAGAGAAGAGAGAGAGAGAGAGAGAGAGAGAGAAGAGAGAGAGAGAGGAGAAGAACATTAACACTTTGACATTCATCTGATGAATCAAAGCTCTTTGATGAAAACATCTGCTCGGTATATCGACACTTTTTGTTCCAGGATTTGAAAAGCCAGACACTGTTGCCCCCCCCCCCCCCCCAATCAAACTGAACAGTCAATAGACAAACATCTTATAACTCTTGGTCCTACTTCAATTCAGGGGATAATCCTGCTCATGTTCAAGTATTGGGATTAAACAGTAGCTCCTATAATTTGGGTCTTTTGGGGGGGATCTCACGGAGGGAAGTTTATTCCTGAAAAAACGGATTCTGCATGTGAATGTGCAGAATCTGTGGTTGAGGGACAAGATCTGGGGACTTGAAGCCTTTGAGCAAGTTTTGCTTGCCGGCAGGTATTGGAGAGCAAGAGAGGAAGGAATATATTGAATGAAACACATCAGTTTTTGGCTTTTTAGTGATGACGTCCGGACCAAAAATCCAGAATCCAGAATCCACTTGATGTACTATTACGGTTAAATATGGGAAAAAAATAACAATCCTAGAATACCAGCTAGTTCTCTGAGTCCAATCTTGTCAGTTTCTTCTCATGTAATAAAATGTTTGGTATTTTTGGGATGGAATTTAAAGCACACACTCGGTGGAATGGGCGAATGGGGGCAGAGGGGTTGGTTTGAACAGCTTGGCCGGGCCCAACCTGAAGATGGCAAAACCTATTAGCATGTGTGTTTGCTAACTAGTGGTCACACATGGGCTAATTCTCACCGTCAGCACCCTGCGCAAATAAACTGCTCAGTCAAAAGGTCACGGCCTGTGGTTGGTGCTAAACACCTCTCTGACAAAGCGAAAGTAAAAAAAGCTCACTGCCCGAAGTCGTATCAGTTTGTGTTCAGGCCCAATCTGGGATCAGACTACCGATCAGTAATAGAGAGATCTAAACTTCACCGGTCGCTAACGAGGCCTCGAGCCCTGAAACCCATTTCATCCTGTCCAATCCCCTCTAAACACCCCCCCTCAGCGAGGAAGGAAACCAGTACGGCGTGTAAACACTGGTGCACCACGCTCGTTATTTGGTTGTAGACGCAATTATATAACTGTGTCGGATATGCTGTCGATTGTTTAGCGTGTATTTGACATCCTGTAAACATGACAGACTTTAAACAACTGGGATAAGTTTCTGCTTATCGATTCTGGCGAGAAACAATTTAGATTTTCAAAGTGAAATAGTCCGAAATGTGTCAAATCTTTAGATAACAAAAAAATATCTTTATTCTTGTAAGAAGCGAAGACACAACTGCTGCTTCGAAGAATTCAGAGAATGTAGGAATGGCTTCTTTTTCATGGAGGTTCATTACGACCTCAACATTCAAATGTTTATAAAGTTCTGGGAACACATGGTTCCCCCCCCCCCCCCCCCCCCACAGTGTGTTTAATCTGGACAGTCGGATCAAATGGGTCGACAATGTCCAAGGCTGTTAAAGCTCTTCACTGTCTATATGCTCATGGCTACACGTGCACATGGACAGACACACACCATGCACACACTCTGACCAAGCTTGAACTCTGCACTATGCAATCAGAGGTTTATAAAACAGCGACGCTCCACCGCTGTGGACACAGTCACCTCAGACAGCTGTGTCAGAAATCTCACTGTGTTTCCAGTCCGGCCCCTCAGCATCAGCACGAGGCCTCCGGACCTCTCGTCTCAACACAAAACGCAGAGGAACACACACAGACACACACACGCACACACACACACACACACTCCTGCTCCGTAAACACAACCTCTCCGTCTCTCTGCAGAAAGCAACACGCCTGAGTCTGCAGACTATATGCAGCCGCTGAGTGCAAGTAAATCCTGCTCCTCACTACTGTCTCCACTACTGGGCAACATCAAGTGGGTTTCCTTCCCAGGCTGTCCTCCTTGAAGCGCTCAGCCTGGGTGTTCCAGGCCTTGACGTGGTGTGTGGTGAGCGGTGAGCAGCCGCTGCCAGATGTAGAGAACTAAATCGGTTAAAGAGGGGATATGACTCGGGCCCAGATCTGAGAGTAACAGATCCGAGGCTGCATTCTTTGGCCCCGGAGTTGGACGAGGCAAAAAAACAAATATAGGGCAAGATGAATGCAAATATTTAATTGGCAAATTACGACTGTGATTTTGTTTTTTTAGAACTGTATGTGTTGCTGGGATGAGTTGCAGTTGCTCTTCACTATGGAAATGTAAAACACTCAAAAAGTTGTCAAGAACTTCACACTGGATATATATATATATATACATTATATGGAGAAACAACCGTGCATTGCACATCATCACTCATTCCTTAAATTCCAGAATGTGGTGGTCCACACTGATAAATCACATTACGAGGCTGAGATGAAGTCAAACACATACAGATGTGAGGTTTCCTGGGTTTAACGGCATCAGGGGTTGAAATCGTTTATATTTCCAAGATGTTAAGACTACAATGGGAGAGCAGGGAGGGGGGGGGGGGGGGGGCGACAAGGTGGAGGGAGAAACTGTTTCTTATCATCAATTCATATAATGAAGTCGTTAGGAAATCATTTGGTTTCTGTTTCCTTCCAGAAAACCTCTCTTCAACATGTCCTCCTAATCTAAATTCGTTCACTGATTCACAAACACACCCAGACGCACGCACGCACGGGGCGGCTGCGGATCGGGAGTTCGAGATGGTCGTCCACTAACGAGAGGGTCGGTGGTTCGATCCCTGACAGCCATTCTGAAGTGCCCTTGAGCAAGATACCCTGTCTGTTCGAATGCTGTAGAAAACAAAACAGAATAAGTGCTGAGTGTAGAAGAACTGTGTGAATGTGACTTTGAGTGGATGATAAGACTGGAAAAGCACAAAATAAATACAGTCTACACACACACACACACACACACACACACACACACACACACACACACACACACACACACACACACACACACACACACACACACACACACACACACACACACACACACACACACAAGAGGCCTACGTAGCTGACACGTGTGCGAGGCCCAAACAAGGAAAAACACACATCATTGGAAACATTAAATTTGGGCAGCTGTTCCACACGACACCAAAGAAATTAATGAGGTCACTTTTGCTGATCTCAGCCGAAGCTCTATTTGAGTTTCAGGTCCAGCTCTGCAGGACACAGCCTGATTTCCTGCCCTGACACTTCTCCGTGCAGCGCGAGCGTCTGAGGAAGACAGAGATTCACAAGTAAAAAAACAAAATGTCCGTGATTGTCGGACTGCACGCCTTTCCTGACCTCCCTGACTTTCTGCTGCTGCATGTACTCTGGTGAGTAAACTGTTATCATAACCTCCAAAAGGCGACGGCTGCACCCACACAAATAAAACTCTCTTTCTCTCTCGGTCTTGGCCTTTGAAAGGATTTGTGATGTTCTTTTTGTGCCACTGGCGCCTGTGGTGATGCAGCTTGAAACTAATATACTAAAATTAAAGTAACTAGACTAAGATAACTGCACTGTTCACATATCACAGCCCAACAGATTGTGCGAGTGTGTGCTCACGTCAGATATCATCTGCGTCGCTCACCGCCCGTCCCAGTGGAGCTGCCATGTAATTGCCTGTTGCAGCGCTCAGATTTATGTGAGTACATGGCAGCAAAAACAAACAGTGTCACCCCTGATTAACCGGGTGCCGTCAGAGAGGAGGAGGAGGGGACAGAAGTCCGTCACTTGTGGTGTTTAAAGTTGAGGCCTGCTTCCTCTCTGGGGACCACGGGGAGGAGTCCCGATGAGCCGCGGAGCGACGCAGCTGCGGTAAAGTCTCCTCAGGGAACTCCGGCCATCCCTCCCTGCACATGTGCTGCACTGGCACAGCGCTGTCAGACCGGTGACATCATGCGTACGGAGGGAAAGCTTCAACTCCAAATCCTGGGACTCGCTTTCGACCTCCACCCAGACCACTGAGAAAACAACTCGGCTGTGGTAATGGGCCCCACCCTGCTGTCGTCGCATATCCACGACCTCCAAATACAGATGTCCACAGAACAACCTAAAGTCTCATCTCATCCTTTTATTTGTATTTCTCTTATTGCAGCTATAACAAAAGACGCACAGATGAGGTTTAGACAGCAAGTAAAGAAATTATGATGATCGATTTATTCCATGAAATGACAATAAAGGCGAACAATGCTCACTGCATGTGTCAAGAGCCCGAGATGAAGTCGAACTCAAAGAGAGCAAAGCAGCAAATCTTCATCGATTACAAAAATGTTTGTGTTGATAAACTAATAAGGTCCTTTAGACTCAAACACCAGTTCCTGCAATCACACAAACACAATCCACCAAGTGAAGCCACAGAGAACGAACCCACTTCACTACCACTTCCTACTCCAGTGAGAATAAACCACTCGAGTTCCTGAACATGAGAACTATTTTGGTTTCTGAGCAGACGAGTGGCAGGACTTGACCCTTTCCCACCCTGCCCACACCCCTGGTGTTTCTTAACAAAACATGGGAGATCATTTTGAAAACAGCATAAGAGGAATTAACAACATATCTGGAATGTTATTCATGCACAACCTATAACAGGATGTGGCTGTAACAGCACACGACGTGCAGTGACCTCTGCAGAGGTGAACCCGCTGAGGGCTGCAGATAACATGCACCGGCGCTGGAACACAGACACACGGCACAGAGACTGCACTGGGCTCTGGAGTTGAGTGATTCACACAAGCTTAAGTTTCTGTCTTTCCTTAATACACCACTGTTACTGGACCACTTCTGAAACCCAAATAGAACTAAAAGGAAGAACGAAATGGTAACATTATGATGGATAGCAGCTACCGACCATTGTTTTTATTCAACCCCTAATTTCGGTCATTAAAATAGTTTTAGTAGAGCCGTGAAACTTAAAACCTGTTTCCAAAACAGTCCATCCATTTTGTTAGCAGATCAGAAAGTGGAAACACCAGCTGCTCCGGGAGGCTGCAGCAGCTCGCTGCTCCCCTCCCTGACTCAGAACCAGGACCGGGCTTCAGCAGCAGATGTCCGTGGACAGATTCCAGCTGCTGTTTTTACACGAGACTGTGTGGGGAGAGGTTGTAAAAGGATATAAAAACCGATAAGAGTCCGAAACAATCTGGTTCTGATGCGACTGAGGCCGGGGAGACGAAGTGGGAGAGGGGGCGATTGAGAAATAACACCAATAATCAAACTCTAAACTCTGCAGTGTTCCTCTGCACGGAGTCACACACACACACACTGTGTTTCTCCACGTACAGTACAAATGAACGTCGTGTCAAAACAGTCTTGTGTTTTCAATTAAGATGCTTGGCTGCAACAACATCTCTTTTACTGAACATGAATTACCCGGGAGCAATTATTCTGGCAGTCAAAAGGCCTCAGTCAAGGCTCATTAAGTGCTTTTATTCCCCAGGGGATCCACTATCCCCCCCCCTCCATAAAGACAGCCCTGTCTGGGTATCCAACGTGCACTCAAGTGCCTTTCTGCGTCGATTGCTCTCTCCTGGTGTTTGGCATCGCACAATCACAGAGGATCACTGAGCTGTTGCTGTAGTTTTAGTCCCGAGCCGGTGTGAAAACACGGGGATGACACGAGAAGCCTCCAAAGAACACACACACCTCAGTCGCACAGGGCCGCTAAACAGATCTGAGCAGGGATATCTGCGGTTTCCTCGGCCCGGACGCTGCTCGTGCTGCCAAATGTTTTCAGAGAATGAAGTAGAATCGGGAGGAGAAGGCGACTTTCCCCTCCCCCCCCTCCCCCCCCTCCTCCTCCCCATCCTCTTTACTGGTAAAACCAAACAGCTGTAAAATTGCAGCGGGGTGCCAGGGGAACAAGGAACAATAAGCTCACCAGCACAGCAGTAATTGGAAAAAGTTAGATCTGGACGCGAGCGGCGTCTGCTTTTCATTAAGATTGTTCCACTAGGTAAATATTGTTGCTCCGCGATCTGTTTCTCAGTCAACTCCTTTTTTTCCTGGATGATCATTTAGTTTTGTGGCGTCGCTGGTTTTTGTTTTCTTATCGTCAAATGTGTTTTCTTTGGAACGGAGTCGGATTCAAATGAAGATAAGTCGGAGACGAGACCGTCCTCCCCTCTCGGTGTTTCACGCCGATGAGAGCTGGCAGATGAGATAACAAAAACCACATCACGTGCATCGTGTGTCTTGAGAATATTTGAATGATTTCAGCTGCAGACTCGCTCATCGGCAGTTTGACAGAACACAGGCTCCGGGTTTAATTACTCTGAGAGCTCACGTGGCCCCTCAGCCGTAACCTCGGGGCCCCAGTGGACACACACCCGCGCTGACATAAGACCGCTATCTGCCAAGGGTTACATAAAAGAGACCCACGCCCTCCCCTAGCAGATGACGTGAATCAAACTTCATCACAGCTCGGGACTGAAGGAATGCCGGTGAATAGCCGAGGGCCCTGAGAGAGAGTGGCAATATTCTGCGCTTGTTTGCGTTGGCAGGGCGAAGCCGTCTGAGAAAACAAAGCTCTGAGCCGTCGCAAGCTGGATTCGACTCTTCTTGTACGTCTTCTTGTACAAAATCCAATCAGCGTTGAGGATTTATGACATTTGAAATGATGTGCATCGATCAAGCGAGAGCAAAAACAAAAGACAATCGACTATGCTTTGACCCCGGCTTAATGTGGTTTATCGTAACAGCGATTGTCGCAGCTCATTCTGCTCCGCCGCCCCGAGGCCCCTGACTTCATAAAAGAGAAGCATTGCAGATGACGGGCTGAAACGAGCGAGACGAGATGTTTTTCTCCGTCTCCAGAGCAGATTTCGAAGGCCGGGTTTTCCCCTGGAAACCTTGAGAGAGGGAGCGAGAGAGAGAGAGAGGGAGGGAGGGAGGGAGAGAGAGACGGCTTCCAACATACTCAGAGGCGCATTGCATGACATCATCCGACATCGCAGTGCTGTGCCCATTTCAGCGCTACATATTTGCACGACTGCATAACTACTGAGAGACAGCCATGGGAAGCGGGGGGGCCATAAACTGAATCTGTGTTCGCCCGAGAGTCGGGGAGATCGGCCTGCTCCTATGTGACAAGGATGTTTGCTCCGATAAACAAGAGTCAAACACGTTCACCAATCAAGTGCATCAGAGGCTCTGGTCTCGTGCGTCCTGCCTTCGCATCCACGTGCTCCTGTTTGTCTGAATCGGTGTTTCTGCTGATACGTTCTGCAGCTGCAGATGTTACAGATGTTATGGAGTGAGCTGTACACACACACAACACAGACGCGTGATGTCGGCTTGCCTGTGATTCTTGTCCAGATTTGTTCCCCATCTGGACAAGTGCTACAGCCAAAGCCTCTGTGAAATGAGTTTGCTGTTTTCTATGGTTTACATTAGGACTGTGCGATATGAGGAAATATGTCGTTTGAAAAATTCAAAAAACGTCACAGTTTCAGATTGGGCTCCATTGTTTATTTAGTTGTGCTGCACATCAAACTCTTTGCAGCAGTTGTTGCAGCATTTTGTTTGTGGATTTGTGTTCTTCTGCACAATGTGGAGGCAGGCGAGGAATGTGTGCGATGATAACACAAACAAACACGACAAACTACTCCACACACCAAACTAGACTCAAACTAACATCTTTTACCACCAGATATGAATCAGGTCAAACAATATGGAGTCTATGAATGAGAGTCATAGTCAAGTGATCAAAACAAAGATGGATGGAGATAACACACGGCCCCTATTTATAGATTTGTATGATTTACTTCCATTGTATTGGAAAGGCTTGTTTTCGAGGAAATTAGATTCCTCACTTCTTGGAGAACTATTTAACTATTTAACAATTGAACTTCATCAATTACAATAAAAAAACTGGGAAATGGGGCGATGCTCCTTGACAAAGAGACTTCTTCATTTGAACAAGACGGTCATAACGAGGCGTGAAACATTAAAACTGTCTGTGTCCGTGTCTGAGAATGCCAACGTCATCCGACCCGGACCTCTGACCCATATACAGTCACATAGTCCTATATTGTAAAAAGAGTCCACGAGGAGACACAGCGTCTCTTGTGACTTGGCTGCTGGGGCAAAATGTCCCAAACACCAAAAACAGAAATAGACCAGGAGGTATTAAAGATAAAGATCTGATCTAGATTCAGGAAATCGTTACGAGCAAGAAACCGAAGACAAAACATCTTTCGGAGCCAGACGTGGCCGTGCCCCTGCAAGTTCACGCTGCGATGCCGGTCGGACACAAGTGTCAACAGTGTGGCAGGAGCGTGTGAGCGGAGCGCTGCTGCTGGATGTGGTCAATAAGTGAGGATGAGTCGACGCACACGAGACACGACACACTTGCGGAATTCTCAAAGGGTAAATCAGAAGCTGCTAAAATCCCAAACAGGGGTGAAAGGCGGCTGCCCGTGAAAGATCCTATTTCAAGTTTGTATTTGAAACATGAAAACAACACAACTACGCCTGGTTGGCTGGGCGGGGGTGTGTCGTCGGGTAATATTTGTCACCAACAGTGGTAAACAAACAACACGAGTGATATTTAAAATGTTGTTCCTGTGTCGTGGCTTTAATTTCTTAGAGGGGAGAGCCGTGGGTAATTAGATTTCCATGTAAATCTAATTACCATCTGTTACAAGCTGCTGATGCAGACGGTGTGCGCTGCGCCTTTTTATCGTGCACACTACGAACATGTTCCACCATCTCGTGATCTTTTCCCTCTCGGAGTAAACCCCTGGTTATTTTCATCGGTGTGGAACCCCCCCCCCCCCTTCCAAGGTCACTCCTGACATTTACCGCACCTCTGCCCATAGATGGGGCCCGGCGGCTCTGCAGAAGTCGTTACCGGGAGCAGTCCTGCTTTACAACCAGCGAGGAAGCAACACTATCCAAGGCATACATCACCCTGCAATTAGCATCAGGCCTCGAGACTGCCCCAGTGCGTCCACTCACATCCACGTGATTACACACACACACACACTTACACACACTCACACACACACACACTCACATATTTACTGTTAGCACGTCTGTAGGCAGATGTTTACAGAGGCAATTTTGCTCTCTGTTGAATCCATGTGTTGTGCGGGCGCTTTGTTGTACGTAGCACACATGCAGCTCACGTGCGCTTGAAGTATCTTTACAACTCACCAGAGATACAGTCATGTTCAGAGTAGTATGCAACACATAGAACCAATCGGACTCTAAAGAATACAGTGAGGTGTTTTGGGAAGTCGTGTGTGTGTCTGTGTGTGTGTGTGTGTGCGTGTGCATTCAAACACATGTTAGCTCCAACCAGGTGCACTGCAGGATGTAAAACATAATTATTCTCAACTGCAACTTTCCACCCGTGAACATGCCCCCTTTGTGTCTGCAGCTGCGCCCCCCTGCTAACCACTCCTCTCTGCATCTGTCTGCACCCTCATGGCTAAACACATCAAGGCAAACCCCCCCCCCCCCAACTAGTGTGAGTATAGAGTCTGGGTCTATAATGTCAAAGATTGAATAAAAAGAGTACTCACTGCTGAGCAACAGAGCGCAGAGCACCAGGACTCCCGCCATCCTCCTCCAGAGCCAATTCATTCTCCACATGGACGCAGCCATCATCCTCTCGGGTTGGACTCAGAACAGCCGGTGGGACTGTGTGCGAGAGCAAAGGAGTGTTGGTGAGCAACGGGTGAGTGAGTGTGAGGGCAGAGGGGGGGGGGGGAGAGTCGGTTGGGAGTTTCCTGTGAGGTCTGAGTGAGCGGGACAGTCAAGCAGGATAAAGCGTGGCTTGTGTTCTGTTGCTCTTTATATGGTCCCACTCCTTCACCCTCTCTCTCTCTCTCTCTCTCTCTCCCTCTCCTCTCTCTCTCTCTCTCTCTCTCTCTCTCTCTCTCTTTCCACACCCCTTCGCTAACTGCCTTTCCCCCCAAAAGCTTTCCTCCCATGTCCTTGTGTGCGTACACATGTGGGCACCAGAATGACGGCGGCGGGTGAAGCTGCACATCTGGCCCCGAGCCTTATCTTCGCTGCAGCTTTGTTTCCTGGCGAAAACCGCTGGTCCTCCTTTTTTTTTTACGGAAGTTTGCACGATTTGGTGCAATGGCTTCTGTGGTCGCACGTCAGGAAGTGTCAAGGGACGATGTTGCAGACGAGGGACAAATACAAGGTATTTCCACTGGTGTGTCTTTGAGATGGAAAGCACACCGGCTCAGTGTAACGTCGAAAACACATTTTAAAACTTGAAGGGCCTCAGTAGATTGATTACCTCTGCAATTAATCAACATCCATGAACTCTTCTCTCACAATGTGGAAGTAAGTGAAAAACAAATCCTGGCTCCACCCCCCCCCTCATCCAGATCCGCACCATACTTTAATGGGGTCTCTCGTGAACCACACTGCCTCCTTCTACCAAGTTTGAGGTTAATCCTTCACGTAGTTTTTGCGTAATCCTGCTAACAAACAAAACAACACAAACAACACAACATCCTTGGCTGTGGTTTTTAACGCAACCTGATTATCTGCAACAGGACAGACTTCGGCTTGACTCAATTTGTAGAAAGGTGTTAAAAAAGCTAAGTGTGACCTAATCCTGTGTATGAAGATGCACCTGGTAAACAGGAAGCACTGCTCCTGCCTCCTACATGTTGTGTACATATGCTGATTGGCCTGTAAAAAGCCTGTGGCATTACACACACACACACACACACACACACACACACACACACAACACTTGGCTGCAGCTTTTGTGTTCCCCTGGACAGATGACGAACAGCCCGCACGCACTGAGTCATCCGCTGAAACACACAAGTTCACATGCACGCTCACATGTAGTGCACACGCCTTTTATAAATGCTTTAACAGACACACATACACACACACACACACACACACACACACACACACACACACACACACACACACACACACACACACACACACACACACACACACACACACACACACACAATGACCTCATTGACAAAACACACATTGGGTGATTGCTCCACATCAGCAGAAAAGTGACAAACTGCAGCGCTCATGCGAGGTGTGTTGTGTAGCGTTGAGTGTGATGCTGTGGGTGTTTCCCGCTCGTGCTCACACAGCGATGTGCCGCTCCGGAGAAGCAGGCGGGCCACATCTGGAAGCACTGCAGTCCCACCGCTGGGTTTCTGAGGACTGCCTGGAGGCTCGCTTGTCAAACAATGCAACCATACGAGGCGGAGCTGAGCCAAGAGCAGGCTGGTGTCTGGGAACGGGGGGGGGGCTGTTCACCAGAGGGTGTTCACAATTAATACAGCAGACACTGGAAGTTTTAAATGTTTAAAACTGTTCTGTACTGTACTCTAAAGGCAGACTTGACTTCTTCAAGAGGCCAAAGACAAGTTTGTGAGTTCACCGTGACCTTGACCTTCAACCACCCAAATCTAAATCAGATAATCCGTGAGTCCAAGTGAACATTTGTCCCAAATCTCAAAGGATTCTCTCGAGGTGGTCTTAAGCAAACGTGTTCACAAGGCAAAAAGAGAATCGTCCCACTCAATCAGGTCGTTCACGAGTCCACGTGAATGTCAGTCCCAAATTTTATGAAATTCCCAAAGGGTTTTTCTCATATCTAACACAAGGTCACTGTGATCTTGACCTCTGACCCGCAAAATCTAATCAGTTCAGAGTCAAATTGAACTTCTGTACCAAGACATTCACTTAAAGTGTTCTTCAGATATCGTGTTCACAACAATATACACGAAAGGACAACCTGAAAACATTGTACTGAGAATTCCAAGTTATATTTTTCCAGTGTTACAAAACTCAAAGTTTAGAATAACTGAACACAACTTGCTGGGTATTGTTTTCGCCGTCTTAGTGATTCAGAACCAGTGAATATGAATATAACTGGACCTTTCGTCACGTACAGACGGGGTCATATAGGTTTTGGACGACAATTAAATATTATTATTTAAATCAATTTAAAGAAATCAAGTAAACTTGGCTGAGGTTTGAAATATTTATGTCTCAACAACTTATTTCTGAAGACCTTTAAACAAATGCGAAGGGAAGCTGATATAATTAAGTTCGTTCTCCTGGGAATAAAAATCCAACGTCTAATAATTCTTTCCCAGTATCATAACTTACCAGATCATTATGAAGGGGGCGTGAAACCATCAAATAAAAATGTTAAACTGCCCAAATACTTAAAAAAAAAAAAACGAAACACGCACGTGTAATGCAACATGGCGTAAACCCCTCATTAAAATGAATAGGCCTCTGAGCTGGACACGATGATATAAATTCTGTATATGGATATATTTACCATGTTTTCACGTAGACTCAGTCCAGAGAACTGACTCATAACTATTACACAGCGCCATAAACCCTGGAGTTTACTCCTCTGCTCCATCCACAACCTAAATTCCTCCCCAATCAGCTGTGAGTAGTTTACAGATTCCTTTCCAAAACAAAATCACAGGCTCTCGAGGACCCGTCCCTCCCTTGTGTCGTGGACGATATAATTTGCCGACAGACAAACAGTTATTTTCTTCCAGGCGAGCCGGAGCTAAGCCACCTCCTGAGAAGCCTGGTTCTTTCTTATCTCAGGTTTTTAGAAAATGTTGTTTTCAAAACAAAAAGCTTTGAGAAATTCCAGTCAGGGGTTCCTCGAACATCACAGCACAAGTGAAAAAATGACCTCCTCGGTGTTGTGGGAAAATTGGCAAATGCTTTATCTTAATTCTTGTCGAGCTTCACAATGTCGACTGCGCTTTTTTCCCCTGGATCGAACTCTGGGGCCGCATTTCTGGCCCCGCCCCCTTGATTTGTTCCTTTCAAACACGACAAACAAAGACTTCCCTTGTTTCCATTGGCAGCTCATCCTATGCACCTGCAAATATTTCATGCGGGGTTCCACAGGGTTCAGTTTCGGGTCTCCTTCTATTGTACATTTTACATTGTCCCGCTGGGAAGAATCATGCAATCTTATTATATCTCTTTTCCCCCGCTGCACAGATATTCATACCTTCCCCTGACTTCAATATCAACCCTAAGATATTAAAGACTAGTCGGCTTCCTTCAGGTAATCCGTCCACCAGGTTTTGCAGAAATCTGTTCTGTAATCTTGCAACCAAACCAACCGAGTACGTCCAAACCACCACTATCCTTATATCCTTAATGGGATAATGTTGATCAATAGCAATCTGACAAAAGTTTAACAAGTATTGATATAATGTTTATGCATAGAGCGAGCACAGATAACACATAATTCATCTACATCAGATTTGTAGAAGGTTTTTGCTTTTTGTCTCTACATCCTTCACTCAGGAGCAAAAACTAGTCATTTATATATGTAGACATTTATAGTTATAATTATAAAAAAAACAACGATATGAACATTTCTTCTCTGGTCTCATCCCTGCATGTGTCTCAGAATCTCTTACCCGTCACCAGGCCCGGCACAACGACGGGCCGGCTCAGTCCTGTTTGTGCAAAAACAAGTTTGGTGAAAAGGCTTCGTCTCTGCAGCTGCTGCTCAGATCTGCAACAGCCTGCCTGAGGCCAGTGCATCTTTTTTTCAGATCTAGCATCTTAAGACCCACTTTTATTCTCCGACTGTATTTATTTTTCATCTAATTCATTGGGTTTTTGAAACCGTTTTACTTCGGCAAACATCTGTTTTCCGGCCGTTGTGCTTGTGCGCCCGTCTTTGTGAACACAAAAGTGATGCATCAACGGAATAAACCTTGAAACTCGATGCTCACGTTTTCAGTTGACATCTATTTTAACTGCTCTCTCTGGTTTTATGTATTTGTGGAGGATTATGTGTGACGTGGTGAAGTCATGTGTCTGTTTACAGCTGAAGAATCCTGATTAGCTAAGCCTGGCGGGGGGGGGGGGATTTCCATCTTTTCCTCACCACTTCTTTTTCACTTGTTTTAGTTTACATGCACAAAGAATCTCCCCGTGGCGAGGGGGGGGGGGGGGGGGGGGGGGGGGCATTGCCAGGACATCACAAGGATCAGCACATGGCAGCAGAGGTCTCAGGGACCTGTTTGGATTCTTCTCTCTCCTCGATGGAGGTTTTGCTGTTTTGCCAGTCTTGTCTCGGAGCCAGCCGGACGGAGTCATCGCGGCAGCATGACTGACATGTGACTGTTCTGGCATAACAGGCATAAATATGGGGATAATGTTTCCTAAAATGCGTGAATTTGCGAGCATGAGATCCAGAGGCTCAGTTTTGTTGCTGTATCCAATAATAGTCCTGCTGTCGGCCTTGTTCCCTCTCTTCTGTTGTGATCCATCATCTTTACTGTGTCTTCAAATCTAAGATATCTCTTCTTCTAAAGGCTGCAATAAAATACAAGTTTTTCATATTTCATTTGTTTCAGCAAAACTTTCTGTAAGAGTCTTAGGTCCAGACAACATTTAGGCTAGTCTCTATTAAGAGCATATGAATGCAAATAATAATAAACAACATCAGCCGATGCATTTCAGTCAGTGTGTTTCCGCCTCTTTTGCTCTTGTGGGCAGCCACACCCTGCTGGAACCGGATTGGTCAAAAAATAAAATCCAGAAGACTTCATTGTCATCCCTACCTACATCCCTTCATCCTTCCTTTCCTCATCCCTCATCCCTTCATCCTTCCTTTCCTCATCCCTCATCCCTTCCAACTCAGTCCGGGGGGGCATATTTCTCCCTATAGGCTCTATGTAGGGGTCCGACATCAGCTTGAGGCGGAAATGTGCCTGAGAGGGAACCCACACACTGTTTCTCCATCCGCCCAGTCCACAGCATATCCTCCCCGACCAGCATGACAGAGACATTCTTCCTCCATCTTCATCTCTTCACATCCATTCATCCAATCCGCAAACTCCCATACAGCCTGAATCTCCATTAAAAGATTCAAATGACTGTCGTGGTTTCGATGTGGGACAGTAGAAGATGCCGTCTGAGCCATAATAACTAAATCAGCGTGTGCAGTTCTCCCTTAGAGGATCTCCTTGGGGTGTGGAGCTGGAATTTGTGCATGCAGATTATTGGATAGGTTTCTCGGACAGGGTCATCAGTCATGTGACCAATGGCGCAGAGGAAACGAGGAAAAATGTTTTCCGTCTTGGTGTGATGACACCGCCTGTGCTTCTCCATTCATTCCGATGGGCTCCTCTCCTCCCTCACCATCCTGTTGACCTGCCCATCTATCTGTTCTCCCCCCGCATCAAATTTCCTCTTCTGTTTCCTGCCATTCTCCTGGTGCATGACGGGTCCCCGCAGCCAGGCTCCCCCCCCCCCCGCTGCCCTGTGTGTGCAGACAGACCCGGTGATGACCCCTTGAATGACAAACACACGGAAATGTATTTATATTCAACCTCAACCCTGTCGCTTGTGCTATCTGGATGCCCTGCCGAATTCCATGTGCGTTACATAAGAGCGTGTGAAACAGCGCAGACCTGGCCAAGTGTTTCCGCATCGTGATGGCGGGGCAGCACCAGAGTCCAGTTTCTCACCGAGGGAGCTGCGTGGAAAGAGAAACACAGGAAGACCCAAGCGTAACACAACAGCCCAGACCTCGAGCGTAGCTGGCGATCAATGTGAAGTGTCCCACACTGTCAGGTCAGGGGGGGGTCAGGTCTCAAATGTGACGTGTTCAGAGGAAATCTAATGGTCCTGGGTTCAGTTAAAGAACTCCAGCCTTTAAGCAATTGAGTCAACGCCTCGATTCCCCAAAATCCCGGACAAAACCTAAAAAGAAAATCTGACATAACAAAACCTGCAGCCACAAAAACAGCGTCCAGGACATGATGTCACGATCACGTTATCGGCAGTGACACGTTATCCTATTGCAGAGAACGGGGCGGCCAGAGGAGACAGAGGCAAACAGGAAATATAACCGAGGCCTCTTTTGTTCTTACATCATGTTCTGACAGACCCAAAGAAAGTTTCCGCGTAAACACAATTTTCACACAAAATACTGCTGGATATGTGTGACAGGAATACATGGACACACAGTCCTGATCGACTCCAGGAGAGAACGTTCCCCTCTCTTATTCGTTAAGTTCTGACATGCATGACGTGCTCACTTTGATGAGAGGTCTGCGTTGTTACACCGCGATGCCAAAATCCTGCCTCCTCCTCCCTCCCTCCTCCCTCCTCCTCCTCCTCCTCCTCCTCCTCCTCCTCCTCCTCCTCCTCCTCCTCCTGCCCCTCCAGCTCTCCTCCATCCTCTCCTCTGCCTTGATCCCTTACAGATGTTCTTCCTTAGCACTCCCCTCTGGTGGAAGCCTACTCCTATTGTTCCCTAAAAATCAGTCCCATGGCACCGGCCGCCCAAGCCCAATGCACAAAGCAGGAACGTGCAGCAGTGCAACGGTTTCATGAGCAGACTTTCATTCCGTTGAGTCAACATAGCAACAGGTTTTTGGGGAAAACCCCCAGAACCTTCGGTCCTCTCGTACACATACACCCACATTGCCTTTCTCTCTGGGTCTGTCTTTTTTCGTGACCTCATTTCGAGTCTCCACGCTCTGTCCCCGGCTTCCTCGTGTCCTTTCCCCGTGTTTTTCTCTTCTTTGAAAAGGGCAAACTCCACAGGCCTGTAACTA
Source organism: Reinhardtius hippoglossoides (assembly GCA_006182925.3). NCBI lineage: Eukaryota > Metazoa > Chordata > Actinopteri > Pleuronectiformes > Pleuronectidae > Reinhardtius > Reinhardtius hippoglossoides. The sequence goes on along the minus strand of CM031675.1, from coordinate 24,065,297 downwards.
GCCCTAATTGGCTGTGATTGGGTGGCTCTGCAGACATCTTGAAGTGATTCATGCTCAAGGTTGAGAGGGTTGTGAAGGGTGGGAGCGCCCCGGGTCTCAGAGGTGCTCAGTCCATAACCCCCCCCCCCCCCCACCCAGGATAGGTCTTTATATAGGTCCATGCATATTAATGCAGAAGGTGCACGAGAGAGATCCCCTGCACAGAGTGAGACCGAAGCACTTCAGAAGGGGTTTCACAGCTTCATATTTCGCAACCATACAGTATTGAGCAATCATTTATTATCCCTTAGTGTCCAAGTTACGTAACTGTTTCTACCGTGCATAGGGCGGGAGACTAATGACGACACGAGACCCCAGAACACAGCTTCAGAGGATCATTTTCACTCTTTAAACTTGTCAGGTGAACTTACCAGGAGCATCCTCTCACAGAAAAATGGAACGCGGCCGCTTACAGGATACCAGACGAGTGCACACTACCACAGTGTTGGCACGCTGCAAGTACACAATAAACTGTGTGTGTTCTGGCAGCACACGGGCCAGATAAGGTCTGTGGGATTAATTCATTAGTGTGCCGGCTGCCCAGATGGCTCTCATTACACGTATCTGTTCGATTCCTCTCAGGAGCACTCTCACATAAGTCAAACTGTCAGCGGTGGACTGTCACTGTAAAACTGGGTGATTCAAGACTTGATTCAGGTACTGACTGATATTATAGGCTTTTAGGAATCCATTTAAATCTGCACGAAGCTCAAACAAATCACATGAAACAGATGTTTTTTTGGTTTTTCATCGGTTTCTTCCTCCAAATTTGAAGATTTTAACTTTTAATGCGCCATATTTTTTCTTTTATTATTCTGATATCAAACTATAATAAACAGCTGTCTGAACACTTTCTCTTGAGTAGTGTGATTCATCTTACAAGCCTCAAAGCTATTCCGCACGTGAACCACGAGATGGCGCTGTAAGACCAGGGTTGTAAAACCCATCTCGAGTTTTCAGGACATCAGGGAGAAGACATTTCTAAATGACTCAACTCTGCTCTCTTGTGGCAGCAGGAGAGACCAACATTTTAGGTTTCCCTTATCTTGATTCTTGTCATAGGGAATCGACCATATGTCACACTGAGGTAAAGCGGAGATCTTGAGAGATACATGTCAAAAAGACGGACCCTAAAGAAGCCAAGAGGACGAGGACGAAGACAAACAAAAAGAAGAGACTCAGACAAAATGCATCCGAGATCAGATCAGACAACCTTCACACCTTTTCATTCAATAACCCAATATAAAACCCCACGTTGGGGGGGGGGGGGGGTATGTTGATGAGTGGTGTGTGTTTTGAAGCAGGGAGCTACACACCTCAACCCAGTCCTTCTCTGAAGTCTTGCTCTGGGCTCGTCAGGAGACGCTCAGGTCCTGCACATCAAATATTAATTTCACAGAAACTCCTAGGCCTTAAATAATTCTCAAAGAAGTGTGCCGAAAGCAACGCCTTGCTATCCCAGGCACGTTTCTGTCTGGACAATGGATTCAAGGGAGCACGGGGAAGGAGACGGAAGGAAGGGGGGGGGGGGAGAGAGGGAGGGAAGAGTGAGCGGAAGGACATTGTATGGCGTAAAGAGGTTGCTGAGAGGGTGCATGGCAACGGGCAATGTTATGAAACGGATGGGGTAAAGTGTGCGGTGACAAATAGAGATGATGCTAAAAGTCATTTTTTAACCATGAAGAGTTCAGAATTCTGAAAAGTATCTGATGGATATTCTCCATCGATGTAGTTTCCCGGGCCTTATTAATATCAAGCTTTTTGAAAAAACTGCTTTCATGTTGCCACGGCCGGTCAGCCCTGCCTTGTAATCAGATCTATGTTGATACAGACCCGCTTCACGTGTCCATCCGACTGACCCCGCTTCATCACTTCCGATGCTTGATCGACCAGCCTCAGATGACCCGGATCTGACCCCGCTCATCGATCTGACCCGCATCCGATCTGACCCTTCACATCGACCCTCTCATCGATCTGACCGTCCATCGATCGACCCCGCTCTCATCCGATCTGACCCCGCTCTCATCCAGGCCTTTACTCCAACCACAATTGCACCACACCGGATGGATGATCTCGCACTCATTACCCCTCTACGCATCAGAGACTGTGGCTGAACGGATCTGTCCCCTCTGGTGAGTGTGTGGCAGGTGGTGTGTCGACTTGGCCCCCCGCCCCAGTCCCCGGCCCTGGCGTGCTGATAAGAGCTCGGCGTGGAGAATCAGACAGCGGCGCTCTGGCCTTTTCAGAAGCGAGCGGGAGAAAATGAGCCATGAAGGAAATCGGTGGTGATTATCTTTATTATCAGCCAGGGGAGTAACCGTGGAAACGGCGACCTGTGGGGGGGGGGGGGGAGAGAGCGATGCACAAGCTGTTCCGGCAGCCTGCTGATTGGCCCATACAAGCTCCAGTGGTAATTAACATCTGCATATGCAAACGAGCGCTCCAGCTCGGGGACTTTGGCTTTCTCACCTGCACCCTGCGCCTGAAGCAGGAAGGGTTTCGAGATTGTGTCACTGTCTGCATCTGTAGGAGTGCAAACACAACACACACAAACACAACACACACACACACACACACACACACACACACACACACACACACACACACACACACACCACACACACACACACACACACACACACACACACACACACACACACATCACACACACACACACACACACACACACACACACACACACACACACACACACCACACACACACACACACACACACACACACACACACACACACACACACACACAAAAATCTAATTATGTGTGTTCTGTGACTTCAGATTCTTAACACAACCCCGTTCCTCTGTGTGCACTTGTGTGTTTTAATGTCCCTGCTCGTTTGCTTTGCAGGAAAAGACTTACTGCAGCACTTTTTGGAAGCACAGTCGGTCGGGGTGGACCGGAGGCCGCTGGGTCGAACGGACGCCACCCACCTCTCTGTTTTTGCTGTGCGGTGCTGAAAGTGATGAGGCCACACGACGGGACGCTGACAGGGAGCCTGCTGGGGGAACCTCATTACCATCTCAGGTTGAGCAGGGACAAGTGGCGTCCACAGAAAGACACCGATCGGCAGCCTCGCCTGCAGATAGGAAGAGTCACAGATGAGGAAAAGTAGAAGTCGTCGTCAGCAAATGTCAGGAGGAAACTTCTCATACTCCAACGCATGGCGGGGAACCACAGGCAATGGTCTATTTAGAAATATTGGGCTATTTTGACTCATATATTGTCTTATTCCAGACTATTGGAAAGAAAACATCCAAAATACAGATGTTGGCATTTAATTTAATCCAGTTTGTGTCTAATACAAAACATCTTGTGTGCACATCTAAGAAAACATCTTCAATCTTCAATCTCTAGTTTTATCCATATTTTATATTCTGAGGTTTGTTCATAGATCATTAATAAACCGATTTATATCACATTTTAGCCGTTTTCATATGTGTGGAGTGATAAAAAAGAGATCTAACAAAAAATCGAAACCTTTAACTCTAATACGTTGAGAAATTGAAACAGGAATATGGATGTGATTTATTCCAGTACTGGAAATTTGTATGAATTAGTCAATGCGATAATGCATCGTGTCATATGTAAAGATACCTTTGAAGAAAACCTGTAATGGAAAAAGAAACATTTTACAGTTCATGTTTATATCTATTATCAGATGTTTGTGTTGCACCCGGGACTCATGTGATTATTCACATGCTTATTCACGTGGGCATCTGTTTCCAAACATCACACCATTAACTGTATCATGTGTGTGTGTGTGTGTGTGTGTGTGAGGTCAACACATGCTCCTGAATGAGTCTCTGACCCGTGAATTATGCAGAGCGCCCACAGACGTGGACCGGCGCGTGTCGTGCTGTGGAGTTCTAATGAGCGAGCGGCGAGACGGGCTGCAGAGCGCACTGAGAGTGACAGCTCCACTATAAATAGAGCCTGTGCTGAGAGCCCGTGACACTGGCAAAGCACGGAGAGGAAGAACCGAGCCTGGAAATGGTATTTACCACTGGAACAGGGAGAATGCTCCATCATCTGGAGGAGACAGGACCGGACAGAAGAATTTAAAGGGATGGTTCATTATCTATTCACCGCTGTGCCGATGGAGAGTTTGAGTCCACAGACACTTGAGGAGTTTCAGGGGTGAAGAGAGTTGCAGCTCAAATTGAAGTAAATTGCGACCTCTTCTCCAAACGTGAAACTAAAAAGAAAAACAGAAAATGCCTCCTCTCTGCTCCTGTGGTGTCACGCAAGTGTCCGTGAGCCCCGACATCCAAATTCCACTCGCAGCGGCGTCATTCACACCGTGTTTTTAGCCTAAATGTTGTTATGCTTCTCTCCTCGCCTCTGTTCTCGCCTCTGCAGCGATCACAAGTTCTCGCTGATCTCGTAAAACGACAGATGGAGCGAAGGTACAGTTTGTTCTGAAGCACTTTACATGTCCGACCATGCACTCGTGAGGTTCGGCGTGTTTATCATCTGCAGATGAACAATCCTGCAAACACCACAATAGATGTTGATCCACAACCTGTTCATGATTAAACACACACGGTGACAAAATGTCGGGCTGTGATTAATACGGAGGTTTCACCAAACAGAGACTAACAACCATTCGGATCAGAATGAGAAGCGACGAGGTCCAACAAAGTGTCAGGAATCGTTTCATTGTGAAATTAATACGCGACTATTCTTCGAAATGGGGTTGAAGTCACCCCTGGCATCCCTCTTTTGCCAACGCACATTCATTATTTCAGAATTTGCCTTGTAATCCAGGCTGAGAATCCCACCCAGAACGAATGGGATGTCAGCTTTACGCAACTACTTGTAAAGGCATTACAGGGCCTTAAGTCCCACGTGGATTTGAATTGGTCCCAGCAGTACAGGATTAGAAGCAGCGGGGATTAGACCTTCCCCAGAGGAAATACTGGAGAAGGCCAAGGGAGTCGAGATGTAGAGCACTGCTTCATATACCGGGATGTTGAGCAACACTGTTCTGCTATAGACAAAGACGGACGACATGACAGCTGCTCAAAAGTGAAGAAAGAACATCTGGATCGCCCCCTGATGGCTGGCTGCTGTATAGATTATAGAAGTATGTACTGCACATTATACAAATGCACTAGCTTCAATAGGATCCACGTACCTTGTGTGTGTATACCTCGCATCCTGCACGTAACGATCCATTCTTGATTCAGCAACTCTGCACCATAGAAGTAACCTGTTTGTTATCGATCCATATTTTCCTCCGGTCATAATTAGTGGTTAAATGTGTTTCTTGTGCACATTTTTGTTTCCTGCTGCTTTACTTTCTTGTACAGTTTATCTCTATTGCACATAGTGGTCACGTTTATTGTACGTGTATTTGTGTAAGTGGGCAACTACACCGGAGTCAAATTCCTACATGAGTGCTAATATACGGAAAATAAATCTGATTCTGATTGAACGTCTTTCCTAGTCTCTCTCTGCCCACTCCCCTGCAGCTTCTGTCTACTGCTTCTCTCCAGTATAACAAAGCTGCGTCCAACCGGTCGGACAGTTATTGGAAAGTATGAGCACTTGCACTCGCGCCTCGGTGGTCGTCCGCAGTCGTTTCCTGCCGGCTCGCTGACCTCGGGGCTATTTCGACTCCAGATAAACACACTGACCCAAACCTCCAGCAGGAACCTAATGTGATTGCGTGGCCCCCGTGACGGTGCAGAGGAGCTGCATGAAGACAAACTACCACCATTCAGCACGTTACAGCCCTGGGTTGCTCCGGCAGCTGCTGGCCAGGAAAGGAAGTGAGTGGGAAATAGAGGATGAATCAGAGCAGCAGGCGACGGCCGAGTTGTAAACTTTGTCTCCCTGGCGCCCACACACACTGAAGGAGTTTGGGGATGTGCCAGACATGTGCCTCAGGACCAGAGGTTTTCAAACTGTGAGGTGTGAGGAGAAAGTGACAGGTATAATACCACAGCGCTGGAAACAACAGGATACTGGATATTGTGGTCGGGCTCCTTCATCAACACAGTCGGCAGCAGCGGCTTCAGCGAGGCAATTTGCAGCACTCCCAGACCCTCGGTGCACAACGGCACAATTTGAATCAAACTCCTTCTCTTCCGAGCCGTAACTCAGTCAAATCGGCACAAACACAACACAACACAAACATTTTTTATATTCAGCGTAACTTGTGTTTTCAGCGGATGACATTTTCTCTGCTGTAAATGTCTAAAAATGTGGTTTGAATTCGTAGGGGAAAAGAAGACGCTCCAGAGGAACTGATAAGAGCTCATTGTAAATATAGGGTAGAAACTAACAGGTTACAGCTTGTTTTGTTTAGGAAGGTTCCTAATTACCTAAATTTCTAATCTCATTTAACCTACAGAGGGGACAGGGCAGGAGGTCATTCCATCCCATAATCCCTTGCAGCAGGAACATTTAAACGGAGGCACCCCAGACGTGTCAGTGAATCCCTTCGAATTGGCAGAAATGTTCAGACTCACAGATGAACCGATAACATGTTTAAGGTCAAAGGTCAAGGTGGCTTCACAATTCATGTTTCTGGCTGCTTGAACATGATTTTCTATAGATCTATTTTCAAAGAAAAAATAACGAGTAAATCAATAAAAAGACAGAATAAATTCAATTATAATTAACTCTGGCACCTTGTTAATCATCAATTTAATTGCTTAACCTTCATTTCTTGTATTTTCTTCATTATTTTTTACATTATTTCAACATTTAAACCATGTTTGTATAATTGTTATATTCAACATTTGATATTCTGTCTGTGAGTGACTGGTGTTAATTGTGTCTAAAACAAAAAGACGTGGATACATATTTCAGCTCTATGCAATTTTTAACCAGCAAAGTTTATTTATATATAACAACAGTACAAAGTGAATCCTTGGCTTGCAAAATAGGTGTGCTTCATATTTACAATAGGTACACAATAATATATTATCATAACAAAACCAAAGCAAATAAAAAACAAGAGAACAAACTTTTTTAAATACTTTAAGTTTCTTACAATTTTTCACAACACTGTTTTATAAAACAAGAAGAACAGACAGCCATTATTATTATCATCATCATCATCATCGATCATCATCATCATCATCATCATCATCATCGTCATCATCATTGCCAGTAATTACTATTTTACAGAACTCCAGTGTCTAAAAAGTGTTTGTTTACAACGTGTTTAAAATGGAAGGATACTCATTTTATACTTGGTGATAATTGAGATTATTACATTGATCTGGATTTCAGTTCCTCGGTCTGACGCCGTGAAACAAACAATAAACAAAAAAGCTTTGTCTTCTATAAGGATGACGACATGTGCCAGAAAAAAAACGCAACAACATCTCTTCGGCAAACACATTACACCGAGAGCCCCCCCCCCCCCAAAAAAAGACAAAAGTGCACATAGCATCTTCAGTTTGCGATCAGCTCGAGCCGGAATGAGGTCGTGGTCATGAGCGTCTCTCCGCGTGTCACCGCTGGCAGTCGAACTTCCTTCTGCGCGCAGAAAGAGTAAACATGCTTCCTTCTTCTCGCTTCAAACTGAATCGAAAAGGTTCCCAGAATCAAGCATGGAAAACAAGCGATACGTGACAAAAACAACCCCCCCCCCCCCCCCAAAGAAAAATCTCTTTCTCAGAAGTAAAGGTGCATTCGGCTGTGATTTAAGACGCGTACAAATGGGCTTTCGGGAAGAAACGCAGTTCGACTGTTGGCGGCGCGGCTCGACGTGGGAAACCCCACACAGAACTGAAGCATGAAATATAACGCATGCAAAAAAAAAATCTCACACGAGATGATATAAATGATCTTTGAGGGAAAAAAAATCAAACACACTCTCGACTAAATTTGTGTGTGTCTGATTTCAGATCTGACGACAGAGGGGGGGGAACTCCGCTAAGTGTCGGAGGGACTTTAACACACCTACAGTTCATCCCTTGGGAAAAGGAAAAGGCATTTACGTCCTGTTGAAATGATAAAAACAAAACAAGCATTACTCCAAACAAGCAATGTGAGGTATGAGGAGGATACAATTCTATTCGCTGAAATTGGGAAGACACCTTAATCAAAAGGAAGAAGCTTTGTGTGTTTGCACTCTGGATCTGTTGTGTACCTACATGTTGGGGTCGGGGAGCGAAGACACAACCTTACCTCTTACCCACTTCTGCCCCCCACTGGCCAGACTCAGTAACAGCGCGTCAACCATCACCTCATCTTACATTTCTCCTTGGCTGCGAGTTTGATGTTTCTTCTCCCCCCCCCCATCTCCTGATCACACTGTGCACACAACTGACTCACATCAAAGAGCAGCTTCAAAGCCGGAGCAGGAAAATAGAGCTAAAGGGGTTCTCTCTCTCTCTCTCTCTCTCTACCTTCCCCTCTCTCCCTCTCTCCCTCGCTTCTCGACACTTCTCTTCAAACAGCGCAGGCCAACTGAGCGCCGAGCGAGGCCACGTCTGCCCGAGCCGGGCCCGTACCCTCTTCACCTTTCCTCGTACTTTACCTGGCAGCCGAGCGCCCGGGCCAGGTATCGCCAAAAAAAAAACAAAAAAAAACGCCGGGCTCCGAGAAGCACTGAGAGAAATGTGCCCGGAGTCGAGGACTAATAAGATCGTGAGCATGCAGGTGGGTATCTAAGGCCACAGAGAAAAAGAAGCACCTTGCACCCGCCCATGGTGTTTTTCACACTCTCAGCACACACACACACACACACACACACACACTCACAAACTTGCAGTACTGCACTGTACAAACCTTTAGTACTACATATGTTCAAGTACTTGATGTAAACAACAAGCGGATATATATCTGAGAGGAAAATTAAATCCAGAGGACGGAATCTACAGTTGGTCGTCGTCCAGCTAGAAGGTTGGAAGGTTACATCGGCCTTTTAGCTGGTGACTGTTTGGTTTAAGTCTGAAGACGCATTCCACAAAACAAGAAACATACGCTTGTCTTATGTGTTATGTGTGTTTGTGTTTTTTGAACTCCTCCTCTTTTCCTCCTGCTTAGGTTTCGTACCTTTTTGAGACTTTTTAAAACTCCAGTTAACGCGCTGCAACCTCGACCGGCTCCACACTCCGAAAATACCGAGAGCTTGGCTCCCTCTGTAAAGCATAAACCGATTTTTGACACATTAGCGAAGAATCGGGAAACGACAGGATCTTTTGGCACTTGGTCAAAGTCGACCCACGCGGCTGTAGGCTTTTTATTGTCCGTGCGAAGACGTGGACGGTGGTCGGGTAAGATCTCCCGTCAGCTGCCGTCGCAACCGGCCAACAAGAACTGGCAGGACTCGTTGGCACTTGATAAAATCAAAGATGGACCCTTAAAAAAAAAAAAAACATTGTGATGTGCGATCGCATGCAGAGGAAACAGGAAGTTCCCACGGATACAAACAGAGTTTTACCAAAGGGTCTGGTCCGGTATCTAATGGACTCTAAATGCTGTGAAGATGGACGACACGACAGATCCTCGATAGAGAAGTCAAAACAACAGGATCACCCCCTGGTGGCTGGCTGAAGACTAGGTCTTAAATCCCACCTCCTCCATGTTAGCAGATGGGACCAAAGTGAAAAGTCAAAGAACACATTAGATAAATGTTTCTCTCAAGTTGGGGTGTTCATCCAGGGTTTTATCCAGGAGGTGAAGACCTGTCGTCCGTCTTCACACACAGTCACTGGTTTGTAGTAACCGCTCGACGACACACTCTCCTCTAGCAGAAGAGTGGATGGTAAACGCAGCCGGACGGGTTTGGGGTCAGGACGGTTGACACTCGATGCTGTAAATATCTACGGAGCTCAGTTCAACTGAGTCCCTTTGTGTTTTGATAAAACTCAAATAGACGTACACTCAAACAAAAACAAATAAAAACATTTTGTACATTCACAGACACTGATTGGCAAGTTATCGACCGGCACACACACACACACAGATGACCTAACCGCTGGAGAAAGCCTTGGAGTGATGCTGATTCAAGGTCATCTCCTAAATACACTGTGTAGACCTCGTCCGTCGTCATCCTCGGTCTAGGTGCGAGCATGCTGGCTGAGCCGTGACCACCAGCAGCGGAGTTTCACTTGACTCTTCGATGACGCGCGTGCACAGAGTTTCCTGTACACTTCTGATTGGATGAAAGAGCGGAGACGTTTTTTTTTGTCCGAGTCACGTTGAAGCATCAGTCCGAGGAGGCAGGGAGGGAGAGAAGACACGTGGATCATGGCCTGTATAACGACCACGTACATCCCGATGCAGCGTCACTCTGTCCATGTCTCTGTACAACAGCATCCTGGGGGGGGGGGGGGGGGGATTTCAACTGCAACTGATAATATTCACATGTACAAAAATAAAATCTGCGAAATCTGAGCGTCGCTGTCCAACGTGAGGTTTGCTCCTGTGCTTCTCGCTTCTCCTTTTTTTTTTTTTTTCTCCTCGGGTGAGAGTAGAGAATAAATCTGTTTCTCCATTTTGCTCTCGCAGTCTTTGCAGGAGTCTTCCTCAGTACACACACACACACACACACACACACACACAAACACACACCGCGCGCGCATGCACCCACTTTCCTGTTAAACTGAGAGAAAATGTCCTTTGAGAAAAACAAAAAGCAACGAAAAAATGAAATAAATACAAGCCATGTGTTCTCCGCTGACGTTCCTTCCCCGTGTCACTTTCGGCCCCAGCTGCAGGGGCCTCCGTCTCAGTCTGTGGGCCCTTAGCTCATGAAAGTCAAAGAGGGGAGTGTAACAAATGAATGCAGTTGTGTGTCTGTCGAGATCCCAGGTCCGGCTCGTGGTTGAGGCCCCCCCTCCCACGACGAGAGGTAAGTAATGTGGGACCATTTTGGAAGGTCCAGTAGAGACTGTGGTCCGCTCTTCCTCGTTCCCTCTGTTCGTCAGCAGGGGTCACTCTCAGCTCTCGAGGGACATGGCAGAGATGAGCTGCTCCACCTTGTAGCCGAGCCGCTGTTTCCTCGCCTGCTCGTCCTGCTCCAGGGCGGCCATGATCTGTACAAGAGGAACTGGTCAGATACCAGCCATGAAAGATGTGTGTGTGTGTGTGTGTGTGTGTGTGTGTGTGTGTGTGTGTGTGTGTGTGTGTGATTCCATCCCTGTCATGATACATTCACAGAATTAGATCCGATGACCTTTAATGGCGAGTAATGGGCGTCCGCTGCTTTGGTGTTTCAAAACCTCGAATTACATTTTTACGGAGCGCCGTGGATTTTTTTAGGGTTTCTGTCACAGACATCGCACGCAAGAGTTACATCAGCGCCTTTGTCTCTGACAACATTGAGACGCATGTGTGTATTAGCTTTTTTCCTGTTTTATCTTCCTCAGCCCCGTCTCGTAAATTTGGCATTTGTCAAGTGGGGGTTCAAAAGGGATCGAGACAGGCTCTGCTCTCGTCTCTCTCATCTGGCGTCGGCCCTGTCAGGACCAATCTGTGTCAGGGTGACACCATCATACACGGAAAAAAAGGTCTTTAATATGAATGTAAAAGTGTAAAAAAAAAAAAAAAATACATGTATTACAATGTGCCTTCCACACCTTTGAAGTGGATGCATCCGAATGCTGCAGCCGTGTATGTTTATTACATCAGATCAATTTCACATCGGTCTACACTGCGCTGCAAGCCAGTGTTTCATTCAATAATTTATAATTAAAACAAAAATAATTCATCGGTCCTGCTTATGCAATATGTGATTTAAATTATTCTGAAGTAAGAGATGAATAATGGATTTAATATGAGTTTTCCACGTTGGGTCACGTTTTTAGATTACAAATATTATTTTATTTAGTTTCTTTGTCACCTATTTATTCAGAGGTAGGAAAATAAATCTGTAATAAATATTAATAAAATATCTGGTTTGTGTCGGCCCCCCCTCTCACGATATCCACTGCTGTAAAGCAACACACAGAACTATGTTTATTTTGGTGCTTTGGGACATTTTATGAGGTGTATCATGTCTCCATTGATGGGAAAGTCATTTAAGTCTTTCCGTCCTTCAGCCAGTCACGATCACAATATTAGTTTTCAGGAGTTTGGCGTTGGCAGGCTGTACGAGCGTCCGCCGTTTATGCAGTAAAAATTAACTGTCTGCTTTTCGTCGTTAAAAAGAAAAACAAAACATGTCGGCAGCGCTCTTGCTCTCTTTTTTTTACTCTGCACGGCGAAACCTTTGTTTGCTGCCGGTCCTTCTGCAGAACGCAGCCTCTGCCTGCCCACCTACCATCTTCCACTCATCTGCTTAAGTGCTCTTAAAGTCTGGCAGCTACGAGCACAGCGCTTCCTCCTCCTCGTCGGGCCAGATAGCAATCTATTATTAATCTGTAGCACTGTATGCAGGTGCAGCTCCCACCACCATCTCCCAAATCCATTTAAGCAGGCTGCTGCCGCTCTGGCCTGGCTCGCCCCGGCACACGGCCCCTTTGTGAAGGGCGGAGTGAGGACGGACGAGCGTTTACAGGGGCTAGATGAGGTTTTTCTACGCACTGCGATCTGAAGAGATAGGAGACGCTGGATAGGAGTGAAGAGGTGTGTGTGTGCGAAAACAAATGCGTTTTGCACACGTCCCCGCTGCATGTGTGCAACCGGCAGCGGCAAACTGCGAATGTTGCAAAAGGGAGCGTGTTAAATGCACGGAGAGCAAAAGGGGTAATGGGTAAAAAGAGAAGAACTGCACAGGAAGGAGGAGGCAGAGAGAGAGAGAGAGATACTGTGGTCCAACATAAAGGTCAGGCTAATGCTTCCCAGAGGAGGATCTGACATTAGAAGCAGAATGTCTCCATGAACGCTCTTTCCTTACTCTTCCTTCCCTATCTTCCCTCCCTCCGTTTCTATGTGATTCTATGGCGTTGGCCTATGATTCTACGCCCCCCCGTATAACAGGTAGCTCATTCTAACTCTGAGTGTGTCGACGTCCACTTTCTCCTTCACAGATCAGACACCCTGCCTTGTTAAGCTCAGGTCTCGCCCCCACCTCTGGGCTTCGGGGAGGTCTACTGAAGACTCGGAGCTGACCTCACTAACCTTCAGCCAGATATGAATAGTCTGCAAACACCAAGGGCGAGTTATACATATACGTTAAAGTGTGGGGTTAAATCTGCGGCGTGCCTTTCGTTCAATTTGTGCTCGCCATCTGCCCGTGATTAGCGGCTGATTCACGAAGGCAGGAGCTCATTATGCAATCGGCGCCTGGGACGGCCCTCCAGGTAAAATGTGCCAGTGGAGTGCAGCTCGGTGCGGAGTTCACAGGAGGAGAGCAGCGAGCTCAGAGAAGAAATTATACAATATAATATAACTATATAACAATATAACTAAACATTTAACAAGAGCCACTGGTTCAACAGCAGCTGAGGAAAAAAAAACAAAACCGTTACATAATAAATTCTAATGGAACCTTTCTGTTGGACTTTGTATTGTTAACGCATCAGGAGTCATTACATGGAAAAGGCAAAAAGCGAGAGAGGGAAAACAGAGAGAGAGAGATAATGGATGGAGCTGGCGTTAATACGGAGGATGTTTTTTTAATAGGATATAGAAGTAAATGTCTTTATAAGATTTAATTAACAATAACAGCATCTCCTCTTTATGAAAGGGTGAGAGAGACCTGAACTGAGCCTCAGCAGATAAAAGACCTGCTGCAGGAGTCAGTCTGCAGAACCTTGAGGCTGCATCACCCCCCCCCCCCCCCCCCCCCCCGCTGCTGCACAAAGAGCTGTAGAAAACTGTAGAAAACCCTGGTCTGGTATATCAGCTGTTGTTATTCAAAGTTTATTATTATTGAACGTATCACGTGTTCATCAAATCGCATCAAATTTGAAACACTGCACTTCCTTGGGCCCTTAACAACACACACGACAATTGTGAAGCCAATAAGATAAATGGTTCTTGAGATGTGCGAGACACAGACACAGAGATTTCTGGAATTATTAGATAGACGTTACAAAATATCATAAATGTATTTTTTAAGTTCTCGTTGGCTTTCTTTCTGTTGCAGTCTTTCTTCCACAACACCTCTGTTATTGTACTAAACTGCCCCTGAACCTTTGTGATTCCTGCCTAACGCACCACAACTTTTCATATGTCCTCCCCCAAACTTTGTATGATTCTCCCTCGTATATTAAGGAGATGCAGACTCGCTCCACTGTATGTGCTCATTTTTGTGTTTGAGTGCAAATGCACGAGTGCAGGCAGATGTCACCGACCTCCTCGCTGTACTTGCTGATGTAGGAATAGATCTCGTTGAGCGCGCTGAGCATGTTGAACTCCGTGGAGTGGAGTCGGGCCTGCTCTGCCAGATAGGCATTCATGTCCTGGTCGCTGATGGATGGCAGCCGGTTGATGTCAGCGTAGTACCTGAGGACACAGGACAAAGCGGCGACATTAGAGACACGCTGAGTCCATGTACAAGCTCAGCTGAGACCCTGAATTCCTCTAAAGTCACATATTCATAATACATAAGTCATAATATCACTTCCACTAACAACGCGTGCCTGCTGACACAAAAGACTTTAACAGAATCTGGTAGTGGAGTAGTGAAGCAGAGACTAAAGAGAATCGTGAATCCATTTCCCAAATATCACAGCTTTTATTTCAAGAGGATGCAAAAAAGACGAGACAAGGGGGGGGGGGGGGGGGGGGATCAGACTGAGGCGGCTCCGGCTCCTACCTCTCTACCCAGCTCTTGTAATTGGGGATATCTTTAGCGTAGAGCAGCTTATTGGATGGAGAGTCTTTGCCAAGGCGGTGCTCTGACGTGGAGCAGGAGTCCATGAAGGTCTGAGCCACGACGGACAGACAGGCGTCCGTGATGCTGCTCTTGTGGATGTCAAACACAAACTGCGGGTTCTTGATCACGTTCACCCAGAAACGCAAAGGGAGGCTGCAGGAGGGGAGACAAAGAGAATCGGTGAGAGGCAGACACAAGTTATCTGAGAGGGTCGGTTGAAGCCAGCGCGTGATAAAGGAGAAGTTACATCACGGCGTGCCGTCGCCTTACCAGTTGCTTTTCCATGTGTGACGTACGTCTGTGTCATGAATGGCATGTTTGTCCGCCTGCTCATCCAGGAAGTCAAACATGTATTTGATGGCCAAGGGAAGAGAGCTCCCCCTGTGGACCGTGCTGAATAACGTCTCAATAGGTCGTCGACAAATTTTTGCAGTGTACCCTGGGAGAAGAATGGAAGGTGATCACATGCCGTTAAAAAAACACGACCTGAATGCAGCAGCATCAGGATAAACGTCAATGAGACCTGAGCATGTTGGGAGTACGGGAGAATATCGACGTACCTTGGTCGCTAGGAGCCGGGTCAGATAAATCTCAGAGACCATCTTGCTGCCGCGGTCTCCTTCCTTCTGGTCGCCATGCTCGTGGTTCTTCACCAGATGCCACACCTTCACACCGCTTTCCAGATCGGGGGTGATCATGGGGGCACGCGATCGCAGGCTGTCGGGACTTCCCGTGTAGCGGAACGACGAGTCTGTCCGGGAAAAGACACAAAAAAATTATCGGTAAGACTAAATGACTGTGTTACAAAAGCTTCCCTTTGTGGAATTTAAGCATAAAGCTAAAATAGCACACCCACACCCACACACACACACACACGCACGGCACCTCTCATTTCCATCTCTCCTTTGTAACTCATTACAAAGCTGAATCCTGCTCTAAGCCAGGCTGGGGGGGGGGGGGGGGGGGGATTGCAGTGGTGCATAATTTCACAGAACAGCAAAGGGGGGGGGGGGGGAGTTGCTGGTGCCTGGCTTTGCATTGATTCGTGCCATCCCTCTTGATATCGGTATCCTTGGTGACACAAGGTGAGTAAAAAAACGTTTTCCTACGTTAGACACAACGTTCAGGACGGCGGCATTTAGAGAAAACAACACATTGGTTCTCTGGTTTCCATGTCCGTCCTGAATTGTATTTTTTTTCCGTTTCCCTGCTTATATAATCCCTGCCTCTGTGTCTGGCTGCTCTCAAAAGCCGTCGTAATTGGCTCTTCCCTGCCACAGTGTGCCAACGCCATGTTGAAAATGTCCCACTCTAATCAACGCATCAAAAGATCCTTAATTTGTGACGCACTGAAGCCACCCTCCTTCATCCATCCACACTACACTCTCCTCGTCTCGGCCTCCTTGCTCTTCCTCACTCAGTCTGAATGATGCTGGTTTTCAGTTTCCCTAATTAGCAGGCATCTACCGCTGGCAGCGCGCTCTCCAGAGGTTCAGGATCTCCACGAGAAGCTTTCTCACCTGCCTTCAAAAGCTGAGCGGAGCAACAACAAAGCTTTTTCCCGCCGTTACAGCCACTTACATGTTCCAAGTAAGCACGGCTTGCACCTCTGGAGTGGCCCCGGGGGACCAGGGCCTGAGTAAGGGGATTTAGATGTACGTGGCTGTATGCAGGGTGGATTTGAGGTCCCAAATCCCATCTTAATCCAGTCACTGGATTTTACTGCCTCGCTATTTCGTCATCCCCTCCATCCCCCCCCCTTGCACCCTCAGCCTTTTCCCAACTCCCCTCCCTCTATATGACCCGCAGCCCCTTCCCTCTCTCGCGTGCCGTCCCCAGCTCCTGGGCACAGTGGGGCTGCAGGGGAGTTGTGTTCGGGCTGATTTCAAGGCTGCAGGGAGGAGCGGGCGGGTGCCGGTGGTGTAAATTGAGTCAAGATGCTAAGTGTTGAACGTTAAATTGGTATGAATCCATCAGCAAGTGTCGCGGTGCAGCTGTGCCTGCTGCGTCAAACCGTGATTGATGAGGGACGGGCTCACGCCAGCAGAGCTTCTGCTTCCTCTGCCGTGGCAAACGCAACTCCGGCGTCTGAGCAGCCGCAACAAATAACACACACAAATAAAACAGAGCCTGAAACCTCACTGGAGCTCTGTTTCACGACAGATTCAAATGACTGAGATGTTTGAAGTGTAACGTCCAGATTAAGCAGAGATAACATCTTAATGCGCTGAAGGTTTCTCCCACATCTGTTTACAAAGCTTTGGTTTTATATCGTCCTCCTGTCTTTCCTCACAACAGTAAGGTGCTTTGTTTCAGAGAGTAATAAAGTATTTCTGCAAGTCTTTTAAAGGTAATCATGGATATTCCTCATCAGCTCCGTTTCAAATGTCACTCCACATTATTTCACAGAACCCACCCATTGAGATAAAACGCTTCCACTGAGCACCTCCGGGTTCAGAGACTTGTAATTGCTCAGAGAGAAAAGGAACTTCGTGGTCGGCAGTTTAAAAGCAGTGTTCACTTTCCGTCCCCGATCTGATAATTGGCCTTGCTCACTTATCTTGTTCTGTTTGTGTGAAGCACCATTCACAGAGAATAATTAGCAAGCACAAGTTGCCTGGTGCTGCTGAGTGTGTGTGTGTGTGTGTCTGGCTCAGGACCACAGTCGGCAACCGGCGTCACCGACGACAAGCACATCTGAAGTATGGGTGTATTTCAGTGACTGTGTAAGAAAGATGGACGACTTGTCTCCACTTCCTCCCGCTCTGGATTTAAGCGCTGACATCTTGCACCGATGCCGTAATTTGGAGTCTGTTATTTCGAGAGGAGCAGGCCGACCAATCCAAAGTCAGTGTCAGCTGTCACTCATGACCTCTCCCCCCCATATTTATACATACACATCATTTTGGGAGCTGTCAATTATCTTTACAGAGATTGGTGTATTTGTGTGTGTATGTGTGTATAGTTGCTGCCTGCACCTAGCAGGCTGCTCCGTATTGCATCATCATTACGACAGCATCATGACTTTCTCTCGATCGCACCTCCTCTTCATTTCTTTCTCTCTTTCCATTTTTCCCAATCTTGTGCCGTCCAACTGAGTTTGGACCCGAGCTGCACAGTTAACTGCAGCAACCCCCCCCCCCCCCGCCTCTCGGCAGCACAAGACGAGCGCCTCCAAACAGAGCTGAACCCTCAAGGAGAGAGAATCTGGCTTTGTTCATAACTGGAACAAAGGCATTATTGTGTGTTTGTGCAGCAATAATAGAAACATTTGCATTGGAAATAACTGTTGATTACCTGTTGAATAGGCTTGAAAATCCATCCATAACTGCCTAATATAATACAGCATATGCTAAGTGGCATTTTGCAATCAATAGAATCATTTCCCAGCCCCACACACAGGAGTCTGAAAAGAACAATCTGGTCCACGAGCTCACCGTATCTGCTGATGGAGGAGCGTGATATGCTGGCCGAGGTGGGGATGTTGTACGACGAGGTCTGTTTCGGCACCAGAGCCACGACGCAGCGGTCCGACACCTGCGTGAGAAGAGACACATGCAACATGCTAGCATCATATCGTTTGGATGATTTACATGCTGTAATTCGAATGAAGTGGAATTGTCCATTCTCCTTTTCTTACATTTGCTCCGCTTGTGCTCAAACTCTGCGTTTGCACTCCGATATTTTCGGTGGACAGATTTCCTGCGCTCCAGCTTCTGCTCTTCTCCTCCTTCTCTTCTTCACGCATATTCAGAACCAGCGTTTTTACACGATAAGAGCTAGAGCGCAGGAAATCCATCTAAGTGCGAGTGAGTGCAAGCGAAGGTGTTTGAGTGAAAGCGTTACAAAAAAACGAATGTGTTTCTCTCTCAAACTAAAAGACCACACTCTTGAATGAAGACAGGAGAAAAAACACGTTGAATCAAAGTAATGATATAGATTACAAGAGGGAATGTCAGGTTCCAAGTAAATAATCCTACGAAAAAACAAAATGTATCCCAATTCCCCCCGCTACCCCTCCCTCCCTGTCATATCTGTCCTCCCTGCTGGTCGCTACCACAGCCCCATCGGCTCGGCGGAGTGCTGCACTCCACATGCCTGTCACTGTCATCGCCCTTTACAAACATTAGAGACATGGTGTGAGGTTTGAAAACGAGGATGAGATGCTCAGAGGAAGAGACGAGGGAGGAGAGAGACTAGAAGGCTGCGTGTCCGTGGCGTAGAGAAAAGGAGCACATAGGTATAATGACTGCATTTGAGATGCAGTGAATCAGACTCAAAAGAGAAAGATGAAGAGAGGAGGCTGTGTAAGAGACGGCGTGTCATCAAAAAGAGTCAGATACCGAGGTTCATCCTTCTCCCCCCGGTGGGTTTCGTATTTACAAAGGAGCCTTGGCCTTACACGACGTCTTCCAGTCACTTCGGATCACCTCGAAGATGCTGTAAGATGCTTCTTCACTAAAACCTAACCGTGCATGAAATGCCAATTTCACCCGGATCAATCTTTAATACGCGAGCATTAGCCACTGCAACTAACACGGCAAACAATACTTGCCGTTCTTTTGTTGGGAGCTAAAACAACAAACAGACTTGCTGGCTGGCATTTACAGCCCAACCCCGAGGAGGGATTTCTGCTTCAGACCCTGCACAGAAAGAAAAACTGACGAGCCTGCGGTGGAGACGTAAACAAAAGTAAAATGCCAGGCTCCAAAAGGAATACCTCAAAGAGTCGATATAGAAGAGGGAGACATTTCTTCTTTTCATATGTTTTAGCAGGAATTGTCTTTTTTCCGTCAACATCCTTTGTGGGAAAATAAGCCGCTGGATGTGGAAAGGACAATTACTGAATTCCTCCTTTCTCTTGAGAGCAAACTTCCCCCCAGTCTCATCCTCACCCCTTTGTCCCACTCTTCCCAAACTAATCTCGGCTGTGTTATTAGTTGGAGTTGCCATCTGGCTTCTCCTGGCTGGAGAGACGAATGAAGCTGAGGATGAAATCTGGACGAATCCTCTTACTGATGCAGCTCTGGCTCTCAGACCTCTTGAAGAGAAATGAAAATGGTCGCCATAACCCCTTCCCCCCCCACCCTCAACCCTTCGCTCTCCTTCCCAATTTTCTCTGCTTTCTCTGCACCTAATTCCTACAGCTCCTCCATCCTATAGCTGCCTCTCGGCTGACGATGCTCAGACCAACTTTAACACACCAACCGAGTGGACTTCCGTGAAGTTTCTATGATACATTTTCCCTGGAGAGCATGAAATAGCCTCTCTGCCGCCCTTCCCTTTTTACACCTCCCTCCATCTCTCCCTCTCTCTTTCTCTCTGCTTTTTATGGCTGACAGAGAGGCTACAGCCGAGATGGGTCCTTGTGATAGAGTAAATGATTGAAGGCGTGCAGATTCGCCCTTCAGGGATAATCCAGTGTGGGGCTGATAGGAGGCAGGTGTGATAAGGGCTGTGGGCCCCGCCTGTGATAAGACCTTCCATTAGACAGTGTAGAGCTGACCAGACAGCAGAGTGTGGTCAGCCCATATCTTTCACTTGGCAGCGCTCCCAGCACGAGCCACAGAACCTGGTCCTAGCCTCAGTCCCCTCCGGGTCCCGTCACTTCTGGGTCCGTGCCCTCAGATCCTGGTGCAAATCACGCTCAGCCCAGTAGCTTGGAAACACACGAGCAACAGTCGTCGGGAATGACGAAATGTATAAATGGACGATTGCATGTGAAAGTGACTCTCTCTCTCATGGTGTCACAGAGTGTCGTTTGAAGAGATTAAGGCCAGTGTGCATACTGACTGGATTTAAGTTGGGTTTAAAAAAACAATGAAATGTGTCAGAGGAATCAGTGCAAGTTCTTACAAACTACAGATATGAATCAAACGCGTCTCTCTTCTTCAAATGGAAAACAATATTTCTTCAATTTACTCAGGGAATATTCTACCTCCCAAAATCGGTCATATTCCCTCCCGTCTGCGATGTGTGTTCAGGTTTACACTGACAGCCACAGCTACAGATTAATGAACAGATAGCGATGTAGTAGTATCCGTTGTGTCCGGGGGCCGTTGAAAATAGCCCAAAAATGCCCCAAGTGATGTCTGCGAGTGTGGGTAACCGGATCTCGCTGGCAGGCTCTCCTGGTGTGGTCATCACTGTCTGCTCCTCTGCCTGCTCCTTCGCCGCAGAGGGGGAGGACACACAGAGGTCAGCGGGCGGAGGGGGAAGAAGTTTCCGGACCGACTTCACTTTTTGTTTTGACGCAGTCTCAGACAAAAGAGGAAGAGGAAGACGACACTGAACACGAGTCCCCCAAAAGCCTCAGGGTAGTTTAACAGCGACAACCCTGCTGCATGATAATGTCTTGTTTATGAGAATTGCAAATGCTGCTCTCTGCACAGAGTGACTCAGAACTATGAGACGTCTGATTCCTGTGCTTGTGGGACTCCTCGGGTTTACCGGCTGGACACTTTGCAGCGGCAGCAGCAGGGTTCGAATGAACACGTCTCGAGATGATAGAGATTATGAAGGTGGAGAAGAAAGCTGAGACAAAACCGATCAGTCTGTCAGTGTTTGCCTCTCTGTGCAGATCAGATCTGTGCTGTGCATATGAGTGTGCTTTTGTCTTCCTCTATCTTTATCAATGCATGAGCGACTGTTCCAAAAAATACAGAATCGGAGAGCAGGGTGGGAAGACGGTAGTTAAGTCCCCTGACGATGAATGCAAAGGTTCGGAATACAGATCCTGAACTCATTTTAAACGTGTGTATTTATGTTTTTAATTTCAGGAAGGTGTACATTTCCATTTCCAGCTTATGTAAACCATTATTTCCCATGTGGCCGGGTAAATAGCCAATGGGGTTTCTTGGGATGCTGCGAGTCCAATGAATTTTAATGTCGCTGTCTGGCTCCTGTGTCTCTGTTACGGGAGAATTAGCAAAGACTCAAGGTGTTGCCGTGTCTCATTCTGCATATTTCAAGCCCCCTTTCAATATTTCCACTTTACAACTTCCCCGTTTTTTGCCTTCAAGCTTTTTCCCCTCACTCTGGGGCCTAATGAGCTGTGCTCCCTTGCTGTGATGGAGAGCCAGATGTGCTGCAGGAGCTGCCAATGTGGTGGCAGGGCGTACGACGCAAAAAAACCCACATTGAGGCTCACTCGCCGGGGCCACTGCCAGCTCATCAAAACAGTAATGATGCACAAGTGTCTGTGTCGTTTCATCCCACTCTCATCTCATCACTGCCCTGTTCCTCCACGCTGTCGCTCTCTTTCTTTTCCTCTCTCTTCCGCATGTTGCCCTGCAGCCTGCCACCATCTCCTCTGAAGTTGCGGTGCTGGGCCTTTCCGTTCTGCACGGGGGAACTTTAGATCCGAGATCAATAGCGGCCCTCAGATCTGCCACCGAGTGAGTGAAAGCGTAGAGCGGCCACACGCGCGTTATTGCGGGGCCCTGTTGTGTTTCCCCCTCGGCTAACAACTGCAGACGGATTGCGGCGCAAAAGAATGGCCAAACAACAACACAAGAGCCCATTACGGTGTGGAAGCAAACATGCTGCACGGCTTCGTCGAGGATTAAAGCACCGCAGAGACCAGAGAAGAAGAGGTGCGCAGAGCCAGGGCGGGAGGAGAGGGGAGGAGAATGCCCCCAAATGACTTGGAAAAAACCATAAACAAGCCAAAAGTGCAAAGTGAAAAGCTGAGAAAGTTGTGACAGTGAAGGTGAGGACAGAAAGGCAGGGTGACAGGAGAGAGGAGAGAAGCTGCGTGGCGCCAAGTCCCCTGTGAAGGACACTGTGACGTGTCCCTTCCTCTAATGACTCGTGCATCTGTTAAATTATTCTGCTTACTCTGCTGGGGCAGGAGTTCACACTGACCCCCCCGCTGTCACAGCTTGAGCTCTGCCAGACCTCATCTCATTTTTTCTGCATAAAGACGGAGCAGCGTCTCCCGGCCCCGGCGGTTCCGGTGTCCAGCCACAGCTGCAGCTCGGTCCCGGCCGCTGCTCTCGACCAGGTAGCCTTCAATCCAGCCCCACGCTGTCTTAAAGCAGATGGCTGACTAATGAGAGCTGCTTGAGCACGAGCTGGAAGAGAATCATGACCTGTGGAGATGGCTGTCTTCACATTCCGCCCGGTCATTTCATTCCTCTTTCTTTTCTGGCTACATCTCACTGCCTCTTTGTCTCGTTTTTTTTAAATTTAAAAATGTCAGCAGCCATAAGGTCTCCCTAAAAACTGCAAAACTCCACTTCACTTTTCTTTTTTGCTTAACAAGGGGCAACAGGCGAGCTCACGAACCCTCAATCTCCGAGGCGTGACTCGAGTCTCTGTGTCTGGAGAGAAAAGGGAGAGGCGGCCGACAGCGTGACTAACTGTTATGTGCGTGGAAGTCAACGGGGCAAAGGGGGCGAGAACAAGAGCGATCCCCGTCCGCCCCGACTCGAGCAGCTCCCTCTCTCCGGGGAGGAGGGAGAAGTGGCGGCAGAGATGTTGAGAGTTCATCTCTCCTGCCACCTGCACAGTAATTGTCCTCTACTCTGCGAGTCACTTGGATCGCACCAGACACGGGGGCATGCAAATGAGGAGCTGGAAATTGGCCGTCTAAGAGTCAACAGCAGGAAACATCAGAGTTTGGCAAGGTGCAGCGTGTGGTGCAATTTACATAATAAAAGCCGCGGCAGAAACCGAACTGAAATGAGCCTTTTCTCTGTGACACAAAAAAAAAAGAAAACGAGGTGAAGTGCGAGAGTTAATTAAGAGGAAAGATTTCCACGGAAAGCCTTTGTGTGTGTTTTACCTGGTAGTGCATGAGAGTGTTGAGTCGCTTCCAGTCGTTTTCTATCTTGGTGGTGATGTCTTCATCCTGCAACACCACGCGAGCCATTCGACCCTGGCGCCACTCTGAGGACACAAACACACACAAACAACACAATAAATCATTTTGTTTGTCTTGGTGTGAGAGGAGGAGTTCGGTGTGCGATGTGTTTATTTGTCCAGCACATGTGAAAACCACGTGTTCCCGGAAAGTGTAATTGGTTTCATGGCTTCACAACCTTCCAGCGCAATCATGAACTGTGCTAAGATCAGTGCGACTTCCTTGTGGCACAGAACTAACTTTTCTTTCAAACCTCATTTGCCTTTCAGTCGGAGGAACGTCATCGCACACACGGCTCCCGAAGACAGAGCCCTCCGCACACATTACCCAAACATGTAGACACCAACAGCCGACTTCTCGTACTGCTCTCGGCACCTCTGACACCCATCTTAATTAAACATTACACACGAACAATGTCACGGCGTATATATGCAGGCAGGCTGCGCAGTTTAATTGGTACTTGTGTCCTAGAGATGGCGTGCCATTAGCATACGCAGCCGTCGTCCTGTCAGGGTCAGAAAGAGAAAGACGAGCCGAGGAGACAAGACGGCGGCGAGAAGTGATCTAAAAGAAAATCACCTCCTTTCAAAAAGGTAAAAATAGGAGGCAGGTGGAAACAAGTGGAAGCTTTGAGCAGTGCTGGAGGAGGGGGGGCGGCTGACGGCTTGTTGTGGGGCAATGAAATGATAATAAGGGTGCTGCTGAGGAAGTGGACAGCCATTGTGGCTCTGGTGCCGGGTGTGATCATTGATTTTCTCCTCTGTTGACTGGGTTTTAATACTCCGTGCCTCTGCCAGGGGAACACATGATATCTCTGCTTGGCACAACATCCTCCGAAAGCTGTCGCACCTACACTCGGCTCTGCCGGAAAAAACAACATCATAATAATACAACAAAAAAAAAGACACACAAAAGCAGCCGCATGTGTCCCCACACAGACACACTCTCACACTGACGCACACACCCTCAATTTACTTTTCAAGGCAGCAGTGAAAGGGTGAGGAATGGACAGAGGAGAACGAGAGAGAGGACAGTGGATGGACAGAGGGCTGGTTGGGGGGGGGTGATGGATGATGTTCTGATTTGCAGTAAGCACGGGGGGGGGGGGCTTTTGTTCTCTTCGCCCATGTGAAGTGAGAGGAGGGGGGGGGGGGGCAACGGGAGGCAAGTTAAGGAGAGGAGAGGAGGTGGCAGACTGCGTGGGAGTGGCGCCCAGCGTGAGGCTGCAGAGCCCGTCTGTCGGCTCTTACCTGGGTCAGCCAGCCAGCGACATCACACACACACACACACACACCACACACACACACACACACACACACACACACGCACACACTAACAGCCAGACGGAGGCACGCAGCACAGTGTCAGTCAGCTTGATAGAAGGCCTGGCAGCAGCACGGTGGGGCTGGCTGCCTCACTGGGCTGCTGGAACACAGCTTTTATCACACTAATGCCCTGATAATCTGTACACATGGCGAGGTTTTCTCTCACTGATACATTAATCTGTGGGTATGAAGGACTTCGCACCTGCCAACTGCATCTGTGAGTGTGTGTGTGTGTGTGTGTGTGTGTGTGTGTATGTGTCTGTGTGTGTTCATGTTTGTGCCGTACCGAGGTCCATGTCCACAGCACGCGGCCGCTGAGAATATGGCATATTCTTGTAAACGGCGTCCAGTATCTTCTCCTTCACTTGGGTGATGGTGTCACAGTTCAGCACCTTCACCGGAATCTCCGGACTGTTCTCGTTGTCCGGGTTCACACAGTTCAGGATCTGGATCGTACAGATGGGGAAAAAATAAAGTCACTGGGGGAAACGAGGGAGCAGAGGTGTCCGACTTGGGTTACAGCTCTGAGGCTTCGCCCTCATTAGAGTCTCCTGGGAGCACGACACGAGCTTTAAGAAACCATTTCCGCTTTCCCTGTCATCCCGAAATCTAATTTCACACCTTCAGCAGGATACCAATTTCCAGCTCTGCCGGGGTATTAGTGCGTAATGAGCCAAATTTCCAGTCAGAGCAATCAGAGCATTTCATGCCACACTCACATGCTGGCTGTGTGAGAGTGTGTTTTTTTGTGTCTCTTTGGTGTGTTCCAATCTGCACAGGCACCAACTCTGATGTTGCACCAACACTGGAGCCTGTGGGATCATTAGTTTCCACGCAGGCAGGAGGGAACCGAGCACAGCAGACCCAACTATCATCTTAACAATGGTTTATGGAGAAGAAGTAACAGCGATATAAAAATAAAATTGGGAAACGCAACAGATAACATATGTGGACTTGGAATCGATTTAACTTTTGAGCCAAGTGCTCCCTGTGCTTGACGTCACGCGTCTGCCTGTGTGTTTATATCCGTGCACACTTCTTTCGGCCTCTTCGAGCCACGTACCAGTGTTTTGTACTCAATCTGCTGGCGGATGAGTTTGTCTTCACTCAGGGAGTAGCGGGCCTCTCCGGTGATGGCATCGATGGGCCCTTTCTCCATCTGCTGCTTGATGGCGCAGTACAGCATGAACAGTGGCTCCCCAGCACACTCCTGCAAACACACACACACACACACAAAAACCAAACAGATTGACACGCATTAGAAAACAAAATAATCCACGAGGCTGAAAACACCTACAAGTCCACCTATTGCACAAATCTGACAATGTGCGATCACACGTTTAATTTAGAAACGTGCTGAATAAGATACACGAGTTATATTCGTACGTGTGAGTGCATGAAAACACGAGCTCCATGCGCTGCTTGGTGCACCAACCTTGAGGAATTTGTGAAGAAGGAAGGCAAACCAGTTCGTGAGCATCTTCTCTGCGACCGACTCCGTTCTGAAAGGACATGACAAAAACAGGAAAAACACATTTTACTCAGTGTTTCTTTTCCTTTTCCTATTGATATTCCAGAAGTTTTAGATAATAGAGGTGTTGCATAATTCATGAGGTTATGAGCAAGAGGTTATCTTGGCATCCTGGGTGGGAGAGCGTCTCGCCGCCGGTTCTGCCCGTGTACCGTCTGCAACGCTGTGGTCACGGTGAATGAGCAGAGCCGAGCAGAGCGCGGAGAGGGCGTCTGTGCGTGCGTGGTTTGTGTGTGCGTGCGCAGGTTAAAATGTGTGAGACTGTGTATGCATAAATGGGAGTGGTAGCTGAGTGTGTGTTTGTAGTCATGTGTGGTCGAACACGGCGGGACTTCATCAGCTGTGACAAGCCTCAGCTGTCGAGAGAGACGAGTGCTGTCGCAGCCAGGTGACGCCTGATCACAGCCAAAGAGCGTCTCTCCTCTTCCTCCCTCACCTTCTCCCCCTTCCCAGTCAATCGCACGTGGAGGTACAGCTCGCTGCTGGGCTTGATTAGGCATGAATACTACACAAGTGTGCAATGACCTCGCCCGCTATTTCTATAACACGGCACACAAGAGGACTGCGTGTACGTCTCTTTATGATTCCTGCTCGTATCTTCCTCCGAAACGGCAGACAAACACCCCCCCCCCCCCCCATCTGCCTCATTAGCACCATCATGGAACAGTGGAGAAGCAGAAGTTAGACGTATAAAAAAACAAAAAGACAGAACACCAAACAGCCAGGTGGGAATGGTTAACAAGCGTGAAGCACAGATGAAAGGGTTAGTTCTGTGCAACTCATGTGGACGAGCACCTGAGGTGAATACCAAGCTGCCTCAGCTCCACGGCTCCTCGCTGCTCCTTCACCTTCTCCGTTTGACTGCGGCACGCGTCGGCATGAGAACAGAATTAACTAGAGTGGCAGCGGCCCCTTAAATCAACCAAGCCAACAAAACAATGCACATCATCACACAATAATCTCCCCTGCAGGAGAATGATAGGTTTCCTCATCAAGATCCATAAATTATTAACATCGAAACTGGTGAGATATCTTGGGGAGCTACCAGGTGAGTTAGCAGGAGACCCCCCCCCCCACAGGGATGCTTGAGTCATCCTGCAGTGACAGGAGGTCAATAAAGGTGCAACGCCCCAAAAATACCTTAACAAAGTCTCTATCTCACAATGTTGACTGCTGTTTCTGCTGGAAAACACACAATCCAACCAACCAACCATCTATCTATCTATCTATCTATCTATCTATCTATCTATCTATCTATCTATCTATCTATCTATCTATCTATCTATCTATCTATCTATCTATCTATCTATCTATCTATCTATCTATCCATCCATCCATCCATCTAACCAACCAACCAACATACAATCAGACAGGAGTGAAAACAGAGCCTCCATGACGGATGTAAAAAAAAAAAAAAAAGTTACCTGTATTGACACTGACACCAAAACTGGTTTGTATGGGATATTGATTTTTCCACCAGTCCGTTTTCGGGCCACACCATTATCTCTGTCCTTTCTCCCACTAGCTCCTAACGTAGCTGCTCACTCATCACAAGTTAACCTGCCTTGTTAAAATGCCCCACAGTCTGTGGCAGCTTCTGATTGTCACCTGGCCGCAGATGATTACCCCCCCATCAGCTTGTACATCAGCGTTGCCTATTTGAATAGAAATGCTTTTTAAAAAAATGACCCCCTTAATGTGGCAGGAAATTACAGTGATTACTCTGGTGGATATGATGGAGGGGCCTTACAGTGCACGGTGCTGAACTAAGGATTAGAAGGAATTGAAGCTGCCAGGTATTAAAGACAAGCTGGAAGGCTTCCGTCTCCTCAGAGCTAAATAGTACTGGGGATGATTATACCTATTCAGACTCTGAATGGACCTGGAGGGAGATTATGACTATTATGGAGATAATTGCGTTAAGTCGTGTTTGAGGGGTATAAGTACGAGTCTGGGACCGAAGCAGAAATCCCGGGGAAGAATAGTCTGAGCCGGAGAAAGGTTACAACAGCAAACGTTTTAGTTGCCGAGACTAAGAAAAAGAGCTGGTCACTCGAGTGAGATATTTAAGAATGAGACATCCTTTTCTCTCTTTCACATGCAAATGCGGGACTTCGCCCTTCAGCTGCAAGACATTGGCGGAGAGAGGCTGCCTCTTGCTTTGAATGACGTGTTGTGATGTTGTCGCTCGCGCCTGGAGGCAGTTCCTCTGTGAACGAGACTGCCGGGCCAGACTATTGGCAGCTCGCTGAGAGGGATGGAGAGCGGGATGACAGATAGTGTAACGTGCCAACAAGGGAGGGGGTGGGGAGATGTAGATTAGTTCACCCAGTTTCAGCTGCAGCATGAGAGAGGACACACTGCTGAAAAGACAAAATCTGAGGAGGTGCACGCTCCCGAGCATGTGTAGCTGCTTCCTTTGCGGCGGCACACAAGCACCAGCTCCACCCTCTCCCTTCGTCTTTGTCATCCCGACATATACAAACAAACAGGAGAGGGTTTACATGCACAGAGAAAGGGAGACACACACACACACACACACACACACACACACACACACACACACACACACACACACACACACACACACACACACACACACACACACACACACACACACACACACACACACACACACACACACACACACACACACACACACACACAGACGGTGCAGCACAACAAGAAGTCTTCATTCACAAACACAATAAGGAGCCGCAGCGAGTGCCGGAGGCTTCAGTTTCACGCTGAAAAAACTAAACTAAATATATTGTAGATCTTTTTTTTGACAACACCCCAAATCCCTGTGTAATTGCCCCCCCTACCCTGCTTATCACACCCCCCCCCCCCCCCCCCCCCAGCTCGTATGAGTATTGAGTGTGTTAGAAGTTAATGGAACCTATTAAGCATTTTAATAAGCTCAGCAAGTCCCGAAGAAGGAAGTCAAATAAAGGCTTTTGTGCTTAATATCTTCGATGCACTTTCTTCTCCTCCTTCTCGTCCTCCTCCTCGTCTGCCTCCACTTCCCTCTTTCAATTAATTGAGTTCCATTAATGAACATCAGGATTTCATTATCCCACATAATGTTTAAGAGGGGGCCTCGCACCCCCCCCCCCCCCCCCCCGTTTCTGGTCTCCTAATGGCAGCTGGGATGGAGGGGGGGGGGGGGGGGGGGGCGATATTAGCAGGCGGCGGAATGTCTTTCAATGAAACGAATGCCAAACACAATACTGGCGCTCTTAATAATGCTGTACTCCATTGCTCTGCATGGGCGGAAATCTCATTACTAAACGCTGAGGAGAAAAATAATACAAGATTGAAAAGTCTCAAGGTGATAGAAGCAATGTTCTGTGATTCCATTAAAAGAACATTATGAAGAGGAGGGAAGGGAGAGAAACTGGGAGAGGAGAACGGCTATGTGGCAAAACTCGAGGAGATAATGGAGAGAACGGAGAATGGAGTTTAATGTCAAAAAAGAAGTGGCGAGCTATTCTAGGAGGCTCTGGCGAGGGGGGGGGGGGGGTCGTCGAACGACGTGAGAGTTCCAGTAATAATGGACAACGCGGTGAAGTGAGCGGACAGGTCGAGCACGGGCAGAGGGGGCGAGCGCAAGAATGTATTCTGCTAATGGCGGAAAAATGCAATCCAAACACGGCGAGGTGCAGCATCAGTTCCACTTAGTGCGCTGGAAAGTGAGGAAATCAAACACACTGTCGGAGCTTACACGCGCTTTCAGAAAGCTTCAAGGGGAATGTTAGTGTCTGCGAGCAACGACCTTTTACACACCGAGAGAAAGAGAACGTCTCACATCTTTAAATACAAAAGGAGGGCCCGAGCCTCTTTGAACCATCGCGCCTCAGAGGAGCACGAGTGCACGGATCCCAGGAGCTGATTGGTGATATTATCCGATGACGGACGGTAAAATGGGATCCAGCACTTAGCAGAAGCGTAACACACACACACTGTCCTCTGGCATTCAACCACAACCGGCCCACTGTCACTCTCAGCCAATGACACGAGCCCACCGCGTGCGTCGTGTTCTCAGTGGCCGTTACGCAGTCGACCAGTTCCTCGAATAATAAGTGCCATTGATTTGTTTTCCGTCCTCTTTAATCTGCCACGAGGCTCTTTTGCATGCAATCACTCTTTTTCCCTCTATGATCCACCTCTCCAGCCCAGTCGGCTTCTTTTCAGGAGAGGAGCCCAAATTCAAATGGATGGAAACTTTCTCCTGCTGCATATTTATGCCCGGCTGTAAACATATTAGGCGCCGCGAGTGGAATCTACTGTCGAGCAAACGTACCGATCAGATCCTGGCCCCACGCTCAACATGAGCGAGGAAGAGGGATGTTGTTTGAACAGCCATTTCACCAAGTCCACCTTTAACCCTGAAAACTCATTACTCACAGTTTTTTAAATTTTTTTTCTTCTTTATCATAAAATCTGAAATTATTCGGGCATTATCTATATTTTTTTCGGGACTCTGTATAAACAGTTTAGTGACAGTGGAGTGAAACAAGGTAATCTAATATTATCAGTCTCAATAAAGTCTAGATAGCACATCAGCAATTTAACAGTAAAATATGAAAGGACTTCTATCGGGAGATAATCTGCCGTGTGAGAGAGAGAGAGAGAGAGAGAGAGAGAGAGAGAGAGAGAGAGAGAGAGAGAGAGAGAGAGAGAGAGAGAGAGAGAGAGAGAGAGAGAGAGAGAGAGAGAGAGAGAGAGAGATGTGTTGGGGGCGGACGGAGCCGGTGAGCGGACGGGCCGGAGACCTCGTGTTAATCGGAGAAGTTTACACGTCGTTAATGTGCTGCCCACGTAAACCTGAACTCTGCGGAAAGCCTCCACAGCCTCCGACTAATTTGCCAGATTAATATGTTTATGAGTTGTCGAGCTGCAGCTTCCTCCCTCCTGTCTCCCCCTCTCCCCCCCCGTCCTCCCTCCTGTCTCCCCCTCTCCTCCCTCTGCACTGTGGTTAGTGATGGCCCGGTGCTTCGTCTTGTCACTGGAACTCACCGGCAGGAACTGGGATCAATAATTAAGGGACTTTGCTGGAAGAGCCACATCATACTGCTTTGGTGTTATAACTTCCTTATGCATCTATACTCTCGTATACACACTTAACAATATATAGCCCACAAATACACACGCGCTGCTGCATACAGGAATGATTTAAAGGTACAGTGTCGAGTTTTCATGGCAATGACGGTGAAGTTGTTTGTAGTGTTTTGTGCTTTTAATCCTTTACATTAGATATTCGATAATATTCTCTATGTTTCATCCCATAAAACACCCAAAACCAACGAGTGCAGCCCATATAACTGATTCCATATTATTAGAATAACATCATTGAACAATAACTATTCAAAACCACACACATGAGATCAGCTTTTGAGTGACACAGTACTTTATGTAGAGTTAAAGGTCCAGTGTGTCGGATTCTCTATTGGCAGAAATTGAACAATCGCCCGAAACTAAGATACTTTAGTGTTGTTGTTACTTTAGAATGAGCCGTTATATCTACATCAAGAGCAGGTCCTCTTCCACGGAGGCTGCCATGTTGAGCCGCCATGTTTCTACAGTAGCCTGGAGTGGACAAACCAAAACATGGATCTAGAGATGACCATTCCTGTCTTCATGTTGCCTGTAGATTCTTCTCCACACCTAAAGGTCGGTTGCCATCTGCAACCTCACCACTAGATGCCACTAAATCCTACACACTGGTACTTCAACCCTTACGAATACCAACTCGTTTTGTAAATACTCAAAACTGTCCCGAACAAATACACTTTTAACACTAGTGTGAGAAATCCTCGCAACAGCTACAAATCCCATGTGTCTTTGGCGGATATATAGTAATTTTTCCATCCATGCATATTATCTACCTCTCTATCTTTTGTGCAGACTGTGGACTATCCTTTACCAAACAGCCATTTGGATCGTACACATTAAACATAGATGACTTTAACGTGCCACGCAGGGAGCATGAGGATAACATGCTACGGCACCATGACAGATGGAACTATTTCCGTATCTTTGACTGTAATGCTTGTGCGAGTGTGGTTTCCTCTTCGAGGGTCGAGGACGCTGCCGCTCGTGGACGTGTTCCCCTCTAGAGAGAATCATTCATTCAAACAGCCGAAGAGACGCCGAAGCTCTTTGCTGGGACACTCTCCACCCACTGTAATATAAATGAGGACAGGAAGTAGGCTGGGTGACCCGGAGGACCTTGCTATATGTTGGCTCTCTCCTGCAGCCATGTAAACTTTGCCCAGGGACTGTAAGCTCACCAATAATTCATCCAGAACAACAGTGAGAGTGACCGCTGCTTCTACGTATCTACTCAGAGGACACTGGATCCCAGCGTATCCAGCACAGCTTTTAAGAAGTGAACCAGAATCCACATGCACAGACACATTTGGACATCATCCAAAAAAAGCTCAAGGATCTGCTTACATGCTCATTGTAAGCAGTGTTCATTAATACCAGCAAACAGAGAGCATTTCTCTGTGCTATTATATGAGATATAAGACCGAGGAGAGCTAATAGAGAAGACAACTGAGCGGGAACATGGCCACAAAGCGGCCGCCTCACTCTGCGCCCTGCACAAACACAATTACCGCTTAGAGACGTGCTCAATTTGACTATCATCACAGACGTGTGCACGTGTGCGAGTCAGCTGGTCGGCCTCGGCTTCTTTCTCGGCAATAGACGATGAGGAAGACAACGACGGCGAAGCGCCATGTCAAATCCATAATCCCTTGAACTCCTCAAAAAAAAAAACGAGGAGTGAAATGTAAAAAAAAAAAAGCTATCGGACATTTAGCACAGCACGCTGCAACGCCTGGACCCGGGGATTACGGGACGCCGTGACTAATAAGAGAGAGGGGAAATGAAAACTGTCATATGAAATAGCAGCTTAATCCAGGTCCAGGTGAGGCTGCGTCACCTCAGGCCTCTTCTCTTTCCTTTCCACCTCCAGCTCTGTTTGCCTCTGTCTGTTGTTGTTTACCCCGACTATTAATGTGGCTTTTTTTTTTATCAAACACAGACACTGAGAGAACATTGACATCAGAAAGAAAGGTGTCCATTTGAAAGTGTAGCAGCCGCCTGCTCTCACTGAATCTGCTTATTAGTCATGTAAACATAATCAAAAGAAGCCTCGCAGAGAGCGGGGCTTTCAGAACGCCTGTTCACGGTGACCGCGCTTTGTACGTTCTGTTTTCTTTTCAGCCGAGCTTTTGTCTGCCACGCACAGAGCCGCCGCGGCAGCCCGAGGAAAAAACCTGGGCCCGGACTTAGCAGGTGTTTAAAGTTTTAACACATTATCCCAACTCCCCTGGAAAACAATGTTCACTGGAGACACAGAGACGCAGGGAGAGAAAATAAGAAAGTTAAGTCAAACCGCCTCTGAATGTTTCATAAGGTGCCTGAGCCTGGAGGATAAGTGAGACTGACATCGGCAATGAGAGAGGGGGGTGGGGGGGGGGGGGGGGCGGCAGACTGAGAGAGAGAATGTGGAATTTCAG
Organism: Reinhardtius hippoglossoides; assembly: GCA_006182925.3. Lineage (NCBI taxonomy): Eukaryota > Metazoa > Chordata > Actinopteri > Pleuronectiformes > Pleuronectidae > Reinhardtius > Reinhardtius hippoglossoides. Next base: position 24,031,253 of record CM031675.1, on the reverse strand, counting down.
AGAGGATTCAGATGTTTCTCCCGACGTGGAGAGGGCGGCGCTGCGTTTATCTCGGCGCACTGTGGATTTTGCCGTGGCACTCATTACGAGCCTCGTTCTGAGAAGTGTCTGCAACGCAGGGGAGAATCAGAACGCTTCCACCCACAAGAGAAAGAACCAAGAACACACAGCTCCTCATCCGTCTGTCTATGTGTATTTAAATGAGAGTTGTGTTTTTAATATCTCCATAAATATCCTCGGGGCACCGAGATCACATATCCACAAATATACAGTGAAATAAATCGCATTCTTCTTTTAATCAAATCAAACACCTGAAACTAAATCACAGTGTTCCCTGAGGATTAAGGCAAATTCCTCTTAATGAACATGTATAATTTGAAAGAGGCTTTTGTTTTTTATTAGTTTATGTAAATCTTTTTTTAAATTTGATTATTTAAAAATGTTCCTGTCGTATGTATTCAATTATTAACTAATGTATTAATGGGCTTTTCTTTGTTGATTTTGTTGAAAGCTTTCGGGGGGGATGATACTCACTTCGAAACTAATTCACAGAGTTTAATTAATAGATTGGATAAATTACTTTAAATGAAGCAGGCAACTCCCGAACCCTCATTTCGCTACAGGACATAACCGTCACGCTGTGTCTCCGTGGGGCGGCGTGTTACCTCCGCAGCAGCAGCTTGGGGTGGTTCTTGCTCTCCAGGTTGCGGTCGATGAGGTCCGACAGCAGGTGCTTCAGGACGTCGGTGGCGTACTCCAGCCGCCCCTGCAGCGCCGTCATGATAAGCGAGGCCACGTTGCCGCGGTCCCTCATGGAAAAGGAACGCTGCATTTCCAGCGTGCGGATGAAGGTGAGCAGGAACAGTTTGTTGTTGATGAGCTGGCCGAACAGCTTCAAGGCCTTCTCCACGTTCTGCTGGCCGTTACCCGACACCTGGATGGACGAGGGAGAAGAAGCGTTAGGGCCGGAACATCTTCCAGCGCTCAAACTTTCATTTAGACTTTGAATAGCGATGAGTTTTTTAACAATTGTTGTTCCCTCAGCTTCCATCCTGACCTTGTCTCACACGAAAAATAAAGATTTTTCCAAAGAGACCAGAACCCTCGGTCATGTTTCAGTTCAGGCAGACAGAAGTTCCCACTCATCGCGGGTAACCGAGAGGATCTTAATCAATTATTGACACCAGGTCTGTTAAAAAGCATTGTAGCCCGAGTTAGCTGCCATTTCACTTCTAAGTCACACGTCAAATTACTTTCCAGTGTAAGACAATCCCTACGTGTCAAAACTCACTTTCTTTTACTTTTTCCCCCCAAAAAAGTTTGGATATCTCATCGAGGGTTTGAGGACAGAGGGCGTTGTATCCGGCACAGACGGTACAGCCCCGGGGAAATGTGAGAAATGGGTCTGTATAAGTACAACTGACTCGACTTGACCTTATTTGATATGAAAACTTGTCAAACTCGCTTCTGCAACTTACTGAACATCACTGTAGAAGTGGAGGATTTTCAACTCTTGAAAAAAAAACGTGGGAGATAACTTTCAGGCGCATTTAGTCTAAAATCGGCGCGATTATCCTGTGGCGTGCAGCAGCCTTTCCAGGGACAGTGTGATCTGAATCCCTGCACCCAATAAAGAATCCCACCCTGCCTCACACACAATCTACAAATAGAAAGGTGGGCCTCTATCACCACGATGCCATACCTCCGATGTTGGGACCCGCGGTCCTGCCTGAAGACCGGGAATTATTCAATTCATTACTCTCATACCGCAACCACTGATGGATGAAATAGCCATGTGCCTGGACCCTGTTTTCCATAAGGGAGCTTGCAGGTTACATGCGTGTGTGAGCGGATGTTGCCCAGCATGATCGGCTATATGTGTGCATGTGTGTGGGACCTGAGGGTGGAAAGGATAAGTGCAATCATTTCCCCTGCAAGCACTTTACTGCTTATAGAGGTTCCACTGTAGGCGTCTGGTGAAGACAAACACACAACCGCTCCTTCTTCTTTTAACTCAGTTTGACTTTCTCTTGCCCTTTCTTAATGCGTTTGCTGCCTATGTGTCTCATTCATCTTCCTTCCAATTCATCTCCCCCCCCCCCCCCCCCTGTCTCTCCCTCTCTTGGTCTCTGTCTCTCACTACCTCCAGTTCCCTGAGGACGGGATGATCCTCGATGCCGGGGAAGAGGACCCTCATGGCGTACGTCCTGTAGTCCAGATGGGGGATTCCAGCTCGGTCCAGGTCGCTGGTCAGCTCGTTGATGTCCGTCTGCAACTCGGCAAAAGCTGAGAGGAAAGAAAACAAAGACAAGAGAATCCGTTTACACTTGAGACATACAGCACACATATATATAAACTCCTCTCTAATCCCCCGAGGACCGAGCGTGTGCACCCTTCTTATCTTCATGCTCTTCACTGCCGTTATAATGAAGTCGACAGTTAGAGCTCAAGATGTCAGAGAAACTCCACGTTTCTCATCTTTCCCCCTAAGAAAACACAGAGCTCGCTCTTCCTCATACACACACACACACACACACACGCACACACACACGCACAGCCCCTTGTCACTCATTTTTATCTACCGACCAGTAAATTAGGTGCAGCCGAGGCCCAGAAGAGTGTGTGTGGACCCAGCGTGGGGCTGCAGGTGAGCACTGGTTAATTGGCTCCATCCTGCCTGGCCTTGTGTTCGGGCTCACGGCGCAGTTGCTCTGCCTCGCTGCCCTTGGGGAGGCCCCCCCCCCCCCCCGTCTGCAGCCTATCACAGGAGCAGCGGCGGTCCCCATAACACCCACTCCACCATCTCCAGCCACAGTCTCAGCCCTCACCTCCGGGCCCCCAGGCCCCCTGTGACTACCGGGCTTACAGGCCAACACATGAGCCTACAGGCACACGAGGGATGTGTGCACTCATAAGGAGGCACCCAGGTATGGTCCAAATCCCCGCCCCCCCGCCCTCCCCCCGCAGGGCAGCACACTCCTGGTCACTGCTAATGGTTAAAACATTAATCTCCTCCTTTCCTACGGTTGCCTGTGTATGACTGATTCCCCCGGTTTCCTCCTCTGTCTGTCGGTGTAACCGTCTGTCATTCGCCCGCTGAGGAAGTTTGCTGCAATAGGGGATTTTTCCCTGCTAGTAATAAAAGTGGATGAGCGACTCCGGGGTAGCTGGAGGGGATGAGTAATAAGGTCCTCTCTGGCTGATGAAATCTCCTGAACGCGGTTGGATATAACCCTCACTTTCGCCGTCTCGGTGATTGGCTTTAATGACCCCCATGATGACATCGGGGGCCAATCGGCTGTGTTTATTTGAAAGAACTCATGTAGAACTGAAGGTTCGGAACACAGAGCTTGTTGTGCGGTTGAACTGCTGTTTGCAGGAGCGGCTGCAGGTCAGCCTGAGGTTATCGGGGGTGCTCCCACTGGGTCGGAGTCAAAAGGTCAGATCGACTACTGTGCGACCTCGTTTAACCCCCGAGCCACAAGGGAGGTGTGTTTAAAAGCAGCTGTGTGTTGCAGTGACATGGTGTGGGTCACTTTTGTGTGGCTAAAACACAGCTGCGCACAGAAAACGCACAATTACAGCAGTACGGAAACACACATATACATAAACGGGGGAATTATCCCTCCAGTTAAAACATGAATAAAATGTACTAAACATAATGTTCCTCTCGCTGGGAGGAGGTTTGCTTCGCTCTAACGAGAAACTCTGTATTCATGCGTCAGCCTGTGTGCGAGTCTGTGTGCGCAGCATGCAAACTAGAAAGCAGAAAGAACTGCGAGAAATTTTGCTACGTGACCAGGCAGGTCACACACGGGGCTAACGGACCGAATCGGAGTGTTGTGGAATAAAAGCCGGATGACTCACTGCCCCAGATTTGGAGATATTTCCACTGAATTATTCAACAAACACAGACAACCAGTAATTTACTTACTGTACTATATGCACAGATACACATTTTTTTTTCTTCCTTTTAAATGATTACAGCCTGTACGAGAGGAATGCATTCAGAGAGCAGCCTTGAGAATTACTACTAAATGTAGATTCCAAGCGAAACAGACCCGTAATCATCCCCCAGTGAAAACAGTCCGCCGCTCCACAGTTCCCCCACTCGACTCCACAGCTCTTACCTTCTTTGCACTCCAGGGCAACCCGGGACTCCAGGTTGTCCATCTGCATCTGCAGGCGCTTCAGGGTGAGGTCATTTTCCCGCGACTTCCGCTTGTAGGCGATGAGGACGAGGATGACGATGATGAGGAGGAGGCCTCCGCCGGCGGCGATGCTGACGATGGCGGGAAGGGTGAGCAGGCTGTCGGACATGATGTGGACCGCGCCGGGGGAAACGTGGAGGCCACCTACTTGAACCTGGTGGGAGGACGACAAACACGCTTCAATCACAACTAATCTACGAGTACACCTAAATCACAAAGGTTAGCTGCATAATTTTACTCACGTTTTAACAAATTATAATCAGTGGTTGCAAGATCAATCAGATGATAATTGATGCACAGCAAAGTCTTATAAAAACAGAGGTAAATATTGCCTGGTGAAATTGATTCTGAGTGCAAACAACACACTGCCTCCTACACACTGATCCGAGGCCCGATGACGGAGCGCGCAAAACAAAAAAATAATTGCTGTTGATTCTGGCAGAACATTTCGCTAGCTCTAGATTGACTCACGCAGTTCTCTCCCTTTGACCCCCTTCCTTTAGCTGAATGAATGATGAAAGCATTGCAAACTAATGGAGTTTAGAGGCCAACTATTATGAAGAATAAATAAAAAACGCCTCGGAGAGAGGGAGAGAAGTTTAGTGCGGGTGGAGGCTAACGAAGACACAGACATGCACTCACCATGACTTTGTATTGCCCGGTGAGGTTCGGCGGCTCGCACAGCAGCTGGCTCTCAGACACGGTGACCGAGCAGGGAGTCTCTCCGATCAGCACCGTGTAGTTGAGCTTCACCCCTCCCGATGCTGGGGGAACCAGGTTTCTGCCCTGTGGGCATGTGGGGATGGACAGAGGGGTGTGAAATCAGGAGGAAGACACACAAAATTGGAAAATCCCACAATCCTAAAGCCCCATGAAGCAAATATGTCACCTAAATACACCCGTATATCGCAATGCATCATGGGCCAAATACAATTACAATAGCTGACAGCATTTTTTCCACAATAACACATTGTAAAATTACATTCTGACTGTAGATGGTGCATGTTGCAGTTAAATACTGTTGACCCTGACACGAGAGCACGGGAGCAGAGGAGCAACAGTGTACTTACCTTGAGAATGATGGGGGAGCCGGGTTTTTGCTCCAGGACTCCAGAGGTGCTGAGCGGCTCGAAGTACGGGTTCGGGTAGTAGAGGAGGTTGGTGTTGTTGTACACCAGCAGCGCCTGGACGTTGTTGAAGATGAAGCCGAACTCGTCTGCGTGCTTCACCGTCTCCAAACCCGGGAGGTATTCTGCCATCAGGGACGGAGCCAAGCAGCTCATGCTCGTGGTGTTCAATACCTTGCACACCTAAAGGAGAACGAGCAAAAGAAAACGTGTGAGAAAAATCACCTTTTTTGAGACACTGACGAAGACGAGTTGCACACAAACACTACACAAATCGTGCAGTGTCGGCCCGAGTCCCTGAAACATGTGGTTCTGTCGTCCAGGAAAAGGCTCAGACGGTTTTCTTTTTCTCCGACTCCAAAACAACCCCAAGTTTCCAGCTGATCCATTATAAAGCCCTTTGTTTAAGTGGGATTTGAACTGAAACTCACTGGGAACAACATGAACTCTGCAGGGAGCTCACCCGCCTAATAACTGGAGTTTAAAAAAAAATCCTCATTGTCTGTCATTATTATTATTGGCCTCTTTATTGGGGAGGAAGCCTCTACTGGAGTACCGGAGGACACGGAGGATGGAGGCATCGTTCATCTCTGTTTCCTCAGGTAGAGATTGAGCTATGGCTCTTTATACTCCTTCCAGTTTGCTCCATGGAGACGGCCTTTCCATCCGATCGGCAGACCGGCTTGCAGAGTCAAATACCTCCAGCAGCTCGGCTCTGAGGAGGGGGTAGGATTGATCGCTGCACAGCACTCTGCTCAGAGAGGTTTTTATCTCTCCTCTTCTCTCTCTCTCTCTCTCTCTCTCTCTCTTCTCTCTCTCTCTCTCCTCTCTCTCTCTCTCTCTCTCTCTCTCTCTCTCTCTCTCTCTCTCTCTCTCTCTCTCTCTCTCTCTCTCTCTCTCTCTCTCTCTCTCTCTCTCTGGGGAATAAAAACTTAATTAGAGGTAAACATCATCAAAGCTGCTGAGCGCCGGAGACGACCACGCCTCCTACCTGTTGGTCTGCGGCTGCGGAGAAAGCCGGGGGAGATCGATGCAAACTCAAATTGTGTTTTTCCAGCATGGTGCGAGGCGAGTGCGACGGTGGAGGTGGAAGGAGGGACTGGTCTCTTTATTTACTTTACTCTTGGATATAGATTGTAAGGTGTTTGTGTGTTTTCACGTCGTAGAGCATTGGACCTTAAGGTGAAAATAAATTTATGTAATGTGTTTATGATTTTAAGCTGCAACCACTGATTATTTCAATGATCAAATCGTTACCAAAGTTTGCAGGGAATTCAAAACCCCCAAAAGTTATTGTATTCTGGAGTAATTTGAAATGGGCGTGGCAAAATGGCTCAACAGCGCCATCTAAGGAAAAGCCCCTCAGTTAGCTTTCACCGAACACATCCATATATTAATATTAGTTCAGGGTCACAGCGCCACCTACTGATCAGTGTGAAAATGAAGTTGTGGTAACATTGTCCAATTGACACAAAATTGCTCACGCTGCATCAGAGCCCCTACTTGAACAGATCTATATGTCTGTATGTAATAATAGTGATGGCGCCACCTACTGGCAACAGGAAGTAAGCTTTGTTTTACAACTATCATTCGATTTACATAAAACTTTCACAGTGTGATGTGCAATCGATAGCGTGGACCGTAATGAGCAATTAGCAGGAGAGGATCGACATCACGTGACGGACGCAGGAAGTGAAGCGTTTAATCAAAACAATAACCAAAGACCTAGTTTGATGACGTCGTGAAGCAGCGTGGGATCATGGGAGTTGTTGTCTATCTGACTGGCTAACAGTGTTTCTTACCTTCGTAGGCCATTAGTCATATTAATGAACTGTTACTTTTTTCTTTTTTTTTTACTGTATTTCAATCAAAATACTTGTGTGTGATTGATTTCCTCGGGTTCGACTCACTGATTAATCGACTAATCGTTTCAGCTCCATGTGACTCATGCTGGAAAACCGCCAGAAATCCAGATTTACGAGCGACTGCTCCAGTAAACATTTCCAGCTCCACCGGTCGGTCGCTGCACCACAAGATCTGAACGCTCTGCAGCAGCTTCCCCTGGTCCTGTGACATTTCCTTTTCTTTAGAATTCACACTTTACGAGCTGGCAGCACATTACAAGAGCGGGATGATACGCCCTTTAAAACAATAGATAACACGACCATATTCACCGAGTTGAGTTCGGGTGAAATCACATAAACCACTGACAAAGTTGAAGGAGCGATGAGAGTTTCCACCAGATTTCACAGGGAGGGGGCTTTACCAGGCGGCACAGGAGTGACTAATGAAATCTGAAGCAGCCAAACATACTCAATAACCAGTAAAGCAACGTGCGATCAGATTGTTGTTCACAGTTTTACTCGCTGCTGCTGCGCGGAGACGTTTCGCCCACGACGTTTATACAACATGTAGGAACACATCTGATTTAAATCCGCTCCTCTGATCGGTGCACGAGAAGCAAAAGGTCTCGCGGACGCTGCTCTCTTCCTGCTGGCAGCGTGACGTGTTGTAAGGACAGGCCCCAGATGCTCCGGCAGCTTCACGACTGTCACGTCGGAACAGCGAGGCATTTGCAAGTCAAGTACAGTTCTGACTACCATCTGCTCCGCCTGAAATGGATACTGTGGGGTGGTGGTGGTGGTGGTGGTGTGTTTTTTTTAATTTATCCTACACTGTCCTCACTTTCTCTCTCTTAAATCCTCTCCTTCATTGAATCCTGTCAGGACGGAAAGCTGCTGAAGGAGCGCTGGGTAAATGGGACAGCGTGGGATTTAATAAAGACAATGGTTTTTGTTGGGGTTCCTCTGTGGGCGGAGCAATAGATGGCGAACGATACCTTTTGCATGACTTCTGCCTTTAAATAAATGGATTATAGGTCTTTTTATATTATTCCATAGGTCATTCTACTGAAGGATTTATAAGGATTAACTCGATTTTGATTATTTCTTCCAGCTAAGCAGAAAGCCACGGTATGCAGCCAACTGCAGACTCCAAACAACATTATTCATTTGTTTCTTTTATATCTAGCGCATCACAATAAAAGCACAGCTCTGTATATCGCCAACTGCCGAGTATACAATAGTACATCCTTTCCTTTAGGGCATGTGGAGGGAGAGGGAGGCAACACATTGTTCAGCATTGATAAAGTGAACTGAGGTCAACAGATAGAGGAAATAATTGGAATCTTGGCCTCATCTGTCTTCTTTTCTCTGGCGCTGGATGGAACCAGGGTGTTTTAAGGCAGTAACACTCCAGCCCCTCTGGCGGAATACATTACCACGATCTACTGTGCTCGCTGCAGCCCACTCAACCATCAAAGGTCTCTGGCCAGGGTAGAAGAAGAGAGAGAGAGAGCGTCAGGGAGGAATAAGGGAGGGAGAGAGGACGGCCTGGCTGTGGAGATGTGCGTAGGAGAAATGGGAAGAGGGGTCACTGAGCCAAAGGTCACCTGGAGGCTAACGATAGCTAGTCACCGGCTCTGGCTGTACTTTGTTTTATCCTACACTCGGTCTATTTTCCCATTCCTGCCTGTCATTCCAACCAACTGCTGAAACTGGCATTGACTCTAATCTGTCCACACGAGGTCTGTGTGGTATTTAAGCTGGTGCAAATCCAGTATTTTACTTAAAAAAAAAGATATTTGCAATGCTGGGAGTGAGAAATCATCTGCCGTGACTGATTCTCAGCTCCGTGCAACAGAGACGTCAAAGAGGAAACAGCTCCGTCCCCCCGATGATTGAATGAGCCTCTCATCATGCTGACACTGCTGCGATTACATGCACATGTATGACACCGCAACACGTGTGCAGTCTGAACATGTAAGTTAGTTTCGAGTCTACATTGTCATTCCATCTCGGATCAAGGTGGATCCCATCTTAGCGTGTTCTCCCCATGTCTGAGAGGGTTTCCTCCAGATACTCCAGCTTCCCCCCCAGTGAATGATAATATAATACAACTTAAAACAATCCAGACTTTGTCCAGAAGTTTGTTTTTCACATATGAAGAACTGGACGTTCTCCGCTCAGACGCCAACTAAATGAAAACCTCACCTAAAACCCTAACCCTAACCCAGGTGAGGGGTGGAGCAGCACTTATCCCCAAAAGCTGTTGCATCTTGTTGCCTTACCAAACCGACATCTTCATCAGTGTCTTATTCATCCTGAGATATTCATATCGTATTCATAACCTCCTGATGTATTCTCCCTTTGGCTCACTCCTTAAATGATTCTGTGTTTTTACTAGATAGATGACAGGAGACACTCCGGCGATTGTCCGCAGCAACTGACAAGTGCATGTCGGAAAGCATCTTAAATGTAAAGCCATGTGAAACGCCGAGGACTAGTCCCCGCCTCTCACCCCGTGATTGGCTCCAGCTCCCCCCCCCCCCCCCATGACCCTCAAATCAGAAGCAGTACAAATAATAATAATGGATGGAAGGCCTTGATCAGCAGCATCCTCCGGTGCCCACACAATAAGATTGATTGAAAAGAGAGGAGCGTGACACACCACTGCACCTGACACTCGGCCCGGCTGCCTGAAGTGCGGCAAACGCAGCAGATGAAATCTCTCTGGGACAGAAAAAAATGTTAGGGAGCTTTTAAATAACCCGTTTAGCTTCAAAGATTATGACAAATGTTTCAATTGCGAACCTGGTGACAGATACGGAGCTTTTCACAAAGAAAATTGTCTCATCCTACCCCCCCCTTCACTTTCTTTCACCGAATCTGTGCCGGCGACACGAGGGAAGGAAAGAAGAGAAGCAATTTGGTTTGAGACAGGGGATCATTTGAAGGCTGGCTGACAGACAGCAGCTCTTATTGCTATAGGCCGTCCCGCTGTTTGCCTTCCTCCGGTGACAAAAGGGAAAAAGGGGGTCGACCGGGAAGAGGGGATGAAGTACGGGTAATTGTAACCATAGCATTTAACAGAAATTCATTCTCCGTGGCTGTGAGGGCAATCAAGACGGTGACATGAGCTGCTTTTTTTTTTACGGGGCGCTAGGTGGGGAGTGAGGAGAGACGAGGCCGGGTGGAGACAAACTATTCTGTCTCAAAGCTGACAAATCAGACACGAGTCGAATCCTATTTCACCGGCGATTTCTCCTTCATCAGGTATCTCATTCTTTCCTCTAAACAGAAAATCTGCAGAGATGTGTACTTTACAGGAGAAACTCAAAAAGGTCTTTCAGGAGAACTGTGTCCTCGCCTATTGGAAACACACAGAGGGCCCAGAGCAAAGTTATATATTTGGCTGAGGAAGATTCACTAAGCAAGTCAGACACTTAAGGCCAATTTTAGACTGCTTAGGTCAGGGGGGGGGGGGGGGGGGCGATGTTCTCCGGAGGGGGAGGAAGCACGTTGGGACAAATCTGCGTCTCGTTCTAAAACCCAGATATGGCACCGAGGAAGTTTCCGTGTGAGCGTGCACCTTTTGAGATTCTACAAATGAGTTTTATATTCCAGTGCCTCCCTGTCCAGTGTGTATCTCAGCTTTCTAAATACAGCAGAGTAGAACAGGCCTCGTGTATCTTTGCAAAAGTGAGAGTTTACCATGTAACAACATGAAATACAACTATCAAAATATTGATAAATAGTTATTTTAATCTCATAATAAAGTTCTGAGCAGATATAAGTGTTTGAAAATGTATTTATCATCAACTCCGACTCTGAAACTAACTGAATGCTAATGAGTGATAATATAATACAACATAAAACACACAGCCTGATTCCTCTCACTCTCTGTATCCTTTCTTTCCCCCTTCAGTCCATTCATCTGCCTTCCCCCAGACCAGTGAGAGGAAATCCAATCCTCTTAATTAAACATGGACCCCCAGGACATGGGCTCAAATGCAATTTGTAACGATCTCCCCCAGCCAGGACTTTGATTATACAAGGGCCCTTTATGCCGACCAAAGCCTTCTGAACGCAGTAAATCTCCCATCCGAAGCCATTAGACGCCTCCGGCGACACCTTTGACACAACCTGCCCGGACCCCCTCCCCGAACTCCACTCTGCTCCATTCCTGCCAATACGCACATCTGTGTAACAACACTGTGAGATCTCGTGTTCAGGCTGCAGAAGAACAACAGGGCTGAGCAGGTAGGGGGGGGGGGGGGCTGGGAGCTGAGATTTAGCCTGAAGAAACTTGGGAGTAAACTCTTAATTAAATACTACTACACGCAGACCACTCTCACTGCCGGCTGCATTATTCAGACGCTAGCTGCAGCGCTTAAGACGACCGGGTTCAAGCGGAAGTTAGGGAAGCGTAGAGAGCTGGAGGGGCTGTTAGGAGAGACAGCACTTTTCTCTTCTTCTCCTCCAACCAAAAGCTAAACATCACTTATCTTGCTTGTATAGGAGGATTTAGAGAGTCAAGCAGGACCTAGTTAGCAGACATTACCCAGCGTGTGTATGTAGGAGCATTGTTCTGGTGCACGTGCAGCACATATCTCTACGGGGGGAAGACAGTGTAAAATGCTTCTTACGTTCACGGACTCTCGGCCGGAGTACTTGACTCGGATCCTGGGCTCCTGGACCACGTCCAGATTGGTTCCGGTGACCATGAGAGGGGTGTTGCCGCTGGAGAGAAGAGACAAAGACATGATTGATCATCGTGTTTGTCAAGAGCCGTCGTAACCTTTTAAAAATCCAAGAGAAAAGAACAAAGGTAATATAGAAAGAAAGTAATAGAATCACTATGTCCAACTAAACTTTCTAACTCTGACAAACGCATCAAACGGACCCTCATCCTCAAATAATAGTTTTTGCAAGCGGAGGATGATTAGACATTTTAAACCGACTTCACTGGCGACAATCAGACGCTGCAGATTTGTGTTTGAAAGACTCGAGCACATCAGGATGCAGCGGCGAATCCCAGGCTTCACAACACAGCAGCACAAACAAAGCAGGAGGGAGGCTGCCGGGTGTGCAGCTCTCCCTGCAGCTGTTTGGGCTGATGTTGATGTTGTGTGTGTGTTTGTTGTTGTGCCTGTCAGGGTGGGTGTGCTGAATATAGATGCATGGGACTGGAAATACTGTAATAACAAGTGGCAGGATGGGCATGTGCCAGGCCTATGCAGAGACCTACTCTGGATGGACCTTGAAGTGTCTACAGGCTCATTAAATTATATACTCAGCTACTGTGGAGATAAGACTGAGGCTGCTCTTCCTCGTCAATTACTTTTTAATCAAATCTTTATATATTCAGGGGGAAACAAATTGAGAGCAAAGTCAGTGGTGCCCTGGAATTATTTATAGACAGATGACAAGAGAAGTGCAAGAAAAAAGACAAAGAGAGACACACAAGTAAATATAATATGCAGTGAATAAAACAGATAAATCAAGAAAAACTGGGTCAATCATCATACGGGAGGTTTGTCTGGTAAACGCTTATTCTACGAGGAGCTGGAAGTTGAATTTCCAGCATTTTAATTAGTTAAAATTAAGGGTGTGGACAACAGCATGTAAATGATAATCTGTACAACATTACTTGTACAATCTGAATTCCACTGTGAAAAGAAATGAACCCAAATTCACATTTAAGCTTCTTAGTTTGTTCGTCAACATCAGTATTTAAAGATGATTTTACATCCAAGCACACCCGGTTACTTATAATAACCAATATTGTATTTGTAAACAGTAAAGGTTAGAGGGTATTTGATTTGGAATCTGATGATTTAATCATTTCAAATAGACAAAAAGAAATGATTTCAAATTAGACAAATCTTTGTAGGTGCTGATGTGTTTTGTCTCATATGTTGTGTTGTTACTTATTGTTATGCATTGTACCTGAACCTGAATATTAGTCTGTATATATTGCTTGGAAGTGTATTTATTGTTTATTTTCATGTTAGGTTCCCATTTTAAAAATGTGAAAACGAGCCTGTTGAGCAAACTCTGGCTCGTTTACAGTCACTTTGCTGTTGATGCATGAGCATTGTCCCTGTCAGATAAAGACATAAATGAAAATGAAATAAGTAAATCACTGGGTCATCTGCATAACAGTGAATGTGACAGTTACTTATCAGTAAAACATGGCCATCTACGCACAAACGGAACAGGATGGGACAAAGCACAGAGCCCTGTGGAACTCCATATTAAAAACTTCTGAGAAAACAGATGATGACCAGTGTGAAACCAGCTACAAGCATTTGTGTTACAACCAACAGATCCACAGATCCACTGTGTAAAATTAATTCAAAGCACTTATTACTATGATTTAATATACGATAAAAGTTGTGCAACCTAACTATTACCCAGTTCCTTCCGTCTCCCACACACAAAAGCGGACTTTGTGAAAGAGTCGAAGAAAGACGACTAATTCCCCCGTCCTTCTCCGTCCGTCTCCCCTTCACGTCCAACCTCTTCTTCCTCTGTGCAGTCACACTTCTGCCGCGGCGTCCCCTTCGCTCCGTCTCTCAAGCCCACGCCATCTGCTGCGGACTCACACCTCCGATAGCACATTGTTCAGGCAAGCCGCTATCTCATTTCCAATCGCTCTCCCCCCAGTTTAATTAGGATTGCATGGTGCACGTGCATCTATCTGCCAAAGACCTTCAACAGATGGATCGACACCGTGTATGATAGGAGAATGGAAAAGAAATCCAAATCTCAACAGTGACCCTCCTCTCCAGTCTGGGGGCTGCGGCGCGTCTATCAGATCCAGACTAATTGGAAGAGAGCCGAACACTAATTGAAATATTGACTCGTGCCTGGTTGTTTCCACTGGCCTGGTCCGGCTGTAGCTTCAAGGCCGTGCTGGGGTTTGTTGCAGACGTGGATGAAATAATGTCTCACGTGTACAATCGGGGGTTCTGTGTGCGTCAGGACTTTACCTCGCGATGCTCCAGTCTGGTTCCATGCGCTGGACCGTCGGGTCTTCTATGTACTCGAAGGTGAGGCTCTCTCTGATCTGAGCATGGTCCACGCCCACGCTGATCTGCACCGGGCCCACGCCGGACAGCGAGGGGGCTGAGTAGCAAATTATCTCCGACATGGTCCGTCTGCAAGTGAAGGAGAAGGGGAAATAACTTCAGAGTAAGAGTGTGGAAACTATCTTGATTTCTTAAGTAATCGTGCACAACGTATTAACGCACTGGGTTTTCTGAACATATACTATAGAGATCTTATTTTTTATTACAGAACAGCATCAACAAGGGACGGATTGAATGCATAACAAAGAAGTAATTTGTGGCACAAGCTCAAAATCACTTTGGCAGAAGAAACCCAACCTGCCATTCCCCCCCCATCGGAGCTCTAGTAACTGCATGTACGAGCGTTATCCCCGTGTCTCTGCTTTCCCCTCCTTCGACATGGCTCCATGTTCTACCTGCCCACCCCCCTTGAATTTGTCCAAATTCATTAGCAGAGGCGAGCTTGTAGTGGAACGCCCCCCCCCCCGTCCTCCTCTCCCTCCCATGCCAGGAGAACAGTGGAGAAACACGAGCCAGTAATTAGCCCCGTATCTCATTAAAGCTGGCTTGACTCCGCGGCCTTACAGCGCGGCAGCGTGGCAGCGTGGCAGGGCTTAAGGAAAGATGCCTACAGGAGCAGTGGAGAGGAGAAGGAGAGGGGATGGTGGAATGAAACAGAGGGAAACTACAAAAGAGAATAACAAAAAAAAACAAGGGGGTTATAGAAGAGATGAACAGATTGATGGAGAGAATGAAAAGCAACGGGAGGAGGGGAGGGGGGGGGGGTGAAGCACCAGGTTTTCCTGCAAGCTATTATTACAAGGTTTGATGCAGTAGGTCATCAAAAGCTTATTAAGATTTACATAAGTTTCTGACAGAGGGAGAGAGAGAGAGAGAGAGAGCGGCGTTTCCCCCCCCGGGGGACAAAACACAAGAAAGCCACGGAAGATAGAAACTTAATGGGAATAATTCACATCGTCTTGGGAGAAATATTCTCTTGTTTCCCCCCCCCCCCATATGCTCACAGCATGTAATAAATCTAACTTCCTCTGACGTGTAGCAGCTCAAACTAAACACAGACACAAAGGCAGAAATCTATTCAGTGCGTAAAGATATTAGGCACAAGTGCTAATGTGACAGAAACAGAATCAAGCGGACTATGACATGCTCCTGGTGGTTTTTGTTTTTTACACTTGTTTAGTTGTTTAACGCAGTCGACATCTTTCAAGACAGTGAGCAGATTAGTTCCTCTTCCTATTATCCACATTAAACTGTAATGCCCAAACTGTAAAACTGGGAAATTCTAATTTGTCTTTCATTTGCACTTTATTGAATATGAACATTTCACTTTTCACCTCGTGTTAATGTGCCTTTTCTCCACGAATGTCCGACCATGCGGCTGTTTCAGAGAATTAAACTTGATGGGCTGCTACTAACACGTTTATGTGGAATAAATGAGTGCAAGAGGAAAGTCTCACCCGAAGAACTCGCATGTCTGGTTTCCAAACTGCACGTTGACGCTGCTGCCGGCGCCCAGGTTGTCTCCTAGTATGGTCACTTTGGTGCCTCCGGACTCTGGACCTCGGCTGGGGGAGAGACCTGTGACGCTGGGAGTCTGCAAAGAAACAAAGGGAGGCACAGATTTCTAATCTATTTCTAACAGAAATTAACTTTTTGCACATTTTGTATGTACAAATGGAAAAGGGATTTTTATTTAAATTTCCCCAGCGTGAGAGCAGAGTCACGGGGGCAGAGATCACGAGATACAAGAGTCAGAATAAAAGAGGGATGTTTAAGGGGTAGCGTCTCTCTGTGGTGTCTCCTGACGGCTTCACGTATTATTACAGATATTACAGTTATTCACATTGTGAGGCCGATGGCAGCAGCTTGCGGCGCTGGTGGGTGAAAAGAGGATAAACCCAGGAGCTCTTACGGTCCCTGAGGGAGCGTCCTCCCATGTGTGTGTGTGTGGGAAGCATTTTAAAGACAGTCTGAAAATAACCAGTGTTTACTGCAGCCCGCTGCCGTCACACAGACGGACAGATGGAGAAGTATCCAAGCAGACAAGCCGTCATACTGACTAACACATGCGGCTCACACACACGGAATCTGACAAGCACACACATGCACGTTCCCACGCGCACAAACACAAAAAGAACAATTAAAAAACAGCTAAATGCACACTGTCATTTACACTGCCTCCTTTGCCAAGTGCTCCCGTGAAGCTGGCTCACGGGGAGTTTGTCCTTTTTTGGGGGGGGGGGTGGAATTTGAAGAACATTTCTGTAATAGTGTATTTTATTTTATTTTTTTAGATGGCCTTCAAATACAGGGGGGATCGCAAGTGGTGCCAGTTCTGGGCTGTGCGATGTATTCTCAGAGGAGTTCCACTGCTGCAACACTGGAGTGAGGAGAAAGTAACAGGGGATTTACAAACGGAGCCAAGAGCATCGCCGTGACAAAACTCAAACCCCCCCCCCCCCCAGCTCCGAGTTCCGACTTCCAGGATGCCGGCTAAAGCAGGTACCAGGAAAACAACAGTATGTGATTACTGGCTGCTGTTAATTGTTAAGGGATCATTAATTGTGAGGGTGTGAGAGAGTGCAAATGGGGAAAGTAGATTATCGGTTAGCCGCGGGGCCGGGGGGGGGGCAGGCGGCGGATGACGGAGACGGGGGAAACGCGTGCGGACGGGGGGGGAGCAGATGATGTTCACCTGCCGTGTGGAGCGCTGCTTTCCAATTTACCAAGTTGTTTGTTTATCTGACTTTTATTTCTCTCCCGTGACCTCGAGCCGAACATCCAATCCTCTTTGACTGCGTTAACTTCGCCCTGTTTGTCAGAGCTACTGCTGTGTTACAGGTTTTTAAAAATACCCCAAACGCTGTAAGAGCATTACAAAATGAATACTTGTGGCTATAACAACTAAGACTAACAACCAGGGACCCTCCACACACCGGTGATGAGGAGCCTTATACTGTTAATGGAATATAAACGCATAGATCTCCAGAACCATAAACACGTAAGATTCATGGCTCCAGGCTCTGCACATTATTTCCTCAGTACATTTTTTTGCATAATCCTGCTGACAAACAAACAAACAGACCCACAAACAGACACGGATGAAAACACAACCTCCTTGTTGAAGGTAATAACACATAAGCACACACAGAGCCGCTTAATTACAATGTTTGTCGTCATGGCAACTCGCACACCGTTATTTGCCTCCGGCGCACAAACAATTACTTCAGCACAAATGACTTTTAGAACACGGAATATTCTGATTCACTTAAATACGGCTCTTCTGTCGCACTCGTACTGAATACGCTGCACTTTGTGGGTGTCGTATTAAATTCTACATATGAGTATTTGGAAGAAGAATGTAGATAAATGCGGACGTACCACGAAGGAGAAGAGCTGCGAGGAGCGAGCCCGGAGCTCGGGTCGACACTCTCCCACGCACAGCTGGACCGGACCGGGCCGACTCTCGGGGGAGCCACGTCCATCTCACACACAATCCTACAAGAGACACAAAACAAATCCATTAACGTCCATTTACACAATAGAGTTGAGATCATAGGCTGTATACGATAAATGACAGTTCCCCCAAAAGCGAAGCCAAATCGTCTCGATAGACCCCTGGTGGCTGGCGGCAGTATAGACCCCCCCACCTTCTCCATGGCTTTATTTCTGCACCAGTAGGAAGTGGAGGTATATAAAAGGTAATGTTTAATCTGGACCAACAAGAATTGAATTAATGTTTGAGTCGATTATTACTTAAATCAACTAAAGCTTGAACTTTGTCTCACATGTTCGAATTCTTGACCAAACTTGGTGAAAAGTAATCAAAACACTTTGCTCGATATCGATTTATCTTCCGCTCTGAAAGCAATCTGCTCCAGTTGTCTCACTCATTTCATTACGGGACACGTCCAGACAGACATCGACCAGGACCCCCTCAGTGACAAGTCTGTAAATGAGACCAGCGCTGCTCCTCCTCCTCCTCCTCCTCCTCCTCCTCCTCCTCCTCCCTCCTCCTCCTCCTCCTCCTCCTCCTCCTCCTCCTCCTTCAACACACCCAACCCGGACTGAAGTAAATTTTCCCAGCAACGACCGGGCACCCCGACAGAGCTGGTGCCGTGCCAACGCCCGCCGCACCGAATGTAAATCACACGGCGGGATCAATAGAGCTTTATCATAACGTGTGATCAGGCGTCACCCGGCGCCGCAGGTGACAACATCAAATGGCATAATAAAAAAAGAGGACGTCTATTGATTGGTGGTGCCAGCGAGCAATAAAGCACAAGATGCGATCGCAGCGTGGAGAGCGAGGGAGGGGATGTGTTGCGAGGCAGATGGCGGCGGCGGCGGCGGCGGCGGCAGACAGGAGCGGGACGGATGAAGCAGAGCAGATGTATTGTTTCTCCGGCGTTGATCACCTGAATTACAACAAACGACTGTGGAGCTTTGTCGGATGAGCGATGAGGAGGAGAACGGCTGAGGGAAGATTTACTCACTGACTAGGACAAGGTTTTTAGCTCAGTAGGTGTCAGAAACACACACACACACACACACACACACACACACACACACACACACACACACACACACACACACACTCACTCGGAGGCTGAGTTGCTTCTTCCCTTGCTGTATTGGTAGTTTTGTAAAACAAAAAAAATGTACCCCCTCCAATTTATTCTACTTCCTTTTAATCTTTTTTTGTTTTGCCTGAACATTGTTCTAAGCTGTGCATCCAGATATTAAATCTAAATTCAATTTAATCTCTGTGTTGTTTTTTAATATCCCTGTACAGCACCTAAGGTTTTTTTTTTGGTCTGTGTTTGTTTGTTTGTCTGTTACACAAACAACGACCAGACGGATCACCATGAAACTTGGTGGAAGGATGTGGTGTTGGGTCAGGAACGAGCCCGTTAGAAGTTTTATAACATTTTCTTTGATTCTTTGATGCAATTCATGGGATCAGGGGACTGACATCTATATAACAATTCAGATAGTCAGTTAGGGGACTGTTGTGTTTCTCTGGGTTGAGGGAAATATCTTTGTCTTTTTCAAAATTCAACTTTATATCGTATATCTTCACTATAAAGACGCTTCACTTTCTCTCCGTAGAAAAAACCCTTTTAAACTTTAAAAGCGATGAGGACTCAATCTGGCGACTATAAAAGTGCTTCAGAACAGCATCAGCTCTCAGTGAACCCTCGTCCCGGGCTGCCGAAGAACACAACAGTTTGGACTTTTCTCTTCAAAGCAGGAACGGCTTTCACACGCTCCTCTGAAGTAGAAACATAAAAAGACGTATAAATATGTACGAGTGCGTTTTATTCCCCCCCCCCCCCCCTCCTTTCTGCCCAATTCAGTCATCGGATGCCTGGTGAATGAATTAAGACTCAAACACCTTCAAACACGCACACAATGAACCTCGAGCCAATAAATAACCCCCCAAAGGATTCGGAGTGAAAGTCCAGCTCAGACGACTCCGACTAAACGGGTCATAGGTTCCATTTTTTAATTTCGCTCAGTCTATTTTTTTTTTTTTACATGCCACATAAATGAATCCCCTGGCTTGTCCCCAATTGGATTAAAGTGCTGTCAGATCAGTGCACCGCTGACAAATTGTCCCCCACAGCCAAGTGGCACATAGTGAGTTTTAATTACAACTGCCCAGTAAAGACTGGTGAGACTGTAAGTCATCACCATTACTCACGAGCTATATGCTCTTCAAACAAAGCCACAAGTTGGCTGATATTGTAAAAGAATAACAGTTAGTCGCACTCGCGTGTATTCGTGACACACAAAGTATGCGAGTTCCGGCGATGGCGCGGTGCTGAGCTGTTCTCCTTCCGAGGGCAGAAGTAGGCCAAGGAAAGAATCAGGGTTAAAGGCTCCTCTGAGAGCCATGACAGTGATAGCCTGTGTGTGTGTGTGTGTGTGTATATGTGTGTCAGCGGAGCCACTGTGTGTTCGCAGCTATTCATTCAAAACTTTGTTCTCTGAGTGTGAGTCAGTCGGGGGGGAAAGGAGATTATCACACCAACTGAGAGACCAGACAACTGTTCTAAGCATTTGTCTAAAAATTGTGTAATTATTTCACATATAGTCACTGGAAAATGAGTATTTCCAACAAGCTGCATAGCACCTTTATTTGTAATCTTAATCTTAAAGTACTGATGTAATTTCAGTGTAATGCATGTTCATCAGTACGTTTGTGCATCTTTGCTTCTCCCTCACGGGACCTGCCTCACCCGAGGGGGTCGACCCACCGCGAGGCCGCGGGTTTCTTCCTCTGCACACGTCTGCGCCGCGTCTCGCCGAGGGGCTGACGGGCGAGGTAGTGAAGCACGGGGGCCACGTTTCATTAGTTCAGGGTGAGCGGGGGCAGGCTTTAACGTGATGTATGCACAGCGTGGGGCAATTAGGGAGGTAAACAGAAGTAAACACACACAGCTGTTGTGGGCTAGCTGCTGACTACACGAGCTACGGAGTCAGACGTGGGCCCGTGTGCTGCCGGGGGGGGAGAGCAGCCAGAGTGTTTGGACCTGCTCCAGTCTTCATTACGGCAGAGAGGGGGGGGGGGGGGGGCACAGCTTTAATGTCACAATATATGGATCAAAGTTTGCTGTAAGCTGTTTTACCCCATTCATAATATATATATAAACCACAGTTTACGTGCACAGCAACTGATTTGTTTTATGTTTTTATGTCGAGCTTCCCTTTAATTGTATTGTTTACAAAATGGGATAATTAGATAAAAAAAAAAGAACATGTTGTTTTGTGAACGGTGCAACGAGGAACCTTGTGTCTGAAATGAATCTAATCTAATAAACTGAACTGAACTAAATATATACATTTTCAAATAACTGCATTAAGTGAAAATTGTGTAATTTGATTGATTCCCCCGTTTGTGTGACTCACTGTTCGGCGATGATGTAGCCCTCCTCCACGGGGGTGCACCTCACCCCCGCCACCTCCACGTTGCCCACCATGTCCGAAAAGGCCAGACCCAGGTTTGTGCCGTGGATGGTCACCCGGGTGCCTCCCTCGGGGGGGCCGGCCACCGGGGTCACCTGCAGGGCGAAAAGAAACACAAATGGTCAGGGGAACAAAAGTTGCAGAGTGACGTTAAAGGATGTGTCTGCAGCTTCAGGTATAGACCGGTCGTATATAGAAATTATAAACGCGCACAGGTCTCCCTGGACGCTCAAGGGCAAGTGTGCTCTTTCGGTCCAGGTGGCTGTAAAAGCAATTAAGTGCACTCCCCATGCCTTCATCTGAGGAATGTCAGAACGTGCCGTGAGTCACTGTGCCGGGAGCATGCTCACATCACAACAGTCGCTGATGGCACATGCTTTGTTGCTTGTTTAAATGTATCGTCACATTCATACAATCCCATGGAAACCACACTTTTAAATGTATTTTTTTTGTGTGTCTGCAACTCCTCCCTGTTGACTACACAACAGGAACCCCACAATTAAAACCCAGGTTGTTAACATTCTGGATTCGTCTGCACCGAGTCCACTGCTGTTGCCATGGATAATAAATCTAACAAGGGGCCATATGAATGCTAAGTGCAGACCACCTATTCATAAAATACAATATGGCTGCCCAGCGTGACCTTGGCACAGGGTGGCACGCTGCCGTCTGTGCCGCAGAGCCCCGCTGAGGCTCCCGACCTGGCCATCGTCCAGCCCTTTCACAGAGGAGAAGAGGAGGAGGAGGAGGAGGAGGAGGAGGAGGAGGACGAAGAGGGGAGTA
This sequence comes from Reinhardtius hippoglossoides, assembly GCA_006182925.3. Taxonomy (NCBI): domain Eukaryota; kingdom Metazoa; phylum Chordata; class Actinopteri; order Pleuronectiformes; family Pleuronectidae; genus Reinhardtius; species Reinhardtius hippoglossoides. Next base: position 24,009,225 of record CM031675.1, on the reverse strand, counting down.
GAGAGGGAGAGGGATACAAAGGCCGTGGTGGACGGAGAGATAACGCAGAGGGCTGAAGGGAGGAGATGACAATCGCTACGCTGTCACTGGCCGTGCAAGCAGAGGGGATAAAACCAACCTGCGCCCACTTACTAAGCTGCAAAGTGCCATGTGACGGCGACCCTGCGATAGGTGCCGCACCCCCGGCACCCATCAGAGCATGGCAGAACCCCCCCCCGTGGGACGGCGGCATTGTAATCTAGATTCATTGGACATTAATTGCTCTGGATGTAAAGTAAGTGTGTCACTGCACCGCCGGAGGGGTCTGCATACATGAATCTTTTAGCACTGCTTGGGCATGCGGGGTATGGGGGGGGCGGTAAAACATAAAGGCTAAATATATCCATGTCAGGCAGTGGCAGCAGCTATTGGAGTAGACTTGGCGATGGTTACATAAGCGTTGTAAGGGGCCGGAGAGAGAAGGAGACAGGAGAGGAGGAGGATGAGCTACAACTGGATGATAAAAATAGAAAGGGACTGGGAGAGCAGGGAAGATGGGATGAGCGGCGTCGGGAATGTAGCTGCCACTCGGATCGGCCTGATCAGTCGTGATGGATGACAGGTGAGGCAGCGGGCGGTGACGGGACAGCGGCGCGGTATCGCAGGCGGGGTCTGGCTAAAAGCTCCCTCCGTCTTTGACCCCGGGGGGTGAAACGGAAACCCGTCCCGCACTGGGCCGAGCACCGGAAGCCAGTCTAATCCACGCACGAAACCCATTTGACTGAGCTCCCTGCTGGCACTTATAGAGCCTGGATTCATCAGTGGATCACAGGAAAACCACCGCTTCAAAGCCGCCGATGTCCCGGAGGCGTGAGAGAAGTGCCGCTCTTTTGTCCCCGACTGTATTTCGTACACAAACAAAGGGACTCAATCTATAAAGCAGCCTCCCTGCCCATGACACTGGTTTAACTGTGTGTCAACCGAAACCCAATGACCTTTACAAACCAGAGGGAAGCCACTGCACTGTAGATAATCTTCAGAGGGGTGGAGCACGTCTTTACATTTCAACTCCACATCCTCCTCTTTGCATCCCGTCTTTCTCCTTCTCTTGCTTTCTGTCCTTCATCAGTTTGTCTCCCTCCGGCCAGGTGACACATCCTCCTCCTCCTCCTCCCAGCAGCCCGCTCGCTCGCTCGTCCTACCAGACGTTCAGAGGGAAGAGGAAGCGGACGCCTCGCTGGACGTGCGCGCACACCCTGCCGCCCCCTTGCTCTCCCACCCAGTGCTGCCATGCCATGCTCGCTGTGTAATCCTTTTAGGCGCAGTGCCGCTGCCCGCCTGGCATTGTCACACTGTCAATAGAGGGTAATTCCCAGCAAACAGCCAGTGCAGCTTGCACGAGGCACTCTTGTACTCTCTCTAGCTTAATCTATCTCGCTGCAGCTCAGAGGATCAGAGCGTCGGCCATTTACCACCACATTTTCCTCGAGACATTCTGCAGGGTTTTTGCAATAACCATAAAAAAATACCAAAGAGGGGGGGACGCGATAAGCTGAGGCAGAAACTTCCAGGAGAGAACGGGTCTCTTTTCCAGAAGATAATCTGCTGGTCTGACCGACAGAAAGGAAACCGTGGAGGCTGCTCCCAGTGAACAGCCCGGGGACGTGTGTCAGTGTGGTGTTGACTTATTCAGCTGAAGTAATGGTGGGGAAAGTTGTGCTGATGCAGCCAAGGCTAAACTCAGTACGCACAGCAGAGAGCGGCGCTCGGGCCCATGCTGCCTCCAGGCTGTGCAAGCCTAGCATGTCACTGGGGCTGCAGGAGCTGACCGAGCCGAATGACATTCAGACGATTCAGCGTCAATGACGTTTTAATCACCCCGTCTGCTAAAACACAACATCAGCATTTTTTTTTACTCTTCATCCTTAATTTACACATTTATTACAAGAGTATTTTGTCCCCTCGACACTCTGGGGAGGTTCTCCCAGAATTACACCGCGCGATGTGTTTCCCTTCTCGCCATCGTCGGATATTGTGCTTTTCAAACGAATAATAGCCCTTGATACAATTTAGGAGCTCGCAGCTAATCTCTCTGTCGTTGGACTGCGCTCAGACTAATTTGAGTGTGTCACATTTAATTGTGAGCAGCATTTAATGGGCTTGATTAAAGCCGCCGCTGATCACTTGTTCCTGAACAAACTACATCCTAAATACTTTATGGGGTCTTAAACGCCGTGTAGTTGGCCAAGAGATATGGGCGGTGATGAAATGGGGAGTTTTTAGTGCGTAAAAAAAAAAGGAGCGAAAACAAGAGATGTGGGTTAGAGATGATTTACGCACTGGTGCTGTGTTTTTCAACGGGCCACTTTTAAGTATCGCAAAGGTATATACATATGAACGTGTGGGGTTTAGCAGCATCACACCGCATGTTGCCTGACGCAAGATGCATTTTTCAGTGCAACACTTTGCTCTTTCTTCTCCCGGCTGGTTCGGTGAAGGGTAGCACACCGTGTACAGCAGATCTCTCCGGGTTTCAGCAGGCGAGCAGAGTTTAGTTGTACTATAATACTGACTGACAGGCCCACCGTCCCCGTGGTGTTGGAAATATCAACAATAAGCTTGCGTACGGTGCGCGAAGGCAAAGAGAGGAATCCGGCTGCATTTCTCTTCTTCTTTCCTACGGCAACGGCTAGATCTGCCGGATCCGCCTCCCGACTGTCACCGGGAGGCGGAGAGAAGCCTCTTCTCTGTACAGTTAACTCGTTCGCCAGCCGCGGCCAGAGCCCATCGAGGAGATGCCTTTCATATGCTCATCCAACTCCCAGCTTCATTTGATGTCGTTCCCCGTGCTGTTAGCAGGGGCTTACATCTCTTCAATATTAATGGCCGACGGTGGGAGGCACCGTGGCACTTAATAGAAACATTAATTATTCAAAAGGCCCGTCTTTTGGTAGGCACATCTACTAATGTGCTAGTATGTATACAAATCAACTCGTGATGGGGGCTTCGGTGCATACAATCAAAACCCAGATTTATTAATAAATTCAGCCCACCAGGGGGAAGTCTGCTTCTTAAAGAAAAATGTAATCACAAGGAGACGAAGGGGGCGGGGGGGGCGGGGGGCGGGGGCCGGGGGGGGCTCGGCACAAACCAACGCTGACTTAACCGCCAATGAGGAGGGAGGAGCATCGGCGAGTCTGTGAGTGAAGTCAGTGCTCATGTGAAGCATCTGAATTAATGCAGAGTTGCCACCTAAACAGACCTGAGATCAGACAGTGGCTCCATCACCCGTCCCCCCCCACCACCACCACCACCACTTTCATTCCTCCCTCCGTCTCACGGTTCAGTTCCTTCGCTCCGTCCTTTGTTCTCATCCTTACCTCACTTTACCTCCCTCAAACCCCCCCCCCCCCCCCCCGCTCTCCCCGCTCGCCTTTACAATCTTCCCATTATCTGGCTGTCAGACGTAAAGGAAGCATTAACCCAGTAACACATCAGTCGCTGTGGTTCGAAGCGTCGCAGGAATCATTTCTAATAAATGCACGTGTGTGTGTACGTTCCATCTTTCCCTCCACCTCTAAATCAGTAGGAGTTTTTCTACATTCCCCCCCGATGCCTTTTGACAGCTCCCCTGCAACTTGTTGCATCGACCCGTGGCTCATACACTGAATGTTGGTTGTAACGAGGTTTGGCGATAAGTTTTTTCCACTCGGGGGAACGTCTCTGCCTCGGAACACAAGGTCCTGCAGCAGCTGTAGGTGGGTACATTGGCTTCTCTTTGCCTTGGATACACAGTTATAATGATTTTTATTTTCGCCTGATTGTTGACCACGTGCACGTCTGTAAATCTTTTTCCTACGATTCTCTGTAGGTATTTGAAACAACAGATTTATTGGTATCGTAGCTGTGGAAATATCCTCACGTGACCAGGAGTTGAAATTGCTACAACACTGGATTAGAGATGAATCTAAACAACTCAAAGTACTTTTCTCTGTGTTTCGAATAAATACGAGCGACATTTAAAGCGAATACAGATTCTCTCACTGCGATGTTGCGGTTTACGTCTTTTCTTGAACCCCCCCCTTTCCTAAATCTCCTTGTTTTTTGCCTCTTGAATGTTTGCACGGTGAAAGATCTTTAATCTGACACTTTACAAACATGAATGAGCCTGGCTGTGCCGGTGGTGGCCTTGGCCTTGTGATTAATACCGTTTCATGTGCCGTAAAATGACAAACTGAAAATACAACGGAGCTGATGGGTGAGAGATGGGTGATATACAGAGGCACACGGGGAGGACAGAGGAGTAGGGGTAAGAGCGATAGAGAGGCAGGCTTTCTGGCTTATCTGCGTACAGTACGGCAAATCAATTAACCAAGTTGATAACTTCTCTTTTTAATTGGCTGGAGTAAGATGTGAGCATGCGGAGGAGGAGGAGGAGGAGGAGGAGTGGAGGGGTCTGGTTGGTTAGCCACAATGCACTGGTGCGTTACCGAGCCTAATTAAATAGCATGTCCTCCTGGCCCGACTCCCCTGTGACAGCGAATCCACCGGGGGGGGGGGGGGGGGGGAACAAGCAAAGGCCGGAATAAGCAAAGGGCCCACTTATGGCAAAACAAATAAGCACTTCCAGGTCACGACCCCGATGTTGACGAGGTGAAGGGGGGGGGGGGTTACATCCAGCTGCTGGGTTGTGTTGTTGCACACACACACACACACACACACCTGCTTGTCGTCTTTATGAATCGCAAGATGTGAAAACGATCCTAGCGCTACAGTGGGTACAGTCATGTACTTATTCAGAGGGTTTTCTCCTCTGTTTTTAGATTATTTTTTATACGTTTTTCATTCTTTTTAAACATTTATTGGTTTCAAAATGCTGGAACAACCTTGTGAGAAGACAAAAGGCATGACAATCTATGAGCAGGCATCTTTGCGCACTGCACCCAGCCACAAAGAGGAGGCAGATGTCAAAGAGACAGGCCTTTAAAACTGAATGTCTCTGTGTGTGTGTGTGTGTGTGTGTGTGTGTGTGTGTGTGTGTGTGTGTGTGTGTGTGTGTGTGCCCTTGAATAAACCCTGAGGGTGAAAGGAACTCACATGAATGTGCTGCTGTGAGCCCAACACACACACACACACACAGGTACATCACACACATACTTTCTTTTTTTCTCCCGAGCTAAAACAGCACTTGCTCTTTAAATTAGCAGAAAAGATACAGGATGAAAAAGACAAAACAAAAAGAGAGAGAGAGAGCGAAGCCGAACATTGTACAGATCTGCACGCATTGGGTGAAGCTCGCTCCCCGGGGAGCAACTTCAAGGCTCCTGCTCATCGAGTCCAGAGGAAAAGCAAACAGAGAAGAGCGGCAGAGCTTCTTCTCGTGAAACACCTCTCCGTGCAAATCAGACATTCCATCGTCAAGAGTCTGTGAATAATCGGAGTTAAGTGAGCAGTTGTGATTCGGTGAATACGAAGCAGGTCTAGTTAAAATTCGGAGGAAAGTCCCACAGACTAAACAGAACCATTTGTTTCCCGTACGAAGAAGCGAGGACGAGCTGCAGCCTCGTGGCAGCAGAGGATCGCACGTCGATTGGATCTGCGTGGGCCGGCGGGGGGCGGACAAACAAGGGGGATTGTGGGTACTGACCTCGGTGATGCGTGGGTTGGTGCACTTGACGTTCTTGGTGGACAGGTTGAGCCAGCGGGTGGTGTACGGGTTGATGGGGGGGCAGTGGTGCCGCAAGGTGCACTTCCCCTCTCCGCTGCACCAGCCACACTGGAACTTCCTCTGCGCCTTCAGACACATGCCGCAGCTGTCCCGCTGGGCCGCGCACTTGTAGAGGTGCACTGCGGGGGAAACAGGAAGTGGTGAGGATGCACAGTGAACGCACGCAACAACATGAAAATCCCAGTATTTGGAGGGTTATTTTTTTTATCTTTTATGTCTGCTGTGAGTAAAATATCCCCACAGGCCTTTCCTTCTTTTACTTTCTTTTTTTATCTCCAATAACACATATTTTAAAAACGCCTGTGATTAACATACAATACAGATAGAAGAGCCCACACGCTTGTTTGAACTCTGCTGAGAAAAGACAACACACGAGTGCAGAAAGAGTTCAGGGAAACAATGGAGCGTTGCATTCGTCCATCTTCATCCCCGCTCGTGTTGTGAGCAGCATCTTGCTCTTACCTTGGATATTCTCCGGGTTATCAATAATGAAGTTGCCGTTCCACACCACTGAGAAATCCACAGGCAGCTCACTGATTTTCATTCCCTCGTACAGATACTGGAGGCCGAGGACGCCGAGCGGGAGGAGAAAAGAGATGGAGAGATGGCGGTGAGGGGGGGAAACGAGACCAGAGGAGAGGACATGTTTAATGAGGGGTTCGGGGGGGGGTTATAATCCCCGCGAGTCCGTGCAGATGCGGCAGTGTGTCCTTCCAACGTTACCCCAAACTTACATCATCTTATCGTCAGAGAGCTGACAGAGTGGGAGAGCGCGATAGACGGGAGCAGCAGGCAGAGGCTGGAGCTTCCCTTAAGAGATGCTGTCCTCAACTGCCTCCTGTGCCCTCAGTTCCAGGCATTGTTCGAGTGTGTGACTGTGTGTTTGTGTGATTGTGTGTTTGTGCGTGTGAGTGAGAGAGACAGAACGAGGCAGAGAGGAAAATGTGTGTATCTGTGATTCCACTGAGAATAAATACTCTACAGTCGTGTCCAGAGAAATAACCGAAGATGCATCTAGTGTCTTCATACATCTACTAATTCCAGAGATCTCTAGAATCGTTGAATTTGCTGCATCAAATCAACGTCTTCATTTGATTTTATACTTTTTTTAAATCATCTGGCTGTTCCATAATTCTTTTGGTCAAGAGCCACCAAACCTACCGAGCTGTTCTGGCACTGCACGCTGGAGCTGTTGAAGCGGAGGGCAGTGACCCTGTGGCTGACCCCCTGGATGTGGAGGACGCACTCGTAGCCCCGCTGGCCGGACTGCGGCTGTGGCAGGTTCCTGGCCTTCAGGGTGATGGGCTTCACCTCCCCCGCCGGGATCAGAATCTCCCCCAGGCGCACCAGCTGGGGACAGTCCTGACGGGAGAACGGGGGGCAGAGAGCACGTGTCAGCGCCAACGAATCGGATAAATACATCCAGCGCTTTTCTACAATTCCACAGGAGAGTCATGAAAAGGAAAACTGATAAATATGAAACCACAATAAGTGAGTTAGAATTTAAAAGTGACTCCTGTGACCTCAGAAAGAGAAAAATCTATTTAGCTATTTTCAGTGAATGGCACCAACTCACAATGTACTGTACACGGTACAAGTTCAAGACTGTAAAGTATTCTACACAGAGACAGTTCCCACAATGAGCAAGTGCTTTTGACAGCGGAGAGAGAAAAAGACCTTCTTCAATAGGAGCAGAAACCTTGAAGACTCAGCGTGGGCGGCCATCTGCCACTTTAGGGTTGAAAAGAGAGAGAGGGCAACTCTCTCGGTGTTATGATGTCAAAGAACATCTGCATCGAGAAAACTATTACAGCAGTATCACACTCAGGCTTTGGTTCGAGAGGCCTTTTACATCCAATGATCATGAGCCTGAGTCCTAATGAAACCTCCACTACTGGTGCTCAGTGACAGGAGGAGACAGAGACGTTATCAGAGCAGTGGAACAAGAAGGAACTGCACATTTAAATCAGAATAGAGGAGTAGAAAATACACTAAGAAGTACTACAGCAGTACTACATGTGTCCAATAGCCATGGACAAATGGAAACCTACATATTTCAAGCCTTTTTGTATCCACCAGACATGATTGACTTGGTCGGAGCGATCTCTCGTGTCACCGTGAAGACAAACTGAGCTCGGAGATAACAGACCGTTAATTGCTACGGCGGAGAACAGAAGAGCTCTGAGTGAGAAGTGCCAGATCGGAAAATAGAAGAGCTTATAGATGTCTGTCTTTCTGAAGACGTGCCCCGAGGCTGACACAGAGCTGGAACACAGAGCTGGAACACAGAGCTGGATGCAGGCAGGAGTAAATAGAGAGAGGGGATGTGAAGAAGAGAGAGATAAAGAGAGAGAGAGGGGGGGAGAGGGGGGGGGGGGGGGGGGTGAAAGAAAAGAGGAAAACATGGGACAGAAGGAGAGAAAGTAACTTGTGTGTGTTCCACCGACCTCTGAGGCGTTGACCCGGCCCTCCTGGAAGGAACAGCTGGAGGGGTCGTGGGTGCACAAGTTGCGGTACTTGCACCAGTGGCAGCGGAAGGCGCTGTTCACACATGACAGGCACCTGCACGGACACACACACACACATGTTGAGTGAGAGTCGGGAAAACGGGGGGGGCAGCCAGAGTGGGGGAAGTGCCACAGGAGGAAATGAGTTCAGCTCCCAAGTGGGCGCCTGCTGTTGTTGTGCCCTTGGAGTTGGCACCAAACCTAATCGCTCCTGGGCCACGTTCTCCCTGCGTGTATATTTTGTTCGGACATATATTAAAACTGTGTCACGTGTGAACGGGGGGAAACATTAGCCTTCGGAACCAGAATCCGATGGAGAAGGAGAGCGAGGAAAAGTGGGAGCGTCGAGCGACGAGGACAAAAAGGACTTTGGCACAGCTTGATCCTGCAGTTACCATTAGTCCCGTATTGTGTCACTGTAATTAGTTGTGTGTGTGTGCGTTTTTTATCGCACAATACATGAATTTGTTACTATTAAGGTAAGTATTAATAGCATAGTGCAAATATACTAGTATTAGTAACATTGTAACCTTATTATTTACAATTCATAGGTTTTTTTAAATGGTTATTTCTGCATAAAAATGTAATTATATCCCTGAAATATATCGTGGAGTAGAAGTATAAAGTTAAGTACAGGACTTTCCATCACCGAACTCATCACATGAAACGCTGTTTACTACACCGTGTATTCATGAGCAGTTGTTCGGAGGGGCGTGTTGTCGTCTCTCTGGTTCTCTGCCTCTCCCTTCCCCCCCCCCCCCCCCGAATTAAGGTTGTGTTCTGCATATTTGCTTTAAAGTGAAATATGCATCGGTGCAAACGCATGGGAGGGATCTCCGGCAAGCACGCTAATTCAGAGGAGTGGGGCTGATTCACCTTCAGGCAAATCGTGTGCAAAGGGAGAGAAAGAGTTAGCATCGGTATCGGGGGGGGGGGGGGGGGGGGGGGGGTGCAAGGGAGAGCGTGTACCCTCTTCGTGTGTGTGCACATCCTCTGTGTGTTTGTGTGCGTCGCTGCTGCTGCAAGTGTGTTTGTCGTCGCCCATTAACCGAGCTGATGTGGGAGCCAGTAATTGCTTTTTGTGCACGTCTCACATGGGCTTTCAGACAGCAGACAGCGACACGGAGCTATAGGGCAGCGTGTGCTTCAGCTGTCGTGTCTGTCTGTGTCTGAGGAGAAAAACACCGCCTGCTTTTATCCGGCGAAATTGACAACGTCTGTAACATTTTGTTCTAACGTCGGGGGGACAGTGAAAGGATAATATGACACGTGACGGCTCCTGCAGCCCCGCTGTGAAACCCTCGCTCTGCATTCAGCGACGCTCCCGAGTCAGCGAGGCCTTTGGATCCAGCACAAACAGAACCTGCCACGGTGGAGGGAAGCGAGCAAATAGCAAAGGCACCGCCCGACACTGAGCTCTCCAGTCCAGGGATTCAGGTCGACGTCAGTCAATCAGGGACGGACGTGGCACGAAGACGAGCATGAAATCCCCACTGAAGACCTGTTAGGCAGAGAGTAATGTGTTCTGCGCCGCGGGATGTTCGAGGAGAAGGCTTCATTAGCAGAAACCTCCCGTTACCGTGCTCGGGGAGCGGCCACGGATCGGATGACGTTGATCCGAACAGGGGGGATATTTTTAGGGGAACGGGGCCGGCTTGGGTTGAGGACAAATAGTAACTAATTCCCAGAGCATTGATCCGGTGGGTTTGTGCAGCAGGTCTGGGAGCAGTGTTTCTGTTAATTAAAATAGAACGAACGGACTAAAGAGAGACACTCACAGTGGGTGGACGCTGCAGTTGTAGAACTTGACCTCGGTGCTGATAAGCATCTGACCGGTCTCTTTAGAATTCAGCCTCAGCTCAACGCCCGACCAATCTGAAAGAGAGGAGACGTATATTAAACACTCGGTACATGATTACAGCGGATTCCCTTCGTCTTTAGGATTGTTATGAGTTGTTCATATTTGTGTAATCTATACGAAGACATATTGCACGGTATTGTTCTGTGTACACGACACACGCAGAGCAAATTAAAAGGAGCCGTGGCTGCGAAAATACGTGTGAATAAAATTAGCAATTTCCAGTCACACACACAGCAGAAGCATTTCATCTGATCACATTTAGTTTTCCTGCATTTCGCTGAGCAGAGATCTGGCTGTGCTTCTGTTCTCTGTGAAAACAGCCTCTTATCTCTCCCCCACGAGGATACAGGCTCCATAAATGTGTGTGTGTGTGTGTGTGTGTGTGTGTGTGTGTGTGTGTGTGTGTGTGTGTGTGTGTGTGTGTGTGTGTGTTTGCCTGATATTTTGATGACATTCAGTGTGTAGGAGGCTTGAGTGACCCTCCCTGACCCGTTCTCTCTGCAGCACCTGTTGGGAATCAGGCTCTGTTTCACACCAGTCGGTGTAGCGGGCTCATATCTGACTTCTACCATTTGTCTCACAAGAGCTGGCAAACAAAGTGGTGAAGAGTTCCCGTCCACGCAAAAAAAACCTCCTCGCTGGATTTTACTTTTCCTTAGTAGCGAAGAGTGTCAGCTATTTTCTTTTCATTTCCAGCTCGGCGTCAGCTCGGCGTCCTCGAGAGTTTCATCCTGACCTCTGCTCCTCCTGCTCCGGTGCTCTTGTTTTAATTTCTCCTCTCCTTTGTTATTTCCTTCTCTACTCCACCTTTAATCTCATTTCCTCTCCACTCCTCTCCTCAAGTCGCCGCCGCCGCCGCCGCCGCTGCCGCTGCACGATCAATGTCGACGCGCAACAGATAGGAAGGTTCGCAAGGGGACAGGAGATGGAGGAGGATTGTGGGGGGGTCAGGGGGAAGTGGCCTCGGGGGGGGGGGGGGGGGGGGGGGGAGTGTGCAGTAAAGATTGAAGGTATAAAGAGCTGGGAGAGGCAGGATGGAGGGAGGTGATCAGGAGGCGAGGAGGGAGAGGGGGGATAGAGAGAGGATGGATGGATGGGGGGGGGGGGCGAGATGGATGGAGGAAGGGCTTACACGGGGGATTGGCTGACATTTACCTGGGGGAGAACATTCATATTAGTGCCTGATGCACCACCCCCCCCATGGGAGCTCTGGGCAAACAGGCCTGTCATTTACTCTCAGGTAGGAGGATTTACCAAACCCCCAGAACACACAGTCATCTCCGCACATGGCACATCATATATTATTCAGGGTGTTTGCTTTGCTCGGCCCTGCAGCCATCTTGGCTCGCACAACAACAGGGTCTTTATGGTCCAACCATAGGTGTCAGGATCCATAATGATATATATATGTTTGCAGACAAATGAATCCTGGAGTCGTCGTTCTTTATTTATGGAAAATATGAGGAGCAATTTTTGAAAGGTCAGGAGATTTTCTATGAATACATTGGAGGCGATTAGCATTCGGCTTTATTTCTGGACCTTTACGTTGTTTCTCGGGCAGTATGTGTATATATGTGTGTATGTGATTTTATGGAGATGACATTTCGACCTCTGCTTAAAAACAATTATTTATTATGATTACGGATTCATTATTACCTGTTGTTTTCCTCGAGTGTTCATCAGGTGGCACTTGAACAAACCACCTGCCGGTGCCTCGTCTTTGCAAATCTAACGAACCTGATTCAACCTGCTCCAATCCGAGGGCTGCAGCCAGCGGAGCCTCGATCTGATCGTCCATCAGCACTAATGGGTCCTGGCCTTGTGTGTAGCACACTTCACTGCCAGACAGCTGATTCTGGATCAGTGGGGGCTTGTTGTTTAGATGGTGTTGAATCAATAAAGAAGTTTTAACGCGATGCATGTGCAGTTAGCTCACAGAAGGAGGGACGGATGGGAAACCTGAGAAGGTTGAGTTTGGAGTGAGGCGCTCTCCTAATCGGCATGATCAGATCAATACAGTAAATGATGTGGGAGTGTGCACTGGATGGTACGTGTGTGTGTGTGTGTGTGTGTGTGTGTGTGTGTGTGTGTGTGTGTGTGTGTGTGTGTGTTATATACCTTGGTCGGTGGGGATGACGGGGACATCCTTGGCAGCAGGAGACACGCAGAGTATCTGGTTGCCGTTGACCTGGCCCTCCACCTCCGTCAGGTTGCCGAAGGAGCAGGTGATGCCCGCGGAAAGGTCCGGAACATCGCTCACCTTCACCAGCAGCTGGAGCGGAAGGAACCAAACAATAGTTACTGATACGCAGAGTTGACTACCTACGTCTCATTTCAGGGTAAAACTAAAGACAAAAGATCTTATCGACACAAGCTTTCGCTCTTTGGCTGGTTATGAAACACGATGTGAAAACGAGAAAAACACAGTCGCTTGAATGCAGCGTGTAAGAAGCTGTGAACAGAGTGAGGAAAAGAACAAACTGCGGCTGGCACGTGTCTCCGTCCAGTTTGCCAAGAAGCGTTGCTGTGTCTTAAAATTGTTATCAGCACCGTAATAAGACCGCGCTTGGATCTTAATCTTTCATTTGAGAGCAGAATACTTCGTTCCAGAGGAGGAGCGACAGCCACCGCGGTTCAGCCACTGGTTAATATACGGTACTGAGCTACATAAAAGGAAATTGTAAAAAAAAAATGGCCACTTGGGAAAATTCTATTTGAATAAAAAAATAAATAATACGACAACAAAGAAAGCTGCCCTCGCACACGATGTGCGGTAATACCACACACACGCAGACACACACAGAGGCGTTTGAAGTGATTCTCTGGAGAGCGGTGACACTGGGGCTGAACATTCAGCTGTTCTGCCTATAAATAAATGTATTCCGCGCGCAGGGTGTGTGATCTGGCTCTCCAGCCAAGTGAGGCAGCCGGGATAATTATCACCATGGCATTTCGCAGCCTTGTTCCATTAGCTGTTATTTTTGGTGCCGCGGCGTTTGAAGTTTCTCTTTGTTTTATCTGCCTCTCACTAAACACCGCGGGGCTACTGGGACAGGCGAGGCAGCTGAGCAGCTTAACTGTAGGCCTTTCAAGAGATGCTGACTGTCTCCGTAGCTGACTACACTGCCTCCCTCGTTAGCTGCTGTACTCCGGCGCCATTGAGAGGATGGATGCTGTTGTGTGTGTGTGTGTGTGTTTTAAAATCTGCTGCCGACGACCTCTCGTCCTCCCCCTGTTTCCCTTCCAGCCTGTTTGTGTTGCTTCGCTCTGAGGTGAGTCAGAGAGATGCTTGATTGCAGCAATCACAGCAATCAGGGTCTTTTGTTCAATGGAGAATTCCCAGAGTAACCCCTCACATTAATTAGCTCTCGTCGTGGTCTTTAAGACGCACATATAGATAAACACACACACACACACACACACACACACACACACACACACACACACACCACACTAGCTGCTACCAAAAGCAAGCTTGTCTCCATGTGTTCAGCCTTTGCTCTTTTTGTTCTCCCTGATGATGATGATGATGATGATGATGATGATGATAGCAGTGATGGGTGCTTTTGCTGCTTGGAAGCACTGACCAGTCTAATTGGTGGCAGAGATTTGATAAAAGGTAATTTGATAATTTGTTCTCCTCCGTGTGTTTCTGTATCTGCCCACACGAAGAGGCTGCGTTGTCATGGAGATCGCCGTCTGCCCCGGTGGAATTTGTGAACTGTGTGAATTTGTGTGTTTTTTTGTGTAGATGGTTCAGTGAGATGACCCCGCTGCTGGTGTGGCTGACATGGAAACAAACATAACCGCTAATAAGTTGTCTGATACGCGGCTGTTTGGAAAACAGACAGTGGTGCGAGGCGGAGGGTGAAGAATCGCCTGGTGAGTCACTGCGAGGCTTCAGGCGTTTTCTATCATTCTAATTCTTTACATGTTTAACCAGTTTGATTTAAATCCAAGTACGTCTTGACTGCAGTCAATGAATCCATTCAATTATCCTATTCATGTCATCTCTTTACATAAATCCTAATCCGCTCAACGGAGAACAACACTGCGTCGTCTTCAGACCTAAACCTCGAGTCAGACGTACTGAAAATGAGAAAATCCAAAACTCCATTAACGGTCTTCTTATGAAACCACATTCAAATTCACCAGATCTGGATTTTTATTTGGATCTGCACCAAATAAATAATCATCAAATCAAAAAAAGATGTTGAAAATCGCAATGTTAAAATCTGCTCATGACCCGCACCAAAATTAATGGCGTGTTCCCTGACCCATAATGCATCTTGTATAAGCCGCTGAGCATTTGGTTTTGAAATCAGACGTTTCTAAATCTGATATTTCAAAAAACCTAAAAGACTAAAATGCATTTTAACTATTGTGTTTTGGATTAGCCGACCTTGGACAGACGAGTTCTCTCCCTGTTGCTCGTTCTGCCTGTTTTGGCTCCGTCTATGTGGAAACTGTACCCAGCTGCACTCGGACAACTTTAACACCTACACGCCCACCCACACAAACATGTCTTGGCACACATATTAACTGCTCTGTATCAAGCGAGCATATGCACACTGAAACGCCCACGCTGGGTTGTTATGAACCTTCCCATCTAATGTTTATGCATCAACCCCAATCAAGACTCCGCAAACTGCAAAGTGAGATCATTTCAAATGTTCTCCCGCTGTACGTGGGAAGGGAATATGCAGATGGGAGATAATTCTTCATTGTGATGTGTGCTGAGACTGCAGGTTGTTTGGGATTTTGTGTGTGAAGCAATGTGTGTGGTGTGTGTGTGTGTGGTGTGTGTGTGTGTGTGTGTGTGTGAACTTACAGGTACGCTGGGTTCTGACACCGCGATGCTGTCCGGGTACACCGTGGCCTTCACACACTGGTTGAGAGAGGCGGCGAAGCGATACGGCTCATCTGCACGCTCGCACCGGTTCCTCTGAGAGCAGCTGAGGGAGGGACAGAGACGGAGAGAGTCGTTAGTGAAATGTATTTTTCAACAGGGAACACAACTAGAGACGAGAGGAAGCGCCGCCAAAGCCATTACAGCACCGAGAGACAATAAAGAAGCCGAAAGTTATAACAGGAAGCCACTGTGTGATTGGATAAAGAACAGGAATGCGCTGCCAAAGTTATAATAGCAAACAATAACGGCGAAAGTAGGAGTTCACTAAATCAACGGTTCATTTAAACAAAGCTCTAATGTACCTGGAGGATCTTTAAGCAGAGGTGTTGTTATCCTCTTGATCTAGAGCATTCGATGGTTATTGGACCAGAACATCCACACGACACACGCAGATGTAAAGTAATGCAGCTGCAGCCGTGGAAGTGGGTCGTTAGTATCACATCTCTGGGCTTGGTTTCAGAATAGTGACAGATACCAAATGCGGTGTTTCGCTAAGTGCTGTGATGAAACGACTACGTGGAAACATAAAGTCGAGGGTAAGAAAACAAATTGTCGGTGTCGCGACATAAATTAAAAACCTTTTCGAGCAACAGAACGGAACGAGGAGGAAATGATGAGGATTAAAAATGTCAAAAGCACAAATGGTAAACAGCAGGAGATTTAAGAATGTTGCCGTGAGGAGAAAACAACTCATTTACGTGACGTTAATAACTCACTTTTGTCTAAACCAAGCAAATTTGACGAGGCAGACACAAGAACGACGTTTTTAAGATAAATAACCACTACAGCTTTAGTCTGAACACATCTGGACCGGACGCTAACATCCGTTCCAATCGCACCAGATGTTTATGTCTCCTTTGCTCCGCTTTCACTTTCTGTGTCGTCTGTATTCGTGGGGTGTAGATTTGTTTTGTGTTGATCAAGGCTATAAATGTGACACGCTGCAGACTCTTGGTGAAGTTATGTTCTTGTTACCAGGGCGGTTTCCTTGCACCATCGATAACAGCTGGTTCCTATAGGAGTCGCGCGCTAAAAGTTTCATAAAGCTGGGAGTGATCGTGGCCCGCAGGAGGCTGTGTATTCCCAGTAAACCCCAGCAAACCACTGTGGTGGCAACAGCAGTGGAGCCGCAGCCCCCAGTGGGTAATGCGACCATGTTAACTTAACCATGAAGCCACATGAAGCACTGAGCACCACACACCCCAAATTAAATCCTTCAATCAGCGTGGAGCTTTGCAGACGTAACTAGTGCAAATTATACACTGCTCACTCATGAGGGAACCTAATGGTCAGACAGTGTATCAAGTGCCACGCGACACCCCCACAATCCACCACATCCCTCATTAAAACTCAGCCACCGCCTCCTTATTAAAAGTGTGTGCGCCCGCCACCCCATTACACCACAGGCCCTCTGTCCTTATCCAACCCAGCAGTCTAAGTGCCTGGCTAACTGGCCGTCTGGTCACAGCAGCTCTAATTGGACTCTGATGGGTCAGCCGCTGTCCACTACAAGCCGTGTCCATTCTCTCCTGGCTGCTAACGGTGTGGGTGTGTGTGGGTGTGTGTGTGTGTGTGTGGTTGTAGAAGTAGTGTGTGTTAGGGCCCATTCATGCCTCTTATCCACATACTCTCACACACACTGACTCGAAGCTACATCTTCATCCACAGCCTCTGTGTGTAATTATGTTGTCAGAAGTTCAAGCCATATCCAGCAGACTCACACGAGGAGGCACAAGCACGCTAAGGTTCACACACACACACACACACGCACACACACACACATGCACACACACACACAACACACACATACAAACGCTGGTATGCACAGTTCTCCCCGGGAATTTCAGAGAGCAGGAAAGTGTGGAATCAGTGTAGTAGTGTGAGTCTCCCACAGGGAGAGAGGAGGGGCGGTCACTGCAGATTACCTGGTTTCCTCACTCACCACTTTGTATTTCTACACTTTAAATGAACAAATTATTAGTTTTTCCCCCTGATCTGAATTCTGTTGCCTTCTCCTTTTTTTTTTACGCCTTTGACTCCCTCACTTTTGCACGATGGCCACGTTTCTCTCTCTCTCTCTTTCTCCTCCGTCTCTCCCTTTTGTCTCACTCCTTTCTCTCAAGTCGAAATTAGCGCAGCTATCATCTGCAAGGTGTTACTGCAGCACAGATTGAACACTTCCTTTTTTAAACATTCACATTTGGCAGCAGACAATTATATTTAATGTGCTTTCAGGTGTGGGCTCCGGCACAATGTTTTATGCATGTCTCTGAGCTGTGTGGGTACAGATGCAAAAAAAACCCGGGCGGTCATTACCTGACAAAAAGCCCTGCATTGATTTTCCTCACTGGGATTTCTTTTTTTTTTTGGGGATAAAATTAATTTCTGTGGGGGGGAAAGTAAGATGAACGCACGGCAACGGGGTGAGGCAGCGGGGGTGGGAGGAGTGCAGGATGGCTGCTGTTGCCATGGTTTCGGGAGATGGCCATTATCTCTGTGTAGTTAGAAGCTGACCCCTTGCCTCTCTCATTAGCTGAAGTGCATGCCACTGAGTGTTGACTAGAATCCTGCCTTCCCCCTGTACACCCCCCCCCCCCACCCCCCATCCTCCTGTCTGGCCTTGGCCTGTCACTCAGTCGCCTTCACATGCTTGAAATTCCTCCGATGTGAGAGTTAGAGGGCTCACGCGAGAAATGAGGTGTTAAAGGAAACGATACGCAGATTGAATTTCTTTTGTTGCAAAAAAGAAAAATACATGCCTGCGTGCCTGTGCACAGATTGACAGAACAAATGCATTCAGCTCTTTCCTGTAATAAGCAGCTCACGGCTCTTTCCCCCCCCGGCGCCGGCTGCAGGCAGTCGGGGTGTTACGCTCTCTAAGCCCTGTCCATGGTGCTGAAATAGCTGCGTGCACTTCCATCATTACTCCTCTCTGTCGTGTGCGACTCCGCCGCGGGGGGGCGCGGAGGCAGTTGTAAGTGGCAGTCACATGTCACGGCGTCGTAAAAGGTGAGCGGGTAAACAAACGTACAGAAAAAAGGCTAAAGGAGAGCGCGTTGTTTTCTCCTGTGGCAGCTAGCGTGGGCCGCACTGTTGGCGTCGGAGCTCCGAGGTTGAATCGAACACCCACTGTGTATGTAATCTCATCCGGTATCCTACATATAATGTGCAGAGTAATTTGCAGCGGGAGACGCACTTTGTACCGAGCGGGGGATGAAGTTAGCAGAGGCCAGACCTCTGGGTCGGTTCCGCCAATGCCTGTTCCTTATTCCATTGCCCCAGACAGGCAATTACACTGTTGTCTCTGCTGTGCCAAGCTTTGACAGACACCCAGACATATGAATACACACATTCATTCACACATACACACTGAGACACACCAGACACATGCTCCCCCGTGGACATGGACCTTAGCCACAGACGAAAAAATATGTGCACTCACTGTGCACTCACTGTGACACATACACTCGTAGTAACATACAATCCTTTACACCTAATCCTTCGCACATTTACACATCCCGGGCCCTGACAGCTGGAGCAGGCGACAGGGAACCATTTCTGTTCTTCTATCCCTCCTCCTGTTCCCTTATCACATCTTAGGGACTTCAGTGAACGTGTGATGGCCTGTCTGATTGCAGCTCTAGCTCAGGGTGGAGTGTTTAAAAACAGAGGGGAAGATGTTTTAAAATCACGTCCTCCCCTCGCTGGAGCCCGGGCCACAAAGCGTCAGTAGAGCAGGGGAGTGGGGAGGAAAGATGTAGGTTGAGGCCGGATGAACTCCATGTAAACTGAATATTTGATGGTGCATAACAAAGCTTTACTCGTTGCATGTGGTTACCAATTATGTTAGAGAATCACTGGCATGATTTGATTTGGTCGAATGGAACCTTGTCTAGGGACTTTCTACAGAAACACATGTTAATGCAAACATGTATGAGACTGACTGCACTGGGAGTTTGGCTCCCCGCCATGAGAAGAGGAATGATTTGGTGAGCAGGGATGTGCAGGGCTATACAACGTTGGGCTGCCAACACACACACACACACACAGACCACACAGACACAGACACACACACACACACACACACACGCTGCCTCCTCCTTTCAGTGTTTTATCCACACACTGAGGGACTCGGGCATTTGTTTCTGGCTCCTGCATTGCTTAAAAGTGAGAATATGCAGACCACAGGAGATGCAGAGGAAAAGTGAAGGAGGAATAAAAAAAAGAAAGAGACAAACAGAGATGATAAACTTCAACAGGCCGAGTTGCTGTGCGAGCTCAGGGTGCAGTTTGAAACCCAAAGTTCATGCGGGGGGGGTTCAAATCCACTTCTGCACGTGTAGGCAGTTTCACACAAACCTAGTGTGTCTGTGTCTGTAAAAGTTAGGGAAACTAAAGTGAGCCAAAAAAGATTTACAGAGAGACGATTGCTCAGTTCTATCCACCGAGCTGTAGCTGTACTTGTGTGGGCTGAGCAGAGAGAGGAAAAGCAAAACAAGTCCAGGGACGGAAGAGTTTCAAAAAGGAAATGCACCAGAAACACATCAGGCAGAGCTTTCAGCATCATTAACTACATTATATGTAGCCTCCTCACTCTGTACACACTGGTGCAGTACTTCAGCCGTCATGTTACCAACCTGTACCGGCCCCCGTGACCGAGGAATCTATGGAAATATTGATAGACCTGCATGTTCCTGATCGATATCTCATTAGGCACAATTGGGAAGATGGATGTAGCTTCCTCTGACTGCTAACTGTGGCCGGGGCTGATGAGCGGCCATTCGACACACAGTCTGACACCCCAATAGGCTGAAGCAGCCATTTTCATTGCTAGTCTAATTGTTGTTGCCACTGGTACATTAGTGGAGGTTTTACGATCGGCGGTCGACGTCCGCGGCGCAGTGATGAATGTGCCGCGCGGAACAAACAGTTCTAAATACACAAGTTGAGGTCATGGAAATGAGAAAGTGTCTGGTTTGACTTTTTGGAGACATGCAGGAGGGAGGAGGAAGAGTTGATTTTAAACAAAACATGCAACAACATTCAAATTAGCATTTCCCATCTTTCCCTGTTCCAAAACCTGACTGCGCCTAAAATCCCGAGCTCCAACCCGGGGACGCCGAACAAACCGTCCAGACAGGATTTGAAGTAATGGGGCCAGTTTGTAGGAGTGGACCGTGGAGCCGTGTGGGTTGTTACTGAACCAGATCTGAGCAGTCCAGCCACATGGAGACTGACAGTACAATACAACACGGTATCAAAGTGTAGTTGTGATGTGTTATTCTGCTCAGAGCCGCGCTGAATTGCTGATTCACTCTCTGCTGGGGCCGACTACACCGACAGCCCGAAGCTGTCGTCCACACAACAACTGGGGCTGGTTCCGACACACGTTGCATAACTAACATCTATCACCAGCTTATGATAAACGGTGCTGCCAGGAGGAAGTCGCGACACCGGTCGGACCGCTTTGTCCAATCGCAACTCTTGGACCAAAGTCAGACTCGTCACTAATCCTGTCCCAGCTCGACAAGAAGCGCTCGTCCTCTCCTGGAATGTGGGAGCGAGCCGAGAGGTTGGAGGGAGAACAGAGTGATGTGAGACGCTTTGAGATGGGAAAGCCTCTTTTGGGCCTGATTAGAGAGCTAATCTAACACGACAAGGAGAGAGAGAGAGAGAGAGAAGAGAGGGAAAGCTTCAGGAGAGCTCCATGTTTCTGGATTGTGGTCAGACGAAGGCTGAACTGCTCATTCACACGACTGTGACTGAAGAGCGCTCGAGACGATGAGCTCCCTTTGAGCCGCAATCAAAATGCCGCTTGGTTTTGTGGGTCCATGAGTGTGCGGCATCAAACACGTCCCTCTCCCCCCCCCTCTCATTCTTCATGCATTCAGAGGATGCCTAGCAGCTGCTGGTAATTAAAGGACTTTAGTGTCTCACAACACACTGAATCAGAGGAAGAAGAAAGAGAGCAGAAAGACGGGGGGGGGGGGGGGGGCAGAGATGCCACTCCTGACCAGCTCACCTCCTCACTCCCTGTCTCACGTCCCTCCTTCCCCCTCATCATCGCAAAACCACGCTAATGCACCTCTGTGTTGCTAATTAGCCGCCTCGGAAAGCCGCACTCCAACGAGCATCCGCACACAACGTAAAGAAACAGGGAAAAGGGGGACACGACGTTTGAAGGATAAGAAAAGAGGATGGATATTGTAGATGGCAGCTGTGTAAGAAGGGGAGGGAGGGTGATCAAAGTGAGGGCTGTTTATGTGTGGCAAGCCAAGCATCTCTGGAGTGTGGAGGAGCTGATTCCAGAGGGGAGAGCGTCTAAATGGGAGACGGCGCGGTAGTGAGCGGCGATGAGCTGAGAGGAGATGAGTGGCAAAGCTTAGACGCTAGCTTTGCTTGGGAGGCGAGAGGGGGAGGTACACACAAACATGGGAGAGGGGGGGAAAAGATAATTTCACAAAATCAACAATGGCTTAGGGATGGATGATGGAGAGAATTGGAGAAATGGAGGGGAGAAGGAAGCAGGAGTGATCACAGCTGCATGTGGATGGCACCGAGGCTGGCAAGACATTTTATTTTGGGTGAGTGGGATGAGCGGAGCTCTTCACCAGAAGAGTGCAGCTGCTTTTTTTTTCTCTTTCTACTCTTGGCTATAATTGTGCAGTAGTCACGACTAAACCCGTGTTCAAGACTCATCCAGCTCTACAGTCTCCAAAATCCTGAAGCAATTACACTAAGTAAATGAATCATCTATCTCGTGAGCAGATTGAGAAAACGTGACAAGATCACATCTTTATCCCAGCACCTCTTGATACATCATCAGATTTCATCACTGCTGCTCACAGCTCATTTTTTTAAGAATGAGTTTGTGGTTTATGGTGTTTTTATATCAGCCACATGCAACATAGACAACTTGAACCAGGGATGTTACAGTTATCTACACTGCATTAGAGGAGAGTCATGTAATTGTGATTGGCAGAAGAAGAAGCTTGATGTGACGGTGCTTTTAATGCATCTTTTGTTTTATATATTCAATATGTTTCTGATATTTTGGCATTTTCCCCTCTGTTTATTGTCCGTATCCCTAAAACAACACAAAGACGTCCCAGTCCCAGCTAGAAGAGCTCAGGATCCGTCCAGCAAACTTCTTTCCCTCTCAGCCGGAGCTGACAAGGTTCTCGCCACACTCACTGCAGGGTCATGACAGAAGAAGGGCGATCAGGACGAGGCACAGGTGGCACGAGGGTCCGCGGTGTTGGGAGAACAGATGGCTGATCTGACATGAATCAGGGGGCTGACCTTCTCTCCCCACAGTACAGGACAGCGGTCCACACACGTGTTTTTGCGCATGTACGCAAAATAATCAAAGCCACGTGCACTGTTTCCTCCTCACAGCTGCTTTAGGACCACGCTCCACCTTCGAGCATCAGGTCCTTCTCCATGCTATGCAATCGAATCGCTGTCAACCTGAATTATTCCAGTCCCGACCACACCTACGGAGGCTAATGTTGTGGTAACCGATCTCAGTGTGACGGCACGCAAACTGTAACCAACACAGGGGCTTCAGCCGGGCCCCTCCCGCACCTCCCGCAGCCGAATGCTGAATTACCTTGTCGCTAGGCAATTATTTGTCCTGTCCCAGCTTTGGAGTGATGTAAATTACTTTAAGTGCACTTTGCAGGGGCCGCCGTCACGATAATGATGATTGTGGCGCGGGCTCTGATACACATAAATATTCAACTATACCTTTAAATAGAGGGTCTCTGCATTCAGGAGGGGGCCGTAAGTGGGGAATACAAGACGTAGCAGCCAAGAAAGAGAAGCTGTGAGCGATGAGGGAATGTGTTTGCTCGGGAAACAAAGAGGTGGAGACGGAGCAGAATGCCTCCTCGCTTTTTAGTATTCTAGTATCCTTCATCTTGTGTCCCCAGAATACCCCTCACCCTCATATCATGAAACTACCATCACTTCAGTTCCAATCACAGATGAGCACTGTAGTGAATGACTCATACTAAGAATATCGCAAATACACAAGCTTTTTCAGGCAGTTTTATATTTTCTGAAATCCCGACTGGCCTGTTCTTGAAGACAGTTCTGCTGCAGTAACTGCTCAGCTCCAGCAGGTGTCACTCATGGCCTCTACGCTCGGTCTCCCGGCCCCCTCGGTTATGGTTTTGTCTTTGGTCTGCTCCTGTCTGTCTTTTCACGTTCAACTTAGTCACACACACACACTGAATGGTCTCATTTCCTGTTAAGATCAACTCATGTCAGAACAGAGCAGCAGTCGGCATGAAGTGGCTTTGAACCAGCTCTGCACCTCTGAGGCTCTCGGTTCCCAGACACTGTCTCCTCTCCTCAAACTCGATTTGATGCTCGAGACAAACATTAGGAGAAATAAAAGCCGGAGGGTCGTTTTGGGGGACGTGTGTAAAGCAACCTGATCTGTAAACTGGCTGGATGATGATGATGATGATGATGATGACGACGGAGGTGGCACTCACATGTTGTGCAGGACACACCAGCCGCAGTGTGGGTCCCCGGAGCTCAGACACTCTCCACAGGTCCCGTACTGCTCGCACGACTCGATGGGAACTTGGGTAACCTAGAAAACACACAGGGAAAAAAAAGGTCAAGGTCAAAGTGCAGCCTTTACAAACATCACAGGAGAAGCCTCTGGGTGTGTGTGTGTGGTGTGTTTGTGTGTGTGTGTGCATATCTAATGACATCTACCATCATTGCTCCATTTTTATTTACTGATGCATTTCTACTGTTCCACGTTTGCAGGGATGGCGTGAGCGGGTGCACAATGCCGCTGTATGTCCACGTGTGCGAAGTCAACTGCACAGGCAACTGTTGCCTTTATCTTAAGCCAAAGAAACAGCGGTGAGCAGCTGGGATCAGTTGGCCACAGAAAAGCTGTTACGCTGCCGTCAAAGGGCTTTTGTCTGCGCCGGGGCATCTGTCCATCTAGGTAGAGCCTGTCACAACACACCTGGAGCAGCGGTGACAGACGTTCGGAGCACTGGCCTTTATTTTCTATTAAAAATGTAAGTGCAGAGATTAAGTTTAATAAAATGAAAGTTTGATGAAGCTGTGATAAGACCAGGAATGGAAACAGTAACCTTTTAAAAGTTGTTATTATTGCTGTGCTTGTAAGATGTTTTTTTTTTTTTCGAAATATGAACAAATGGAAATTGGTACGTCAAAGCAAAACATGTTTGAAATGTCAACAGCGGAGAATTTCAATAAGCACTTCCAGCGCAAAGCAAACACACAACACACACACATCCACGCCCATGCATCACTAAGCTAAACGGCAAGGCTGTGATCTTGTGGAATAAGGAAGCACATCCTAGTACGTTCTTCAGTTGAGATTAAACCTGAACAAACACGGGACTGAGAATTTACATTTGTGAACGAGAATCAAACAAACATCTCCTCCTGGGCGACGACCAAGCGTGTGAGTCAGCGGAACTGAGTGACACACAGGCTGGTTCTGTGTTCAGCGGATAGATGCAAGCACTCATCCTTCTGTTAGTTTTGATGGGCATAGGAGTGTGTGTGTGTGTGTGTGTGTGGTGTGTGTGTTTGTGTGTGTGTGTGAGTCTCGCTGTGTCTAAGTGTGTCTGCCAGGCGAGGTTCTGCTCAGCCACATGGCCCCTCAGTCTGTTTGTGCAGCACAGCGGTCTGCAGTACGATCCAGAGGTCAGTGTGTGTGTGTGTGTGTGTGTGTGTGTGTGTCTGTGGGCTTCTTGTCTACTTAAGTGTCCCATGGGGGCCGCCTCACTCACACCTGCATCTCACTGGGTCGCTGGGAGGAAAACACACACACACACACACACACACACACACTGACGTAAAGCACAACACCATCGCCGCACAGCAGATGAACACAGGCTCAAGAGGAAAAAGCTTGAAAACATGAATTTCACCCTGACACGGATTCATTTTCACTCCTGTCCGTCTTTCAATTTCCTGGCAATTGCCTGGTTGGGTAATGACAGCGGCGTCTGACAGTGTGTGTTCGCTGCTCAGCTCCAAACCTCGGGCTCAGATCAATGCCTAATAAGTGGCTCCTTTGCAGAAATGAGGGGGAGTGAATGAAGGGTGCAAATAACACCTTTTACATTCTTTTTTTTTTCTCCGTTGTTTTTCAAACCCTGTGCAAATCACCCACAACTGGGTGATGCTAATTGCTGTTCGCACCACGGGGCTGGAATTAACTGTCAGCGAGGAAGAGATAACAGCTGGGTGTCCGTCAGTGGACTTTCTTTATTACAACATATCACTTTTTTTTTTTTAAAAAAAAACAGCTGACAGCAAAATTCACAACATGCTCCTGATATTGCACGGCCCGTGAAAAGTCGAGGTCTGCAAACCTGTCATCTGCTGCAACACTGTGAGAGATGTGTGCTCCAGCAGAGACCATATATATATATTTTTTTTCCTTTGTTTTTCTCTCTGCTCCTCAAAAACTCAATAACCGTCCACCTGTCTGCCGGGTTCCAAACCCTGCGGCAACACAGAGACGGGCCCGCGGGACAAAGACAGCCATTGACACGGCTGGACGTTGCTCCGCCGCGGACACTCCCGCTAGATTAACCCCCGCTGTCACCTCAACAAACTCCATTGTGTGTGTGTGTGTGTGTCTCGCCTCCAGCTCCGGGACAAACAGGTGGCATGCTGTAATGAGCTGCAGACGGGGTCACGTCAGCAGCAGAAGCCGCAACCGATGACAAACAGGCCCACCAGGAGCGAGACAAGCAACTCAGCCCCGTCAGCTGAACACGCATCCCAAAGTCTCCGGATCCCTCTTAACCCCCAAAAAGCCTTCAGATCCTTCCCAAAACATGTGCGAGGCTGGTGAAACTTTATCGGATCACTTTCACAGAGGCCCGGCTCCGTGAAAGGGTTACAGTGTGGAGACAGCTGTCAGCGGGGGAAAGTGAGGCTGTAGTGGGGGGGGGGGGGGGACGGACAGACAGACAGACACAGGGCTGCTGTCAGCTGACACAGACTGAAACACAGACAAAGGGTGATACGGAAGAAGAAGAGTGAGGTAAACGGGAAAACCCCAAAAACCCGAGGACGATGCAAATAGCACAGAATGAGAGAGAAGGTGTGTTTGTGTGTTTGCTGTGTTTGTTTGTGCGACAGTATTGATGCTCAGACCAACGTGGGCCAGTAGTGGAGATGAGGATGGGACAAGGGAGGGTCGGGGGGGGGGGGGGGGGGGGGGGGGGGGATCACAGCAGCTGTTGCCCAGCACACGCTACAGTCACTCAACACAGCAGGGCTGCACAACGAAGCCCCTTCTCCCACTGTGTGCATATGTGGTGTGTGTGTGTGTGTGTGTGTGTGTGTGTGTGTGTGTGTGTGTGTGTGTGTGTGTGTGTGTGTGTGCGCGCACGCACAGCACCGTGACGGATGTGCAGATTGTAGTTCCTGTGTTTTCAATGAAGACAAAGAAGCGCCACATGTGATCCGACGTCGCCTCCAACTTTCCCCTGCTCCTCCGAACTCCAACACGTTCACACCCGGGGGCCGACCCGAGCCAGACCGAGCCGTGTCAGCGAGAGGTGTCGCTCCGGGTAAATGAATGCTAATAAAATTCCAGCCCGAGATGACCTTAGCAGGGGGTTATTCAACCAGAGAGGCGGCTCTGAAGTCGCACACTGCGGCAACCTGGGTGACCGACTCTCACTCGAGGGTTAAAACAACAGCTTCCTCTCTTTCAAAGGCTCATCCTGAATGGGCTTCGGCTTCCATTGTCGCTGCCAAGCTTTCACTAATGCAGCGGTGCCGTGTCTGTAACCGACACTCGGCTCTGGGGATTTGAGCACGAGCGATATTAGGACAATACATTAATGCGACAATACAAATACACTTATCAATCTAAATCAAGAAATGAAAGAACAGCCATGAGAGCATCCGTTTGTCACCGCACATAATTACAGTCTTTTGAATTCACTCCACCGTCATTAGAATTCCCTCGGCGTAACTTTGTAATTATTGGATTGAGCCTGTTATTGTTGCAGCCGTGTTCTGAGAAAACAAAAAAGCAGAGATCTGGAGCAGGAGCTGGAGGCATTGCGTCATCGCAGTGTTACTTCCTTCCTTCCACTTTCCGTGACTCAGCCCACCACAAAAACATTTTGCGGTCGGCCAGTAACATTGTCTCTGACCAAAAGTAAAAAAATGAATAGTTACAGCTTTTCGGGCCGATTTATAAGGTTAGACTGAAGCACTCTTCTGTGAACCAGTCGATGCTCAAACTAAATATGGCACTTGATCCCCGATCAAAAGTGTGTTAATGTGAATGTGATGCTAAATGTACATATCCTTCATTTTCCTTGTCATAATTGTTGGATTTAATGTTGCATGTGGGGCTGCTGCTGTGCTCCGAGACACATTTCAGTGTCTGACGATAAAGAACGATCAATCAATTTGAAGATAAAGGGAAAAAAAGCATCAATATAAAATTCCCTTTGCACACGTTTCCCACTGTTATTTCTGGCCACCTGTGAAGACGGTGTCTGCTTCTCGCTTTCAATTTCATCCTGAGAGCAGAGGAGCACAACACGGGACGGAGGCATTTGGCTCGGGCGCCCAGGAGGGGCTGACAATGTATATGTACATTAGAGAGCAGCAGGACTTTCATCTGCTCCTGTCTCTCCGCGGCTGAGAATAAATGGTGGCTCCATTTCAGCTCCTCTGCCCCGCTGCCCTGAGACCCGGCCATGATCGCTGCGTCTCGGTGATGGATGGGGGCACAGGGGCAGAGTGGGAGGAGAAGAGGGACTGAAAAAAAAGGGGGGATGAGGGAGGAAGAAGCAGAGTGGCAACGGCCCATTGCTTCGAGTTCTGATGAGACCTCGTCTCTGCGGCGCCAGATGTGCCTCGCCACGCTGAGCGAGAGCGAGGGGAAGCAACAGAAAGAGAAAAATCCCACCGTCACCAGTAATGCAGTGGAAGCTATTTTGCAAGTTGTTGCCAAGGCAACAGGCCTGGCTCTGACCTCAGGAACACCCCCACATCCAGCACCACAATCACCACGACTCCCTCCAACCTTCAGCCACGCACGGTAAACAGCTGGCACCTCTGGGACTTCCTGCCACCTACACCTCATTTCAAACATGTATGTGTACACACACACAAACACACACACACCCACACACACACAACACACACCCACCCACCCACACACACAGGCGGCTCCACTACACCTTATCCATTTTTAATGAGAATTAGCCAGGCGACCACGTCACTGGATGGGACACATCGATCATGAACACAATACCCATTCCAGCAGAGAAGGGAAAGGAGAGAGAGAGAGAGAGAGAGGAAAGCAGGGGAGGGGAGTGTGTGCGTGTGTGTGTGGTGTGTGTGTGTGTGTGTGTGTGTGTGTGTGTGTGTGTGTGTGTAGCTGTGACACAAAAGCAGAACAAATACTTGCTGCTGAATGAATGAAAACCAATGAAATCTTTCAGCCCTCGAGTCCCTCAGGCTTCATCCGCATAATAATACCGTTTTGAAAACACATCACTTTTGCTACGTTGACGCAAATGATCCCTGTTGGCCTGGTTTTAGTTTAAAGACTCCAGGTTGCATTTCCAAAAGTCCAGGCATTGTCTGGACTTTTGGAAATGGTTCCTTAGACGCCCACGGGCCACGACCTGGTCTGCCACCTGGTTACATCGCACCCCAACCTGATGCCTGCCCCTGCAGCTGGCGGACCTTCAGTGAGGTGACGCCATGTAATTTCCTCTGGCTGTGCTGGTTTGGGCCCCACGGACCAAGGTCCAGTCGCCAGATTGCCCCCCTCCCCGGTCCGGCTCCAGGTGGGCCCTGCTTTTCCTAATCAGGGGCGAGGTGATGCAGTTTCAAAGAATGCCTTTTATCTGGTTCAGGCATCTGAACTGGAGGCCTCCTGGGCCCCTTCCATTGGAGGTCTTTTTCAGCCCCGTCCAATTGGTGGGAGGCCCCCGGGGGACCCAGAACATGCTGGAGAGATTATATATCTCATCTGGCCTGGGAACACCCGGGGATTCCCCAAGAGGACCTGGGAAATGTTGCTGGGGGGGAAAGGCACGTCTGGACTACTGCGCTTGACCTGTTGCCACCTTGACCCAACCCAGGATAAGCAGCCACGAATGAAAGGTCGGATGGATGGATGGATGGATGGATGGATGGATGGATGGATGGATGGATGGATGGAAAGACAGATGGATGAGGCAGCTCAGTTATTATGAATCCTTCTTAAATTCGAATCACTTGCATCATCTGACTCTTTTCCAGAAGAAACAAACAATGAAAGTCATACTTCAAATTTGAATGCAGTGGTTTTACCATGAAACCAGTCATCCCCCCCCCCCCCTTGAGCTAATCCCTCCTTTTCTGAGGATCATCTCCCTTTCTGTCTTCCTTGTCTCCTCCTCGTCTCGATCCACTTCCCCTCCACAGCTGCGGTGCACTAAGACCCGAACCCAGATCCCCTCTGCAGTGACGTGGTGGAGCCGCCTCATCCAGCGTCTTGACCTCCACCCAAACAAAAATGGAATTTGTTTTTCACACCGAAAACAAAATCGACTGCACTTAAAGCAAGTGCAGTCGATTTGTTTTACAGGAATTTTAAAGAGTGAATAAATTGGCTCCATAGGTGTTTTTGCAGCGTGAGGTCGGTCAGTGGTTCAACCAGATCGTCAATAACCATCGTCAGCTTGACCGGCCCTGAGAGGAGAGGTGAGGGGTTCTGTGGGAGTGTGCGTCTCGTCCGAGGACAATCAGGCCTCCAGACTCACACCAATTACACCCGGGCTTGATTAAGGACCCAGCAGGGCCATGTGCATGGTTGTTGGGGGTGCGCGGGGGGGGGGTGGGTGCTGATCCCTTGGAGGCCTTGAGTTGACCGTGCGTAGAAGCCACAACAGCTGGGAGGCTTGATGATGGGTTAAAACCCACAGTGTAAGCACAAATGTGTAAAAAAGTAATTAATTACAGCCACATGTGCTCGTAATGAGTGTACATAAAAACCCTCCCCATCACGCACATAAAACCTGAAACCTTTATCCCCGGCTGTGGTGTCGCTATCAGCTGCTCAGATCCACATCCAGAGGAATTGCTTTTTTGAAATCTTGTTGTGTGTGTTGTTGTTGTTGTTGTTGTTCGATGTCAGACGGCGTCCTAAGTCGTTTGAGAGAAACAAGTTTTGTGTAGTAATACGCAACATTGATTTTTCTTCAACTGTATTTACCTGTGTATCGCACCGATGCAGGTTATAGGCTCTGAATAAATGGGGAGATACACTAGCATTGCGTGGTAGTGTGTTTTTTTTCTTTCTTCCCCTGAAGGTCAGAAACATTTTATATGGTTTTCAGAATAAATGATTTTAAAGCAGAGGAGATCGCGTTCGGAGTTGATGTTACTCATTGATTTTAAGAGGCTAAACCAGGCGAGGCTGAGGCAAACTGAAATGATACAGCTCGGCTCATCTACAAACAGCCATCTCCCAAAATGCATCTGTGTGAAGAGGGGAGCTTTTAACCTTTATTGTCATCGCCGGCTCTCTCAGCCCCGTTCTCCTTTATTCCTCGCTCTCGGTTCACCCACACGCACACACAGACACACACACGCACACACACAAACATTCACTTTTTTTTGGTATTATTTATTTATTGGATTTGGTCTAAGCTCCCAGATTTTTTGGTCAATTGAAAACACGAAGACGCTGCGTGAGGCCGATTTGAAGAGTGAGACGGCTACAAGCTCGTCAGGAGCCGAGGCGAGTGCAAACACAACAGCCGAGACTAACTCTCTCTGAATTGTGGAAATCTCCCATCACAGTTTGATGGAGCAAATGTGCCGTTTCCAAGTTCCCGAGCCAAACAGCATCAATAGCCCCGTCCGACACCCTCCTCCTCCTCCAGCCTCCTGTATTCTGGCTTAACCCCCCCCCCCCCCCCCCTCCCCGTACCCCCTCAGTCCGGGCCTGGTCCCTGGCAGCTCATCAGAAGTAACAGACTGGTAGGAGACAAACTGCCAGGAAGGAGAGGAGGAGGAGGAGGAGGAGGAGGAGGAGCAGGTCAGGCGTGTGCCTGGTGACCGCCGGATGAACTCTGAAGCTGAGTGGCCATTACGCGTTAATGCCGACCCGGGAACGATGAGAACGTATCTAAAGTGGGAATAATACAGTTCAATGTTGCCTCGCTGACACGTCTTGTGACGAACAGTCATTGTTGTGTAGGGGAAATAATATGGTGGAGACTTTGGCCAAGTTCCCTGAGGACTTTCTGTGGATTGGTGATTGGTCAGGTGGCGCTCGTGTGTCGGTCGAGTGCTTCTCGGGTTTTCCCTTCTGACATTAACTGCTGCCGCCTGAAAGTAAAGATACACACACCCCTGGGATGAAGTATATATGTGTATTCATGTATTATTCATTTGTAATTGTACTGTTTTGTTGTTTTTGTATCTTGTGCACCTGACTGCACGGGAGGTTTCTCACCAGGGATGATCAACATGAACTGAACTGTAATTCAGAATGAAATATAGATTTTAGATTGGATCACGACTGCTTGATAAAGAGTCGCTAAATGAAGTTTATATGAAATTGTGGGAGATTGTTGCACAGCACCATGTGGCCCACACCCTCATAATCCAGATCTCTGATAAACACCTGTTTATCCCTCATTAATTTAGTAATATTTCACAGTTATATCTATTTTAAACAGGGTTTCAACAAGTTAAATGTCAGACTTTTCAAGAGCTTTTAAAGACCCTAATAAATTCAATTTATGGCCAATGTAAAGTACGACAGACGTGAAGGAACATCAAGAGTCACAGAATCACTTACACTTAAGGTCAAGGTGAAGAAACTTATTCTCACCTTCACCGCAAGTGTAAGTGATTCTTTATATACCCAAGTTATGTTGTCGACTACAGACAGAGACAGTTAGTACCCATAGACTTTCTGATCAGGGTGTTTAACTGCAGGTTGACATAATTTACGACCAACCTACAAGTATTTAAGAACTAGATATGTTGACGTTTTCAAGACAAAAACTTTTATTCTGATTTCTATTTCAAGACCCTGCAGAATCCCTGATTGAAATTGTTTAAATATGCACTTTGTGGTATGTAACCCCCGCTCTCCCATGGACATGCACACACAAACCACACGCCTGCACCAACACGGCTTTTTGAATTTCAACACGCACCATTGGCCCCTGGACCGATGGCCAACTGTACGGATTAACGGCAAACTGGGGCGGGTGGGAAATAAGGACGGTGGAGGACGGAGATTGGAATGTCTCCCAATCTCTGTTTGCGTGTGTGTGTGTGTGTGTGTGTGTGTGTGTGTGTGTGTGTGTGTGTGTGTGTGTGTGTGTGGAGATGCTGCAGACGGGAAGACGAGGGGGAGAAGTCACAGGGGGATGTGAGGCAGCGCAGGGACACGACCACAGAAATAATGGAGTGAGGGAATCGACCTGTGAGGAGGATGAAAAATCCAACCAGTCAATACAGCGAGGAGTGTATCAATTATGTATGGCTTCAATTCCTCTTTTTTGGGGGGGCAAGACGAGAAAGGGAATAGGTTTGGGGGGGGGGGGGGGTTTGTGTGCGTTTTGATTGTGTGCAAATTGAAGCTCCATCGGTGCAAACAGCTTTAAAATGCTCACAAACACAAACTCTTAAAAGACAAGCGCGTTGTGGGACGTGTGACTTTCAGCGACTTCCGGCTGTTTCTCTCTTGCTGCGTGTTTCACCCCTAATTCCCGACATTAATGGAAAGCTGTGCCAACAACGACCTTGGCAGAACCACCTGCACGGAAGAAAAATACATATATGCTTCGTATTTGAGCTTCACTAAATAACACAAAGTCAACTTCTGACACCTGCAGATACTCAGCGACTCTCCAGATGTTAAACCCTCTTACACACAGGTAAAGATGTGGAGATGGACACTGGTGAGCTAGCTGCGCCCAGTCAGGAGGCTAAAAGTAGGAAATTACATCCATGGTGCCCCCCCCCCCCCTCCTCCTCCACCCTGCCTGCTCACTGGCAACTGGTCTAAAGGCCCACTCTGACATTTAAGAGATGGGAAACACGGAGCTGTGAATCTGCCTCTGAGTGTTTTTTGGGGGGGAATGTGTGAGTGTGAGCGCTCATGAGCAAAGACGGCTATAAAAAGTGACACTCACGTTCCACGATGAAAATTAATTTGATTTAACATTATTTCAGTGGCTCAACATTTAACGGAGCCACTTTAAAATGCCTTTTTTTTTTTTTGGGTTAATAAAATGCATGTCTGTGTATATTAGCACTTTGCATACGCACATCATGTCGGCTCAAGCACTTCCTTCCTGTCACTCCTGCTTCCACTCAGACATCATTCCAAACCCGGGCCCTAATTTAAAAGGTATAGATTTGTCTGAAGAGCCACTTCAACACCACATATGAGTCATTTGTTCATCAGCAGTGGGTTGAAATCTTCTGGTGAAACGGTTGAAGTAGAGACGGAACGGAGTTGAAGTGTGCTTGACCTGCAGTTGAGGGGGAAGTAATGTATATATAGTGGAATGTGGTGTGTTGAGTGATACTTATAGACTTAATTAACATCTTGTTAGTTACTAAAAAACACTTAACGCCCTGTCCTTCATTTCCGTCTCTAGACGTCTCTCAATCAGTCCAATCAGAATCTCCACATCTGCTGATATTCTCCCACAATTATCCGTGTGAGAAAATGTCTGAATGAACCCATGTGAAGATGGAGGATGTCATCGTCAGGGGATATTCACTGCAAGCGAGAAAACCAAAGGATGCAATGAAAAAGAGATGCCAGACAAAGATGTCAACGTGGACGGGGCAGCGATCATATCGAGCTTTTTGGCTTTAAGAGCAGACGCAGGTGTCAATGTGCCGTGAACAAGAACATGAGATTTCCCGCAGCAGAATGTATATGTTATGTTCGGCCCGCTGCTCCACCCAGACGCCTCCTCCCTCACCTCAACGCTCCGGAGCGTCTGGACAATAGGATCCGGATATTTCCTGGTTCATATCAGAAAACGGCTTTAGATTTACACGTTTTCTTTCCTGCGTGCATTTAATCAAGCTGTATCCACTGCTTTTCTTTTCCCGTCCCCATGTCTTGACCACTTGTCATTGTGACGCTTTTGTTTTTTTGTCGCTTCCCCCCCGAACCCGCTTGTCTGTGTCTACGCACGCTCGGCGCTCGGCGCTCAGCGGGATCCCAGACTGTCAATGCAGCCCGTAATGAGGTGTATGCTTCAGTCAGCATGTGAGGAGTTAATAAGGAAGCAGCAGAGGCCATCACACATCAACAGGCATGGGTGTGTGTGTGTGTGTGTGTGCGTGTGTTTGGGGAGGGTGTGAGTGCCGGGGAGCCTCCCTGGCACACTTAAGGCTGTCTGTCGACCAATGGGGGTATTGATTTGGAGAGGGAGGCAGACAGAAATGAATTCTGATCCACAGAGGGACTCCACAGTGCATGTCTGAGTGTGTACGGTTATTTTTTGTACGTACGTGTGTATGTGTGTGTGTGTGGGTGTGAGTGTGTGTGTGTGGGTGTGTGTGTGTGTGTGTGTGCACGCATGTGAGCATGTTTGTTCTCTTTGTCTCAGTGTCTCTTCCAGTGCACATGATGTACATACAAATGAAGGGTTTGGTTACACCCCACTGCTCTCAGGGCTGTTGGCTGTGTGCGCACATGTGTGTGTGTGTGTGTGTGTGTGTGTGTGTGTGTGTGTGTGTGTGTGTGTGTGTGTGTGTGTGTGTGGGTGTGTGTGTGAATGTTAATTTGTGTACATGAGAAAGAGAGACAGAAAGGGAGGAGGGGCTCTGATAACCAGGCTCAGGTGGCGAGGGACACTTCTAATCTAATCCCAAACTGACTGTGTATGCATACATACATGCTTTGTGTGTGTGTGTGTGTCTGTTTATATGCATACGCACACATTTGTGTTTAGCTGTGTATCACGCACATTTCACCCCTCCGCTGTACTTGATACGTTGATGAGAGTTTACAAGTATTACTGAGGCTGAACGACCTCCTCAGACCCCATAACTGTGCCTATGATTTAATCCAATTGGGTTCCATGAGAAACACACAGAGACAAAGGCTGTGGGCAAACATGCTCCTGCAGCGGGGAGAAAATTATTAGATTCGACTATAAAGAAACTCGGTGGGGCGAGGAGGAGAGAGAGCGGTGACTGATCTCCAGTGGTGTGTCTGAAAGTGCCTGGCTGTCTTTGTTTGGCAGAGGAGGGAGAAATCAACATAATGAGCCCAAACTGCCTTTGTGTCTCACTCTCTCCGTCTCTCTTCCCTCTCCACCCTCTGTCTCCTTCTGCCTCTCATCCCTCGACTCTCAGACAGCTGCTTCTGAGAAGCCAAATTAACTGCTCCCCAGTCGCGTCGGGGAAAGTGCGAAATAATTAAGTGTTTTCCCTCCGAGGTACGTGGCTGTTTTTTGGTCCCACGTATGAACCTAAAGTGCGTGGGTGGCAGTGTGAGTCCAGCACAAACACTGTTGTGTGTCGTTTTTCCATCCCCAACCCCCCCCCCCCCCCCCCCCACCACACACACACCACACACACAGCCCCATCCGTCACTCTGTGGTCCTATCTGTTACCAACATGTGATCCTTCTGGCTCCAAATATCCGATTTACAAGTCAGCAAGAAGGGCAATATTTCAACAGGCTGTCGGGAGATGCACTGTTTAAATCAGACGCCTTATCTGGCCCGTGCTCTTTCTAATATTTTTCCTCAAATATTGCATTAGGAGATATGTTATCCATCCCTGCACATTCATCTTCATTCAGTGTTTGTCTGTTGGAGTGTGTGGTGTGTGTGTGTGTGTGTGTGTGTGTGTGTGTGTGTGTGTGTGTGTGTGTGTGTGCGTGTGTGTGTTCTAGCACAGTGACGGCAAACGTCCTCTAATATTTCTCACGTACAGTCGCCTCACGTGAATGTTATCATGTACTTTGGGCGCATTTAATTGGTTCTCTCACCACACAGACCGAAATGATTGTAAAGAGTAAAGAGAGGATCTGGGGAACACGACGTATGAAAGTGGTGTGAAATGTAAAACAGTATGATTTACTGACTTCTGTGAGTATATAGATTCATCTTGTGGCAAAGCAAGAGTCCAAGGATTTCTGACCTATTTTCACACTGTTGTAATACACAGATTCAGAGTCAGACACACTCCCCAAACCCACACACACACACACACACACACCACACACACACACACACATCATGTACAATACTTCATCCATCACTGGCGCTCGGGCTGACAGCTTTGTCAAAGTGAGCCGCAGGGGAGTGGAGAACGGCATTGTGGGATTGAGTCCTCCCCTCGGACGATGCATTGACAGGAGAGAAGAAACAGGGGAAGAAGAAGAGACGAGGAAGGAGGGAAAGAAGTGGGGAGAATGAGGGAATGTGTTGCACAGCCCCAGCAAACCGAGAGAGAGAGAGAGAGAGAAGAGAGAGAGAGAGAGATGTGTTGCCTCTTCCATTGGGAAGAAGAAAGGATTGTGCTGCCATGGGTATCCCATCAAAAAGCAGCACCTCTCTCTGCTGCAGCCTGTTTACTGAGCCTGGCCTTGTGAAGGACAGACAAAGAGCATATTGCAGCCCTGGAAGCATGACTGCATCACACGGTAAAACACAAAAACACACACACACATCGACACAGAAGGTCTCCCGAGGCTCGGGCAAACTGCAGCAAATGAACCACGGCGCTGGTTAGAGCACACACAGCCACACGTGTGTACTCAGTGACAAACGCAGGTAAGATGCATGTGTGCACACATTCACACTTGTTCGCCCCTTCAGAGGACAGCTGGCGGGATCAGTGAAGTGAGCTGTCAGTCCGACTCAAACAGGAAGCATCAGTCTCAGCCTGAGACCTTCGTATAAACACCTCCACCGCAGGGCTGGGGGACTCAGCCTGCTGCTCCTGTGCTCGTGTGTGGGTTCAGCCTCAAAACCGACGACTCTACACTTCATTTGGTGATTGCGGCTCCATCTCGGCGCTGAGCAGGGAGGAAACTGACAGATGCAAAAAAAAAAAAGAGAAAAGACAGGAGACTGGGAGAGGCTGGGAGACTTCCAGACATTCACTTTACTCTTTGCCTGGTTCCTGACGAAGCCTGTCGCGATTCCTTCAACCGGCACTCATGTTTCTCCCTGACACTCTCTAGGCTCTAATTAGGCTTGTAAATAATTATTGCAATTAAAGCCTACAATTAGGAGGAGTGAAGCACAGCCATTAGTTTCACAATAAATGTCATGAGCATTCTGCATAGGCACAGGGAGGAAATAGACAAACGCTGTGCCATTAGAGGCAGACAGACAGAGAGAAGGGCTGACATACAGCACTCACAGCTCTTAATTATAGAGCTGATTATTCTGGCAGGATGGCTCTTGGACTGTTCCTTTGGCTCAAAATCACAGTGACAACGCGCACACGCACACACACGCGCATGCACGAGCCACACACACACACATGTATACACGCCTGGCATCAAAGCACTCGTGTATACACAGCTCGTAAATGAAAGAAAGGGAACATGAAGAGTGATATTATTCTAAATTCAGCTCATAAACATCAGTAACACTACATCGACTGAAACTGCAGCTTAATCAGAGATTAATAGCGTTGTTTCGAGATAATAAGAGGCTTTAAACAGGTTCAAGGACATGTTTGTTACCCAGGGGGCTTAGAGCGGGGATTTCTGCGCAAAGATTGACCACCTCCATTCACATATACACTCTATTTATACTTTTAATTTATTGCCGTTACACAATAAAGATCCATTCTCCAACATTCTGCCATTCAAACGTGTATTGATCCTTTCGAGAATCCCCGTTGGGTTCAGCAATGAAACGAAGGTGCAGCCTGCACGGAATCTTTCTTTTCATTGTTTTCCAGGGGCTGTGTTTGTGGGAGCATCAGCTAATGGAAAACTCAGCGAGACGGCAGAGACATGAGGTGTCAGAGAGTCTAAGGATCAGGTATCCTTTTCCTCATTATCTCATATTATGTCAGAGGGCCAGTGAGCGAGGGGCGGGGGGGGGGGAGACAGCCCTGAGGTTTAAACTGGTATTAAGGGTGAGCAGACACACACGCTCCATGAAGCCAGACACAAGCAAACCCTCCGTAGGGTCTCACACATGGGTCTGGAAAATCCATTCATACCGGACTTGACACTATTGAGTCTATTTGGAAAGCATTTCACCTGAAGCAGACGTCAAGCTACGGGGCACCTGGTTGCTGACAGCTCCGCAGTCGGCCAGCGCCGTCTACTGGGCGAGTCACTGGATTCACAGCTTGGTACGAGGCACTGACCTCTCGCCGGGACTTGGGGGGTGGAGGGATTGATGGGGGGAACGGGAGGTAAGAGGGTGTTCAGGCGAGGACCTGGGTTGCACAGGCTCCTATTAATTAACAGCTTGATGGAGGCTGACAGGACGTGTGCTGCTATCAAATAATGAGGTTAGGATTGGCCAATGGTTCCAGGGCACAAAACCTGATTAACACTAATCCTGGCTTAAGTCAATTAACAATGCCTGCAAAGGGACTCATGCAAATGAGGTGCCTTTGTTAGGTAGGCTCGCGCAGAGGGAGCAAACAGCGGCGGAACATGCAGACGTGTAAAACACGGGCAGAACACGGCTGAACGGGGCCGGGACACTCGTATCAGTCATCAGGAGACAGAAACAGTTGACTTGCGGTGGTTAAGCAAATGGCGGTTTATGAAAACACGATTAAATGGAAGGGGGGGGGGGGGGGGGGGGGGGCGTCTCTAACTGACCCCGCTGAGGGACCCCCCTTCAGTTTGATGAACACATTCAACCCTTGACCTTCCCACAACCCCCCCCCCCCCCTGACCTCACGCTGCTGAGAGACAGGACGTAAACAGATGGAGAACACATGGAGCATGTATGTCAACACGCGTGCACAGAATCCTCCCAACATCTCTGATTGAGACCGAGTGTAACACGGACACGCATTCTGAACGACCGTGACGAGACTTAACTTGTTTAGTGGAGAACTTTCTATTCAACAGCTGGAGTTCATATGTTATGAGGGACGGGACTGAGGACAGACTGCGTAGCTTGGTCACATTTAAACTTTAGAATGAAAATGACAAATAAAACATCTTACATTTTCAAGAAAGACACTTCTACATACTGAAAATATATATTTATGGTAAAATACCACCAAGCAAGAACAACTTTATCTATAACTTCAAAACAACACGTGTGAAAGAAACGATCACACGTGCAGAAGCTGCAGATTAAGGGAGCTTCACACGTGGGACCGGGGGTGAGAGCGGCTTCCTCCGAACGAAAGAGCTAAATGGCATCATCGATAAAACTGCATGTGCATATTGACAGGGGAATTTATCCTAATTTGTCCAGGTGTCAATATCCAGTAAAGTGAATGTCAGCAAAGCTGCGAGGAATCTCCGGCCGAGTTTCCAAGCTGCAGCTCCGAGCGCGGATCTATCCAGGGTGAAATAAAATGCAGATGTGGGGTGCCACATGTTTGCATGTTTTCTTCTCACTTCTACTCTTCGTGGTTGCCTGGTATGAATCTCTTCATTCGCAGCTGTCCCATATAAAAACAAACCCCATTTGACCCCAGCTGAAGACCTACTTCAGGTACGATCTGCCTTTCTTCATAATTCATGCAGCGTAAAAAAGCCCAACCACAGATTCAACGGGGGAATCGGGGAAAATTCAGGAAGTTACGAGAGAAAGATACCTCCTACCTCCTGTGGGACGCAGAGAGGCATTTCACATTCAGAGGTAACAGAGAATAACATTCATCGTTCTGGTTTCGGAGCCTCAGTTGGGGGGGGGGAAACAACTCGAGAAGGAGTGAGAAGATTTGCTAACTGAATTCAGCGTATATCACTGATTTCTCTTTCATCCCGGCAGCAGACTCTTGATGGTCCTGTGCTGTGCTGTAACGGTGGGTAGTCCAGTTAGTGGGACCATTGGTTGGACTGACGCTGACGGGCAGATGGGTGAGAAACACAGAGATAAGGGTCGGGGGTCAAACCCTCGGTCTTGTTCATTCTCTGGTAGCTTCGGGCTAGTCAGGCTGCCCTGAGGCCAGTACGGGGTCACGGGGACGGCGATGCAACACTCGATGAGGTAGCGGTTGCCAGAAACTATCAAATAGAAGAAAGGAAGAAGGGGGCTCAAGAGAAGGAGATAAAAAGTGTTCACTTTCCAGACGTCTTCCTTCCCCTCTGGATTATTATTCCTCATCCAAGCAAAATAAGAATTGGTCTTTTACAGGGAAAACAAACCCAAACATCCAGGATAACACACAAAAACATGTTTGAATAAGTGCCCTGGACACGAGCCAGTCCAATCCTCCCGTTCTGGAGGGTGTAAACAGTAAACGCACGAAACAAACAACTGCCGGTCGCTTCAAGTCTGCGTGAGCCACAACACCTACAGTGCACAGTGGAAGGCCTGGCGATAAGCCACCGTGTGCTCCGTGCCCATTAACACATGAAACCAGCATGTTATACACGCTAAAATCCTGCATAATGATTGAGCCAGTAGCATGTCAGCTAATCTGAGCCAGGACGAGGTGTGAATGAATCCTATTTCCTCTTGTCTTGATAGGCACTGAACCCGTTTCCTCCCAATCGAACCGCACCGGCCAAACAAAGGGTCTGGGGGATAAGGGGGGGGGGGGGGAAGGAGAACCAGAAAGCTCTGGGGGTGGGGGGGGTCGTTGGAGGGAGAACAGGTTGAGTAGAGGGCCTCATACAAAAAAAAAAAAAAACTTGAAAGAAGAAGAAAGAATTCATGCATGGATTTCAAATTTCACAGCTGAGCACCTGGGAGAAATTGCCAGATTTGAAAAAAAGAAAAGAAAAGAGGTCTTCTTTTCTTTTGTGATAATCTGTAATGTTGCCGTTCCATAGGTGGAGCCGGCCGAGGGAGGAAGGATGGCGAAGGAGGAATCGGAGGCTGTGTGTGTGTGGGGGGGGGGGGGGGGGGGGGGGGGGGTTTAATGTTTGCTAAAGAGGAAGAAAGTGTATCGGAGAGTGACAGCAGCACATGGCTGGACGCCTCTATAGGGGGAGGACAGTGTGTGCGTCTGTCCACGAGAGACGAGTCTGTTTTACAAGCCGGCTCGGTGTCCCTCGGTCGGTCACGCTAGCGAGAATTTCACGCTCATCCTTATAAACGAGGCGCCAGCTAGAGGGCCCACTGTTTCACTGGGACCACTGTTGAATCTGTTAAGGTCTATTATGTACTCGTTTGAGCCACGGCCATAAAACATTACACAAAACCATCGAGCTCCGTTACAAAGTCAACAGCTGCCTTCTTCCGCGTGATTTACGTCTGAGAAGATACAAAACGTGTGTGTGTGTGTGTGTGTGTGTGTGTGTGTGTGTGTGTGTGTGTGTGTGTGTGTGTGTGTGCTTTTATTTATTAAGGTGTTTTCAAAAACCTTTTCAGGCAGAACTAAGGCCTCCGCCACAGGTATCACTTCAAAAGCCCTTTCAGATGTTAAATCTTGATTGTTGCCCATGAATAATACATTACAGCTCGGGCTCCGCGAACTGGCCACTGACCAAAAGCAACCGATATAATGCAGACACTGATTCTTCTCTGCCGTGTGCGGTGGGTGCAAACCAACCCTGCTGCTGGGCGCCAGCGGCAGGGTTTGCACAGAGGGAACGAAAAGAAAAAAAAGGCCTCGTGAAAATGTTGATAATCCAGGCCCCCCCCCCCAGAAAGACCCTCTCCCGCTACTGGAGCAGTTGTCACCGTTTATCCCTTTGTTCTGCGTCGTTGACGTGTCGACAATGAAGCGAGCCGGTGCCGCTGAAGGCCCGAGGTGTGTGCTCGTTCCGTTTGTCCCTTCCCTGGCCTGAACTCCCCCCCCTCCCCCGCCAAAAAAAATGCAGAACGTAGTGAAGAGAACCAGGTGAGGTCCCGTTTTTTTGTGTTTTGAAAAAAATAAAAAGAGAGGGGACTCGTCGGTGAACGGCCAAGCACTCATGCAAATTCATCCGAGGGAATTTACATGAGCCGGCAGCGGCGTTTGCTGGTTTAACTATGCTCCAGCTGCCACTCACATGTGAATACTCTTTCTACCTGTTTGATTAGAGCCTCTGCTGGAATCGCTGCAGGCTCAGGGATTCTGCCTGTATGTAAAGTGTGGCTTCTACAGTAGATACCCCCCCCCCCCCCCCGTGCTTCGCCGTATTGGAATTTGGGCAGACGCTACGTACTCCATACCCATGTGTGCTTTGTTTGAGCAGAGGAACATGAAGTATTCAGTTTGAAAATCTACAGCTTTTGATGCAATATTAAATGCAGGGAGGTGTTTCAGGAATGTGAGACCTTTCAGGGGGATTTTCATACGACGCAGACAGACGGAGAAAGAGAGAAAGAAGGGAGACGGGGAGGAGAGGGAGGAGAGGGAGGAGAGGGAGGAGAGGGGAACGTCTAGGAGGCAGCTCGGCTGAATTTCCTGAAACAGCTCTGACCCTTTCCATCCCTGCATTCGCCGCCGGGCACTCAGCCTCGAAACCGAAATCGCTGTGTTATTCCTCTAAACATAGACGCAGTCGCACACAAAGACTCACACAACATGACTCAAACATGGGATCTGGCAGGAATCCATACATGGATCGGCACAGCCACAGGATGCACGAGGACAGTTGCGAAAACACAAAGCCGCAAAAATGAGAATCCTGTGAAAATCCGAAGATAATACCGCAAACATGTTTTCCTTTTTCTTCTTTCCAATGCAGGCAGAAAAAAAGGATATATACACAGATGTCTGGAGATAAATCTTGAGATGAAAACCTGCTGTTATGTATTTCAGGACTGTCAGTAATGATACAGCACCCTACAGGAAGACACACACACACACACACACACACACACACACAGACACACAAACTCATACTGCTCCTGGTAGAAGAGGAAGTCACTGAGCCAGGTCTTTTCATCAGTTCCACTGCGCTGACTCGCATTGGGCAAATTTCAACCACATCGTTAATATGGTGGATGCTATTGTCATTACATCTACAAAACAAAAGCACCGTTTAAACATGGCAGCACCATGGATCGCATATGACAGAGCGAGCAGTTAAATATGTTCGGGGCTGAGAGAAGGATGGTGTGTAAGCGAGAGAGAGAGAGAGAGAGAGAGAGAGTAAAGTTCTTTCACGTGACGAGCGATAACTCTGGGTCGGCGTTGGAGTGGAGTGGAGTAAGAGCCCATCTAGAATAATCTATACATATGCAGTAGGTGTAATCTATACATATGCGGCTGAGAGAAAGAGCCTGGATGAAAAGCCTCGCCGAGATTCCAGTTGAATACTGATTGGGAGACCGGTGCCTGCATGTGTCTGTAATTATAGTCTTCTTTTTTTTTCTCCTGCACGTGTACATGGGATTTTTGAGAGCCGGTGCATTATGTCGGTACCTATGCAAATGAAAGCTGAGGGAGAATGTGTGTATCTGTGTGTGTGTGCGCATGAGTGGAGTGTGTGTGTGTCTGTGTGTGTCCCTGTGGGTGCCTGTCTGCGTGTTTGTATTTACAAAGGCTTCGCACATCCCACGAGTCTCGGCCTCGCCGCTACACACACACACACACACACAGACAGGTGTGAGGGCCGCAGGGAGCACAAGCCCGGATTCTGGAGCACGGCCTCGGCTCAGCAAATATTACTCTCTCCCAATTTCGGTCTCCCTCCGTCGTCCAGTGTCTGTCTCTTTCCTGCGCTCGCTGTACTCTCCCTTTCCCACTGTGCCACAACACAGAGGGCCTCTTTGTTATTCAGAGTAGGAAATGCAACTGGAGCCAAATCGGCCCTGGTTTCTGTTTGATATCATCCCTCCTTTGTTCTTGCCGTCTCCCATCGCCATGCGCTTGGCCTCAGACTGCATCAGCCAGACACGTGGGAACGAGCGAGGCCCCGGACGAGATGGGTCTTGTGATGTCCTGGACGTCGAACTTCCAAGTGTAGCTCGAGGTGACATTTAGGTTAACAATGGGGGGGGGGGGAGGGAAAAGGTCAAACCGATGATTTGGCCGTTTCCAAGGTGGCTGCAGTGATTTCACAGCTCCGGTGGATTACCGAGAAATGCCGTGCGGTGCCCATTACCACAGAAGCTAAACGTGTCCCCGTGCGTAGAGAGAGTGGGTTCATCACGAGAACACACTTAATATGATACACATTAGTATGTGCAGTTCCTTCCAGACTCGTAAAATAAATGACATTGGAGCAGCCGCAGACTTCGAGGCTCGGAAAAAACATCACAGATTAGATTCTAAATAAATCAAATTGTATCCGTCCAGAATCAGATATTAAAAAAAAAACATGTCGTCTCAGTTGACACATTTATTAAAAAAAGGGGCAGAACGCGCGCGCGGCAGCGTTGAATCCCGATCCTGCCACTCTGTCAGGTTTGCGCCTCTCAGTCTAACTAGAGTTGCCTCCTTGAACATGCAGGGCAACATCCCCAGAGCAGTTGAGAGCGTTTCAGTATGTGTGCGCGTGCGTCTGTGTCTGTCTGCTTCCACCCCCCCCACCCCCCGACCCCCCTGGAGAGAAGACAGAGGGAGTCGAACCGCTGAATACTAATAATATTCACCAACATCACTTCTCATTCAGATGACTAGCAG
This sequence comes from Reinhardtius hippoglossoides, assembly GCA_006182925.3. Classification (NCBI taxonomy): domain Eukaryota; kingdom Metazoa; phylum Chordata; class Actinopteri; order Pleuronectiformes; family Pleuronectidae; genus Reinhardtius; species Reinhardtius hippoglossoides. Next base: position 23,964,526 of record CM031675.1, on the reverse strand, counting down.
TTGTGAGCTCACATCAAAAAGCGCGGTTCATCCGCGGAATAAGAAGGAATAAAGGATTCGGTAAATATGGGAAACAGACTTTTAGAATCAGGACAAACTCTCCCTAACTGGGGGAATTCACGTCAGGCCTGGCAACGGAGTCATCATCCCACTATCAGATATATACGTGGGGGGGGTGTGTGCAGGGTTTGTGCACGGAATTGGCACATTGGGATTTTTTAAACTGGAAATATTCATAAAAACACGAATAAGACGTTTGAACTAATTTGGTCTGGACCAAAATAAGAGTTTTTGGGGTTGACTGTCCGACTTACTGCAGGAAGTCGAGAGGGAATCAATAAAAGGGATTCATCAGTAGTATTATTAAGGACTGAGCTCTTACTGGGCGTTGTAATATCTTCCAACTCAAACTGAGCAACTTCTCAGTCGCTTCCTTTTTTCTCCTTTTGTTTTCCAGAGTGCAATAATACAACTAATCCTTACGCAGCACAGTAAAGTGTTAGTCACCACTCGCTGAGGGGACAGAACCTAACAGTGGACGTTTGCTCCCCCCCCCCCCCCCGGCAATGGACACTATTGTCTGAACAGCTCCCTTCACACCTCGTCCGCCCACCGCGGCTCCTAACCTGTGAGCTCCGGCCAGCCAGTTGTTGAGTGTGTTAAGAGCAACGATAAGGAGAGAGGACGACCATCTATCACCTCGCGCCGGCAGCCTCGCACGTCGTCAGTCTCCGGGGGGCTGCTCCCCTGCAGCTGCTCCTCTTCTCCTCCCGTCACTTCTCCTCCTCTTTTCATCACTTTTCTACGCAACCACGTTTTTTCCTCTCCTTCTCGTCTCCTCACCTCTACTCTCCCGTCGTGTCCCCTTCCACCCCCTCGTCCGCCCTCGCCTCCCTCCTCCTCCGCCTACTTAGTATGTGGGTTGCGTTGACGCCTATCAGCCTCTTCCCACCTGCCCCACAATGCTGTGTCACTTCATTAGGAGCGAAATGAAAGGATGACCTTGCGCTCCGTCTCTCTTTCTCTCCGAGTGTCTCTCTTTGCTCGTTCTAAGTCATGCACTCCTCCAGCTGTCCCTCTCTACCTCATCACTCTTCCTCCCATCCTCCTCTGCCTCAGCCGTCCGACCAACCAGCCGAGAAGTGCCCTTCATCTCTCTCTCTCTCTCTCTCTCTCTCTCTCTCATTTGCGCCTTGTCTTTTCCGTGACTCTCTATTTCTTGCCTCCTCCCTGCCCTCATTGTTCTTCTTCATTATCAAACGCTGTCACAACGTCCCCTGCTGTGCCACCTGGGTTATTTATAGCTAACAGAGGGTGGTAGTGGTGGTGATGTTGAGAGGTGGGCCATCTCGGGCCCTGCTGGAGTGCACACACACACATACACACACACTCACACACTTTGGCTTACATTTAAACATATGTGCGCTCACACACACACACACACACACACTCAAACCACTCATCCACAAGGGCAGTTACGTTTAGCGATCAACAGCTTTGCGTGTTTGTGCCTCCGTGACACCTACCTGTCTCTGAGACATGACGTAGAGGTAGTTGCGGTCCAGGGAGAAGGCCATATCTCGCAGGATTGGCCCGCCGTCCTTGATGACCGATATCGTCTCGTACTGGACGCCACCGTGCGGAGGCCCGTCGACGCGAATCTGCAAAACACAGGAGGCAAACAGGTCAATGATTGCTATTTATATCAGCGTGACAGCAGGGGAAGCAAAACAGACGAAGACTGATTGACAGGGATGACAAGCGCGGGTCAAATAGGATTTGCAAAAACTATTTATCATTGTCATTTCAGGCGGGGGGGGGGCGGGGGGGGGGGGGGGGGTTGATACTACAAGAGGGCTGACTGAACAGAAAACTGCAGAGGGACAACTACTTGGTTTTTCGAGCGCTTTCTATTTATTGCCAGAAATGTGTGCCACTCGTGTTTATTATATGACGTAATCGTCGGCCCTCTGCGGTCCCCAAGTAGGATGAGGTTACAACGACTGAGAGGAATTATTTGCTGGTATTTTTGGACCTTTGTGAAACCGTAGCTCTGTTTTTTCTTTTCCTGTTCCTCCTGATGAATGATGTATTACAACGTGACGCTTTGAACTCGAGGCCAGGACCACCCTCGCAACGGAGGAAAAACAGCAACGGAGGATTCTAATGACGTATCCCAGTCGCGTGACCCTCCCTGACCTGGTTTTTTCTTTTATTCATCAGATCCTTATGGCCAAAGGACGTAACCAGGGCAGTAAATCCTTGTGGGCTTCTCGTGACGCTGGGCGTGAGAGCTGTCTCCCCGATGTCACATGTCACTGGACCCTCCTCCCCCCAAGAAAGCTGATGGCTCTATCATCTGTCCATCCCCGCCTGCTTCACTCCGCCCAAACATTCATCTATCTATTCAGATGGTGACAGCATCAAAGAGCAGCCAGACTCTCGATAAAACATCAGAGAGGGGAAAGTCAAGGTCACGTGTCTGTCAAGAGAAGATGAACTGGGCACGTGGGAGGGTATGCGGGCAAATGTGCACACACACACACACACACAGGCCTTTGTGTTTGCATGCATGTGTCAAATGGCTGGATGGTCAAGTAATAAAAATGAGATGTAAGTTCACACGAGGCCCCCCCGAGCTTTGCCTTCAAAGCTTGAGGGTTAGCCGAGTACACGACAGCAGGCAGGGCCGTTAAGGAGCCGTGCTCAAAGTGGTCGAGTTTTCCACGGCTGACCTACGTCTGACCTTGGCAGGCTAATCCAAACACGGAGAAAAAGGGACATATGTGAAAACCATATGTAGGATTAGAAAGGCAGGATGTGCGGTCCGTGCCAGTCTTCATCCGGTTAGTGACACGGCAGTGTGGAGGGAGACCTATGTTCGTCGGTGGATAGCTAGCCCAGCGTTGTTCTGTTCACTACTGTGTCAGTGTGGTTGTCGTGCGTGCGTGCGCGTGCATGTGTGAGTTTGTGTGTGTATGCGCCCCCTAGGAGCGGTCTGTCACACTGTGATATGTGTCCGAGCAGGCTGCCACCAGGGATCACAAGATAACCCGACCTTCCCCCTGCAAGCCTGCAGTTCATCTGAATCAGATCGCTATCACACAGCCTCTCACCGCTGTCCAGGGGCCTCTAAATTCACACACACACACACACACACACACACACACACACACACACACACACACACACACACACACACACACACACACACACACACACACACACACACACACACACACACACACACACACACACACACACACACACACACACACACACACACACACACACACACACACACACACACACACACACACACACACAGTGTCTTAGAGTGTGTCCAAAACAAAGCCTCTGCAGTCCAGTGCAGGAGCGAAACACTTATAGCTACACACTACTACAAGGTTACAACAACACACCAGGGCTGAATGCTAAATGTGCTTTCACGCAGACACGTTTACTCAGAAGTAACAAAATGTGCACGGAGATAAAAGATGAACCGCCTTTATCCATTTGCTTCTTTTCAAGACTCTTCATTTTCAACTATTCAGGCTCATAGCTCACACACTGAGAAAATGGCATCGACATTACTGACATCCGAGCACTCCACACACACACACACGCACACACACACTCACACTCACACACACACACACACACACACACACCCACAGCCAGTTGCTTTTCACATCAAGGAGCTGTTTTTCTTTAGTGGCTGTAGATCTTCATAGATGCCACATTCACACGTACGCAGACGTAAACACACACACACACACACACACACACACACACACACAGACACACACACATCGTTGTAAGGGAGAAGAGAAATGTGAGCAGGAGTGTGAGGTGAAGGTCTCTGCAGGACAGACTCACTTCTGGGTGGGAAATGAGACAGAATAAGAAGAAAAGGGGAAAAACTCTGGACCGTTTCTTAAATAATTCTGCTAAAAGCTGTTTTATCTCCCTCCCGTTCTATCATGCTAGCATCGTACCACCAGAGTAAATGACTCTCGGGTCCAAAACATCCATCTCCTCAGCGTCGCTTTACTTCAACCTTTAACCTGCCCTCTCAGGTACTTAAACCTATCCTCTCTCCGCCCCATTTGACCCTGCATTATTTATCAGGCTGCAGGAGAAGGCTGTTAACAGGTTGGATTCGTACCCTCAAGCCCCTGTGACAATATCCCTACCACTCTATTTTAGGAGGACCCATCCATCCCTGGTGCCCCAGAGATCTGTCCCTGCCTTGGCCTGGTCTAACATCCCCCCCCTGCATTTCAACACCTCAACCATTAGCTAACCTGTCTCTATCACCAGCGCTGTGGTGCTGCGACTGAGAGAAGCAAGGCGGGGGGGGGGGGGGGGGCAAAGCGGGGTGAAGATGGATGAGTGTTGAAAAACATTCTACATGCCCCTCGGGGGGGGGGAGCAGGGACTGTGTAGTTGGTATTTGTGAAATGAAACATCAGTCTAACCTTGAATTAAAAAAAAACAAACAACTACTCAGGTACTTAAAAAGCGGAGGTTTAGATTCAATGGACAAAACATCATCAGAGGGGATTTGAGGGAACGAGTCCATTTACAAACAGATTCAAACCGACACACAGACCCATTGTGAACTGTGCCTGGAGAACGAAGGAGTGAAGTAAACGTCCCCAGGCTTCATCAGGAGAAACACTTCTACAGCTACGTATAAATCCCGGAGCAGTTTTCAAATCCAAAACCCTTTCACTGCTTTTGAATAACTTCACACACATTTTCCTTATGTACAGCATTTTATGCCATTTGTCCTGTGTGTATGTTTATATCCATTATACATCGTTTCCTGTTTAAATCATAACTCAGACAAGTATCGTTAAGGTTAATTCATGCTTTATACATGAATTGAAAGGATTTTCTCTTTCTTTAACATTGTGATGTGGGTGTTTTTTATGCCCTGTTCATACATTGCCCAGGTCTTGGTAGAGGAATGTGTCATTCTACTTAATGAAAGTTCATGATTAGGTTCTCGCAAGTTAGCTGGTGATATTTTGTTTCATGTTGTAAAAATATGTTGTTTTATCTGAAGTTTGGATGAAGTTTGTTCTTAGTTTGAGCTGACTAGAGACGTTCAGTTTCTGTCTGTTAGGATCTAAGAATCGTTCTAGAGTGTTCTAAGATGGACGTGTACAACTAAAGTTTTTTAAAAGAAAGTTCACAAGCTGCAGAAGGAATGGATTAAAAAAACGTAACTTTTAGTTTCTTGTACAAACTTTATGTCACAGCACCTCGTCAGGCGAAGAGCGGCGGACGTGGTCGGAGGGATTTAGCCGACAGGGAAGCCATGGCAGTGGCATCAGAGGCCTCTCTTTGTGGCTACAAGGGGCCTGTGCCAGCGGGGTGCTTTTGATCAGACCATGTAAGCACCCTGCAAAAACGTTTTGAAGACTGACCAAACTCCAATTCAAATTGAACCTTCTCCCTCTTTCTCCCTCTCCTCTCTCACTTGGTCTCACTGGGTTTGAACACCGTGCCAGACACTGGATCCCCGGGCCGGTGAGTCTGCGTGAAGCAATTTGCTTTTGAGTGAGAAGTGCCGAATAAATCCAGGGTAAAAAAAAGTGCATTAAATGTGTTTTTCGGTGCCTTGTGGAGGCTGCTGTCCGGAGATAGACGACAGAGGAAAGGCCTGAACTGCAGCTCCCTCCACGGACACTGTTGTGCAACACACACCGATCAGCCATAAACCAATAATCGGTGATTGGTGCCAAATGCCAAAATGACCTTGTATAATCCTGCACTGCATGAGAAGCCTCTTAAATAATACTGCATTTAAAGAAAAACAATGTGAGGGGGTGATTTGCAGATTTACAGATTTGGTCTCTGAGTTACAACTCGTCCTGAAGTGTTTGCTCGACATTAGCAACTCAATGTCTGAAGAATGTTTCCCCCCTTAATGACCACAGCTGCTAACTATTACCTGAGCGCTGCTTTCTTTTCAGATTTGGAAAGAAAAAAAAGAAGCTATTTTCAAACCCTCGGCCTTGAGGGAGGTTAGTGTTTCTGAAACACGACACACACGCACAGGTGGCTGCCAACACCAATACGGATACGTCTGAGGGTCAACATTGTTTTAACCACCATGTTTTAGCAAGCCGAGCAGACTGAAAACCCACGCATGGGAACATTTTTACCGAACCGCATTGTGCAGAACACGCCAAACTAACATCTTGAACCAGAATAGGATTTAAACCACATTGTGGGGCTTCCTCCTACACCTTGTACGAGAATAGAATAATAGGTGTTGGTTTTGGGGGGGGGGGGGGGATTGTGGCGTTATGGCTAAAACTCAGTGCTCCATGAAGAAGGCAGAAAAGGAGAGCGGTGACTGAAAGTTGGAGTCTCTAAGTAACCTTTCTTGCAGCTATCTCCTGCATCTGCGCTAATCCAGTTCAACAGTCTTGGGTGTCGGAAGTGATAGGCACTGCCTTTATCTGCCTGATCCCACGCACTGGATTAAATTCCACAACAGCACAACAACACACCACCGCCACCGCCCCGCCGCCGCCGCACTCGTTCCCGCTCTTCCTCCATACGCTGACCTGTTCTCGGAGACGCCGCTGACGAGGCGCAGAGCGAAGAAGACACGGGTCAGAGGGATCCGACAATGACCGTGATAAACCTCGTCCAATCAAACCCAATTCGTCTGATGGGACCAATCTCGGGCTCAGTTAATGGCCTTGAATTTGATGTCGGGAGATTGGAGATTGGTTGGTACCTTGGGCCGGATGACAGGTGACAGATTGATGACAGCATTTTAAGAGCCAGTGAAGCTTGTCAGGAGGCAGCAATGACTGGAGAGCTTTTTTGTAACTGTGGGGTGGGGGGGGGGAGAAGTACTGCACTCTGTACATGCAGTACTTCTTCTTCTTTTAACCCTTTCTCATTTCAGAGTGTCTACATGTTTAGATAGCCAGTCAATTTGCCTTTAGCCTCAGCGTGGATATTTACCATCGTCTCCTGGACTCCAAATCCATCTCCTTATATCCTGAACCCCTATGCATGGGCTCTGTGTTATAGTATTTATGTAAACGCTAGTACATGTACTGTGTGTGGGTGTGAGTATGTCGTGCTACATGACAGAGTGAAAGAATGGTGGCACTGCGGTGGTGTGAAGTTGTGCTGACAGATCCACTGTCCATCCGATTCCCTGCAGCCTGCAATGAAGTCAGTTCCTTTGGGTGTGTCGGATACAAGTGAAACAGACCAGTTCCTCCTTATTTTCTGACGGACACATATATATATACGAACATATGTCCATATATACACAGTCATGCAGGAACATAAATGACCTCACACACACATGACCACAGATACAAATCAACTGGCTGCAATCGACAGCTTGCAGAACACTGTGTACCGACCGGGCTCACTATCTCTATCTGCTCGCATCTATGTCTCGGAAACCCAGCTTGAAATGTGGCAGACTGCTATTGTATTTCTTCACTTCAGGTGGAATGGATACGGGCTATTCAGCAGCCTATGTGTGAGCGTATGTCTCTCTCTCTCTCTCTCGCTTGCTCTCTCTCTCTCGCTCTCTTTCTCCACGCACAGGGGGAAAACACGGAGGCTCTCTCCGCCTCGATAATGCATCTAATCCATCACCGGTGTCAGGCTGAAGAATTCTGGTGTCAGTAGCGGGAGGCATGTAGAAATGTGCTGTGTATATGTGTATGTGTGTGATGGCTCCCACCGGCCCAGCACGCCGTCTCTTTTGTTCCTTGCTCCCGTTGTACGATATAAGCTCCCATAAAGCCGCATGTTAGCCTGCCTGCCTATATGCGCTATGTGTCACTTCCCATCGGACGGACCCGGCGCTGGAGGAGTCTCTCCGTGTTGATGGAGGAGAGGAACATGAGGGGAGACAGGAGGCGAGGGGGGGGAAAGAGGAGAGAGGAGGTAAAACAAGAGGACAGATGTAGAATTTGGAGGAAAGGTAAGCGAGGAGGAAAAAAGGAGAACGAGCGCTCCGTGGGGCTGGAGGGGCAAATGGAAGAAACAGACACAGGCATCGGGAAAAATAAAAGACCGCACTCACTCCTCACATGTGTAATTCTCTCCCTAACCTGCGCATCTGGTGGCACTACTGTATATCTGCTAAAACGACCTGAGCCTTAGTCAATACAAGGGGCCAATTACTTCATATTTTTGGCCAGGCACCATAAAGCCTATTGATTTGCCTCCCTGCTCCATGTACAAAGCAGTTAACCCTCTCCTGTTTCACCATCTTTCCTCATCTCACACAAGAGACTAAACCCGACAAATCACACGTCATGTCCCTTCAAATCACTGTTTCCCCCCCCCCCCCCTTATCATTGATCATCGTTGACTATCAAAGAGCAACCAGTTAAACCGATTTCCATTAACAAGTAATCTCACAACAGCCATGTCTACAATCCGAGACTCACTTAGCTCCATTTTAGCTCTGTGATATTTCCATTCCTCTTGGTCACATAACTCTAAACATGATTATATCAGCACTTTTCCCCTGTTTGCCCCCGAGTCCAAGTAGAAACCAGAGACCGCGGCATGCATTAGAGGTCTGTGGTGGGATGAGATCAGGCCTCCACTCTAATCAGTCCAAACACACATATTAAGCCGAGCAGCACAATATGAGGCCTATATTTAGCTCCACATTAAGACAGTGAAAAGCGGCCAGCAGTGCTGGTGATGGACGCGAGCCAACGAGGTCCAGAAGAAGACAAAAACGGGATGTGGGATGTGGTGGGAGGGATTTTCTGCTTAGCCCTCAAAAGTGCTGTTCACCAGCTCGGAGAAGCCACGGATTTTTCTTAACTGACACATGAATGTTGAGAGAAAAATGATTTGTATACACAAAGTACAGAGCCGACACCACAGTAAGTTTTCCTGAACCAGCCGACCTGGCTGCGAGGAGGAGGCAGAGAGCGGCGCTGAGAGAAAGACAGATGAGGTGGATTATAGGCACAAGGAAATGTGGGAAAGAAAATTGGCAAAGTGCAAAGGGGAGGTGAGAAAAAGGAGTCAGCAGTGAGGCTGCTCCCGGCAGAGACGCTGCGGCATTCACACCTCGACCCCGGTGGTGAAAACTATTTAGTCCATGTCGAGGGTTTGATACGCAGACAGCATCGTCACCGGCAAAGAACGCGTGCTTCACACACTCACACACAAGCGCTCACGTTTATATTTAACAACTCCATTTCATCAGCACAAAGTAGCAAATAACTCCTCACCAAAGCCCGACTTCTAATAATGGAGTCGTGTCTCCAGGGGAAATGATGTTTTCAGAGGTGAGGCACTCGCTGCGATGATGCATGCCGAAGAAGAAAGAGGAGCTGCGCTTTCTTCACGCGAGTAAATAAAGCGAGGGACAAAGCAATCACTACAACTATTACAGTGCAGTACACGCAGCAGATGCAGTGATCGTTAGACAAAAGTTATTACGGGAATGTCAAACAGTCTGAACCGCAGGAAGAATATCACACCTCCTGTTTTCTCCCTCGGCGTGCTTCAAAGTAGATCACAGAAGATATGAGGAATCAAACGAATCTCAGAAGAGGTTCAGGTGAGGGGCAAATTAGCTGAAATTGTTTCAATTTCTCCCACCGGATTTGCCAGGTTTAAATGTGGGACAAGATTGGCAGCCAGGAGAGAGATACGAGGAAATTATAGCCAGCGGGATCCGCGCACGGCAAATGAGGAAATAAGAGCACTTCACTCTGCACATTTTACACCTGTAATGTAAAGTGTGACAGCTTGAGAAATGCAGCTATATGTTTCACGCTGTGGCTTGAAATTACCGAGATGTATTCGCCACAGACGAGTGAGCCTGCTACTGATGAATGTATAATGTTGCTGTAAGGGTTTTAAGAGTCTTCATCAAGGCCACGTTAATGTGAGCTATCTTTGACTCGAGCTTGACCCGCTACAGACGAGCATGTGGCAGGTAATGAGACTGGAGTGGGAAGCCGCCTGGGGAGAAGCAGCACACATGAAGAAAGGACACATGTACGGGTAATGGGAGATGAAAGGGAAGGTGTACATTTAAAAACATTATCTCCCGATAACTAACATTCATCGATCGACTATTGACCGTTAACAGCCAAGATTACTCTGTTTTGAATGGACGAATGTGTGCGACATTTCTTTTTTATATTAAAGGTTCAGTGTGTGGGATTGAGTGACATCTAGTGGTGAAGTTGCATGTTGCAGCTGAATACAAAATACAGGGCTCATTCTAGGGTAAAGAAAACAATAATTTATACAATTTACATGAAACACACTAGTGAAAACATCACTAGGGTTATTTGATTTCAATTTCTGCCAATAGATCACTTTAACATAATCCTACACACTGAACCTTTGAGAGGTGCATTTGAACTTGATCCGGAACATTTAGTGCAAACAGCAGCATAAACAATACGACATCACAACCTGCACTGCTGCTGTGAACGAGTGAAACAGACAAATAGGCCAATAAACTGTGTTTCCCATTAATTAGCTACCTCGACTGTCGGGGGCCACCGTAGTGTTAATTTGTCCCACCACTGTTTCCGTAATGATCCTACTGTTTGTCAACACCTCACATCACCAACATAGTGTTTTGCGCTGTTGCGTCATCGTAAACCTGGTGTCGCTCGCTTGCCCTCTTGTCCATCGGCAGCACCGGCAGAACTCCTGCCGTGTCGGTGGCCCGTCAAAACATCCATAAAGTTTTAACCACCATTGGCAGGCAGGCAGACTGAAACAAACAACTGCTCTTCTAAATCCAGTGAAGAAAGTATATTCCATGCTTCAATGAAATGTTGGGGTTAGTCAGGTGACAGTCTACTAACTGTGAGAATGTCAGCTGGTACCGATGCGGAAATGTGCCTCGCTACAGTGCTGACCCTCGGGAAGCACGTCTGTTTATGAAACCGTTTAACAAAGTATTTATTGTCATTTAATGTAAAACAGTTATTTATGTAAATCCCTACTTGAAGGCATAAACTAACCAGGCATTAATTCGGGTCACCTGTACACCCCGCTTATTCCGGCTATCGAGCGAGCCAAACATTATTCAAACACCAGGATGGGGACAAAGGCGATCTCAGTGTGTGTTTACTCCGAATTGTGCCAAAAACAAAAGACTTCTCGGAAGCAGCCGCTCTGTAGATGAATGCCTCATTGATGAGAGGTCAGAGGAGAATAGTCGGACTGACAGAACAGCCACTCGAGGGTAGGGAAGCATCGCAGAACATGTCCAACCGTGAAGCGGACGGGACACAACAGCAGAAGAACACTTCCACTTCTGTGAGTCCAGAGCAGAAATCCGAGGCTGCAGACGTCACAGGCTCAAGACGGGAACCGATGAAGAGAAGAAAAACACAACTTGGTCTGACGAATCTGCTGAGGTTGAGGACGGTGTGGTCAGAACGGTGTCAACAGCACGAATATGGTGTCAGAAGACCAGGCTTGTGGTGGAGTAATGACGTAGGGGGAATGTTTTCTTTCCACACTTTCAGCCCCTCATTACAAATTAATTATTGCTTCAATGAACAATCAAGTCAACAAGGACCAGAAACTCAAAAGGACCATTTTCAACATCTTACGGAATCCCTCCAAAGAGGCACTACCCAGTACTAATAAGGCGCTATTAATAAAAGTCTTGGTGAATGCGTATAACATAATAACATGGATATATATATAGAGAGAAAGAATATGCCCACGAGAAGGATCGTGTTGAAGTGGTAATCCACAAGATCAATATTTCTGTTTATTTTTGGCATCATGCTTGATCAGTCAATACGTTGCTGTTGTTGTGGTTGTGCAACATCTGTACCACAGGAATGCTCTCACATATTTTCTTTCCCACAAGTCCAGGTGTTGTTTATTATGTGAACAGAACCATCAGAATAAAGATTTACGAATCTGTTCTAATAATAAAAGCACCCAGGGTATCGCAGTCAGAGGCCGGTGCAGATCGGGTCAGGTGAGGAGCGCTATCTCCCCTTCATGTGACATCAAACCAATACCATACCACATATAGCTCCATAGAGACGGATGTCACAACCTTTCACCTCCCGGTGCCTCCAACCTAACAGGTTCCCAGCAGCCCCGGGATAATTAGAGCTCCTCCTGTAGGTTTCCACAAAGAGACAATGGCGAGATGGACACTGCATCGTGAACCTTTGACCTCTGGTGGCCAGCAGCAAAAAAAAGTGAGAGGGGGGGGGAGGGATAAGAACGAAGGATAAACTACGAGGGACAGGGGTTATCCAATCAGGGATGCCGTGTGTGTGTGTGTGTGTGTGTGTGTGTGTGTGTGTGTGTGTGTGTGTGTGTGGTGCGTGCGTGTGTGTTGTCTGACCCCATTCAACATGCTCACAAGACAAGCAGGCCAAAACCCCTGTGCTGGACAAGGGTTGCCATGGTAACCTCTCTCCCCTCGGGCACAGGATCAGCAGGGAATCAACTGAAAGTGTGTGTCGTGTGAATATATATATGTATATGTATATGTGCGTGTGTGTGTGTGTGTGTGTGTGCTTGGACATATAGAAAAAATATTATGATGTCATCACGACTGTCTGGACCTTACGTAGCTGATCATTAGGTCGCTGATCATTTTCAGTCTCCGCCCAGTGAGACAATTTGGTAAACGCTCATTTAGCCTGAAAACAACAGCATTCCACCACAAAGCCTGTGTCGGTCTGAAAACAGGATATGTCGGGTCGTGACTCCAGTTAAACCTGATTTATCCTCGTTGTCAGTTGCTACTCCGGCAGCGCAACTTTGGTGTGAGCCCACAAAAGGGTTTTGTTCTCATTTTTTCCATTTTTGGAATTACACGATTGTTCCAGAATCTGATTTGAAGACGTCTTTCAGTGAAAGCACTCCGTGACGATAACGTCAGGTCTGACAGAAACAAACATAACAATGCCAAATTATTTCTGAAAAGGAGTTTAGAGAAATACTCGCTTTGTGTACTCCACATGATCAATTACACTACTTTCAATCATCTCGAAATGTTGTGTGGTGGAAATCTTTTTAGCGCACTTCTCCGTAACTGTAATGAAAGTGTGATGGTGATGGAATAGCCTCTGAATTAATGTGACTAATGGTTTAAAATACAATAATCAGACAAGTAGATTTATTGTATTACTGTGTGACTGCTGCTATTCATTTCCGTGACAAAGTGTGTATATGAGTGTGTGTGTGTTATCATTAAATGTCTTTGAGGGCAACACACGTAAATAGCAAATCTCTAATTGAATTAAAAAATAGATTTACTGTACATAAAGAATCCAGAGGTCTAGACGCCATTAATACTTCCACTCTGGAAAGAATGTCCAAGCGAGCACGTGTAGCGCTGTCCACACATAAAACACGCTGATGGCTCTCGGGCATATTTGTTCTTTGTGGGAGCGATAAACAAGGCCTTGATTCATTAGTCCGCTAATTAGAAAACACTGTGACGAATGACTTACGGTCCCGTGTTCTCCGTATTTCCGCGCACATTTCTGACATTTAGTGCCAGCAACAGGAACACATGATCAAACAGGCGCGGCGTGTGATCACACGGGGACTCGAGCCACGCCATAGATCGCAGGCTGCGTCTTCCTCCCCGTTATTCTCTACATGCAAAACAGCAACGGGGCCTGCGTCTTCCTGGAGACCGGGGGATCAGAGATACTCATCAGCAGAGACATGTGTTGGTGACAGAGAACCTTCCTTTATCGCCCGAACACACACACACACACACACACACACACACACACACACACACACACACACACACACACACACACACACACACACACACACACACACACACACACACACACACACACCACACACACACACACACACACACACACACACACACACACACACACACACACACACTTCCCCAGTCTCTCTCTTCCCCTCATAACTCATAAACATGCTCTGAAGCAGCAGGAGGGGAAAATGCTGTGTATGCAGAATAGACGAGCAGCACACACTCAGGTCGGAGCACGTTGAAAAAGACGAGACGAGCCCACGTGTGTGTGTGTGTGTCTGCGTGTGTGCATTGCGCGTGTATTTGTGTGCGATGCCGGCACATTTTGTAGTCTATGAATCTTCACTAAAGCTCTTTAAAATTGCCCACCAATCTTGCGTCGGGATTTAATGCCTGCTTCTCTCCAGAAGGAATAGACCAGCCAGTTAAAGTATGCTAATTCAGTGGCACTAAATACACTGCTTTAAATGTCAACCTTCCATTATTACACAGATTCTGCCTGCCTCAGGAGCGGCGCACAATCATAAACACACACACACACACACACGACACACACAAAACACAGACAGCACATACGCACACACGCACACACGTTCAGGCCCCTACAAGGACGAAAAAAAATAAAAAGACTTATAGATCACGACCACTTTATAAAATCAATAGCTGAATGAACAAAGGACATTTGCCACGAAGGTGCATTATTAAAGCAGCTTTTAGCCATTTGAGGAGAGGGAGGAATTCAAAAGGGAGTATAAAGAAAGGGACGAGGACGAGAGACAGACGAAATGTTGGAGACAGAGAGACACAGTCCAACTCCGAGTGTAGCTACAGCAAGAGAAAAGCAATCAGCTTACAAACAGCCAGCAAGATGCCTGGTACTCCTCCCCAACCAAGGGTGACAGCACCATTAATTCTATTAACCCTATTAGTATTCCATCCTCAGCGCCTTGCTGGGTCAATACACACCTCCATCACACTGCAACGCCTCTGCCTCCCTCTTCCATATGCAGAGGGAGCGGGGAGCGGCGGACGGTTTAGAGACGAATGGTTGAATGTGGCACTGTCCTCGCTCAGGGGGCTGGACCGCGATGACCGGTCAGCTCTGACAGAACGTCCACGACACTGACACTGACACACGGCGCCGTGTGGCAATTAGGCGGTGGACGGAGAAAGAGCAACGATGTTTGCAAACCCGACGATTCGTCCGCAGGTCACATTTGTTAAATAGGTCAACGGGATATCCTTAAGTTTCAGAGCTCGTCCATTTGAAATGATGTCGCTGCCCACACACGCTCACATGCATCCTTTACGGTCACATGGTTGTTAAGCAAAACATCCGCAAGTGGGAAGCAAAGAGTCGAGAGTTTCCGACAACAACAAAAATGGCAACGGCGGAGGAGGAGAGGCAAAGCGGTCGTGTCGTGAACTGGAGAATTTCTTTCTCGTTTCCAATAATCGTCTCATTTGCGATATTGGCTACCCTGCCCCCCCCCCACGATTCCCGTCGGTCCTGGTCCATTTCGACTGGTTTGTCCCAATCTGGACGCTTTCAGAAGACAAATATGGCCGAAATTTCTGTTTCCGAAATAAACAAGCCTTTAGTTTTTCCCGGCTCGTTTGAAATCATGAATTTAAAAAATCCCATTAATTCTCATATTATTTCAATCATGTTGATCTTGCAAATAATAATCGAGGAAAAAAGAAAAGACCAGCTGACGATGGCAAAATTATCGTGGAGATGAATTTTCTAATTTCCTTGTTGGTAAAATTAAAACTCTGAGTCAGGACGACATCACATCGTTGCCCAATCAAATTTTTACGTGATAACTAAAAATGTGCACTTAAATGAAACGCAACTGGACCCGCTTGACTTTTCTTTCCGATCCTAATAACTGTGCTAAGATATTGATACTTATAAATGAACACGTGAATTCAAAAGGTCAAAGTAAGATGAAAAAACTATGAAATCAACCACTGTACTTTCTGCACAAAGGACGGTTGAGTGCAAAGCGCTCTAGGGGCAAACTATAGGAGCCGAACACGTGAGGTGAGGTATATGCGGCAGCTGAGAGACAGCCCCTCTCCTTCCATCTTGTTCCCCTCTCCCCATCAGCCTGCAGCCCAGGCCGGGTGAGCGAGGTTGCCAACAGACACTAGTGCACCAAGTATGTAGGACAGCGCCATTAGGACATTAGTGCCGGTCAGCAGCCAGCTAGTTTGTGTGTGTGTGTGTGTGTGTGAGAGTGTGTGTGGGGAAGAAATTGGGGATGTGCAATAACACTGGGGGAGGAGGCACTATCCAATCGGAGACTGGGCTTTGATTGCTGTTTATTACAAGCAGCTCAGAATTAGACAGGCAGCAGCACGAGAGTGAGTGTGTCTGCTCATTCATACGTTTGTGTAAATAGGTGTC
The DNA here is from genome assembly GCA_006182925.3 of Reinhardtius hippoglossoides. Lineage (NCBI taxonomy): Eukaryota > Metazoa > Chordata > Actinopteri > Pleuronectiformes > Pleuronectidae > Reinhardtius > Reinhardtius hippoglossoides. Next base: position 23,948,330 of record CM031675.1, on the reverse strand, counting down.
GTCCTTTGTTTGTCGAGGAAAATAACCGCAAGGACTTAAACCAACAACCCCAGAGCTTTTATTGTTTCCCGCGAACACACACAGTTTTCAGACAGGACCTGTGGGTAAAGTTCGGAGAATCGGCCACGGAGTTTACCAGGAGTTCGCCTGGAAGTGACGTATTAACTCCGCTGCGGAGATCACGTGATTTTCTTGACAACACACAGACACCATCATCACCAAAAACTCTCTTGGCATCGTTGTCGGTGTCTTCTACAGATGTAGTGTTACGTTTGTTTATTTCACTTTTGCATCTGTCGCGTGTTAGAAACTCTGGAGGGCTCTCACTCGGACATTTGCACGTCCCTCCCGAGAAAATAGGGAGTTCAGTGCACTTCTGAAAGCAGCTACAGACAGACACCCCTGTAGCCTTGAGCTACAGCGAGAGTCCAAGTGTAAAGGGGTTGTGACAGCTCTTCCTTTCCCTCTCCTCCACAGTGCAGCCACAGAACTGCGTGGGCCATCTCTGCCGGGTCCGGGGCTGAGAGAGGGAGCCAGCGGATCTCTCCTGCTGTCTGGCCTGACTGATTCATGCCCATGTTACCTGAGGGATTAGCTATTTCCCCTGTATAAATCCACTTTTCTGAGGTAATGTCTGGTATTAGCAGCAAGGGGCCGTGGAGGGTTTTGTTACAACCGAAAATCTTCTGCCAGAGAAGCACAGAAAATTGCTGTGAAATGTGAAAAAGGAAGCGTGTTACAGGACACTATCATTTTCTCTAACTCGCGCTCTCTATCGCAACTCGGCCAGATTTTCGGATGAGATCATTCCCCCCGAAGAGGAAATGTCTGTCTGCGTTCACACATTTGTTTTCAGATTCTGATTGCAGGGCTCCGTGTCACCGAGACCTTGATTTGAATGTATTATTCAAATGAGCTGGCAGGTCAGGTACAGTGTCTCCGTTTGTCTTTAATCAGCTGTTTAATGAAAACTAAGCTATAAGTTCCACATCAAACAATACCAGCTTTCCCCCATTTTCTCTTTTTTCACGAGCTGACCACAGACTCCGGCCAGACGGCTCCGTGTTTTGGCACAGTCCCCCCCCCCCCCCCCCCGTAACTCTCTGGCTTCCTGTTATCCCACAACTGGGCTTTCTGTCTCTTTGTGGAAAAACACATCTCTTTTCTCTTTCCCTTTTCTCCGCACGTCTCCCCCCTCCTTGTTCTCCGTACTGTAAAAAAACCACATAAATGTTTGGGTCAACAAAAAAAACCTAGAGGCTTGTTTTTTTTCCATCTTTGACAGTGAGAGAATGGGTGGGCACGGAGGTCTTGTGGGAAGGATTCATGGCGAGTTGATATATTACGTCTGCTAGCCCCCCCCCCCCCCCCCCCCCTCCCACTACCACCACTGCCGCCGCCGCCCCCCACGACCGCTACTTACACTCTCTTTGTTCCTCTACAATAAGAGACTAAAAAACTGTGTCCATATGTGGGAAGTAACTATGAGGAGGAAGAAGAGGAGGAGGGGGGGGGGGGAGGGAGGAGGTGGAGGACAGTTGGGTGTTTGGTTAGTTAACGGCTTTTCTTGTGTGTCAGACACAGGGAGGTATTTTCTCTGTCTTAGTGGGGGGGCAAACAGTGAATACCCCCTTGAGGCGCACATAGACAAACATGCACACACCCCCCTCCTCCCTGAAGGGACTGGTTTAAAAAAAAAAAAAAAAAAGATAAGGTCGTAGTGTATTAAAAAATGAGGACAACAGTGGACTTGATTCACCGCTACACCTGGCACGGAGTGGGAGAGGGGAGAGAGAGTACAGTGAACAGCAGATGGCAGGAGGAATTGTATTCTCACACGGTGTTTTGCTTCACTATAGGAGCCAGAACACACAGTTTGTTCAGTTTCCTCTTCTGGGTGCAGAACATCTCACATGTACCTGTGAGAGGAAAGGAAAACAACCTGGGACCCGTGCTCCCAAAGAACACAAACCCCCATTAAGGGTTCACAATGTAAACAGGGGGAGAGCCAGGGTCATTTCAGTTTTGGTTTCCCGACACAACAAACACAACCGCCTCCACAGAAAACAGTTAAAGAGCTCTGGTTATTAGGATTTCAATAAATTGCATTGGCGTCCCCGAGAGGATTGCTTGTGTGTAAATAGAGCCCAGGGTGTTAATGCAGAGCCGCAGATGTCATATGTTCTTTCACGCAGGTGTAAAGCCTTGGGGAGAACAGGGGGGGGGGGGTGGCGGGCGGTTGAGGTCAAAGGTCACCAAATCCCTTCATAAGCTATCTCATGTGCAAAAGGGAACAGAGTGTATTGGAGAGTCAAGAGGATACGTTGCAGGGGCAGCCATCGTATCATGAACTCTTTCCTGGTGGATAAAGTTAATCCCTAAGATTTAGCCAACAGTGTGTCTTTAACCAGATTACCGCGCAATAATCGGCTAAACATCACTGCAAAGGATCCAGTTGGATGTCTAGCCATAACAGTTTCATGACATCGACGGCTTCTCTGGCTCTTGAATATACGTTGCTAATCTACAGTGTATATACGTAAGGCCCAGACATCAGCAAAGCCAGGATCACCTTCCGTAATCCCCCCGGGTGCAGCACAATAGGGAATCATAATCTCAATTCCTTACAAAGGCATAGAGCTGGTGCTGAGCAGATGACGACTGTGTGCCCGTGTGTATGTATGTGTGTGTGTGTGTGTGTGTGTTGTGTGTGTGTGTGTGTGTGTGTGTGTGTGTGTAAACGCTCATACATGCATAAATGGTTTTCGGGTCTCCTGGGTGTCTCTCGGTCGGTGCCCCTCCGCTGAGCACATGTGGCGAGGGCTGAGGCCGAGGGGCGTTGAGGCCAGACGGAGGCAGAGACCTTTAGGGATGGATGTGAGGAATGCAGAGTCCTGAGGGCCACGGCGGGGATGGACCGGGGGGGGAACAGACAGGCAGCGGTATGGAAAGATAGGAACGCCCCAGTCTGCGCTGCCCCCATCTGACCCCCTTCGCACACCTCGTCCGTCTGCTTCGCTCTTTCCATTTATTTGTTCTCCCTTTCTCTGAATGCTTGGGTAATGCCAGCCCGAAAAGGCACATGACTATAAATGGTGCATTCCTTTTTCCATCTGAACATGGTGTGGCTGACGGTGTGCACCTACACGTGTCTGCACTCGTGTCCGTGTGCACATGTAAGGGATCCACGCGGTGTGTATTCTGAACCGGGGCCAGCTGAAGCTATGACGCCGGAGCCGAACTGGAGGATGGGAGGGCAGAGGGGGTTGAGGAAGGCGGGAAGGATGGTCACACATCAGCAGTTGTGTGAAGGCCTGCCGTCCCTACTTCCTGCCAGGGATCGGTCTGAAGGGAGGCCCTCTGTAATTCAATAACAATAATCCCCAATGAGAGCCCAATAAAGCAGGCCGCTGTGGGCTGGAGCTAACTGGCGGTGCGCCTCCTCCTTCACCCAAACCATCCGTCCATCACTGATTGGGGAGAGAGAGACTGGAATGGCAAAACGGGGAAGCGGGGGTCTGGGGAACCGGCCCAGCTGACATGCAGCCTGCAGCCAACAGCCAGGCAGACAGACAGAGACGGGGGATCCTGTCTATCCCTCCCTCCCTCCTGTCGATCCCCATCCCACCTCACCCCAGTCGGCCTCCCTGCAGTGTGCAGCTGCCTCCCCACAGTTCCCCGGATGACTGAGCGGCCATGACCGCTTGCTTGGCCTGCAACCGACCACACAGACGCACAAAAACCACGCACACAGACCACTGACACCCACACAGACCGGGGGGTATAGAGAGGGGTGTCTCAGTTGGGATCAGCGATCGATCATGTCTCGGTCAAATCAATCACCTGTCCTTTAATGCAGCGTGACGGCAGATTGACCTCTGGAATCCATAGCATTATTATTTATGACTGTGATGTTCCACACATTCATGACCCACCCCCCTGACAGCACCACACTGTCAACCTGAGGTGATGAACTCACTGCGGGAAGTGGAAAGATCACATTTAGAGCTTATTGAGAATAATTACGCGATGAGGTCACAAAGTGTATGAGGGTTGAACAGTTCAGCACATCAGGGCCCATCAGGTGTTTATGTGTGTGTGTGTGTGTGTGTGTGTGTGTGTTCAGCCTCAGTCTGTCTCTATGTCAATGATTATAACTTCTTTAGGAGATTATCTCGGTTTAGACTTGCATTAAGATGTTCTAAGCTGTTATCGTGAGCGATGATCATTGTTTGGCTGTTTCTCAACTATGACAAGAAAGAATACAGTAAGTGTCAAATGCTTTGTTCACATTGCTGGCAAATCAGATTTGCGTTGGCACAGTTACTCGCAAGCGATCCGATCGTTTGCATGTCCAGGCATCGCCGACCTATCTGCATGGGTTGCTGCAGCAATGACGTAGATGTCAATAACTATCTCGCTACCAGACGCTTCAACTGCCGAGGTTTCCAGACTGACTCTGCCGTCACGCTGCATCAGTAGAGAAATTGATTGGGATCGCATGTCACCTGCAAATATGGCTTTGGATCTGGTTTGAGAAAAAGATAAAGAATTTCACAGTGTTTTTCTGCCGTCCATACTTCAACAATCTGGCTACAATCTACGCCTGGCGTCCAAAACGGGGCCTTGGATAGGACCGCGTTGTCTCTAGTGCTTCCATCAGGCCCGGAGATGAACGGCAGCAGACAACAAACGGTAACTAAGGTATAAAAATGTACCAATTAAAGTTAATTAAAGCACGGGGGCTTTCTCGTGTGTGTTGTGCCTCTGATCTTTCTGAAACAGCTAATTTGTTTGTTTCACGCCCAAAGACTGTGTGTGTGTGTGTGTGTGTGTGTGTGTGTGTGTGTGTGTGTGTGTGTGTGTGTGTGTGTGTGTTTTGCAATACACACTGTACAGTATAAATGGAAAACGTATTGCCTTTCAATATTTTTCAAATTTCCTTCAACTGGATTTTTAAACAAATAGGAATAATAATTACCTAGGCCAAATCATAATTTACATTATCTCAAGGCACTTTACATTGAAGGTCAAGACCTTAAAAATGATAGTTCCCATAATGAGCAGCACTTTGGCGACTGTGGAAATAAAAAACTCCCTGATTAACTGGAAGAGACCTCTAGAGCCAGACTCACGATCACTATACAAATCAAGATGTAGCAGGTTTGAATATGATTTTACAAGGAAGTCTTTAAATATTTAGGTGCAGGTCCAGACAAGAGGCAGAACCAGGAATGCTTCATCACTTTCTTTGACATCGAGAGATAGGACACTTGGCAGAGTTACCATTAAATCTACTGTGAGTCTGGTTCACAGCTCAGTGCATTGCGTGCGTATGGATGTTTAAAAAAGAGAAACTGTGTGCGTCTCCTGGGTTCGGCTGAGTTTAGTTTATTGGACAGCTTCACAGACAAGTAATGAATCAGACGTCAAACCTCCTCACAGGCTACCTGGTAGCATCGGTCCACGCGCTGGACAGCTGTCTTTCATAAATTAACATTTGGTATTTGCCTCTGACGGGCTGAGATTTACTCTGAGCCGGTTGTCTGAGGAAATGAAGGCATCATTTTTAATCTCCAACTTATTTCCAAAGTCGTGTAGTCAAACAAAAAATAACTATGGTCTCTGGGGTTCAAATAAACTAATGCAGTATGTGTACTTCACATCTTACTGTTCAGGGCTCCATGTTTGCTTGTGCAGTAACTGTACAGCCATACATCGGTATACACACATGTATGTATTTGCACGTGCACGCATGTCTTTGTTCCTGTGTCGGCAGGGCTCAGCCTGTTGACAGATGAGAGCCGTGCTGTGAGGGGTCTCAGAGAGGCCTGACAGATCTGTGACAGCGTGTGCCTGAGGAGGGAGGCCTCCATGTTAATCCACACTCATACATGTTAACTACACTTGGGAGAGTCCCATGCTGAGCTGCCTCAACACAGCCCTGGTGCTGCCCCCAGACGCTCGTGAGAACCCCCCCCTAAAAAGAAGCCAACCGGAGCCAAAACAGGCCTCTGCGGCAGTAAAATCTGCAAACACACGCACCCGCAATCACTTTATGTCTATAAGCAAGGCTGTCATTAACCATGCAGACTGGTCGGCTGAAACACGAGCAGACACGGAGCTAACAAAGCATTTTTTTTTGTGGGGGGGGGGGGGGGGGGGGGGGGGGGGGAGAGAGAAGACAGCTTACTTCAGCTGTCTGAAATGAGCAGTTATTTTAATGATGGAGAAGACACGAGGTAAGACCGTGTGAAAAAAACACACAGCGTTGCACGCCCTTTGTTTTTGTTTTGACTTTTAGAAGCTCATAAAAAGAGGCTATTCTGGCCAAGGGTGACGTCGGAATACACAGCGGCGAAAGCATAGTTGCTGCGAGAGGAGAGAACTACGGGGGAGATCTGCGATTGGTCACAGCTGGCATATTTGCTCGGTGAGGACACTTCCTCTTGAGTGGGTTTTTTCGTAGAGAATAGAGTCGAGCGTGAGGTCCTGGCCAAGTGGGCACCTCGTCTGGCACCAACACAACCCTGTTCAAACACAGCCCTGTGCCAGAAGTAAAAAGGGGGAAGCTGAAATGTCTTTATTCACCCAGTCCCCGCGCAGGGGTTTTAGTGCCGCTTCATTACTTTCTGAGAGTAAATATTGAGAACACGTGAGCCAACGATGATTCATTTCTCTTTATTGCACAGCGGGGTCAAAAGAACAGAACAGACTGAAATACTCCTTAAATAAAACTGACAGCGCTTGAGAGTGTTTCATACTCCCAGTGATCCTCGACAAAGTCGGCAGCCGAGCCACCGGACTGACGTTGACACGGAAAGAAGGGAAAGGCGTGTTTACCTCCAGGAGCTGAGTGTGGGCTGTCTAATCCACTTCTTGTGGGAACCTGTAACGCCGTCTGATACCTGTTAAGAGCGCAGACACGCAGAGGCCTCGGCGCTTTGCCTCCGCGGCGTGCCTCGTAATGGCTCTTAGCAGCGGAACAGTAACTCATTATGAGTCACAGACAGTCTAAGGTCTGGTCCGCTACGTTGATGCTATAAACACAGGATATGGTGGTTGCGGTGATGCAATACACAGGCACAAGCATGCGTCTGCTCGCACACAGTGAATTAGAGAGAGAGGGAGACAAAGGAGGGTCGGACTGTACGAACGAGCCGGGGCTGTTTTCGGTCAGACAGGCAACGCTGACCAACACTAGAGCCGCAAAAAACACAACTGACTGTACAGAGCAGAGGGTGAACTGGAAGTCAGAGGGAGAATCGGACTGTGCACGTACAGCCATGAAAGAGAGGAAGCTTGTAGTTTAATTTAGGAAATGTACTGCTGGATTTTTGTATCAAGGGTCTTAACACATTTTCTTTGTCTTTGAATCCCTGCTGAAAACAGAAGGAAACCACAGCTGGAACCAAAGGTGTGGCGGTGACACACTCGTCGTCGTTTCACACGCTTGTTCGCGGTTCGGTTCATATCTGGCGTTAATGTGCGTCGTGGGGGGGATCCGATCACAAGCAGGAAGCTCTAAGTACGTCGGTTTGCAGCTGGCAAGAGAGCGCACCTCCATATTTGTCTCCAGCGACCACTTGCGATCGGATCTCACTTCCCTGCTCTTTCATTAACCGTGTACATCACCCCCCTTTGCATAGAGCAAATATATGTTGCTCGTACCAGATGGGAGTCTACCCGACAGGCCGAGCCTATTCCTTGGTGTATTCCGAGATAAAACAAATCACCCACGATGTTTGATGGACATTTCTGAAATATATCGCTCTAGGCCTTTTGAAAATTTCAATCATCTTTTAAAGTGGCTCAGGATACATGCATGTGCCCACTGCTAAACGCATGATGCCACATCCCCGACCTCCGAATGTGATCTCATCAATTTTATCCCAATGCATCTTGGGTGAGTTCACATCTGTACTTAAAGCTATCTACTTCTCTACATGAACGTTAATGTCGTGTATGAACAGGGCCTGCGTGTGTGGTGTGTGTGTGTGTGTGTAGCCATTGTGTCCACATGCCTGCTAAACAAACATCTCATCATCTCATGTCAGTCAACAGCCGCCGAGATGTGAATGCAGCTACCAGAGTAAAAGAGGTCTGGCTTGTCGGTCGACTGTTGATGTTTTAATTACAATCTTTGTTATTTCCATGTAATGTTTTCTTCTCTCTATCATCTATCTCTGCTCTATCATCTCGTCTCCTCTCTCCTCTATCTCTCTCATCTCTGCTCATATCTCTCTCTCTCTCCTTCCTCTCTCTCTCTCTCTCTCCTCTCTCTCTCTCTCTCTCTCTCTCTCTCTCTCTCTCACGCAGAAATGTCAGGCAGCAAGAGAGGAGAGAGTAAAAACTATATCGAGTCTGTCCCACGTCAACATCTCACAACAACCCTCCAATCAACTGAAGAAGTGGCATAATGAAGATGTGAGTTTGTGTATCAGTGCGTACAGGTATGTGTGTGTGTGTGTGTGTGTGTGTGTGTGTGTGTGTGTGTGTGTGTGTGTGTGTGCGTGTCTCTGCCTGTGTGAATGCGTATTTGTCTATTAGAGGGAATGGAAGGCAGATTTCAATCGCCTGCACGCTGAACAATAGGTCCAATCAGGCGCCTGGATCAGGCCTGATTAACGGATGAGCTCGGTGTAGGTGAGGATGCGGCGGCGATATCTCTCACCATCAGCACAATGAAGCGCGGTCATACAAAGACCCGACGCTCTCCTCAATTGTTTGTTCAAAGACACACCGAGTGAAGAAGAACAGCATAAAGAGCAGTGGAACAAGAAGCCATTTCCCAAAACAAACTAAGTGTTCCGTCCTGATAGCCTTGAGAGGCACGAGCAGAATAACAAATCATCTGCGTAAAAAAACAAGGGCTGTTCTCACTGCCCTCTGTGAAGTGAATAGAGAGAACGGCTGTGAAGAAGGCTAATGAGCTAGTTAAGGTGGCATTTCTCCTCTGGCAGGCCCCCGGGCCACAGTACCGCTACAGGCCATTACCTGGACAGGGATGCACAGAGTACAGCTTGCATCAGCACTTACTGTACTGCCTGGCATTCACACACACACACACACATTTGTACTTCTATCTTGGTGAGGACACTCATTGACATAATGCATTCCCTAGCCCCTTACCCTAACTTTAACCATCCAAACTAAATGCCTAACACTAATTCTAACCCTAAAGCCAAGTCTTAACCCTCAAGCAGGCCATTGGAAAGTGAGGACCTGTCGAAATGTCCTCACTTTGCAAAAATGTCCTCACTAGGGTCTATTCTTAAACTGGTCCTCACAAAGATAGCAACACACACACGCAGAGTGAGGGAGGAAGAGAAAGGTAGAGCGAGAACTGTAAACACACCGTAACACCACGAGCTCTCTATATAACATGCATTACATTAGAAGCCTAAGAGGATCATGTTGAGGACAAAGGTGCACGAGCTGAGGAGACACAGCCTTTAGTCGTTTTTAATCTTCTTTCCATCGACAGGAAGTGTAATGAGGAAAGAGCTTTTCTGGCTGCTCTCCACTCAGGTGTTGACCACGGTGTGCTGGGCTTGTTAGCCGCTTGGCCAGTTAGTTTGACCCTTTTGCGTAATTTGTTCTCAAGTCCATCTGGAAGGATTGGATTTCCAAATTGGATCACTGTGAGTTTACCGAAGAGTGAACGAGGACGAAGTCTGAAGGTGTTCAAAGTTTCCTTCGACAAACTGACAGTGGACGGTGGAGTGAAGTCAAGTTTAGAGTTTGAGGAATCGAGCCGAGTCCTTTAAAGGCAGAAGGAAAACATGCACACACACACACACACACACACACACACACACACACACACACACGCACACAGTTTGCATGGTCAGTGGTTTGAATTTAACCAAGTGAGTAATTCTCTGCCCGTGAGGACAGGTGCCCACGGTGAATTTCAGGGATGAATAAAAGCAACTGGAGGTGAAAGGACAGTGTCAGTAAATAAACAGAATTTACTTGAGGCACATTCATCCCAACAGACAGTCGCTCATAAACCTATAACACGCGGACACCTTCCTCCTCAGGACAAGCTGAGTGCATGAATATAA